>BLBF01000007.1:12412544-12503228 GCA_015471245.1 Laticauda colubrina | reverse complement strand
TGGGGTTTTCTATAGTGGCCAGGGTTTTAGTGCCATTGAAGTTGATGTTGTGACCTGTGGTTTTCATGTGTTGGACTAGTGAGGAGGTGTGTTCCAGCTTTTTTACTGCATTTTTGTGTTCATCCAGGCGGGTACTTATTCTTCTATTGGTCTGTCCAATGTATGTGGCCGGGCATGATGCACAGGGAACTTCATATATACCTTGGTTTTCCATATATATATATATATGATATTTACTTTAATTCAGAGAATTCTTAAACATACAATTGAAACCAGGAGTTTTTCTTTTAAGCTTCATGGACAAACAGATTAAAAAAACAAACAAACATGGAACTTATATATCAGAACAGGAAGGTTTCACTGTATGCAAAGATGGAAGTATTCAAATATGCCCAGAATGATAGAATAAATGGTGAAATTTATGGGATTGTTGGAGATTGTGAAATTGACTGCTTTGATTGAAGAAAATACTTTACTTAACTCCCTTTCTACTTGGGAGCCACACTTGGAAGTTTTTTTTTGAAACTGAAAGAAATGAAATTTTAACCTTGGATTTTGGTGATTAGACTTGTCTGTTATGGTTTATTCTAGTTCAAAGAATTGTTGATTTAATAAATTTAATAAATTATTATTATTATTATTATTATTATTATTATTATTATTATTATTATTATTATTAACAACAATATTTTTTTAGATTTTTATCTGTATTGATGAAAGGTAGAAATTACTATTTTTATGGCTTTTTGTTCTTTGTACTCTCCAATTTTGCTTTTTTCCTACCCCATCTCTGTTTCTAATTATTTTTTCTTTAATTTGATGCATTTTATACTTTTTTGACATTTAATAAAATTGGGGGGAGGGAAGGTTGAGGGGTTGGGGAACAAAAACATCAATGAAGATGATTTGGATAAATATGTACTTGGATGCAATTTATTTATTTTTCACATTTTTGTCACAAAAATAATCTTGGACTGGAGAATATCCTCTTTCCATGTCCTTCTGTTTCTTAAAGATACAGAGCAATTTCTGGGGAGAAATCCATGATTCTAGTTTGGGAGGGATTTTTTGTTGTTCAAAATCTGAACACCCTTGCCACAGTACATAATCTGAAAAAAATTTCATCACCACAATCTAAGTCTAAATTTACTCATTATTTGGTTTTTAAATGACTGTATTGAAAAGATTTTCATAATAAAGTTTCAACTTAGACTTTGGGCTTTTAGAGAGAGTGAAATATTACAGGAAGTGTGACAGTTTGAAAAATACAAAGCTACAATTAGATGGACTAATTTAATCTGCACTTCTAATTGAAATTTCCCCTTTTCAAATGGTCAGATCCTAACATTTCAGTGGAATAATTAAAGCTTGTAATGAGGGCCTCATTTATACAAAATATAGTAGGTTAAAAATTTATTAGAAATATGTATGTGTTTGAATAACATTTGTATTAGACAAGTATAGAATTATAATTGTTTACTGTTATAATGTATATTATGTTTTTGTTGTATTTTTCACTTTTCATCAAAGCACTTTTTGGTTTTTTTCCCTTTTTTGTCAATGTATGTATCAATGCCACTATTGTTTTAATGCTTTCCATTTTTGTTTTTAATATTAATTAAATAGCAACATAAAGTAAATTATTAAAAAGCTTGTAGTCCTAACTTTTTTCAGTGAATCATATGCACAGAGGATCTGCAGATAAAGGGAAGACATGCATATCTCATGCACCTACATGAATGCAACATCCACAAAATCTAAGATTAAAATTAGCTGCTGCTCCTTTCTCATGCGGTACAATCCTCCTTGGTATCTACTGTCCTCAGTGTTAGTAAGGGAAAATAGGCAACCGCGTTTCGTCACTACACATTTTCTGGAAGGTCACCTGGATCATCAGGTTCTGAAGGGGGTTGTGCAGAAGACACTGGTTCTTCCTCAGAGTCAGAATCAGAATTGAGAAAAACACAAGAGCTGGAAGGTTTAGTAGCAATACTGACAGAGGTAGAAGAGCGTTGATAGGTAAGAGACAGAGATTCTGAAGTGTGGGACTGAGTGATACGAACTGAGCACCCAACAGAAAGAGGAGGGGGGGAAATGCAAAAAGGATTAATGAAAAATAGATTTAAAGAAAAACTTCACAACTGCTTATTTTGAAATAGAATAATGCAACAGATCTGGATTTGCATAAGAACTATAACCTACTTTTGACTTATTCAAAGGTAGCCTGAGGAAAAAAGGTGAAAATTTAATGACAGAAGGATGACGAGATTCCCAATTGTAACTTCCCCAAATAGAGTCATTAATTGTAATATGTCTCCTTTTCTTCCAAAAAAGAGAAGGAGAAATCTTACCAGGGAAACCATCATCCGTTTCTACTTCACCAGGGCCACATATACTGCTGTTGTCTAAGCCAATATGTATTGTTTGAAGTTGACACCGAAGCTGTTCTATGTCGCTATCTTTGCTGTCCAGAGCCATTTGTAGTTCGATTCGTATCTGGCTCTCTTCTGCTATTTGCTGTAAAAGGAGATTCATGAAGCACAATCAGAATTGATTTTTAATTCATGATAAAAGTCTTGCTTACAGAGATGGTTCTGACAGCAATCTCTTAAATCAACCCACTAAAAGCGAACTGTCATGGGAACTGAAGAAAATAAAGACAATTAAATAGCCCCTATTTCAGTATAGCTGGGTGATATAGTGAAAATGGGAGACTAGAAAAAGGTGAGATAAAGCCTCCTCAGATGTTTTAAATTGTCATCAACCCCTGCCTCGTAACCACCAGTATCACTTGCCACTGGAAGGATATTAGATTGCGAGACGTTCTCTAATGATTTTCAAGAGTACTTTTCAAGAAAAATTAAGCTAAAGAATAACTAAGTCAGATAAATTGGTAAATACCTGAAAATTTCATAGTTTAGATTTTTTAACAACTATGTGAGAATTTTTTGCTATCATATAAGATACTTACAGCTTGCATTTCATTGATTTCTTTCTGATATTTAATCATCATCTGAGTTAATTTTTCCCGTTCGGTTTTCAACTCCATATGCAGTTTCCTGTTCTCCTTTTCTTTTCTGCGGACATCTGTGTCAGCTCCTCGTTGGATGGGATTTTTTCGATTCATAACTTCTGCCAACTTATTCACAGCCTGAGCGTAAGAGAAGAATAAATGGGCAGTTTTTTTATGTGATTAGAATTAAATACATTCCCTTCTCTCCTTCCTTATGTATAATATTGCAGTGATAACTGTGGTCACTTTCTCATTTATATGTTACCTGTGTTTTCATTGTTCTCTCATAAGCCAGCTGTTTTTCAAACTGAGTCCTTAGCAATCCAAGATCATTTTCTTCTTCATTCAGATGGGCAAGCCCTGTCAATAGATGACAAAATAGGTAGCACTTGTGAAGCTAACATGAAATCAGTTGCTTTTATTTTTAAGTTTAAATACTCACTTTCTTGAATTTCCTTCAGTTTGTTATTCAGCTCTTCCTTTTCATTTGCAAGGTTTGCCACATCACTGGTCAAAGTTCTATTTGCTTCTTCCAACTAAGATACAGAAATTATAAGAAGCATAAGTCTCATAGAATAGAAATAAACCAACCAAGCATTTAAGTCGGAGTTGAGATTCCAAGTGAAGATGGGGGAGGAGGCAGAAGCTCCCAGCAAAGGAGTTCATGGCAGCAGTATGGGAAGCAGACAAAAATAGAAGATTAAAAACAGGATTGTAAGGGAAATATACCAAACAATAGTAGAGTTTAAAGGTAAAACTAAGTAATAGGGCTAAAAAAACTTAGCACAGCTTGAAAGGAAAGTCACTTGCATCAGAAACCATCAGCACATCTATGCTAGAAAAAAAAATGTTTAAACTAGAATCCCTCTAAGCTACTTAAAAATATACTGTGCTCCCAGAACATTATTATACGTTCTGATGATCATGTAATACAAGTACTGAAATCTATAAAAGGTCCTACTGTAAACTCTTGGACAAAGAAATTAAATTTATGGCATGAAACATTTCTGATGCCATAATACGTCTAGCCAAATTCAGAGCCAAAGCATCAGTGACTGCAGCATACCATTATACTTGGTATATTTATGGGACAGTCTCTAAATAAGTTTGCTCCCTGGAGGTTTTCAGTACTGTTGTCAGTTACAATTTCTCATGCAATTGTTTTAAAAAAAACAGGAATGTTTCATGTTTTATTGACTGACAAGCCTAAGTTTCGAGTCTTCTCGAATCACTTTGCTGTGTTGAGTGAGTCACTTACTGATCCTATCGTGGCATCTTTTTCACCAAGCTCCTGTTTGTGCCTTGCCATCATTTCTTTGATCTCCAGTTCTTTCATGATCTTCTCTTTTTCCAGATCAGAATACTGTTCCTCAGCAATAGAGCGAGCCAACTGTTCAGAGTCAGCCTTTGTTAATGTGATCTCCAGTTGCGCTGCCAATGAATCCCTGTAATAAATTAGTATACATTTTATATATATAATCATAATAAATTAGTGTTATGGGCGAAGATGCTACTTTGGAGTTTTGTTACTGGTGATGATTATTCAACCTATCATCATCTCACCTCTCTTCTTGTAACTCTTGTATCTTTTGCTGTATTTCTTTACAAAGTTTGGCCTTTTCTTCACATTCTTCTTTAAGTTCACGAACTTGTGTTTTATACAGTGTCTGAAATGTTTTACAAGAGAACAGCAACATACATATTATAGCTTTGGTGCAACCAAATAAATGGAAAAGAGTTATGTTACTAAAACTGCCCATTTTAATTTAAGGTAAGGAATCTTCATAACATTTTTGCCAGGCTAAAATATATGTAAAACAAGATTTTGTCAATATTACCCACAATGACCAGATTAATTACCAGTTGTCAACATTATAAATAGTCAAAGCTATCAAATACTCTATTTTAAATTAAGTAATTAATCCATATATTAATATTTGTTATTGTAAAGGTTTCCCTTATGCAGACATTTCCAACTCTAGGGGGCGGTGCTCATCTCCATTTCTTAGCCAAGGGAATCAGTGTTGTCCATAGACAGTTGATCAGTAATCAACTGTGGCCAGCATGACTATACATATATTTAAAATAAAATATATTAGGAAAGTGTCAACAAGTATGATGTAATGATTAATGATCCAGACTAGGAGTGGGAAAAACCCTTCAACTGAAGCGACCTTTATCCTTCAGTGTATTCATTTGGGCTGAGATGGTAATAATAGGATTGTTACAACTTTCATGTCATCAATTATATTATAACAAGTCATGCCACTGAGCTAACTTTGATTTTTAAAAGATATTCAGGGTTGGACCTAACTAATATGTGGAGAGATTTTTATCAGCCTGATAAAAAGGCAATGTTTTATTATTGCCAAAGAAACAAACTGAATAGGAAGTGAATCTTGGAAGTAACTTGAGGGACACCATAATATGTCCATGCTGATAATGGTGCTCTATACACTTATGAAAAACAGTATGTAATATGCTACTAGGTCAAAATTTTAGAAAAATGTAATGCACAGTGACTAATAAGTCAACAAATCCCAGAATATTTACAACTATGCGATACACCCAAAAGATACATAAGGCTTAACGTTTAAAAACACAATACTGAGTATGTTAATATTCTACATACCGAAAAATATTGTTCCGCTTCAAGTTGGTCTTGAATTTCTTTCATCTGCCCGTCTGCATCTTGACGCTCTCTGACAGAGAATTAGATAAATGCAATTTTAAAATAATACTACTTCTATGACAAATGTTGTTGGAACGGACTATTAGTTTCCTCCTTCTTGATTGCCAAGGCCGCGTAAAAAAAAGTTAATCTTTTTCAAAGTTTTGCCAGGTCACACTTCATTAAATGAGGAATTAGAATTCAAAGGAAGACAATGAGACTGTTGGATGCTTGTGGAGGGGAAGAGAGTATTAGTCATGTTCTTTCGGATTCTTTGCTATACAATATCGGTCAAGATCTGTGGTTGCAGGATTGTCTGACCCAAATGCACAAATTCCTTCTTTAAGACACAAAGTGAATACAAAAAAACCCCTGCTTTAATCTTTTGCATATTTTTGCACATTCTGGACTTTCTGATTTATTTGAACTAACTGAATGTTGTTTCCTTTAGCAGGAAGGGCAGACAGGGCCTATTATGTTATTGCTTCATCATTATCCACAAGGGGGTAGGTGGGGGGAAACAGAAGCAAGCTCTGGAAAGAAGGTTTTCCTTTTCACCCAGGACTGACTAAAGTTAGTCCTTGCTTTATAACCAGAATTGAGTCTGGAATTGTGACTGTAAATCATTCTGGTTATTCAGCAGGTCACCGCATGACTTCACCCAATTTTATGACCTCTATAGTGGCAGTCATTAAGCAAATGCCATGGTTGCTAAGCGAATACTGTGATTGTTGAGGAAACCCATTTTAGCCAATGGGTGTTTTTCTGGCAAAGAACATCATAAATTGCAATCATGGGAACTGCAAACAGTCTAACATAGGCCTCTTGCCAAGCACCAAAAATGCAACCATGTGACTGAAGGGGTGGGCGAGAATGGTTGAAACCAAATCATAACTAGCACTGGGGAGATCTGTCATAACTTCAAAGTTTGAACAGGTTGCTAAGTGGCCAATCATAAGTCGAGGATTATTAATATTTGGCCCCAGACTGTTCCTTGTTCTTTTCATGTACTCTCTTACTCTTTTGGCTGAATAGATCTTGAGTCTCAACTTCACCTCCTACCTAATCCTTATTGGGCTGAAAGAAAAAGAGGGAAACATAACAAATCCTATCTGACAGCCAAGCACAGTAACTCTTTAGTTTTGCCTGGACAGGATCAAAGTTAAGTGATTTTCTGTCTGTTACAGCATGAAGAAAAATGTTCTTTATGATGTGGGGCTAAAAAAAAGGACACAGTTCTCCTGCTTTGTTATACTTGGATGGATGTTCCCCAAGCACAGACAGACAAGGAGACACACCTTCAACCTGTTCCTACAGGGGGAAACAAATGACTTTAAGGGATGGATTTTGTCCAGAAATGTCCTTTGCCATCCTAATGATCCACCTCTGACTTTATCTGGCCTACAAGGCTGATAGGGAACAAACCCAGATCCTCTTTATTCCCTAAGCAGATGTGCAGCCACAGAACTGCCTATGTTGAAGAGGTTTTAAAGTGTAATTTTTCTATAGCCATTTATGATACAGGTACATGCAAACTAGGGAGCAAAAGCAAAATATCAGGGGAAAAAATGCATTATTGACATTCAGTTGTTTTTTTTAACTTACGGATGTGAACTAAAGTAAAAGTCAAGAACTCCCCCAGTATATCCTTAGAATATCCCTATGACCCTGTGAAACACCCTATCCTCAGAGGTAACAACTGTTCTCACCCTTTGGGTCTTCCCAAAAGGTGTTAAAACTTGGCTTTGCCAATTGGCTTTGGGCCCTGAGGGGGCCCAGCAGTCGGATCCTACCTGTTTCACTTCCAGTTTGGTGATGGGGTAAGAAGACCTCATCCCCGTGCTGGCCATCTCTTGGGCCTACGTTCTGAATCATTTTAAATTTACATAATTTTAACATTTTAATTGCTTTTATATTTATGTTTTTATGATCTGCAAGCCACCCATTTGCCTGATAGGGGAGATGGATGGCATATGAATTTAAGAATCAGTAATAATAGTATCAACACTGCTGAAGAATGATTGAAATCCTATGCTTCGATACACCACAATTTAGCATTCCACAGCTCAGTTCTGAGTCTCAATCTACTGTAATGGAATAGAACATTTATTGCTGAAGGGACTTACTTGCGTAGCTCATTATTTTGCTTTTCTAGGCTTAGTTTAATTTCAATAAGATGGTTACTCTCTTGTTTTAGCTGCTTCTCTGACATCTTTAGTGCATTCAACTGCTGGGTTTGCATTTTGAAATCATTTTGGATGAGGCAGCGCTTTTGCGTTTCTTGTTCAATTTTTAGTGTCAGGTTTTCCACCTGCAAAACAGATTGATATTTTGTAAGACAGACTTTTACGACCACATGCATGGAAAATAATGAATTTCATGCTTGTGTAATTTAATTACATGATGTCAATTTTTTAAATAACTGGACAATCCTTCTCTTCGCATACCAGCTGCTTTGAACTGTAACTTAATGGTCCTATATAAAGAGTAGTTTCAGTGAAGGATTTTTTTCCTACTTTATTGGTTTTTGTTCTAGCTGCAGAGTAGAATAAATTGTCTCTAAACAGAAACTGTAAAGAAAAGCAAGATTGTATTACAAAATTTATAGTCTATTCCTAATTGAAAGCCAGTCCCATTCTCTAGTCAAATTTCAAGAGTCCTATAAATGTGTCCTTTCAGAACTAGTCTTACAGCCCAGTTTTGTAGATATTTACTCAGAACTTCAATGTCCATGTTAATGTCCAGTGGGACATATGCCCAACATTAAGTTTAAGTCATTTTTATCATAGCAATGGCACTTAGACTTATATACCATTTCACAGCCCTCTCTAAGCAGTTTAGAGTCAGCCTATCGCCCCCAATAATCTGGGTCAACCTTGAGTCAACCTTGAGCCTGGTGAGATTTAAACTGCTACATTGGAGGCAGCCGGCAGGCAACAGAAGTAGCCTGCAGTACTGCATTCTAACCACTGCGCCACTATGGCTCCTATCATGCATGGTTTGAAGCTAGTATAATCAGTATTAAACACTCTTCCTTGAATTGGAGAATTCTGAAAAAAGTAAATGAAAATGTGTATTTGAAACAACACATTAATATTCAATGAAGTGTTTTAGCACTATAGGGAATGAAGGTGGCAATTTTTAATGTGTAGCCAAACATTTTGATTAACATTCCTGAAGTACAAATAGCTTTTGTTTTTCATTTAAAAATTACACATTTCTAATTACTTATAGAACAGGGAAATAAGACCCCAAAATATTCCATGCAGGAATAAAATATACCTTTAGCTTATACCCAAGAATACATATCCCTGATTTTTAAGTTTTCCTGATGCTGCGTCCTCTGACCCCATGCTCAAGTACTGTGATCATCAAAAGGGGCACCATGGAGCATGATATGCTACTAGCATTTGACAAAGAAACATAGTACAGGTGGTCCTCAACTTACAACCATTCATTTAGTGACCAGTCAAAGTTACAACAGCACAGACTTATGACCGTTTTTTGTATTTACAACCGTTGTGTCATGCTATCAAAATTCAGGCGCTTGGTAAACTGACTCAAACTTATAACAGTTGCAGCATTCCAGGGTCATGGGATCCCCTTTTGCAATCTTCTGACAAGCGAAGTCAATGGGGAAGCCAGATTCCCTTAACAACCATATCACTAATTTGTTTAACAACTACAGTGATTCACTTAGCAACTGTGGTTAAAAAAAAGATTGTAAAAAGGGGTAAAACTCACTTAACAACTGTCTCACTTAGCAACAGAAATTTTGGGCTTAATTGTGGTTGTATGCTGAAGACTAACTGTACGTGCTCAAAATTACTTATAGAACTCTTTGGATTCATTCTAGTCCATACTTGGTTTTGATAAAAAGTTAAGTAAACATAAATTATAAAAGTGGAACAAAAACATATAATTATTTATTTATTAAGTATAATTAATTAATTTATTTATTAATTATTTATCATAAATGTATATTAAATTTTAAATAATTTAAAAATTATTTATCATAAATGTACATAAAAGATAGGAAAAGCTGTAAGTAGATGTAGTATAGTGAATATTAAAACATATTTTTTAAAAGTTTATACTTACATCTTCACTTAGTTTATCTTTTTGCTTAAGCAGCTCATTTATTTTCTGCTGGGATTGCTTCAGATCACAGTCCAACATAGAACACCGCTTTTCAACCTCCAGTAAACAGTTTTCTACTTTTTGCTTGGTAGTTCTTTCTTCTGAAAGTTTCTTTTCCATTTCTGTGAAAGGAAAAAAAACACAGCTATTTTGCTATTTGGAAATTCATATTTGCATATAGTAAACAATTTTAAACAAACAATCCTTTGTTTAAAATATATGCATATTTTTGTATAATTTGAAATCTAAGCTAAAGTATCCAGGCATACAACCAAGGATGGAATATCTGAGAGGAAAAATTATAGAACTTAAGTAAGGATCGGATAAAAAGTTCTGTGAACTGTCCATTTTGGTCAAAAAACTTGAAATGAACAATTATTTAAGTATTTTATGTAGGTCTTCCAGCCTGCCAATGAATAGTAAGCTTTCCTTTTTTTCCTCTGAAAACTTTTTGTTCATTGTTTCATGTATTCTTAATATTGCTTTAAAATACGATTGACTGTTTCATATATAGGATATACACATATATACACATATATAATGAGCACACCTTGATCAAGAAAGCCCATAATCATTTTGTGCAAACAAGTTAATATATATGCATTACTTAATCAAGAGATTTCATATATTATCTTTGTTACATAATGTAAGGTTTTCATAAAAATTCAGAGCAGTAGTATACAATTTATGAAATGGTTAGCAGCAGAATCCGTTCTACTGCCTGGTTTAACGTTTGTAGAAATGAAGCTCCAGTCAGGTGAGTCATATTTTGCCTAGAACTCTCCATTCCAATCCCCAGTGTAGATGCAGACATATGTCTGAAACTAAGCAAACACACCCTAGGACATTTTTAAGAGGGCTTAAGAGAAACTTCTGAAAAAAGTACTCCATGAAAGAGCAAGAATGTGAACAAAGGAGCTCTGTTAGAAGGCCTTTTATTATGTTGATCATGTCAACCTATAAAATGTGCTTAGAGTAGGAATCCCAAAGCCTTTCACTATCCTCATGCCAATCCTATACAGAGGTCAGGAAGCCACAGTGCAGGGAGACAGATTGGCTTCAGGATGGAAAATGAATGAGACAAAATTGTATACTCTATTTATTCAATCTATGTGCTGAATATATATTAAAGGAAATAGCTGGTTTGGAAATAGCCAAGAGTGGTTTTAAAACCAGAGAAAGCATCATCAATAGCTTGCTCCGTGGCTGAAACGCAAAGGAGCTGCAAGTTCTAGTAATAAATGTCAAAGAGCATAGTGCAAAAATGGGACTAAAATAAAATATAAAAAAGACCAAGCTAATCACAGCAGGTAAAAGAACCAGGACTGACAGTGAAGATACTGATGTGCTGGATATCTTGTCTTTTTGGACTGATAATAACCATAAAAAAAAAACCATAAAACCATAAAATATATCATCAGTCAAGGAATATGCCACAGATTAGCACTTGGCAAAGCAGCTATGAAGGCCCTGGAAAAGATAATCAAATGCTTTCTATACCTATAGAAATTATGATAGTGCAAACAATAATATTCTTTCTGACACTCCATGTAAGTGAAAGTTGGACTTTGAAGAAGCAGGATGGGAAAAATATAGATTTTTTGAACTCTGGTGTTGAAAAAGACTCCACAGAACACCTTGGACAAACAAGAAAACAAACCAAGTCAGCCTAGAGTTGACTTAAAGAACTAGATTAGAGACAGATTATCATGGAGAAAAATTACATTGTCACTAATAGTTGACTCTGACTTGATGGCACATAGATCAATCAATCAATCAAAACAAAGTTTTAAATTAAGATTAGTTTCTGGGTTATAATAATGAAATATATTGATTTATTCATGGAGGTCTTTTTCACTCTTCCTTCTGTTCCTCAACTGACTGTATAACCTTAATCAAAGAATCATTTTTCTGTGGAGTCACATTCATGTTTTTGAATAGGAGGCTGAATATAAATATGCTAAATGAAGTTATGAACACATGAGGTTAAATGCATACCTTTCATAGCTTCAGACTTAGCTTCTTCAATCGATTTATATATTTTGTTTTTGTCTGCTAGTCGGGCTTTTGTTGCTTTATGTTCAACCTCTTCCTGCTCCAAGTTTTGTTGCATGACTTTAAGTTTGTAAGTCATATCTATTTCCATGTTGCTCTTCTCCTGTTAGGCATAAATCAAAATATATCATAATTAATATGAACCCAACTGGTTGTAGACAGAAAAAATGTAGGCGTTGACCTAAGTATTCAATCTGCTACTTCAATTATTATGCAGGGAAGCTGATATTAAAAAACTATGATGAAAAGCCTAATATGAGATGATAGAAGAATAGGATGAGGATACTATTCTGTCTGGTGCTGGTATTTTCTAGTTGCACAAACTGGTTAAATGAAAGTTATGTAAGCCCTGCATACTCCCCCCGCCCACACATCTCTGCTTAATCTAGTTCCAATAAATCCCTCCTAGCTTCTCTTTAAAATTTACAATCAAGATATAGTTCATTAACATGGATGTGCAAAATGTTTTGCCCTCACAATAACTGTCAAAAGTATTCTGAAGATTTTATTTAAACCACAGCATAAAAATTGGATATTTCAAGTTTCTTAGTTTTTCGAGCAAATAAAGACACGCTGATGTGAAAATAAAATTTTAACAGGGAAGGTAATCACATGGCCAAATACAACATGGCTGTTTACAGCTATATGTATACCATTCTGCTTCTTAAGTTACTGTTTTTTTTAATTGTTACGAAAAAATAAGAGAGATTCTGTGGCAGATTGCAGTTAAAAGTTCATATTGGCATGTGTATTGTGCTAATCTTATTTTGCAGCTGGAAACTGCAAATATGTGTGCACGCTTTAGTATATTTTACAAGCACACAATGTTATTGCTATTGAGATTTCGTAAATGCTGAAACTATCTAGGCTTGGTTAATGTCTAGTCTTGGGACCCAAATGCATTATGTGCTTGGACTCATGCTTCAAGCCTGTTGCTGTTCTCGAACTTTATTTTAAAATGCCAAGACAGAAAACTGTTGCTTTGAGATTTCTGGCGAATTGTGCTCCTTTCTGCACTCCTTGCACTGCATTTCATTTTGGCTTTTATTTTGTTCCAAGTTCAAAGCAAAGATGTTATGAACCCAATATTCATTGAAAACCACCACTCAGTTCACTCTGTGTGGTTGGGACTCAAAAACTGGGCATTCGTGTAGCATCTGTCAATAACTCTTTACAGAAGCTTTTTTAGACTGGTATAGTTTGATTAGAGGAGCTGCTGACTCCGAATCACGTTTTCTCCTTCAAATCTGGAGTGCTACAGAATTCTGTTTGAAATGCTATGAAAAGAACCTTGTTTTATTAGCTCAACTGAACAATATAATTCTTTTTTTAAATTTACCTTTTCCAGATCCGTCAATTTGTCCTGTAATTGTCTTTTTTCTGCCTCCATTTTAGCTAATGTAATCTTCCCATTTTTTACTTCTTCTTCCAAATTAAGCACTCGACCTAGGAATATTTAAAAGATTTCAGCAAAGAGCATTATCTACATACCAATTAATGTGTAACCCTTTACACAGTTTGATCACACAAGCAAATCACTGATGAGGCGTTCTGAAGGCAGAAGGAAAATGAGAATGATCAGCTGATTCCTGTGTTGACATGTTGATAAATTACATATTTAAATTATATATTGAAATGGATAATCACAGTAAACTGTTCCTATGATATGAAAATCACTTTCTAAGAGACTGGTTTTCATACCCTGTAGATCGTGGATAATTTCTGACCCATGAGTCCGATCTCTTCTTTCAGATTCTAGAGCTGACTGCAGATTCAGAAATTCCTTCTCCAGTCGGAGCTTTGTATTCTCTAAGGCACAGTTTTTATCCTGCAGGTCTCTGTTGTTAGCTTCTAGCTGCTGAATTTGTTTTGTACTTTCTGTTTGGTTCTTTCTCAACCTGGCTGCTGTATCAGACTCCGTGCGCAGCAAGGCATTGGCTTCATCCAGCTATTCGAGACACAAAAATACATCACAACATTACATACAAACTAAAAAAAGTAAGCTTTCTTTAACAGACACTACCATCCATTTATTGTAGCAAAGCATAACATAGTTTTTAATTATGAAGTTATTCAGAAATTAAAAGTCTTAAGTATCATGAGGAGTCTTAATTGAAAACAGAATGGTAACTTGCCTGTCTTTGTAGCTGAGTAATTTTTTCATTTGATATTTGGGAGTTTTGATTCCTCTTTTTCATATCCTCAAGTTGATCCTTTAAACTGTTCACTGAAAGAAAAACAAAGCACTAATTCGAACATACCAGTTTCGTAACAGTATGTCACAAGTTATTCCAAGCAGCAAAGGCAAAATGGGATTCATCAATGCTCTTCCCTCTGATGCCACAAATAATGTAGTTTTTCTTTATTGTTCCTGGTGAACATACCATCATTTTCTAGATTGCGTTTTCTGTCTGCTTCGTGTTCTGCCTTCCGCTGGTATTCTGCATTCTTATGCTGTAGAAGAGCCTTTTCCCTTTCCAGCTGTCTGAAAGAAGATTCTAGATGTTTTCTTGAAGATGTCTTGGAAAATCATGGAGGAAGAGAAACATATGATGGGGACATTTTTCTAAAGTTACAGTTAGGAGTCCAATAAGTTTTATTAATGCAAAAATCAAAAACATTTCTCATTTGACTGCAGCAAATATACAATATAGAGCTCAGCAGATGGGATCTTGTTAAATTGCTTCCAAATTGCGGAGCAGTCAGACAGTTCCATGTGTCAGAGTATTAGGGTTTGAAAGCATAAAAGTAAGTAAAATGGATTTCTATCTACCCAAGCAATAGAGGGAGTCCTCACTAAACAACCGTAATTGGAATCAGAATTTCTGTCACTAAGTGACATGGTCAGAATTTCTGTCACTAAGTGACATGGTCATGTAACAGCATGGCTTAGCAACAGCAGTTCCAGCACTTTTGGTTGCTATCATTAAGCAAATCCTGCAATGTTGTTAAGCACATTACATGGTCACCATTTGCAACCTCCAGTCAGTTTCTCCACTGACTTGTTGGAAGCCAGTAATGAAAATTGTAAATGGTGATCACGTGAGTGGGAACGTTGGGCCATTGTAAGTACAAGGACTGGTTATAAGTCCCACTTGTCCAATGCTGTTGTAAATTTGAATAGTTGCTCAATGAGTGATTGCTAAGTAATTGTCAGTTCCCTTAACAATTATCTCTGTTAATATAATGGATCAGCCTCATTGTTAGAGGACGCAGAGGACTGATTTCTAGAAAAGGTTATCAGGAAAGACCGCAACTTCCTCACATTTGTCTGGTTTGCACAGTATATGAAAATATAATCCACAATATAGAGACTACAAAAGCCAGACTCAGGAAACATACTGAGCCAAAACCAAGCAATCCACAACATATTAGAGCATGTTATAGGGACCTTGTATTGTATTTTAAAAAACTGCAGATGATGGAGGTTTACTTGCACAAGCTGTCTCTAGCACAAGTAACAAAAACTCCTACTCTAGTGGGACCTAGGTTAATCAACACAATGATTGATAGGTGCCCAAGATATAAAAGACAGAGAATAATCAATTTAGTGTACCTGATTTGCAGGATTGGCTACATCACTAATACCAAAAGAGCTATTTGGCAGGATAAAAAATACCTCCTTTAAACTGATCTTGCCTACTGGAGGCCTCATAGGCAGGTCCATGAAACAAGAATGGCAAGAATGCAGAAAAGATCTGCCACTGCCTTATTTTGCTATGTTTTTCGACTCCCTTGCCATGGAGAATCCCATCCAGGCACTAGCCAGGGCCAACCCTGCTTAGCTTCTGAGCCCAGCTCAGGCCAGCTAAGTATTGCCACGCAACTGAGAGATTGAACTGTCCTATTATACACTGCAAAGAGGACTTTTGCCTAGTTCTCATTAGTAAGCAAGCGTCCAGAAGCTAAATATCACACAAAATATTGGCTTTCGCTTGACTTCCTACCAAAAGAAACAACAGATAAGTAACATATATCTTTTGTGCCTTTAAAATAAATAACCTTTTTTTTTTTATAGCTGGGACTGAGGAACATCTATTGTATGCTTTTTCACTGATGCAGTGCCACTGCCTCAAATGTAAAGAAAACATGCCAAAGTAGAAATGTAAATAAAATACATAGATAATCAGGGCTGAATTCGATCCACCTAAGTTCCAGAGGAGATTGCCCTTCCCTTCCCTTCCCTTCCCTTCCCTTCCCTTCCCAGATAGATTTCCTGTGGGATCAGGTAGCTTATTGCCTCACCTGATTGTTATTTATGCTTTTAAACATTTTTATTTTTTTGAAAGAAAAGAGTTAAAAATAATCTGGTATACATTCACAAAATAGTACTATGTCTACACTTTATTAAAGTCCAAATAAAGATAGCGTAACAGTCAATAAATTGTGTGACTTTGGAGGTTTCTAAGTAATAATTTATAGCCAAGAAGATGCATTAAAGTGCCACAAAAGAATTGAACTGATTTTTCCCCTCAAAAGAGATCCTGCACTAATTTTGAAACTAAATAAACATCCCTCTCAAAATTTTCATGTATGTAAGTTCAAATGCTGGCTATATGCAAAATAGTTTATTTTATATTCATAATCTATTAAGCATCTCTTGTCCACAAATTCATTAACTTTTTTTCAGAATACTCAATGTCTCAAATTAAAAAGATAAAGTTCAAAAATTCAAAACAAGGTATTTAATGTATATTCAAAATACAAAGTAAATTATTCATTTACCTCCTCATCCAATTCCTTCATTATTTTCTCTAGGCGATTGTTGATAGCTCTGAAGAATAATTAATGTAAGTGTGAGAGAGGCATAGAATTATAGATGGAAAAAAGATATTCTTTAAGATAAAATCTTTTGTACAGCAAAAATTAAACCATTTATAAGTGGTCAACCAAATATGATTCCTACATAATTCTTTTTAGCAAGGTTTATTGAGAAGGATAGAATGAAAATCAGATTTCCAACAATTCTTAGAAGAACTGAAAAGTGAACTACAATATTTTATAATTATAACCAATATATACCCATATTGTATGATTCTAACTGATGATTCTAGCTAATTCTAATAGCCCTTCCATAAAACCATCAAGGAAATATGTCTCTTCAACAATAATTGGCTAGTTTGCAGGTGGCTTTTTAAATAATTATCTCTTGAATTTCTATCAGTCCAGGAACCAACTCATTTATGCAATTGATAAATTACAGATGGATTTAAACTTTCCAAATTCGCCTCAAAATTCACATTAGCTAAATTGTCTAAAAATTGGTCATAATACTGTATTAGATAAGACATGAACATCTTGCAAAAAACTAAAGGAACAAGCAAAGAGACCAATGTGGTCTACAAAAAGAAAAAAATATCTTGAATGTTTTTCTGTTCTTCATTTACTAATATTTGACATGTAATGACAATGTATATGCTTCCTATAGAACAGCAAAAGGAAGAATTTGGAAGAAGAGAAAACATCCATACTGAATACTTCTGTCTTGTTTGTTAAATTTTGGAGATTTAGGCTAGATATAGTAGGATCTGCTAATTGAACAAACCCCTATTCAACCTTATTTAATACAGGATTGTGTCCAATTTTTAGACATTTTCTGCAATAGCAATAGTAATAGCACTTAGATTTATGGACCACTTCACAAGTGCTTTACAGTGGTTTACAGAGTCAGCCTACTGCCGCCAACAATATGGGTCCTCATTTTACCAACCTCAGAAGGATGTAAGGCTGAGATTTGAGCCAGTGAGATTTGAACTGCCAAACTGCAGTCAGCCGGCAGTCAGATGTAGCTGCAGTACTGCATTGTAACCACTGCACCACCACAGCTCTTAACCAATGTGTCACCACAGCCTGCAAATCTTCAGGCTCCGAACCCTCTTGGATCATCTTAGTATATTTTCCTATCATTTTGTGTACGTGCAAAAATAGGCTTTACAGAGTGAAGCTCTTCACAAAAAATCCTACCCCCAACCCTGGAAAATAAAGTCCAAGATCCAAGCAAATGTCATATCCTTACCCATTGTAACCCATCAACATCTCCCCCACCCCATTTTATATCCTTTCTCCCAGCAAGCAGGACATTGCCCAGCTTTGCCCTGTGTGAAACTTTCTACCCTCCAACTCAAAAAAATCACCACATACCAATAGAGCTTAAAACTTGTGAACACTTTTTGATTTTTAGCATTTCTACATAAATGTGACCTAAAGTGTGATATGTTCTCCACAAAAGTCCTAAAACTAGATAAAGAGAACTCAAATTAAACAAATGAATCTAAAACATTATGCTTGTTCTTTTATTTAGTGAGGAAAAAGATGCAAAACAGCATATTTATGTGTGGGGAAAATACGTTAACTTCTAGGATTAAGAGTTTATTTGAGGGAGAAATTTAGGAGCCAGATGTTTCAATCAATAATCAAGTGTGGGTGTAGGCTGTCCTGCCTTATTTAAAGAACAGAATTCTAGGCATTCACTATCCAGCCTGATCTTTACAATTCAGGGATGTAAAAGGGTTTTATAACTAGAACAAAAGAGATTTCTGACGGCTTCTGAAAAGCAGTTTTGATATTCACCAGGCCGGAAACAGTGACAAAATTATTTGTAAAGACTTAGGACTCCACCAGTCCACTATCAGGTAGACTATATACAAATAGAGGCAATTAAACACCATTATTACCCTCTGAAGTAGTAGTGGTCAGCCAACCAATTTCACACCAAGATCAAGGCATGGAATACTCCAGATGGCCTCAAAGAACCCCAGGGTAAATCTAAGGAACTAAAGGCCTCTTTTTCACTGGCAAATGTCATTGTAAGACCATCCCCAGAATACTAAATAACAAGGTTTGCATGGCAGAGTGGCAAAGAAAAAGCCAATACTCTCCAAAAAGAATCTTGCTACCCCCTCCGTAGTTTGTGAAAGACCACATGGATAAAGCCAAAAAGTTACTGGAAGAAAGTAAAGGGAGAAATTTAAAACATAAACTTTTTTTTCTTGAATGAAAACATCATGTTTAGCAAAAAGCAAACCCTGCATTCTAGTGCAAAAAACTTTGCGTCATCTGTGAAACCTGGTAGTATTGTGGCTTTGGCCTGCTTTGCAGCCTCTATACCAGGCCAACTTGCTATTATTGACAAGATGATGAATTTTGACTTATACCAGCAAATTCTACAAGAAAATGTCATGATACCTATCTATGAACTGAATCTATGAGAAAGCTAAATCAGAAGAAAGTTAATGTTTTGGAAAGGCCAAATCAAAACCCTCCCCTTAATCCTTCAGAAATGTTGTGGAAGGACCTGAAGTGAGCAGTTCATATGCTAAAGTTCACCAACATCCCTGAGTTAAAGCTGTTCTATAAGAAGGAATAGGTTAATTTTTCTCTAAGCCAATGCACATGAACAATCAACAGCTATCAGAAACATTTAGTTGTAGTTATTTCTGCCCAAGGGAGGCACACTAGTTACTGAAAGCAAAATATATATTTGCCACGCACGAATATGTTTCTTTGATTCATTTTCATCAAAGAACACATAAACAATATAATGTTTTTAACTCAATTGTTCTCTTCGTCTAGCTTTACAACTTGTGTGGAAAACAGATCGAATTTCAGTTTGGATTTTTATGTCATGTTGCTCTTTTTGTCTTCTCAGTGGCTTTCTATTCCATTTATCATGGGATCTGATGAGACCAGATCTAGAATTAAAGATGGGCAGCAAAGTATTACCTAGTTCTCCTCTTTCCTCCAGAATTGGTTCCAATCAGTATTGATGGATGAGAGAATCCAGCCCATAGCCCCATTTTGTGGAGTGCAATCAGGCTGAGTATTTTCTCCCTGCCTAACATCTACATGAGGCCACTGGGTGACATCATCCAATGTTTTGGGGGGATGTTATCACTAAAATGCTTATGATACTCAGCTTTATATTTATCCTCCTGGCTACTTGAGTGATGTCATGGATACCTTGCCCCAATTTCTAGAGGCTGTGGGGACCTGGATGTGGTGCTACAAGCTTTAACTTAGCCTTATTCTATATTCTATGTTCAAGCAAGGTTGAAGAGCAGTCAGAAGATTTCAGTGGGGCAAAATGCAGCAGCTGTCAGGATTCTGGCAGTTACACGAATTAAATTAAACCAGCTGCTGTACTGCTCTTTCAAACCCTTTTCCTGCTCTTTCAAACCCCTTTCCATTGGTAGCTGTAAACGGCCATAAAAATGTTTTATGAGTTGACAGCAGCATGAACTCCAGTTACTTGGCACATGTAATACCACTACTCCATGATCACCATTGCTTGCCTGTGTGCTTCTAGGTGCAATTTAAGGTGCTGGTTATCACCTTTAAACCCTTCATGCCTTAGACAGGTCCCCAACTGTGCACAGGAACGTACTTCTTGATTGTTAGTTAATGGTTGTTTTTCAACTGCCTCTATTTTCAATTTTATATTGTTTGTTATTGTTTTTATTCTATTTTAATTCTGTTTGTCACAGAGTCCCTTGTTAAGATGGGCAGCCACGTAAATTGGATAGGCAAACAAAATTTAAGCAGAGATATTAAAAATTCAAAAGTATTCACAAACTTTTAAACACCACTGTATATAAAGTATAACAAATATAACTGCTTTTTGATATTACAGCTTTTAATATAAGAAAGATTCTTCATTGATATTACATGTATTTTAAGGAACGTGTTTAGTCTATATCTATATATTTTAAGAAACTAAAATTGTATTTTAAGAGTTTCTAATTTTTATAAAGAAAATAAAGTTATACCTGTATTTTTGCTCGAGGTCATCTTTGGTTTGTATTTCATTACGGAGCTGATCTTCTAATTTGTTTATTTTTTCCTGAAATTGTATAAGCTGACAGAAAAAAATCCCCTGATTTTTAGGCATTTGTAAGTGACAGAATTTAGAAAGTTAGCATGCAAAAATACCCTTATTTATATAGCATACACCAGAAGTTCCTAAACTGGGATGGTATGAAGAATTTGGGAGTGGTGTTGTTAGTGAGTATGCGGAATTTTTATAAAAGATATCATTGTAGAAAACAATGCAGTAATTTTCAATGAAGGTCTAATAATCCAGGGACAAGTTGATGAGGTGATGGAAATGCATAAAGTCAGTGGGTGAGTAACATAAACATCAGTGCTGGACAAGGTGTTGGAAAGATGGAGTTAGAGATCAATATGTACATTTACGTAGGCAAAATGAAGGACAGATATAACATTATTCACGAGAGGCAAGGTCTCTCCAAAATATAAAAAGGGCTTGTGATATTAAAAATCTGGGAATTCCTGATTCATATTGATCATTTCATTGCTAGTTATTTGCCAAAGTGAAAGTAAATTGTTTTTATGATAATATACAAAATATACTGAACTTGCTGAAACACATGATAATGAATATGAATTAATACTTCAGTCAAAATCTTACCGATTTGTCACATTATCATTGTTCTTAAATTACACTGTGGTGTTACACTGTGTATTTTAAATTTATTTATAACAGCAAAGTTTACAATAATAAATGTGAAGCCTCCTCCATATTTCCTAAATTAAAACCAACCCAAATTTGCTTTAAAAAAATGCATACAGACACAAATCAGATGTTATAAAATGGTATTTTGATATTTCATGGAAAGAGAAAGAGAAAATTGTATGTGTGTGTATCATATAGCAATACAAATTGATAAAAAAATCTTCAGAATAATGTGCTTACCTCTTCACCATCCTGTAAAAAATAAAAATCAGATACATGCTTAAAAACAGGATACTTTTCCATTTTCCCCCAATAATCTATATTGCTTGATTTATATTATCCTTAAAAATCTACTTATTTAAAGCTTAAATCATATAATGACCAGAACACCTTTTTATAAAAGTGGATAATTCACAAGCAGTTCTAGATTTGTGCAATTAACTACCAATGCACACAGTTTCCATACATATAAATAAATGTTTAGCACAATAAAATATGAGTACTTACCTCATTTTTCCTAAGTTCATTTTTCTTTGTCCCATTGTTCTTACAGGGTTCAACTTTCTTACCAAGCTCAGGAAAGTCACTTAGCAACCTGTTCAAAACAGAAGTTTTCAGAAACTCTGGCCATTGTGCCAATCAACTCATTTTAATCAATTCTCTCTAGTCCTAATCCCACTAAACTGTGCTTAGAATGAAGGCATTTATTTAGCATTAGTTCTTATTAACAGACCTTGGAGCTTTTTGGTTAATGGGAGAGGATCCTAAGAGATTCTTAAATCCATTTTAAATAGAAAGCTTCAAAAAATAAGTATGTGCAAGCAGATATATTTGTATACGAAATGCAGTTCAGCATAACTGACTATAAGAGCAATGCCTCTATTGTTTGTTTATTTTATTCTTCCCTGCCCTGCACCTGAAAATGCAGTAATAAACATTTTGGCAACTACAAAAACATAATCCAATGGCACATATACATACATACACACATACATAACACACATACACAAGTAAAATCACCGCTGAAAAGCCAGGTTAATTGGTATGCATATTTTTACACATATGCTACATACAGGTTCTCTCTAAAGTAAGTAAATCCAATGAAAGACAGTTGGTTTCCAACAAATGCTTTTGGGACTGGAAAGGTTTCACCCTCTCCTTTGTCATCTTCAATATCATCAAAATTACTGCTATCTATATCACTACTCAGTTCGGGTACAACAGGTGCAGCAGCTGAAAAAAAAGAGTAGATACCTGTATTATAACAACATTCAATGTTCTTATATTAAAACAACATTTTCCTTTTGTTATTAAGGTTTAATTTTATATCACATGTCAGCACCAGGATCTCAGTTGTTCCTCTATAAGGAACTTCATCTAAATGGTAATTGTCTCCTATTCTCTCAAAGCCTCCATGATGTTTAATCCATTGTGGTAGGCCACAATGCCTCTCAGTGTATTCTATAGTTTCAAAATAAGAGAATTATTTTAATTCAATGTGTAATTAACACTATTTTGCTTCAGAACAATCAAACAGCAAGGTTGCTTATTCCCAATCTGGGACAAAATTTAAATTGTTTCAGAACCCCCATTAAACAAATTAATCAATGTTATGTATTAAGAATATATGTTTGACTAAACAAAGCTGACACGGCAGAATTGTGTCTAAGATAAAAAGAAATTTAAGAAATTTAAGTTTCATTTAGGCTCCCGTAATCTGCCCCTTTCAAAAAGCTTTCAAGATGAAAATCGGCTGCTTTGTCCCAAAGGTGTTTTTCCAAAATGCAACTGGATGTTCTTTACTTTTATCCCAAAGGGGCTTTTCTAGTTGCTTTTTGTCCCAAAGGTGCTTTTCCAAAAGGCAACTGGATTTCTTTTCAAGAAAGTTATCTTTAGGAAAAACAACTTTAGCTCAACCATTACATGGATGATTGAGAATCTCCATAGACATTCATTGCTTTAAGAATGAGACCCAAGACAATAGATTATGAAAATGAAAAACTTCATAAAGAACCAAATATCTGCATTGTAGATTCTCTCTTGCCCTGAATCACATGGATATTAAGATAGTTTACAAAAACATTTGAAATCATCTAGTTTTTTTATTTGAGTTAGTACATTCCAGGGTCTCCACCTTTAACCACTTTATAATCAGCTAAGCATTTTATAATCACCCATCCCATCACTAATCTCTTCCCCAATCCAATTCTTCTGTAAGCATAGAAAACATGACAGTGTTTTTGGATCTTTTCCTACCTTGTAAAGGAAAGGCCTCCAAATGTAATGGAAAAGCCTGCCCTTTCAAGTGCATAAGACTATTAGAAATGAGATTTGCACTAAATGAAATATTTACTGCAAGAAATATGCAAAAAAACAACGAAACACTGACGTTGATTTTAGGAACATTTCACTAACTTCCAATCTAGAAACTTTACTTTGGCATTTAGTTGTAATAAAATGTAAGTATTTGTAAAGCTTTCACATTTGCAGGAAAATGTAATCTTAAAAAAACCCCAAGTTTTTACACAGTAAATATCTTACTTTTTAAATCAGCATTAAACTAGCTTAGACACACTCATGCACAAAAAAGGAAAATGCATTTAAATTTTTTTTAAAGATACTTACTGTCTCGAATGTTATTCCAGTCCCATTGATCATTCTTAAAGAATAGATGAGATTTAATTTCTTCAACTCCACTTCTCCCTAGCCGCACATCCCTAAACATGGCAATTAAAGTCAAATTTTATTATAAGATCTACAATTTTCTATTCTGAGGAAACCTATTCAGTTTTTATTTCAATGCCAGGGTTGCCTAAATGTGTAAGATAAACTATAATTTTAAACTGTTCATTAACATTAATATTTCAACCTGAATCCTTCCCGTATATTTGCTACTAAGTTTCTCAATGCTCTCACATATACTGGGTGAAATAACTGGAATTCTCGATCTGCCACGTGTGGAGTAAGACATGATTCCAACTGCATTCAGTAGAAAAGGAATGCTGGAAAAAAGCTTTTTTTTAAAAAAAAAAAAAAACCCACCCTACAAGTTTGCCAAACCACAGTGCAAATATTTCAACATAAATGACAGAAGACCTGGCTTCCTAACACAGAAAGTTATTCAAACTTTACTGAAATAAGTATTCAAAGATCACATCCTTTAAACTCACCCATACCCATATTCATATTTTCCCCAACAATGTATAATGAACCCATTATGTAAGCAGCAAACTCATTTATTTTTAACATAACATTTTTGTGTTCCTAAGTTCACCTCAGGAAATACTTGTGTATTAAAATTTGTCATATGACTAATAATAAGTATTACCTTGGTGACATATATACACATACACACAAATATATACATATACAAAAAACAGGCCTACATCATTGTAGAAAGGAATATAAACTCAGAGTTGTCCTCTTTAAAACTTCAAAGTATTTTATTTCTTCATGTATTTCTTTACTCCTTACCCTCACATGGGACAGAAAGTTATACAAAATGAAGGTCTTAAACTGCAGGTTTAAGCACAATAATTGGCCTAAAGCAATATGTGTACAGTTTGTGCACAATTATTAGGCAAGTTGTATTTTGGAGGAATAATTTTATTATTGAACAACTACAGTGCTCTTAGTCAATCCAAAATGTTAATAAACCTCAAACCTGAATATTTAAGAAAGTAAAAGTGAGGTGTTGGCTTTCTTAGGAGAATATCCACGAATATCCACATGTGCACAATTATTGGGCACCCATGAGTGTGGATAATTATTATGCAATTAAATGAAAAATGAAAATTTGCCCATCTCACTCATTTATTTGTATCTGTTAAAGTGAGAATAAACAAACAACTCAAAATGTACAAATAAATATTTCTGACATTTCAAAGCAAAAAATCAGTGACCAATTTAGGAACCCTTCTTTTCAATAACACTCATAAATTCATGGAGTCTGTCAGTTTCTTGATCTGTTGACAATCAGCTTTTTGTGCAGCAACAACCACAGCGTTCCTGTTCAGAGAGGTGTGCTGTTTTCCTTCACTGTAAATCTCCTGTTTAAGAATGGCCCACAACTTCTCACTTGGGTTTAGGTCAGGTGAGGAAAGGGGCCATGTCATTATTCTTTCATCTTTGTCTTTACTAGCTGGCTATGTAGTGGAGTACTTTGATGCATGCAATGGACCATTGTCTTGCATAAAAATCATGGTCTTCATGAAAGATGCAGACTTTTTCCTGTACCACTGCTTGAAGAAAGTGTCTTCTAAAAATTGGCAGTAGGTTTGGGAGTTGATTTTGAGTCCATCTTCAACCCAAAAAGGTTCAACTAGCTCATATTTAATAATACCAGCCCATACCAGTACCACACCTCATCTTGTTGGCTTCTGAGTCGAAGTGAAGCTCTGTGCTTGTTACTGATCCAGAAAAGGGCCCATCCATCTGGTCCATCAAGAGTTAATCTCATGTTATCAGTCTCTGAAAAATCTGTCTTCAGATATTTCTTGGCCCAGTCTTCCTGTATCAACTTCTGTGTCTTATTCAGTGGTGGTTGGGTTTCAGCCTTCCTTACCTTGGCCATGTCTCTTGGCTATGTCTTTGCATTTCTGGGCACTACAGGTAGGTTGCAGTTTTGGAATATGAAGTACTGGACAATAATGGGTTCCTGGTAGCTTCACGTTTGATTATTCTTAAATCCTTCGTTGTTAATGTCCGTCTTTTTTTCTCAACACATTTCTTGCAACCCTGTTGACTATTTGCAACAAAATATTTAATGGTTCTGTGATCACACCCCAATATCTTAGTAATTTCAAGAGTGCTGCATCCCTCTGAAAGACTTTTTACAATTTTTGACTTTTCACAGTGGGTTAAATCTCTTTTTTGGCTCATTTTGCCTGAGGGAAAGAAACTGCCTAATGATTATGTACACCTTGGTATAGGGTGTTGATTTCCTCAGGCCACACCCTCCCTCATTACACAGATTAACCTCTCCCGATATGCTTATATCCACTAAGCATTTTAAGTTAATACAATTTGGAGGTGGAAAATATGCATTCAAATGATATGGTCAAAATGGTCACTTGTCTAATAATTGTGCACATAGTGTCATTTCCATCGGTTCATATAGCTACCAAGAGAATCAAGAAAATCAAGATCATTCAACTGATCTTGAATGTTAATAATAGTTAGGACAGAAGTTGAAGGAAATCAATTTTGCTTACATTACCAAGATTTAAACTGGTGTTTGCATTTTCCCTGACACTCGTAAATGCAAATTGGGTGGCAGGACAAATCGGAGACAACCTCTAGCACAAACAAGTAAGATGTACATTATTCTGGTGAAACTTTATGGCTGGTGGGAGTTCTTTTTCACTCTCTCCAAATTTACTCTCTCCAAATTCAGCGAGATATTTATAAGCTGGTAAACCTTATTGCTATTATGAGCTAAGGTGGCGCAGTGGTTAGAATGCAGCATTGCAGGCTAATTCTGCCAGCAGTTCGATTCTTACCAGGCTCAAGATTGACTCATGCTTCCATCCTTCCGAGGTCAGTAAAATGAGGACCCAGATTGTTGGGGACAATAAGCTGACTCTGTTAACCACTTAGAGAGGGCTGTAAAGCTCTATGAAGTGATATATAAGTTCAAGTGCTATTGCTATTGCTATTTGATATAATTCTTAGGAAAACCTGATAACCATGAGGGTTTGATTTCATGGAATTTCTCAAAATTAAGCCAAATTGAAAGTACTGCCTAAAATAATGACAAATTTAAGTTGGGTTTTGTCTACAAATGGAGTCTCAAATTGTATTCACAGATTATATCAGTGAGATATCCTAAATGCCTGTTTGGACAGAATAGTTTCCAATATCAAATCCACCCCAGTAAAGAAAAAATGTTTACAAACCTGTCTGTTAAAAAAGCACAGATAAGATCCTTTGCCTGCCTTGAAATTTCTACATCTTCTGGAAAATGCAATGAGTTCTTATGATCCATTATTTTACTGTATGTTCCTACCAATGAATCAGCATAAAACGGAGTATCTCCTAAAAGTTCAAAATGTACAGACATTATTGTTGTGGTTGAATCTTGAAGATTGACATAGCATTTAAGATGACAAATTGAGCATCCAATGCTTAAAGATTTAAAACATAAGCTTGCTGGTCCTCTTTAGATTTGAACTGGACCTCTATAATCTTCTTCCGCCTCTACCTCTGCAAGAATAAGTGATGTTAAAGGTTTTTCTTTCCCTTCTCTTTTAAAAATTAAGTGGAAAAATCTCTGGAAAGCTCATAATTTATACATACAGCTCCCGTTTCAACAACTCCAGAGTCAAATTATGGTTTACAATTCTGGTTTGTTCAAAACTGTAAGTTGAAATTATTTTTTTTGTTGGTAACATATTAAAATGATAGCTTTCCTCCCCCGCTTCCCCCCCCCCCGCAAAATCCCTCAAATTCTCTTAATGTTCTTTGGAAAACAGATCTTGAAGAGGCATTGGAAAAAAGAGAAAGAGACAAGAAGCATTCCATTCAATCAAGAGAAACTGCTCCTCTTCATGCAATATATCATTTAGGTTCCAAGTTGTACCCCTGAGTCTGGGCATAACAAGCAATCCTGCTTAGTTTCACAGCAGAAATTGTTTTTGACTACTTTATTTCAATTGTTCAAGAGGAGATAGAAGAAGAAACTGCAAGTATTAGCTTCATGAAAACTGTATGGCCTTAACCCCAACCAAGATTTACCTTTTGCTGACTCACATGACAAAATTGTTTCTAGCATGCATAAATTGTATTTCCTAGTGCTTCAAAACAATGAGTCTAACTGTATACAACATTCCTTGCATTGCCTTATGCATTTAATTACTGTATCACTAACTTTTATACAAATATTTAAAGAAAACATGTTACATCATAGAGAGGAGAATTTGCTACTGAGAATGGACAATTTGTTGTCATGAATTTTCTATCTCAAAAATGCCTAGGGGGAGAGATTTATTGTGCAATTTATCTACAAGTATCTATAAAAATTCCTAAATTAAGCAACAATTGTTTTAAAATTTTCTAACATATCAAAGGCATTTCCACATCTAAAAAAATCACTGCTAATTTCAATTTTTCTGAATATATACTTTGGAATTACAATTCATACCCTCATATTACTAGATACTTGGTAGTCTTTTCTAAAAACAATGACATATAATTAAGGGTAATATCATATATAATGCATCTGCCATTCTAAAATCTGAATGGTGTTGGTATAATCAATATGGAACACCAACGAATCAGATAATCATCTGGGCTAGTAAGTCCTTATTTACATCAATTTAATGGTATAAAATATTTCTTAGTAAGACTAAGTCATGTATAATCTTGACAAGAGCTATGATATATAAAATTTATTAATGTATCAATATTATACAATCAAGAATTTAAATAGATTGCTGATTTACCAACTCAGAATCACTATATTCTTAAACTAGACATCCTAAATAGGAAAAATACTGCTGCAATGGTTTGAACCAGTAATTCACATTTTTATCTCATTGTCAATATCCGTTTAGTGAATATTCTGCTTTGATAAAATTCCTGTTTATCACTCATAGATGCTTTATATATCTTAGTAAAATCTTTCATACAGAATAGCAGAATTGAAAGGGACCTCGGTGGTCTAGTCTAACCTTCTTCTAATCTAACTTCCTATACCATTTCTAAACCCTATATGTATTTAAAAACTTTCCCCCCATTTTAATCTTTTGATTTTCTATAAAGCATGAGCTATAATGTAATATGCATCAAAATAGGCCATCCAGGATGTAGAATGTCTACTTATTAAAAACACTTTAAATTTTTGTTATACCTTTTATAAATCACAGCCTCTTTTGTAAAGATAATAAAGAAATACTTAAATACCATCAATAAAAAGGGGGCAATATTTCCTATAATAACTGTTAATTTTACTTGGGCAAAGTCTGACATTGCTATCTTTTGTTACTTATATTACATATATTGCTACCTATTATATATATTAACGCATTTATCTAGAACTAGAATACTAGAAAACAAACTAGTTTAGAATAACTCTAATGTGAAATTTTAAAAAGGTATATTCTTCTTGCAAAGGATTGAAAAGTTGTGATATGTAGTGTCAATCAATTAGTTCATAGATATTCTAGAAACATTCTTAAAATAGAAGTATTTTCTGAAATGTGTAAACTAATTAAAAATATTTACCACTATTTAGGATTCCTTTTTTTGTATTTTGTCTGTCCTTCTCTTTCCTTATTCAACATACAAGTTTGAAATGTTTCGAAAAAATTAGATTGTAATGAACTGTATTTTTATTGAAAAAGAGCTTATTTAACAATATGACCTAATAAAACGATGCCCAAAACATCTATATAAATTTCATAAATAAATACTACACCTGAAAAATCCATAGAACCATAATAATTATTAAATTAATTATTGAAGCAGCTCCATCACTAGTATTTAAAGCAACTTTCTGAAACATTTATTTCTTGCTCCATTATAAAGTTGGAGCACTTGTTAATCAAACTCAAAATTTTTGACCAACCACCCCTCGTAATTTTCTTCCTCTTGAGAAAGTATGTGGTTTCATTCTAATTCAAAGGGGCCCACTTGCCATGACAAATGTAGAATATTGGGCAGGGGGACCCTTCCATTTTAGGACTAGGTTTAGAAATCCTGATAAGCAGCTTCAATTTCAAAATTATGCAATGACTGAAGAGATCAAAACCTCAGATATACAATTTTCCATCAAAGCAGTCGTAGGCTGCAAATATATTTAGTAATAAGTAGAGAAATAAAGTTTTTCTCTCTCCCTGTGTATGCGTGTGTGTGTGTCTGTAATTGCAATATAAACTCTGCAGTCAGATAATCTCATCCTGAAGATCTTTGTTTTCAAAATATTTGCCATTTCTATGAAGTTGTTTATTGGAATTTTTAAGCTGAGTAATTATTTCATGTGACTTTATAACCAGCCTTTTTGTCTCTATTGTTTTTGTCTCTATTTTTAATCTAAAGCATCAAATATCTGACTTAAAAAGCTCTAATTTCTCCTTTCAATTATTTTAACAAGGTTTTTACATGCATAAACCAGTCTTTATAAAACTTCATATATAATTGGAAAGAGCTTATAAAAGTGGTGAGAAGCTTATTTTTGTTTTCTTTCCTTTTGGATTTGGGTGGACTCAGTAAAGTCCAAAAAATAAAACTGCTTTTCCTTAACTAAGAAATAATTAAAGTTACAATGTTCAGCATGTGGTCATGCCAGATAGAAGTGCCAATTTTCCGTGACATTTCGGGAAGTTCATTTTATAAGAATCTAAAAAGCCTTACTAAAAACTAGAGTCACTTAGGGACCAGTGCATGTGTGCACACACAACTCATAGAGAGCGCAAAGCTGTGTTATATATTTGCAGCAATTACATCACAAGAACATATGAAGTATTATCAAAACAAAAATCAATATACACACAAGGAAAAGAAGGAGAGAACCCACTACTTACCAACAAGCATTTCAAACAGAAAAACTCCAACAGACCACCAATCACATTCCCGTCCATAGTATCCATCACCACCTTGTGATTTTAATACTTCAGGTGATATATAATCTGGTGTTCCAACAGCTGTATCACAACGCACCATGCCAGTCTATTCAACCACATAAACAGTGACAATTAAACAACACTTAGATATGATAGTTAACACTATGTACTTTTTTTTTTCATTTTTTTCTTTTCCATTTTAACCATACTATTTTTTATCAATATGCTTTGTGCTTCTTTTACATGAAGCCTGGGGCCTAAGGATAAAAAAATTCTTGTTCACTGAAGTGAAGGAGTTAAGCTTAAAGTTAAACGAAGTCAGACAAAGTAAACAAAAGCTGAGAATGTATGCTATGTCCAGAATCAACTGGTTTGCAATAAATTTCAAGAGAATTTTGGAGCTGCTCCTAAAATAACAGAAAACAATATATAATCACACCTCTATTAGAGTAACTTAGCATTCCAGTTATGGACTATAGCCCATATAAACCTATAAAGAAAGCATATTTTTCTGATAGCTTATCTATTCAAGTGTCTTACTAGTAGTAAATTGTAGTGCAATAAATGCTGTGAAGCAGAAGTTCCAGGTTCAATTCTCATTTTATTTGCTTCCACGTTTTCTGTTATATTTAACACTAAAAAAGTAACCAGTTAGTGGTTGTGATCCACCCTGAAACATATATTTTAAGGACTGATAGTGACAGATAATGTGCAATGCTTGCTTTGGGCATTATTAAGACACAAGAATTACATAAATCAGATTTGTTCATTGCTTCCATGCTAGAAGAATTAAAAACCACATTAATTCATAACTCAGAATTGTGCAAACCATGCTACTAAAACCTGCAGGTATCCTTGAAGAATATTTGGAAGCTTCTGATGGTGCAAAATGTGGTGGCATGGGCAGTTATGGTTGCCAGCCATTTAGCACATGTCAAGCTTCTGCTTTATGAACTGCATTGTTCCTGTTATGCTTCTGGGTATAATTCAAAGTGCTAATGCTCACTCTTCAATGCCTGGCACCAGGTTACTTATAGGAGCATCTCTCCTCGGGGTATCTAGTCATCTGGTATATACAACAGCAGGAGAGGCATGACCTGTGAGAGTGCGCCATCTGACTGTGCCCAGAAGAGGGCATTTTCTGCCATGGCTCCCACTCTTTGGAATATAACTCTTCAAGATCAGAATTGTTCCAATCCTATTGGCTTATGCAAGGCATTAATACCTTGCCTCTACCATTAAGTCTGGATCTCTACTACTTTTGGGTGCATCCATTTGTTGGTTATATAGCTAGTCCTTGATCTACAACCATAACGAAGCCTGGCCGTTATGGTTGTATATCATAATAGTAGTAAAATGGGTCAATCATGTGACCCACCCAATTTTGTGACTGTTGTTAAGCGAACAAAGATTTGCTACAGGTGTACGTTTTGTGTAAATGTGGCCATGTTGCCAATACCTGAAATTGAGTCATGTAACTGCAGAGGAGGCCTGACAACTGGATCTTCAAATATGGGATATAAGTCCCCCTTTTCAGGTTGATCATAACTCAAGGATTACCTTGAGTTAACACTTTGAATTTCTTGGTGCTACTTTTTACATTATGTATATTTTTTATTATTTCTTAGTTTTTATCCTGACAGGCATCTAGAATCACCTATATATGAGATGGGCAGCCACATATATTTCACAATAAATAATTGCTCAAAAGCTCCTGTCTACTCTCCAGCACACAAGATAATGACATTGGAATACATTTGTTAGGGATAACATTGTTTACCCTAACTGGTTTAGGTGGAATAATAACTATGAATCATAGTTGGTGTATGTTAAAGTGTCTGCAGCTTTAACTGTGGGAGTGGTTATGAAAACACTATAAAAGTAGCAAGTCTACAGCTTGCTCTCACTGGCTTTGATGATCCCTGATTACTGCTTGGAATCAAGACTGCATTGCTCGAACGGGAGAGACAACAAAGGACTGATTTGTAAGTGAACTGACATTGGATATTCTACATGGACTTTGCTAACTGAATATCCCTGAATGGATTGACTACTTGATACATGACTATTGGACTGTTATTTGACTATGCCATGAACTTGTAATGGAATAAACTATATTCTTGATAGCACAAGCGTATCTGTTATTTTTACTGTATGTTAATAAACATACAAGCTTAGCTCACTCATTTATCTGTGTGCCTATCTGACTAACGCTGCACATTCTGTTTAGCTTGTCTACCTAACCCTGGTTGGGGAACCCAGGCTTAACAACATTTGTTCATAGTTTGCAGTTTCAAATGTTCAATGGTTCTGCATCAATCTAATCTAAAACATGAAGTGCTCTGCACAAATGAAACAGAAGCTAAAGATTGAGAACTCTGTTCTTTAAATAAAGGAGGATTTCTCATACTCATACTTGATTATAATCCTGGCTGAAACACCTGACTCTAATTTCCCCTTCAAATGAAGTGATAAGGTTAGAGGTTCACAAAGCTTTGCATCACTTTCCTTAATAAATTAATAAACACATTTTTTGCTTATTTGTTTAATTGGGTTCTTTTTATAAGTAGCCTTCGACTTACTTTGTTCAGTGTCCAAAGCCTTAACAGCATTGAAAAGAAGTGACTTATGACCATTTTTTCACACTTACAACCACTGCAGCACCCCCACAATCATGTGATCAAAATTCCGATGCTTGGCAACTGGTTCCAGTGTCCCAAGGTCCCAAGGCCACATGATGGTTCCAGTGTCCCAAGGTCTATAATCACTTTTTGTGACCTTCTGACAAGCAAAGTCAATGTGCAAGCCAGATTCACTTAACAACCTTGCTATTAACTTAAAACTGCAGTGATTCACTTAACAACTGTGACAAGAAAGGTTGTAAAATGGGGCAAAACTCCCTTAACAGCTGTCTTGCTTAGCAATGGAAATTTGGGTCTCCCTTGTGGTCATTACATGGACTACTTGTATCTAGTTTGTTTGGAGAGCAGACCACATTCTAAGGTACATTTATGTAGAACTATTGAAAATTCAAAAAGGTTCATAAAGTTCTAAGCACCACTTTAAATAAATCATAATTTATTAACAGATTGGAAAATCTGATTACCTTAACATTAGTGAAAGAAGTTATTCAAATAATTTAAGCTCAATGGAATGACTTAATGTAGCCAGAAGCCTCCCTTTCTTCATATCCACAAGGTTTAAAGATAAGATGCTTTTGTGTCTGCTAGTTATTAAATGCCACTTTAAAATGATATTAATTTTAGCATACTTAAGTCAACTATAAACCTTATTTCAGAAGCTGCACTGTGGTTATAATACATACAATAATACATAACTAAATATTTTATAAACAAATTTATTAAAGCAGCCATGACATTTTTTCTCCCTGAGTAGAGATACATTTTCATTTAAAAAGGATCCCAAAATTTCAAAAATAATGTGTTACAGCTATATCATTTATTTTTTTTATTTTTAACCTTTATCGTAAAGGTTAAAGTGCAAAATTGTGAGACAAATTCCTTGTGTGGTTAAAAGCATACTTATTTTGCAACCACATAACTGGCCACTGACCTTGCTACTATATTTCGGTAGCAGAATCTAGAGATGTTCCATGGCAGGACAATGGTGCCAGAGAGATTCAAATAGAGCCCACAGACTCATAAAAGCAGATCTGGGCATCATAAACTGTTGGCCATCCTCCCCCTGGTCACATGATGCAATTTAGGTGCTTGCAACCTGTTCAAAGTTATGACTCGTTGCCAAGTTCTTGCAATCATGTGATCGCTATTTGCAATCTTCTCCGTTGGCTTCTGGAGAATTTGGCAGGAAAGGTTGAAAACAGAAGCCCACCTCTTTCACTAGCATCCGCTGGAGAAAAAAACACTAAAGGCTCTGCTTCTCAGTCTTTCAGAAAGCTAAGACTCAGAGCCTTAGGTATTTTTTCCTCCAGAGAGCAGAAGTACGCTAACAAAAGATATGAATTCAGAAGGCAAAAGTGTGAAAGGCTCAGCTTTGCAGAGCACCAAGATTCAGAGTCTGTGGCATTTTCTCCTCTGGGATCCACCTCTTTCATTAGTTTCCTTCACATCTCTGGAGGAGAAAATGCTAAAAAGGCTCTGAGAGCCTCAACACTGATACACTGATATTCAAAATCTTTCAGAATGTCAAGTTTCCCTAGCATTTCTCCTCTCCAGAGGAGAAAATGTTTGCAAATATCATCATTCTTATGATGATTTGAAAGACCCCCTCCAAATCACGCAAGAGATTTAGAGAAGGAGATTTCTGAATCATCGCAGAAATGGATCCAGGTGTGGTGGGGTGGAGAGAGGATCCAAGCATTGATGGGGCTAGTTCACTGATGCCTCCCAGCCCATGGCAGGTTTCTATGTGCCAGTGGGCAAAGGACTTGTCAAGGACCCCCAACCCTTGAGACATACATGCAATGGGAAGAGCTTGGATTATGGTTGTTGAATAAAGCAGTCATGTAGGCACCTCATGTAATGACTGTAATGACTTACGATAAAAATCCCATTCTCAATTGTGATCACCAGTCAAGGACTATCTGTATTTGCACACATTTAGCATCACCTTATCAGCCACTATTAAATTAGATATAGGGAGGCTTATCTGGAAGGAGAAGTGAGATTCTGCATCATTTTACCACACTGTTTAGAAGGGTCTAGTGAAAAACCTGGAAAGAATTATTATTATGATTATAATCAAAACTTATCATCGCAACCATGTATGTATTTAGGTCTCTGCAAAACTATTTTAGGAAAATATGAAGCTGTAACAGTTGGCCATGAAAAGGATACAACAAAAAAATTGTTACGAAGTTATGGGTCAGACAGAGAAAAGCTCAGTTGACAAGAAGGTGTACTTCTTTAAGTGGGACAAATTTATTTATCTACGGATAGGATGCCAATTTCTTAAATATATTTTTAAACATTGCTAGCTTTTCAGAATGAAGTCCAAGTCTAAACAAGAGTTAACTCTATATCTTACTTTTCACCTAGAAAATAAAGAACTGTTGCAGACACCGCTTATATAACAGGGACAAAATAAATGGTATAATGTATTCTGCTACAGGCAAGGAACTGCTTATATTTCTGTTAAATGGTTAACTATAATTTAAGATGCATGAAAGTTTAAAATAAGCTTGCAGAAAGAGGATCTTCTCTAATTACTAACAAATTAACTGTCCATTGTATAAGTATCCTTTATCTGTTAGTTTCAACCTGCTTTAGCAGTTTTTTTAAAATAAACCAGTAACTAGTCATGAAGATTTAATGTACTGTACTTGGTTCATTTCAAAATTGATTCAAGAACATTTTTCTCCTAAATTTTAATGGATGCATACTGCTCTCTGATCTGTGGAATCACAACTTCCTCTTAACAAGGTCAGTGGTAAAGAACGATTCAATATATAAAATGTTTGAAGCATTTATTGGAGATTAAACAACCCAGTACTCACTGAGTCATTGTTTCGGAGATCTTTCCTTCCCAGATTCCCCACTGCCTTCAACATTGGCAGTGCTTTTAATCTACTTAAAAAGTACTTCAAAAAATTCATGGAAATATTCAGAGATGTATTTACCTTGAATGCAGTCCATGTTGAAATGTATAGTGCAGTCAAACATCAGGGGTTGATGTATAAGTACAATGCACAATAACTCTCAACTTAAAAGTTATGCACAAAGAAATGTGAGAGTTTTAGTAGTATAGAAATTAAAATTTAATACATTGTCTCACAGGACAGGAAATGTTTTCACATTGATAGACATATTTCTGGCAACCTAGCTATACACAAAGCCCAAAGGATGGGATTTCTGCTGATTTGGAGGGGGAGATGTTCATATTTTTAGATCTGTTAAGCCTTTCCAAGTTTATGTCTTTTCAACTTTTTGCCAAAAATGGCATGATTAAATAGTTTAATAATTTATAATAGGAAAAAGAAAAATCCATCCACTGTATAAAGTTCACTGATTACTCCAATAAATATAGTAGGCAAATAATGTCTTTATTTTAGAACAATGATATCTACAAATCAAAACGTACATATTCTAGTCTACCACAGAAAAGAATTTTTTATCCCAAAGCTGGTTCATTATTCCAAAATTGGTTAATTTTAAAGTAAACCGAAAAGCCACTAGGGGATTCTAAGGGCTGCTTCTGAGTGAGAAAGTGAGAAATACATGATAGATACTGCTTTTTATTAATCAACAAGCATTTATGAAAGAGATTTTTAAAATACTGAAATCAAGTCAAAGTATATTTCTCAGTATCCTTTCTCATCCTGTTGTTCTTCCACATATACATGTAAGAACCTTGATAAAAAGATCATATCCACACCAGAGGAAGAAATCATGGATTGAAGAGAGTTCTGAAAAGCAGAGTGAATAACCACAGAAGAATGAAGAGCTAGCAAAGAAGCCAGCTCTTCAGTAATTCCTCTCCAGGCAAGGAAAGAAGATTGAGATCACCCACAAGTACTTCAGACAACTGCTCATCCCAAGGCAACCGCCCACTTTAATTGAATTTAGAACTCTGGGAGACTAGCCATCTTGCTCAAAGTGTGGTCAGTGCCTTTGAAAGGCCACAAAGTTTGCATACCTCCTTTTCTAATCATTTTTAGCTACTGTCAACTGCTTTTCAACTATCAGGAAGCTTTGAATGATCTCTGTTATTATTATAGTGCGATTCCCTACAGTGCCTATGGAGACTCTCAGTCATCCAAGTCATGGTTGCCCCAAAGGTGCTGTCCCAAACATCTTCAGAGAAAAAACAGAAAGTCCAGTCTAGTGTCTCTTGAAAAAAAAAGCATTATTTTCATATAAGGGTCGATGAACAACCAGAAATTTCATGAAGAGTTCAGTGAGCTGAGGAATTTGCCATTCTGGCATAGTAACAAAAAAGAATTTTTCATGTTTACAGGTGAGAGTTTGTTCTAGTGAGAAGTGTGTGTGTGTAGAGAGGAATGTTTAATCATCATGAGCAGTAATAACTGTTCCCCTTAAGTTATTGCTGCCTGTAAAATATAACTGGACATGAGCACAGAGAAATGATTTGTGTATCAATCCTTTTAAAGTGCCCACTGTACACAAACTACTGATTTAGAGTTAATACACCCATTCTTTAGTTTGATAAACTCCATTTATGATGAGGAGATTGAGATATTCTTACTAAACAACCAATACCCAGGTGTTTTGAAGGCAGCAGCAATTATTTGTAGCTTTAGCTTATAGGAATCATTTGGACCCTTCTATGCAATTTTATCTTTATTGGGATTCTCAGATAAACAGAGTGCTGTATATTTTAAATTTTATGACTTGGTAATGGAGAGTAAATAAATATTTTAAAAGAAAAAGAAAAGGTATATTCATAATGGTTGAATCAAAATACTATTCTACTTCATTGGCACTACAAAAATTTGGTGGCCACTAGAGTCGTTTATATCTTTTTGTGACAGCTACTATTCTTCCTAGATTTTTGCAGTTCAAATACGGTAGTCCTAAATTAACTGATGAGGCTCTCATGTTAAAGGTTCCTAAATGTGGAACTAATAATATTGAACAGAATATAAAGAGACACAGTATTTCCACTTGAACGCCACACTTAATGTCATCTTAACTTTGTCATCCTTGCAGCTTCTCTAAAGCTCATCCGGATTTGTGTTCTTGCTGGAATACATTTACAAGTCACTGTCTGACAAATTGTTTTAATACAACTAAGGAAAGTGGGCAAGAAGAAAGGATGGGTCAGAATAGAAGAAAAAAAAAAGAAGAGGCTGCTGCTGCCTCAAACCATTTAGAAGGGCAAGAGTCTACAACTCACCCAAATGCCATCAAGCTATCCATCTGTGGTTTTCCCCCCCCCATGAATAGAAATATACATGTAATATGAATATCATTTTCTACATATATGGAGTGTGGGGTATAAGCAACGTTTCTATTTCACCAGCTGTCAAATAATTCATCCTCCCTGCACTGAGGTAAGTTTGAATGAGAGAGAATGTCTGCCTTCTGTTACCTCCAAATTTTGACATTGCAATCCGCATCACTCTAGACCAACATATTAACTACCACACCACACTGGCCCTAAATATAATTGATCAATCACTAGGATTAATCATTTCAACCTATTTCAATGTGCTGGCAATCTTAAACAGAAACTTGTTCAGGCAGGAACATAAACCATGGCTTCAAGGGCTACAAACAATGTTTTCAGGTGTTCTTCTCCTCCCCCTGTTTCCATCTCATTATATTGTAAAAACCTCTTGCTTGACAGGTTCCTTCTCAAAATAAGGGAAGCCTGAACACTATAGATTTTCATATAACAGATCAAACCATTCTGAAAGAAACCTAAGCAAGAAGTAATGCTGTGTGCGATCACTGGATCGTCACAGAAACACTGTCTATCTTCAATGTCATTATTCTCTAGGCTATTCTGAAAACTAGTAAGAAAGCAAGCAGTTTGATAAACCTTTCTTTACAACCAGTATTGACAGCATAACAAAGTTAGAACTTCACAGCATGGTATACAATAAGTTGTATTGTAGCACAGCAATATTATATACAATATTGTGTTCAATGTACAACATATTGTATACACAGCACAGCAATTTGTTATTTGCCTTCCTTAAACAGATTAAGGTTACATCTGTATTACTTTTACTTTTTTAGATTTTGTAATCTTGTCGTTTAAACAAAGAAGCCCTGAGAGAGTGATTGGCCCAAATTCATCCAGCTGGTTTTTCATGCCTAAAGCAGAACTATAACTCACTATCTGCTGGCTTCTAGCATTCACCACTAGACCAAACTGACTTTCAGGTTTTATAAACTTGAACCACAGAACTATGACCCAACTTTTCAACTTCATACTATCATACTATCATACTATCAACTTTAGTTCTCTTTTAGTTTTCAAAATAGATAACGTTATAATACACTTTACATTTTCCTATCTCTCTTAAGAGTAGGTGTGAGATTGAATCAATTTGTAGTACAGAATGATATCCCAAACCAGCAGTTCAACCTCAATGTTACAAACAAAACAAGCAAGCAAGCAAATGGAATGCTGAGCAAGTATCTTAAACCAGGGGTAGGGAAACTTGGCTCTTTTATCACTTATGGACTTCAACTCCCAGAATTCCTGAGTGAGCCATAAAAGCTCCCCCATCCCTGGCCCACTGGTTTTTCAGGTGTGGGGGAAATCAATTTTTGACTTCAATGGGACTGTTTAATATACATATCTGCATTGGAGGCAATGGCTCCGGAATGGTGCTTGTCAATGGGTGAACCTACAGGGCCGGCTGGCACCTCCAATGCCCCCCTACTGCCTCTTAGCGCACCTCTCCCGGCCCCCCTGGGGGCACTAAGAAGCAACAGGGGGCATTTGAGGCGCCGGCCCTGCAGGCTCACCCCATTGACTGTTGTATCGCAGAGGAACTGGCGCCTTGAATGCGGCAGCATGTTGGGAAAAGCCACCACCACCACTTTCCCAAAGTACCGCTGCTGTCACATTCTGTCTGTCCGTCCGTCCATAGGACATATTCTGAAAAACCAGTGGGCCAGGGATGGGGAACCTTTTATGGCTCACTTAGGAATTCCGGGAGTTGAAGTCCATAAATGATAAAAGAGCCAAGTTTCCCCTACCCCTGCCTTAAACCAATACCAAAAAAAGTTAATATGATAGAGACACACTCAAGCAACAGAAAAGTATAATTTTAACATAGATAATGTTAATGTTACATTGTACAGATAGAAGACAACAGCTGACAGACAGTAGTTTGGTTCAAGAAACCAGGTTAATTACAAAAGCAAGCACTGCATCACAAATCTTCACAGTAAGTATCTCAGCCACAACAATATTAACCATGGTATAATTAAATTCATTTCATATGAATTTCATAATATTCATATGCTGCCCAATTACAAAAAACTTCTTTGGATTATATACACCGGTTTTGAAACAGACACAATGACCCAGATACTTACGTCATCCATTTTCATACAAGTACCAAAATCTGCTAGCTTCAGATGTCCGTATTTATCCAAAAGCATATTATCAGGTTTCACATCTCTGTGTATCAAGCCCATGGAATGAATTGCATCGAGAGCAAGAACCACTTCAGCTGTGTAAAATTTGGCCCACTTCTCAGGCACATCATAATTGCTCATGAGGTTGACAAGATCACCACCTGGCATGTATTCCATTACCATGTATAGGTATCGGTCATCTTGAAAGGCACTAAAAAGCTGTTTCCAAAAGAAAGAACAGTTCTAAAAACTGCCAACGTGTTAAACACTCAACAAAATATTAGATTTTAAGATTTTCCCCTTAAACCTCAAAGAACAATTTTAATAAGGTATGCCCGCTGTTGTAAGATTTTATGAGATCCAGAATAATTTAGTTTACCATCAATGAAATAAAGGTTTTGTGTTTTGTGGCCCGCCAGCAGAACTGGCAGCAAACTCAGACAGTAAGAAGGTTGTGGAGGAACATGGGCCAGTCCTGGAGTCTGGGGAAGGCTCTGATGAGTGCTCTGCATCAGAGGCAGAGATGGGGCTAGGGCCATCTGACAGTTATCAGTTGCCTTCAGAGTCAGAGATCAGTGGGGCAGAAGAACAGCTGGAGCCTGTTCCCAATATGCTCATGTGGAGAGCTGCCAGGGGAAGGGAACAGTTAAGGAAAAAGGGTTGGCTCAGAAGTATAGGCATAGGTGGACGGTGAATGACCCCTCCCATAGGGAATAAAGAGGAGCAAAAGGGGAGTGGTGTTTGCAGGAGACAATTAGTTCATTTAATTAGTGTGAAGTTTTGTTTGTGACTCTCAAGGATTCCTTGCCAAGTATTTTCTTGTACAGAGTTGGGCTTTTGGAAGCTATCGGCCTGGCAACTCTCCAAGCCTGATAAGGTCTATGGTTGTAATTCACCCTTGAAAGACTGTTTGCCAGGACCTTGCTGAATGTGAATGGTAGGAATTCACATTAGCCTGATAAAAAGGGGTTTTGTCAAGACAAGGAGTCGTGATTTTGTGAAGCCTAGATCAAAACATTATGTGCCATTAAACCTTTCAGTGGAAAATAAAGTATAGCATTATCGATAAGTTTTTTCCCCCTATGTGAAGCAATAGCTACACCTATCACTGGATAGGATGGAAAGTGACAGCCATTTAGAGAATTATTAGAGAAGAATCCGTATTATAATTATAGCTTTCACTATTATGTTGTAATACAAGATTCTTATTATTAGCAAAAATGTTAAAATTTCTGCTAGTTCCAAGCCTTATTTTCTGTTTTTTTAAGTAAAAATGACACTTTACTTCATGGGCTACCATAAATCACCTTGGTATGATTTTTGAATGGGTAGGAGATTCCTAAATCCTAGGACTTTGGTAAACTAATAGAAGGACTGTCTTTCAAAAAACTAATAGTACACAGAAATGTGTATATTTTAAATCAATGAATTATATGAACAGTTTACTGTATATTTATACCAAATTCTAAAGCCATCAGGTATCAAAACATAAAAATTGCTATTTCACTTATTTATATTTTCCCCATTTATTTACATTTCCCTTAAATTACCACCAAACTTTGTACACATGAAATATCCATACCTGAACTACCCATGGACTATTGGCAAAGGCCATTATATCTCTCTCTTCCCAGAAGAAAGCTGAATCTGACCTTTTTAACATCTCAAATTTACTTAACAGCTTCATGGCATATGCTTTCTGCGTTGTTTTATGGCGAACCTGTTAAAAAAATAGCAGGATTTAAATAATATAGAAAGTTGGATATGGAGAACCAATAATAAATACCAAAGAACAATCCTCTAAGCTTATCTGAATACTAAAAAGCAACAGCCTCCAAGACATAGAATTTGAAAGACCAGAAACCTTTATTGGTCAAGTGTGATTGGACATACAAGGAATTTGTCTTGGTGCAAATACTCTCGGTATACATGAAAGAAAAGATACATTCGTCAAGAATCATAACGTACAACACTTAATGAAAATGAACACTTAATGAAACCTGAAGGGTAGAACTCTTAGAAAGAAAGTAGAATTAAATCATCAGCCAGAATAGTCAGCCAAATACACATCCTCTTTCTTTAAAAAAAACAGTTATTACAAAACAAAATAAATGTCCATGATGGAACAATCAGTGCTGGCACCATCATCAAGAAGTTGAGGACATCAACTTCTAGCATCCAATTGGTACAGAAACAAAAATTGTTTTTGTGGCAATTCCTTCCATCCCTCCTTAACGAGAAAAGATGAGAAAGAGACAAAGACATTGTAGAAAAAAACCCATTCTTCAAGCCATTTATTACAGAATCATTGAAATGTTTCACACTTGTCCATACTGCATATAAACATTTGTAGTTCCCAAGCACCAAAAACTTTGTTAGCACCATCTTTAGAAAAGAAACACTTCAGATGTTAATAGTCAGAATTTGGCTCTTTCCTATGGACCAATTAAATTAAAGCCCCAAGACAGCTTCAATACATATGCATCTTTCAGACCATGATTAAAGAGCATGTGTTTCATTCTGAAGAATTCTGGCAATAATTGTGTAGTATTCATGTCTCAAAAATCTGCTATGTCTAATAATAACATACTGATTTGCCAATCTTCTACATAAAAATATAAATCAGCCTTGCTGAATTTGACCAGAGACCTTTGTTGTCCAACGGCGTTTTTCCATAATGGACAACAAAATGCCAATAGGAACCGCAAAACAAAACAGAAAGACACAAACACACCAATACACTCTTACAACTGGAATCAATAAACCAATGCTTCCACTACTGGAAATATGCAATCATCATCGCAACAGCCCAATAATTCCCTCTTCATCCCACAATTCATCCAATTTTGCAAGGTTGTTATCAATCTTTAAATTCTGTAACGGATTCCATGTCAAAGTACAACATAAAGTCATACTTTCTTTTTTCTGCCCATCTAATTATCTAGAAATATTTTTTTCTTTTTAAAAAATGGCCATTCACTATTCTGTAATCTTCACAAACTTTCTATTAACCCACTGGTAATCCATAATTAGTTCATACTTATCAGTGTAAATTAAATATGCACTTTTGCTCCAATGCATGTTATTTATATTTGCTTACTTACTTTATTTATTCATAACCTTATTTAAATTATTCTGAGATTACCCACTAACCCAAGGAGCCTGAAGCAAGCAAATATGAAGCAGTGTGGAGATAAAGAAAAACATTATTCTTAAGAGAATTAATGGAAACCCAATTGTTTTATGTTGATATTAAGTTCTTACCAGCTGTACTTCACCAAATGCACCTCTTCCAATCACTTTAACAACATCATAATCTTCTACTTTCATTTGAAGATCACGCATTTTTTGTACAATTTTTTCATCTGAAAAAGTTTAAAGAAAAATATTTGTGCTATTAAAATAATATCCACAAAAGATAATACATATTAAGCCACTAACAATACAGAAATTTAAGACTAGTAATTACAATTAGCATAGACCATTTAATCTGCAAAGTCAGGCTGTATTTTCAGTGCAATGCATAAAGAAAACAGTTCTTTTTAAAAAGTACAGTGCAAAATATTATCTTTGCAAAATAAGAAAAAGCAGGCTTTAAATCAATAAATACAGGTGGCCCTCAACTTATGACCATAATTGACCCAAAAATTTATTTTGTAAGCAAGAAGTTAATAAATGATACATGTCCCATTCTGCCATCATTTTTGACAGGATTGTTAAGTGAATTGTGAAGCTGTTGAGTGAATCATGTGGTTGTTAAGCAAATCTGGCTTCCCCCATTGACTTTGCTTGTCAAAAGCCCCGTAAGAAAGTTGCAAATGACAATCCCAAAACCCAGGATGCTGCAACTATTGTAAATACATGCCAGTTGCCAAGCACCCATAGTTTGATTATATGACTGTGGGAATCCTGCAATAATCAGAAGTGTGAAAATTGGGTCATGTTACTGTTTTCTGTGCTGTTGCAACTCTGAATGGTCATTAATTGAATGGCTGTAAGTCAAGGATTACATGTATACATAAATAGCAAAACTGAATAAAACCATGTAAAACAGCGTTAGTTGTTAACTTTACCTACCATAATCAGGAATACTTTAACTATGAAATTTAATTATAAGAAATGTTAAAAGTACGTTAAAATATTATATTTTAACTTTTTTTATCATTGACCTTTGAAATCAAATCATACTATTTTGGATTCTCACCATCACCCGCTTCAAGCTAGTCTTGACTCCTGGCAACTGCTTGGACAAGTCCATGCAGCTTTCTTGGCAAGATTATATTTCATAAATGGTTTGTCATTGCCTGTTTTTCAGAGCTGAGTTGTGTGATGGCCCAAAATCACCCAGCTGGTTTTGTGCCTGAGGCAATCCATGGACTTCTGATTTCTGGTGTAATACCTTTAACTACGACACCAACTGGTTCTCCCATTTTGTCAAGAATTAAATGTATAGTTTGAGGGTTCCAGAATATGATGATACTGTGAACAATATCTCTTTTAGAAATTAGGGGCAAGCTTATGCAGATATAGCAAATAAAAATATTATATAATATATATATAAATATTCTTCATCTACATAGGGATATTATACATAAGAAAAACTTACATCTGTTAAGGAAATTATCTATGTTTTTGTTCTTCCTCAGTGCTGGATAATCCAGATCAAGGACTAAGGACTTTAAACCATCCTAGAAAAAAAGAAAAAAGGGAGAAAAGGAAAAAAAACACAGGAAGATTATTTTAGAAATTTCATCTTTCCTTACTCCATAAATATTTGGACATATATATAGAATCATGAGATGCCAAATACACAAGCTTCCCATTTGCATATGATATGATGTTTATCCATATTTTATGAACAAATCGTTCAGAGTGGAATTTATCTTATATTTTACATGGTTGTATATTCTATATTTCACTTACTATAGTTTATATTATACATACTTTAGGCTAGTGATTCCAAAAGTGGGTGGTACTGCTCCCTGGGGGGGGGGGATGCCTTAGGGTGGGTGTTAAGAGACAAGGGGGCCAGCAGGGGGGCACTAACAGGTGGCAGGGGGGCATTCGAGGCGCTGGCCGTGCAGGTTCATTCATTGACTGTAGCACCACTCCAGAGCCGGCGCCTCCAATGCGGAAGCAGCAGCACATTATGTGCCGCCATGGTCCTGTTCGACGCACCGCCCCTCTGCCATCTCTTAGTGTCCCAAAGGGGGCCAGCAGAGGGGCGCTAAGAGGTGGCAGGGGGGCATTCGAGGTGCCAGTCGGTCCTGCAGTTTCACCTATTGAGGCACCGGCTCCGGAGTGGTGCTACAGTCAATGGGTGAACCTGCAAGGCTGGAGCCTTGAATGCCCCCCTGCCGCCTCTTAGCATCCCCAAGGGGGCCAGCAGAGGGGTGCTGAGAAGTGGCAGGGGGGCGGTGCATCAAACGTGGCCATGGTGGCATGTAATGTGCCACTGCTTCTGCATTGGAGGCAATGGCTCCGGAATGGTGCTTGTCAATGGGTGAACCTACAGGGCCGGCTGGCACCTCCAATGCCCCCCTGCCGCCTCTTAGCGCACCTCTCCCGGCCCCCCTGGGGGCACTAAGAAGCAACAGGGGGCATTTGAGGCGCCGGCCCTGCAGGCTCACCCCATTGACTGTTGTATCGCAGAGGAACTGGCGCCTTGAATGCGGCAGCATGTTGGGAAAAGCCACCACCACCACTTTCCCAAAGTACCGCTGCTGTCACATTCTGTCTGTCCGTCCGTCCATCCAATAGGTCTGTCTGTTTGCCTGCCTGCCTACCTACCTACCTGTCTTTCTGTCTACCAACCTATCTATCTACCAATATATATCTACCTACCTACTTACCTATCTACCTATCCAACCATCCAAAAGATCTGTCTGTCTTCCTGCCTGCTTGTCTGTCTCCCTCCCTCCCTCCCTATCTATCCATACATTCACCCAAAAGGTCTGTCTGCCTACCTACCTACCTACCAATCTATCTATCTATCTGCCTGACTCTCTATCTCTCTATTTATCATCAGGTCTCTCTCCATCCATCCATCCATGTTCGAAGCGCCAGCCCACAGGCACATCGGGAAAGTAGAGCAAAGCCAGTCTGGGAGGGAGGGAGAGATAGAGAGAGAGAAAGAAAGAGAAAGAGAAAGAGACCTGATGCATCAGACTGAATGAGGCCTCGTATAGACTGAGGCCCTTTTCCACATTGAAACATCTTTGCTAGCACATTGAAACCTCTTTGGCTTCAATTGAAGGTTTTGTGGATAAAACATGGTCAAGACAATCAGGAAGCTCTCACATTTTGTTGAGGTTTTAAACAGGATCTATTGGACCAGATCTCCACCTTAAAAATTACTTTTCCCCAATGTATTACAGTGCCAATTCTGAAGAAGGCAAAACCAAAATGTATTGGTAAATTACAAGAACACACACACACACTCCCTTCTAACATTGCTGGAACAGGTGATTGGACTAGAATAGATATCTCATTATCTTTCTCCTCCCTCCTTTGTTTCTTTTTCTTTCTGTCCCTTCTTTCCATCACCCCTTCTTTGTCTGTCCCTTTTTCTTTCTTTCCCTTTTCTCTTTCTTTTCTCTCTCTCTTTCTCTCTTTTCTCTCTCAGGCTTACCCCTTTAGATCAGGGTCACCAAACTTTTGGACCTCAGGGACCACCAAACTCATAATTTTAAATCCCGGAGACCACTAATATGAATTTTGACTGATGGTGGCTTTCTGGCATTGGTGGGAGAGAGAGAGAGAGAGAGAGAGGGAGGGAGGGAGGGAGGGAGGGAGGGAGGGAGGGAGGGAGAGAGAGAGAGAGAGAGAGATCTGATCCAACCTCTCTCTCTCTCTCTCTCTCTCTCTCTCTCTCTCTCTCTCTCTCCCTCCCTCTCCCTCACACACACAGATGCAGGGGTGGGATTTAGACCCCTGATCCAAAGTTGTCAAAACTCCAAAAACAGTTCAAGTAGCTCTGGGGAGGCCAGTCATAAATTAGAACACTTGCTAAACAACCGGCCATTAAGTGAGGACCACTTGTATTTGGTTTGCCAGTCACCTGGCCACACCTACCCAGTCACATGACCAGCAAGCCATGCCCTCCCATTCACGTGACCAGCAAGCCACACCCTTAAATTAGGCCATGCCCACAGAAATTTGAATCCCATCCCTGGGTGGGGGGCACCGAGGATGAGTTTGTAGCACCAAGGGGGCGGTGGACTTAAAAGGTTTGGGAACCATTGCTTTAGGCTATCAAAAAGCAGAATTGGTGAACTTCTGCTTGCACAACATTACTTTCTTTTCATCTCCACTGCTGCACCTTTTCATACTACCTCTGATGTATTCTGCCAAACAAATACCATCTGATATATTGTGATGTTTACTAAGAAGTAATTCCTATAACATTCGATGGGATTTACTCTAAGGTAAATACAGGTTTGTAATTAAGAAAACACATTCCTGCTGTAGATCAGGTTAGCCCTGACCCTCCTGGGTTTTTGAAAATCTTTAAAGACCTGACTCTTTATCTGAGGCTGGTCCCTGATACATGTAGGAACCTGGTTTTTTTTTTAATTATTGATTATAATATGATATTTTCTCTTGGTACTATGTATTTTAATTTTTGTATTATTGTAAAATTTCAAATTCCATTCCATTTATTTCAGAACCAAAGCCTACATTATTTTGAATCTTCTCACTTTCACCTAAACTATCAGCCACTTTTCAAGGTTTGTTCATCTGTACATTTTATAAGCCTCCCCAACTCCATGATGTCTGGATCATTCAAACAATGCTGGCACCCAAACACCTATCAAGAACTCATTTTTGTAGGGGAACATCTTTCTTCATTACATTCTAGACTTCCATTCCCCAAAAAAATATAAAGATCCTTTTTGACAGGACCATTATCACTAGCTACCAGTGTAATGTGCTGTTTCTCTACTCAGACAACAGGAACTTGATCCTAGTTTTTTTAAACCTGGTTGTGAAATCATGCTGTTCATTACAAAGTCCACATTTTTTTCCTCCAAAGTATCTAACAGATTTGCGTATGATAAAGGTAGGGGTAGAAAAGAGTAATAAAAGCAATATAAATCAATTGAAGTATTTTTTAGTTATGCCATTTGTCATCTTCAACATGAACCGTAACAAATATTCCTCTAATATCAGGTAAATACATTAACTACTCTGATATCACACACAAAAAAGAGAATTAAGTATCACCCAAGTCAATCATTCTAAACTCTGTGCAGAAGTTTGCAAATTTGGTAAGATTTTCCAAAAACAGGAGAGTACCCATATTAGTCTTTCAAAGTAAAAACTAAAAACTAAAAAACATTTTAAATATTATCAATTAATTTTAATATAAATTTGCACTCATAACCAAACAATAAATACTTGAGAACATTATAAGTCTCTCCCCTGCAAGACTGTGCATTCATTCTTCTACTGCTTGTATTTTTTCCCACAAGTGAGCCATAACATGAAAGAAAATTTCAAGTTTTTAGACGCTCCACCTCCACAGAGAGAAAGATATTCAGAATTTCATGAATAAAATATGTTGAAAGAGAATAGGATAAAATGACAGAAATGTCAGCAATTGGATTTTCGCTTCAGAAGGAACTTCCTCAGCCACTGAGCTCCTGTGAAAACTGGTGAGGCTATTCTCTGAACAGGTAACAAAAGAATGCCCAAGACAGTCTCTCACAATTATAGAACACAATTGCTCATAAACAAATAATTGTAGAAATACAATATTTAAAGTCATGGACATTTCCAAAGTGTATGCATCATTCTAATTTGCTGCTTTGTGTTGCTCTTGTATTTGTAGTGTCCATTTTGTGAGCCTTTACATTTGATTAATATCATTAGAAAAAACAAGGAAATCCACATTCTAACAGCATACAATTGAAATGGTCATGTAATGTATCTTTCATTCATTTTTGTAATATTTTGCAGCTGTTGTTATACAATCCTGATAACATGACCAGAAGGAATACATACTTCATGTGTGTGGTGCTTCAAGAGAAAGAGAAAGTTCAGTTTTGAAAAATATATAACATATAAAGCAATTTGTTAGATTGGCTACAACGGTGGTTAAGTGAAAACTGGTTGTCACTTCAGTTACTAAACAAATGGTGGCAAATTGAGGACTACCTGTAAGTAGGTCATAATAGAAGTGTCGGACATTAGCATTATAAATGGAACAAAGTTAACAGTTAAACTTTAATTTTAAGAGGAAACTATTCCACAGGATTGGGGCAGCAATGGAAAATCAGCCACCTTGTGGTTTTAATTCTTCTCAGTTTGTAGAAGTACAACAATCAACCTTCTGGGATGAACATAATGAACAGAGTGACCTGGTAGGAGAAGCAGGTCTTGTAAGCATCCAGGTGTCAAGTCAGATATGCCTTTATAAGTAAAAACCATCATGGTGAATTATATCCAGAAACCAAGTGCCGACTAATGTAGGGCACTGAAATACAGGTGTAATATGCTTTTGGCAGGTTATGTCTGTCAGGAATCAGACTGTTGTGTTTTGTACCAGTTGCCGTTTTCAGAAACGTTCTTCAAATTTCAGAGCCATGGGGAAAAATAGAAACCTTTAAAGAAAATTACAGTAGAAATCACGCCCAACCTTTAACAGTAATACCATGGTAATAAAAAGAGTATTTCTTATTTGTAGTAACTAAATTCATACCATGAATTTGGGAACAGATATAAAACAGGAAGACCTATCTTTGCTTTTCAGCTATGAAAAAAATGATGAAGATTGAACTGGCCAGCCACACAATGTTTTACTTTTTTTGTACGGTCTTGACTGAAATTGCATATCTTTAATTTAAAAAGTTTAAAACTGAGAAAAGTGAAAACGCATGCCCTTGTTTTTTTGTAAAGATAAGAAAACTACTGAAACAAAACAATATTAATACCATTTAAAAATAGCAGTGGTTGTTCTAACATATCATGGCAAAAAAATATTTTCCAAACCATCCATAACAATTAATTAAAGTGGAGCTGATTTTATAACTGTGACCTGTTTTCTTAGTACTAAGATCATCATTCCATTTTTTGCTAGATGAACTTGGGAAAAAAAAATCTAACAAATTGCTTTATATGTTATATATTTTTCAAAACTGAACTTTCTCTTTCTCTTGAAGCACCACACACACGAAGTATGTATTCAGTATTTATAATAAACAACAAGAATGCATTTAGAAATTATTATTATAGAAGCTTCTTCAACAGTGCATAAATCACTATTTAAATTGAACAGAACAGAACAGAACAGAACAACAGAGTTGGAAGGGGCCTTCTCATCCAACCCATTGCTTGGGGAGGAAACCCTATACCATACTTCAGACAAATGATTGTCCAATCTCTTCTTAAAAACTTCCAGTGTTGGAGCATCCACGACTTCAGGAGGCAAGTCATTCCACTGATTAATTGTTCTAGCTGTCAGGAAATTTCTCCTTAAATCTAGGTTGTTTCTCTCTTTGATTAGTGTTCATCCATTGCTTCTTGAAATCAAAATTAAAATTAGATTTAAATAGTTAAATTTTGGGAAAGTCAAAAGATCAGATATATCCCACTATAAATAGAGAACTATGTTGTGGTCAAAACAATGAAAAAAATAACCCTTATATGAGTGATCTCGGCAGCATTTTGTTCCCAGAACACAATACATGGTGTCTTCAAAGTTATAAATGGACTGAGGCATCTTGCAGATCATTTTCTCCTCTGTGTCTATCATCATATGATCTGTTCATCATTTAAGGCCCTGTTCCAAATTCCTCAGATGTCGGAAGCTTGATGGGCAGCAACAACTACGGCTTTTCCATAGGAAACACCCTATGGAATAACCTTCGTCATAGCCTGACAAAGACAACACTGTTTCTGTTTCCAACTATGATCTATCATTTGGCTGGTTTTTTGTATTTGGGGTTTTGTTTTGCTTTTCAGGGAATGTTAAGTATTTAAAAGCTTTTAAAATAATAATGGGATGAATAATGAAACATTCAAATGATGCTAAGATAACTCCATCATTAGCAAGAAGCAGTAAACTGTTCCACTTAAAACTGTATATCATACAACGTATGCAATTTTATAATTGCAGTCAAGATTACAGCCCACTTCTTTGCATGTTAATCACAAAGTTTCTGGGTGGTTCATATTGTTCAAAAGACACTCTGCAAAGTGCCTTTGAACAAATTGACTGAAATTGCCTATTGCTTCTCCCTGAAACAGACACATCCTTTTCTAAAGGTAGTGTGGCTACCTCAAAGGCTTTCCCAGGTTGTTTGCACATGTATATAGATGCACAGGCAGTGCTTTCTGCCAGGACAAAATGAAGCAGCCTTACGGGAACATGCATACACAAATGAACTCCCTAGCAACCTGAACTGTCTTCCTCAAAAAAAAAAAAAGGGACACCACACACTCACCAACACACTTTGCAAAGCGACCCTTCAAGTACTTAAAAAAGCTCTAAGACTTTTTTTCCCCCATTTTATTTCCAGGTTTGATTTCCTATCTTTCTCTGGGACATACAATCATACTTAGATATTATTGTACAGCCTCCTTAAAAGAAAGAAGTGCTCATTCCTTCTGCTTAAATCCTATTCAAATGGATATCTGGAAGAATTTTATATGATAAAAATGAATATATTATTCAGAATAAGGTTTTTGTTTAAAACTATACCTGTTTTGAAAAATGATGCATCTTTTAAGCAATGGTTGAAAAGTTACTTTTTCATCACTGTTGTAACTGCAAAATGAGTTCGTTCAATGAGGCAACTGCTAAATGAGGACTGCCTGTTACTTTATGTAGATATCTTAACAAGAAAAATTAAACAAAATTTGCTCGTTGTTTATTCTACTTTTTTCAGCAGACAATGTATGACCAACAAATTAAATTTAAACCTAAGTCCCTATTGGAAAAGATTTGATCAAGCTATATATTTGATCAAGCTATATTTCTGTTGCTTAAGTATCTCTAAGAGTGTGATATTCTGTCAACACCCAAGCAGTAAAAAAGGAAGAAGATTCGAAACCATAATCATCTGACTGGCCCCGCCCCCATCTATTCTCTGCCTCCCGAGTCTCAGCTGATCGGCTGGGTCTTCTTTTGTTGCCCTGCACAGGAGAACAGAGCTGGAAAGCAGGTTAGTGGGGCGGGGAGGGAATGGGATTTTGCAATAACCTTCCCCCTGGAATGGGGTGGGAATGGAGATTTTGTAGTATCCTTCCCCTGCCACGCCCACCAAGCCATACCATGCCCATAGAACCAGCAGCATTTTTTTTTGAATCCCACCACTGGTAGGCATGTTATGAAGATCACTGCCAACATTTAGAAGCAACAATTTTAGGATTATGGCTCCTTCTGTACAACAGTCCTGAACCCCTGATGAATGAAGGGGGTGGGGGAGAGAGTATACACCAGAACAGGCCATCAATACTGAAGATAACTAATCCAGGAAATGACATATTCTCTGCCTAGGCCTCATAGATAGAAAACACTTCACATAGAAAATATGTTATTAAAGTGATTTCACTGTTGACTTCCTCTTATCCCTTTTTGCAGTAGTTTGAAGTCTGCCAAAGCTAAAAATAGCTTTATCGAACAAAACACATCCACAGGGTCAACACAGTTATATGCACAAGAATGTCCTTAGACCTCTCAGCCAAGGTATCTTTTTTTTTGTCCCCTCAGTATCTGAACTGGACTGTTCTGTTTATTTACAGTATGCTGCTGGAATCCCATGTTTGGGAGAGAAACCTTACTAGGTTTAGCCACAGTACAAAAATATTTGCTGCAATTTAACAGCCCCAAGAGAGGGCCTGCCCTAAATATTAAGTGTTCCCTGAATAATCCCTGGGTCATTGGAAATTTTCTCTAGGAACAAAAATCTTCAACCATCCTTCTCTCCGGCTCAATGTAAATTTTGGAAATGGCTAAATCAGTAATAAATTAACTGAAAGTTTATGGTGGAAAGACTATTAGGCATTTCAATTCAGATTTTTTTAAAAATGGTAAGAGTTATTTGCCATCTTAGTAGATTCAGGGCCATCTATAATTTTGATTTGTAGCCTAATTAACCTTATGTTATACTGAGATAGAGAGACATATACACTGACTCAAGCACACACCCTAGTATGACGCATATCTGTTTCAACTTCCATACTTGTAATATATAAAAAATACTAAATTAGGGTATGAACTTTTTGGAAAATGCAGCCTAAAACTGGAGAATATTTCACATTAAAAATGTTAGCTTAAACTGTCACTAAAAAATCATTAATGTATTTAACATTTAATGTTGGATATATAGTTATTTAGCCACCCATCTGTGAATCTGGGGATGGGGTGAGAGGAACTACATATACAAATATTAAAAACTCTAAAATACTCAAATATAAATAAGTCAGAGATGAAACATTAAAAAACCCAATTAGTGAGAAAACAATTATCACACCAGCACGTTGTTGACTTTTCATGGGATTCCCAGAATTGATAGAAAAAATGCACGTTAAGGGCTTTCCAGAAGGAAAGCAGGGATGGGGGGTCAATCTCACCTCAGAAATGAATTTAATCCATAATTGGCTGGCAAAACTCCCACCTATTGCAGAATTACTTAAAAGTAGAATTTCAACATACTTCTATTCCTATAGGCAATTGAAATAAATCAACCTATGTTCAACCACAAGTTCCATAAATCTCTTCACCAATAACTATGCTGGGTAGGGCTGATGGAAATTGTTCAGAAATATGTTAGTTCTCAAATTGTTAATCAGGACATTGTTATCTTCAAGGCAGTAAGAAGTCAATCATTCTTTATAATTTTCTTTCTGTAACTAATTGCCAAGAACAGAAAACGTTTTAACAAATGTATCCATTTTTTTCTTCTGAGATTCTTCTTGCTATCAAGTTTAAAAAAAGTGGCACAAGGAAGCAAATGTATGCAAATACTGTGCTTCTCCAACAATATGGCCTCCACCAATAGGAAGGCCCAGCATGTTTTATCGGCATAAAATTAAATTAAGCCCCTCCCCCCAAATTAAGGCCTATATTAAACATGCAAAATGGGGGGAATGGCGGGGGGACTTGCCGTTAGAAAGTCCTTTTGGTGCATACCCGGATATGGTGCTGCCTGCGTTGACTTTGGCATTGGTGGGGCACTTCGTATCGGGAGACCTTCCTCCACCATTGCTTTCTCTTCTCCCTTGCTGCTGCGGTGTTTAGAGCAACGCCACGGCGTTTGGCACAGCCACGCACAGCCAGCCAGGGCTCCTCCCTGCAACCAGAACCCGGCGGAGACACTCAAGTTCAGGCGCTCCTGTTGCCGCCTTCCCTTTGCCTTCAAAGGCAAAGCCAATTTTTTTCACCCTACTACTGGTACGACAAAGCCTCCCCTGCCTGACAAGGCAGCCCAACCCCACGTGAGGAGGTGAATCTCCTGGGGCCTCAGCGCAGGATCGGCCCACTCTGGAAGAAGCACCCAGCTGCCATCCCTGCCTGGTGCTGGGCAGAATGCAAAGAGCTTCGCCTGGGGCACCCAGTGCAGCTGACAGGTGGGCCCTCCTGCCCGGCAGCAGAGCTCTTGCCAAAGCAGTGAGCACCTCCCCACTGGACCCTCTGCTCATCCTGCCGGGGCTACACCAGAACTGTACGGGCTGGGCAGAGCCAGGAAAGTGAGCTGTAGGTGTGCGCCCGCCTGCCAAGCAAAAGAGCCAGGCTGAACTGAGCTTGGCTTCCTTCCCAAGTCCCTCCAGCACGAATGCAAAGGGGCCACTGGGAGAGGCCTCCTGAGGCAGTGATAGCACCCACCCATCCATGGACAGGGAGGCAAGGCGACTCATCCTTCTCCTCCGAGCTGAGCCCCGCTGAGTCAGTGTCTCTGCCTGATGCCTGTTCCGCTGCAGCGTTTGGAGCTGCCGGCACATTTGGAGATACACAGAGACGGGCTGGGCGAGGGGTGGAAAGGACGGGCGGCTTCGGGTTCTCTCCGCCAGCCAGGGAAGCAGCACTGCCATCACTTGTCCATGGACGGGAGGTGCTTATCACTGCCTCGGGCAGCCTCTCCCAGTGTCCCCTTCGGGTTCCCGCTGGAGGGACTTGGGAAGGAAGCCAAGCTCAGGTCGCCCCGGCTCTTTTGCTTGGCAGGCGGGCACGCACCCGCGGCTCGCTTTCCTGGCTCTGCCCAGCCCAAACGGCTCTGGCGCGGCCCTGGCGGGATGAGCAGAGGGTCCGGCGGGGAGGTGCTCGCTGCCTTGGTGAGAGCTTCACCGCCAGGAAGGAGGGCCCACCTGTCAGCTGCACTCGGCATCCCAGGCGAAGCTCTTTGCGCTCTGTCCGGCGCCAGGCAGGGATGGCGGCTGGGTGCTTCTCCCGGGGGGGTGGTGATCCTGTGCTGCAGCCCCGGGAGATTCACCTCCCCACATGGGGTTGGGCTGTCCTCACGGGCAGGGGAGGCTATGTTGTAGTAGGGCGTTGTTTTTAAAATAATTGGCTTTACCTTCGAAGGCGAAGGGAAGGCAGCAACAGGAGCACCTGAAGCCGAGTTCTCTGCCAGGCTCTGGTTGCAGGGAGGAGCCCTGGTTGGCTGTGCGTGGCTGCGCCAAATGCCGCGGCGTTGCTCTAAACATCGCGGCAGCAAGGGAGAAGGAAAAGAAACGGTGATGGAGGGTCTCCTGATACGAAGTGCCCCACCAACGCTGAAGTCAACATCCAAGCCGTCGCTTCCCGCCCACCCGAGGTTGCAAGGGGGAGGAATTAAGTCACCCCCGAAAAGACAGCCTAGCCATTTTTTCGGGGGTCAAAAAAAAAATAAGACCCGGCCTTATTATATGAAAAACACGGTATATTCAGGTACTACATGCATGGATTTGTTTTGGTCCTATGTTTCGTTATCCCCTGTACACTGAAATTAAGCTTCAAACCAAAGAATAATGTTTTATGTGCTTTGAGAACTACTAGATAACAAACTTATTAACTGTATAAAAAATACTAGTGATAATTTTAATGTAACTGTATATATAAGTAGAAATAACTCTTTTGAGATTTTAAAAGTGTCTTCATTTCTCACATCCCACAGTCCATCTGCTGTCTTTCTTCTTTTCACAGTCAAGAAGCGTATGACATATTTTCTGTCTATGTTGCAGGAGTCACAAAGACTTAATTAGCTAATGTAATTTGTTCCAAGAAGCAACTATTTACAGATTCTCTGAATGTTTTTAAAACTTGAAATGGTTTAATGTAAAATAAAAAGAGAAATAATTCCAAAATAATTGCCCTAATTACCTGAAGTTTGAGATCTTGCACTTAACAACATAGATTGAGAAGAACTTTATGGACAATTATATTTTAAAAGATGAAATATTTTTCTCCTGTTTACAACATTTCTCAACAAACCACATCTTACTCAGTAAGGTTGGCCTTGCAGATCTGCATTCACTTTTTTCAGTAAATATGGGAAATAACTTATGACTAAAACATAGTTATGTTCATACCAAAGGTAGAACATACTATAATTAATTGTCTGATTACCGTGCCAAGATTCAGAATTCTCCATGTAGGGATATATACAAAATCTATCATAGATTTCTTTAAAAATCTTCTTTGTTAGTCTTCTTTATTAGTTCTGAAACTTTCAGTGTCATGGCACTGAAAGTTGTAAAACGTGCAGTCCATGGCATCTCTTGTTCTTTTTTCCAAACTTCTATTCTAACTAGCATATATCCGGGAAAATTCTAAATAAATTAAGAAATATGCAAGCAAGAGCAATCCACAATGTGTCCTATACAAACGTACTATCTTGCTCTTTTCCTAAACAGAACTGCAAAATGATGCCAACAATAATCTGCTGATGTATCTCTGGATTCCTGGAATGGAAAATCAAGATGGCAACAACTGAAGTTATAGGCATGATGTGGGGTTCCTATCTGTAAGCACCCATATTGAGTCTTCTATGATTCTAACAGGAGACTCAGTAGGAATCTAGATTATAAGGCAAAAAGCATATCCTGGCAGTCAATGAACCCAAATTCCAAAGATCGATCTCTCTCTCTCTCCCTCTCTCTCTCTCCCTCTCCCTCCCTCCCTCCCTCTTTCTCTCTCCCCCACCCTCTCTCTCTCTCTCTCCCACCCTCTCTCTTATTAGGTTCAGCCACCCTCTCTTCTCATGAAGACTGTGCATGAGGCCATCATGGAGCTTCTCTCTTCCTTTCAGGAAAAAAAGAGGGAAAATCTTCGTATCTGTTTCAAATCTACCACAAAGCCTGGAACTTAAAAAAAAATAAATAAAGAAAAGTGAGAGATAGCAAAGCAGGCAAGACCCTCATCTCCCCTGACCCCAAGTAAGGATAAACAACTGACGAAGAGATAAGTGTGACAAGGGGATTATGTGGGAGAGCAGATGGAAAAATATGTGCTGGGGAGAACAATCAGTGGCAATGGTGAGAAAGTGCAGAAGGACGGAGCAGAAAGGAAGAAGCAGCCATCAGCAAGAAGGAAAAACTTTTCCTCTCCAAATGTGAAAAGGCTTCTCCTTGCACAAGTACAATTCTATTTACAGCTGCAACTTATCAAACAGAGGCTGTTCGCACTTGCCTCCAAAATACTTTTCTTGACCTTTGACTACACAGGACAAGTCTGGCTAAGGACAGGTCCTCCCTGCCCAACCTATGGGAACATTTTCAGTGATGTCTCCAAAATTCAACAAGAAATGTGAAGGCTTTAGAGGCCTTAGGAAGATGGCATGTGACTTATAGTCCATCTCTGCTCCCTGTTATAAATGCTGTCTCAGAAAACAGTGAAATTAACCTATGTTCCCCTTTTGTTCTGGAAACACCATTAGTTGTACTTAAGTTTTAAATCTGGCATCAAGGTTTTTAAAATCAATTGAAGCATATTCCCATTTCCAATAATAGCAGGAGGACATCAGGAAAGAACAGAATTTCAGCTCATTGATTTGTACCCAGTGTTTATTTCAGTTTAGAAGAAATGCTGTTTCATAACTTTGTGGCCTTTCATGACTGTAATTTTTAAACATAAAAGTTTATATAGGGTCAATGTTACACTTCGGTTATATCCAACATTTGAAAAGGAAGAATATATTTGATTGGTTTGTTCAAGATTGCATATATTTTGTTCCTGATTTCTCAGATCTAGCTTGAAAACAAGCATGTTTTAGTGCTTAAGCTTCAGTATAAAATATGGATAACAAGCAGTAAATAGAGAACATGTTACGCATATCGATATGCACAAATGATCAGCTCACTTGCAAACTACACACAACACAAACACAACATAAATATGCCAATGTGTAAGTTTTCTGTTTTATTTCACTATGCTTCACTGGACTATGCTTCCAATGGTCAAAGTAATGCCATATTTTGGATAGCTTCTCCCTTTGCATGAGTCAATTCTGATTACAATGCTGGTGATAAAAGAAATTATGGATACTATTTCAAACAAATCGGGATCCTGGATTATTTTAAATCTTTCCAAAAATCACTATTTTCTCATTTCACAGAAATTCACAAATAGCCTTGATCGTCAGTGTTATAAACATTCAAGTGCTTATTAAAGGGATAGATAGTGTCACAATCTGACAAATAATGGACCTAGAGGAGGGATGTCAAACTCAAAGGCCCGTGGGGCCACCATAGAAACAGCGAAGGACCGGCCCGCTGTGCCTCTGCCAGCAAAAACAGAGCTCAGGAGGACGTGGAGAGCCCGGGCTCCACTTTCAGCTGCAACAGCTTCATGCAGCCCTCAGCCAGTGAACACGGAGGTTGGGGAGGCCGAGCTCCATTTTCTCTGGCAGGGGGCTGCAGAAGGCTGTCACAGCTGAAAACAGAGCTTCGATGAGTGACGTCGAACTGGTCATGCCCACCAGTCAAAGGTCAAACACAATGCTGATGCGGCCCTCAATGAAATTGAGTTTGACACCCCTGACCTAGAGGCTACAGGTAGCCAAAAAAAATTGGACTCCTCACCCCTTGATCTGGATTCCACCACATTCTTTACCCTTATAGAGAGGACAAACTTTGCCAAGTATACAGGTAGTCCTCGGCTTACAACCACAACTGAGCACAAAATTTCTCTTGCTATGTGAGACATTTGTTAAGTGAATTTTGGCCCATTTTATGATTTTTCTTGCCACTGAAGTGAATCATTGCAGTTGTTAAGCTAGTAACACAGTTGTTAAGTGACTCTGGCTTTCCCAATGACTTTGAGTTAGAAATTTATATATAGCACCACAGCAAACAAAGAGTACAGTCACCATGTGCTTTAATTGTAAATTCTTATAACTGTAACAGGAAACAGTTAACGCCACTTAGAACAAAAGAGCATAGAGTATATACCAGGTCTGTCAAACTCGTGGCCCACCAGCCAGATGTGTCAAGTGTTGGCTATGTCCACACCCAGTTTAACAAAATGGGGGGAAGTTGCGATACATCACATGCTGTGACAACGGCAGTCTGACACCCCTGGTATATTTCATAGATCCAAGTCTATAAACACTGCCATCTACTGGCTGAATACTACTGTTGTTGCTGCATAGAAATACATTCCAACAATAAATTCCAAAATTTGTTTATTAGAAGGTTGCAAAAAGTTTCACATGACCCCAGGACACTGCAATCGTCATAAACATGAACCAGTTGCCAAGCATCCAAAGTTTGATTATGTGACCATGGGGATGCTGCAATGGTTGTAAGTGTGAAAAATGGTCATAAATCACTTTTTTTCACTGCCATTGTAACTTTGATCACTAAATGAACTGTTGTAAGTTGAAGACCACCTACATTTACTATTGCTTTACGATTTGATCTGGCAAGTAGCAGTTCTTAGAAAATAAAATAAAATCCCCCTTAATATTTCTTACATGGCTATTTTCTAACCATCTTTCCCTGTCCTATTAAGTTTAACAAAAGTGACAAACTTAAAAAGAATTGTTTAGAATTATAAATCAGAACCTTATAGCAGTTCATTTAAAGTCTGTGGAAATACCAGTTTCATATACATTCAACCATCCTGAACTGGGAAAGATGGTTTAGCAACTGCCAGTCAGGAAGGAATACGTCTATCCTTGCAGATTTAAAGCTGAGTTTACTACTATATATAAAATTAGCATACTCATCATTTGCTAAAAATATAAGCACAAGTATTCTGCAGCATACCTTAGTGATTAAAAAGTCACATCTTATTTTGGCAGCATATACTTAATCCAAAGTACATTTGTAATCAACTATTTTAGATCACATAACCTTAGTAGAAACCCTTCTCCTGATCCTTAAATAGGATTTCTAGAAATAAGTAATTAAACTGACTCATAACCTGAACCTATAACCTGAATCCTTCTTTGAAAGCACATATCTATATCAATTACAGATTCATGATGCAAGAATTTGATTTTTATCACCCAAAACCAAGAACATTTTGTTTCAAAAACATCTGTTTCACCTATCTCCAGTCCACAAAGTGTGTAAGATAACTGTATTTATCGATTTACCATGGGGGTTGCTTTGCTGATTTTAAGTAACTTGTTTTGATTCATACAGGTTGTTTGTGAGCTTATGCACTGATAACTTTTCTGCTGTCTAGCTAAATCCCTTTAGAGGAGACTTGGGAGTTTCATGCCTTCAGAAGAAGCTCTTTTGCCCTCAGTCCTCTGCACCACTGCAGAGAACACACTGTGTTATGTTGCTACAATCCAGCAATTTGCTTATGCTCCCAACCTTTCCAAAGCACCCTTTGGAGCCTGAATTTGAAACCATGCAGTCCTACTAAGTGATCCAGTTTTCTTTCTTCTGAGGAAAGAATATTGTTCAGAGAGATGGAAGCTAATGGCTGCCTATGATGCATATCTATCTATCCATCCATTTATATATGAAGACCCTAACAAAATCTGCAGCTCCCCTTGTACCTTCAGAACAAAATTATTCACTAACATAGAAAAGAATAAATTATTTTTATTTTACAAATATTCCTACTACAAACATTTTATGATTAGAATTTGGGTGTGCTACCTATGATTGCCTTACTGCTTTTATAGTTTCACTGGCTTTCCTATTTTTTAAATGAGGCTTTTTATGAACTAAGAACTAAGAACAAAAAGTCATAATTAAAAATGTAAAAAGATCCAAGTTTACATAAATCAGTAAATTGAAGTCATGATTCATTAATTTTGATAAACTCATACCAGATGATTTGAATTACTGAATAGGCTGAAAAAGGAAACTCATCTGAGTTGTGCTTGATTCTTGGTAACTTCATCAATATGCCCATGTATTTGTGATGTTTTTACTGTTATTTAGTTCAGTCTACAATTGTGGGATTTCCTAGTGGTCTCCCATCCACTACAGCCTCCTACTATACCACACACACAAAAAAACTCATTCAAGAGTTATTGGGTATTGGAAATGTTTTTTTGCAAGAGACAAAACCACTGCAAACTACAAAATTTAAGAAAAGTCCTGCTGGATTAGATCAAAGGCACTGTAGAGAACTCTATTTTGTTTTTAGGAAGCCCACCAATGCCTTCTTCTCCTATTCAGAGGCAATTTGCTACTGATCTGCAGGTGGCATACAAAGATGACTGTGCAAACAGAAGTGCTCTCTACCTCATAGGAAAATCCTGAGATACAAACCTCTGTTTGCTTAGGGATAACTTAAACAGCAAGACCCAGAAGAGATTCTAATGCAGCATTCTCAATTTTTTTTAAAAAAAAACAACTGTTTAAATGTCTGGATTTGCACTTCAGGTTCAACATATGCAGGATTTCACATGAAGACCTGGCACTGAATATATGGATTTTTTTTTTTTTAAATATAGTCAGTTCGTTTAAAATGGGTGTGTGTGTGTGTGTCTAGAAGGGGTCCCTTGACTTTCATGCAACTAACCTCTGAAAGTATTTCTCAACTGAAGATCTTCTGTGGGAAGAGACTACATGGCAGCTATTGTTTCATTTGTTTGGGTTTATTTGCACAACAAACATTATAATGTTACTTTTATGTATTCACACCTCACCCATCTATATATACTATATGTAAATCTTAAAACATAATATAAAATATTATAAGAAGGCAAAAATAAAGTATAATCATAAAGAAAAAGATTGTATAAAATATCATCTTCTACATAATAGAACAAATTAGCCGTTGGCTTACCTGAACATAGTTTCTCAGCATGCCACACATACGGGCTGAATCTGCCTTTCTGCCCAGAGACCGAGTCATCAATCTTTGCCATACCTCTTCCTGTCAGGGCAGGAAGCCCCTAGCTCCAGTCATGACAAAGATGCGGCCATTTGATGATCTTCCTGTGGCATCAGCTCTGCCTCCCACGTGGACAATGGACCAGACATATGCCAGGGTGGGAGTGGATTATCCCCAGGCATGCTGAGAAACTGCATTCAGGTAAGCCAATGACTATTCTCCAGCCTGCCTTTGAGACAATCCACACATATGGGACATACCTAAGCTGGCAGTCCCTATGGGCGGGAAAAAGTCTGGTCCTGTGCACTCCTGTTTGTATGCACTCGCTACAGCACTCTTCTTCCGAAGGCCGCCTCAGCTGAGGCGCATTTGTCCAGTCTGTAGTGCTTTAATGAATGAAGACAGGGAGGACCATCTAGCCACTCTGTAGATGTCCTCAAGTGAGGCCTTGGTTGCCCAGGCAGCTCTGGGAGCTGCACTTCTGGTCGAGTGAGCTGTTACCCATCTAGGTGTTGGAAGAGCCTGGGTCTCGTAGGCCTTGGCCATACAAGCCCTGATCCAGCGGCCTATAGTTGAAGAGGAGACTTTAGTGCCCACTGAAGATGGCTGAAACACAACGAACAGGGCCTCCGTTTTGCAATACGTTGATGTACGTTTGATGTACCTGCGAAGAGCCCTCCGAACATCCAATTTGTGCCATCTGTGCTCTCTGTCGTGTGACAAAAGTCGGGAAGAACGATTTCCTGAGCCCTGTGGAAACGAGAATTTACCTTTGGGATGAAGGAGGGGTAGAGGCACAGGACAACCCTGTTGTCATGGAATGTACAGAGGTCTTCCCTGATGGAAAGAGCTGCCAATTCTGATATGCGCCGGGCTGATGTGATGGCCATGAAGAAGGCGACTTTGAGCATTAGGAACCGCAGGCTTACAGATAGAAGAGGTTCATACAGGTCCTGAGTAAGGGCTTGTAATATTGTAGACAGGTTCCAAGAAGGATATCTGTGGACTGTTGGAGATTTAAGACTGATAGCTCCTTTGAAGAAGGAGAGAACCACCGGATGATGAGCTAAAGAATTCTTCTTCCCATAGTGCAACACGGTGGATAGAGCTGCTACCTACCTGTGTAGCATACTAGGAGAGAACCCTTTGTCAAGTCCTGCTTGTAGAAAGTCCAGGATCTATGGCACTGAGACCACAGTCAGGTCTGTGTCCTTCTTGGTGCACCATTGATGGAACGCTTTCCAGGTAGAGTCGTATATTCTGTTTGTAGAAGGCCTCGTGCCAGGCAGTCAATTGGAGCCACTGAAGCTCCAGGTGTTCCAAGATCCCCTGGCTGAGAGGTATCCTACCGAGGGATCCTCCAAGGGCAGGACACTGATAGGCTCACATGATCTACACACCACAATCATCTGGGCCAGTGGGCAGCGATGAGGATGATTTCTGCCTGTTCTAGAAGTACTTTCCTTATTACCCCTAGTATGAGGGGAAGAGGAGGGAAGGCATAACTGCAGGCAACTCCTGTGCTAAAGGCTGCTGAGGGAGGGGGCTAACAGACCCTACCTGGGGGGGAGGGGGCATACCTCTCCTGGTCTGCTTGCTTCTGAGCTCTGGAGAACTGCTTTTCCCAATGCTCTTTGCCTCCTCTCTTCTGCTCTTGTGGGCTTTCTGGAATAAAGAGTCCATATCTTTATCTTGTTAGCAGCCTCCTTACTTGCAGATCTGGCCTTCTTGGAACTCTGCTAGGATCGCTTGCCTTGGTCAGCCATGCTGCTAATGCCCAGATTGCACGGAGGAGAGCTCTCTCAATCCTCCACTCCTGCTGCTCCAAGAGGAATTCCAGGCTGGAAGCCTTCCCTGGGCTGTGGTAATGGCGGCCCTACCAGTCTCCTAGATAGCCTACACAACTCACCATGTGGCCAAAATGGCTACCGCCTGCCCTGAAAATCAGCTGGAGACCTTGAAAATGAAAGTGGCTGCTCTGGAGCTACCCGGTTAAGCCTGGGAGCTCCATGATGCTCCAGGGGCAATCACAGCTTCAGCGCCCCCCCGGGGGTGAGAGATCATTTTGGGGCTCCCCCTTGACTGCCTAGGCTGTTAGGTCTTCATTTGGTTGTTCAGGGGGACTGCGAAAAACGGAGCAGACAGAAGTTCCAATCGCTGCCTGATGATTTGGATACTTTGAGGGAGTTTTTGCAAACCTTTGGGAGAATCCACACTTTAAACTACTGCTTTCTGCTGAAATTGTTGGAGCCAACCTTTGCCACGTCTCTATAGGGCCAAGACTGTGTCGTGGCTGGGACTAGGGGGCTTCCTGCCCTGACAGGAAGAGGTGTGGCAAAGATTGATGACTCAGTCTTTGGGCAGAAAGGCAGATTCAACCCATATGTATGGATTATCCCAAAGGCATGCTGGAGAACTAAGTAATTTATTACCTACTTGGATGGTGATAACAGAAATAGAATGATTATTGATAATTAAATGTGGATTCCTGCTTTAAATGTTCTGGAAGGTAACAAAAATTCAAATCCTGTTTGATGGTGATATCAAAAGAGCTTTAGGATTTTACTTATGCATTTACTACCAAATTTTTCAAGCAATCAGAAGAACTTGTTCTGAAATCTGCATAGCCTATTTTTGGGATGAAATGTAGCTTTTATCTGTAATCTGATCCCTAACAGAACACTTTAAAAATATCTTGATTCAATTTCCTTCTGTCTAAAGTTTTAAATACCTAAAAACTTTCAGGAATGGAATGCCTTAAACAAAGAGCTAAAATACCATTAAATAACCCATGTTTTTCAAACTCATAAAATCGTAGACATTCCTATGCCCACCCCCAGCAGCCCTTCCCCTCCATTCTATATAGTGAGAAACACAGTTGAAGTTCTTAGCCTTCATTAACAGATGTAATGGAAAATATTTTTTGCATTAGATACCAAAGTTAACTCATGGTCCCAATTCCAGAAAGGAAGTTTGTCATTCCAATACTTTTAATACAAGCTGATCATTTTTAGAGCAAATGACTACTTTCTTCTTAAACAGAAATATTTGTGGCTGGAAAGATGAACTATTTATATCACAGCAAGTCTCCAAAAACCAAACCTAATTCCAACAACTTTTCTCAAAAGTAAGCCTCATTGTTTTCATTTGTCACAAGGATATAGCTTATGAAATTGTGCTTACAGAACATTTTTTTGATTATACACATAGATGCACATGCACACTGAAAGCTACATAGCGCCTTCCAGTCAGTGTTGACTTCGGGAAACTGCTGAGCTACTTCCTCAAGTTTTCTTGGCAACCGTTTTCTGCAGCGTTTGCCCTTGCTTCCTAGGGCTGAGAGAGAAGATAGGCCCAAACTCATCCAGATGGCTTTTCACCTAAGGTAGGATTAGAAGTCATGGTCTCTCAGTTTCTAATCTGCTGCCTAAAATACTACACCACCTTTTTTGACACACAATCACTGGATTTAGCAATCTTTTTTGTAGCCATAAGCTGCATCTTTTAAAGAGCTCCAAAAGGAAGGATAGTTGAAAAAAGTCACCACAAAGCCAGAGCCACCCTTTTTTGTGCTGAGAGGGATAAGATAAAAACAAAATGGGACAACTAGCCACAACCAACTCACCATGGCCAACTCGCTACGGCTCCACACCCATTTGCACCACTCAGGTGACCTTGATGACACATATAAAACCTCCAGGTGGGCCTCAATGACTCACTAAAAGAATACAAATGACCACCTGTCTGGAAGGAGTATGAATTCTTCCGTTCCCCACCCCATTCAGTCAGAGATGAAGAAACTTCTTGGATGAGAAGCGAAATGTCTTCAAAGAAAAACCAAGAAAGTTTGGTTGCCTCTTGGGGGGGGGGGGGAAGCACCTTTGGGACAACCATGACCTGGATGACTGAGAATTTCCATAGACAGTCACAGTTTTGTTGTTCAGTTGCTAAGATGTGTTTAACTCTTCACGACCTCATGGACCACAGCATGCCAGCCCCTCCGCTGTCTCCCGAAGCTTGCCCAAAACGTTCATTGCTTCAATAATAGTGACCAACAATCTCATCCTCTGCTGTCCTCTTTTCCTTTTGCCTTTAATCTTTCCCAGAGGGTCTTCCAATGAGTCCTCTCTTCTCATTGGGTGGCCAAAGTATTTGAGCTTCAGTATCTGTCCTTCCAAAGAACAGTCAGGCTTGGTTTCTTTGGGGATTGATTGATTTGATCTCCTCCTTGCAGTCCAAAGGACTCTCAACACCACAATTCAAAAGCATCAATTCCTTGGCCCTCAGCCTTCACTATGGTCAAACTCTCACAGCTTCTTGACTTCCTACTTTAGCATTCCCATCCCCTGTGTTGAAACCATTCACAGAAGCTATTGTCAATAGCCTTAAGTGCTATACAATGTAGTCAGTTTGCAGGTAAGTCTATTGCAACATATTACAGCATTTGACATGCTCAAATTGAAAAGAGGTAACATAAAATGTGTCTTGTTTTTCATGGGTTTGCCTTTCTGTTGAATCCACTCAGCAAAACTGCACCAAACTCTGGATTTTTTTTTTTTGTTATTATTATCAATAATAAAGTACTTTTCAATTCTACAGCCTAAGTACTGTATCTTAATTTTACCCTTCCAGTTTTTTTATCCCAACTAAATGCTAATAGTTTCATTTTGAGAGTACCAATGTTATCACAATTTCATAATATTTTATTGCCCTTTAGATTAGAAGATGTATTTTAAAGTGTTAGACCTTCCAAATAATGTATTTGAAAGAATGGACATCAGATTTTTTAAAAAACTGGAAATATAAAAATTGAGCCACATCATGTGGTCATGGGATCATTTAGTATATGCTGAACTAGTATATTAATGCATATAAACACATTATGGGAAAACCTTTCAATGTGAAATATGTCACAGTAATGTTGAATTATATGCCAAAGATTTGGAATTTGGCTGTTTATCAGGTATTATGGTTGAAGGGGGGGCAAATGGGACAAATATATTTAACTGAAAATCTACTTTCTTAAGCTTCAAATCTAAATTTTAAAATGTTTTTAAGTACTTTAATACTGCATGCTAATTAATTGCATATTTTAAAAATCACCAAACTGATATCACCCTTGTTTGAACTGCTGTAAACTTTCAATAATCAACTACCAATATTTGGTTGACTTAAGTTCTGGGAGAGTTGTTTTCAAGAGGAAAGCAAACTACAAGTAGTTTATTTTTGTGTTTTCCTGCCATAAGACTCAGGAACAAGCAGAAGGGAGAAAACTAAAAAAAGTCACATCCTGAAGCAGAATGAACAAATAAGGCTTTCTGGTTCTCTCAGACTTTCTCACATCACAACTGGAAGTAGTCCAACAGTTTACACATAAATTTAAAGTCAATATTCTTCTTATCCAACTCAGAATGAAATAAGCATAATATATCATGGTAAGGAATCAATGCCCTGTATTTAAGTTAAAAGGAGTATTAATTATTTACTTAAAGTTCAAGGGCTGTGTCACAGAAGATGTTTTCTGCACATTAAAAAAATATTTGGTTATGAAAAGTCAAACACATCAATCACAGATAATTTCTACGTGATTTCTGCAATCACAATTCGATTTTTTAAAACAGCCAACCATGGAAATCATTGCTAGATGTATTTCACAATCATCTGGTTTACCTCACTACATTGAACACAAAAAGTACCACTGGACAGCCAGGTCCACTTGTATGTACAGGAAAGTTGAGGCCTCAATTAACCTACCCTCTGGACAGTAAATATTTCAAATAACAAATTGAAATAATAGATTTGGTGGTTCAATCAAGAACCGGCATAACCAAAGTGGCCAAACTAAAATATAGAACATTTCCAAGGTAAATCAACTTTCTTTGAAAAGGAGAAGAAAAGAGGAATTTTGTGGTGTGTCAGTGCCTACTCTGTGAAGTCATATTTGTTTTCAATTGGGACATATATTAATCTTAAACTGATCTCAGAAAGCCATAAATGAAACATTTGTATCAAGACCTCTTCTTTTCCATAGAATACAGAATGGCAACTTAATGAATGAAAGGACAACTCAGAATTAAGGTGATTCCTATCTGCATTTTTATGGCTCTCTTGTAAGTTAGAATGGGAAACTTGCCACAGCCAACTTGCCACAGGACAATTTAGCAATTTCAATTTAATTATTTGAAATAAATAAAAATATTTTAATTTTTGTCATTCACATTTTATTCTGACCCTCCTTTTGCATCCTTTCTTTATTGATTCTACTGCAACATTTCTTTGCTATTATTGCAACTCTTGTCCTACAGCGAGCTGTCTCGTGCTGAGTTGACTGTGGTGAGCTGTCCTGAAGCAAGTTGGCCTTGGTGTAAGTTGGCTGTGGAGATTTGGCCATGGTGAATTGTCACAGAGCCCTTGCAAATTGTCCTAATTCTAGAAAATTAATGACATTGCTCCTGTAGACTATTGTTCATTTTAAAACTAATATTTCTGAGGATGTAACTCAGAACTTATATTTCTAACAATCCACCACTTTTCCCAGAACACTGTCAACATGAAGCTGATGGGAGTACTAATTGTTATTACTTCTGTCATTCCACAAAGGAAGTCTGAGAATATTTTGCATTTTCCCATTGCACAAACTATGGAAGGATCAAATGTCAGCCATCTACCACTCTCTATAAGTCATTCTGCTAAAACTGTCTTAGTTGATTTTTGCTTTAAAATACACTTTCAGCGATTGATTCCAACAGGACTTACACAAAGATTACCTTTAAAAATAAATACTAAATTAATTTTTTTGATTAAGTTACTAATAGCACATTCCTAATAAAGCAAATTAAAATAGATTTTCTCATTATATATATATATATATATATGTATGTATGTGTGGTTTTTTTTTTGGCTTTCGCGGGTACTTACATGTGTGCTGTTTAGCTTCCTTCGGGTATTATCCCACGTCATTGTAGTTCTGTTAAAGTTGTAGCAACGTTTCAGCAGAATCTCATCTGCAATCATCAGGCTTCTGTATTGAGTTTGTATACAAATATATATATATAAAACTATATATATATATATATATATATAGACCCATATCCATACAGAAGCCTGAGGATGGCAGATGAGATTCTGCTGAAACGTTGCTACAACTTTAACAGAACTACAATGACGTGGGATAATACCCGAAGGAAGCTATACTATGACTCAGTAAATAGATTATTTGCTTTATGTTCTATTTTATTGAAGAAGGCAGGTCAATTGGGACAGGTCATGAACAAACCATATTCTTGGATCAGCAATATAATTATATTCTGGTGCAATGCAAAGTAATTGAATTCCAACTTTCATCTGATTATATCTTCATTAAGTTCAAGTGGTAAAACTTCCTAATTCTACCAGTAAAGAAGAGGGAATGAAAAAAAGGAAGGGAGGGAAGGAGGGAAATCAATTAATCAAAGTTGGTTACTCTTATTCCAATATGGTATATTAAATTTTGTTACCTTTAGATATTTCACTTCCAGAGCAGCTGCATCTGTGAGGTTTGTTTTTAACCTTAAGTGCCCTTAGAGAATACAAAATAAATTGTGTTTCATACACGAATAGAACAGAGTAACTGAAACACTTGGGGAAACAGCACTTTTCTGCATAACTAATTGCACAACATGCAGGCTTCACACAGCAACTTTGTTTTTAGCAGAAATTTATAAAGAATGCCCATGCAGCACCCCCAGCCCAGGCTCACTCTGGTAATAACTCTTAGCTCTTTAGTTCTGGCAGTGTGTGTTGTTGGAAAGAATGGCAAAAACATTGTGAGGCTTAAGCCAACAACTGTTTCACTCATCACTATTGCTTGTCCATGCTACCCTAATAAATGTTATGGAATGTGAATATCACTTTGCTTAATCAGCTGATATAAAGCAAGGTTACTCAGATATCTGGTAGTAAAGGGAATCTGACACAAATCACCTGGAAAACAGAGAGAAAAATCCAGTGTTGGACTAATTCATTCTTTTTCCTTGAAAATGAAACAAAATATGCTAGCATTCTGGATACACTTCTGAAGCTGACCTCCAAAACCTTGGGAAGCTTTGGACCAGGAAGCAAATATAAACATCATTGCTTATTTTCAAACTTTAGACTAAATGGACTGATCAAGTAGATAGAGGATGAGGGCAGCTCTTCCCTATCTCAATCCCTCCACACATGAAGCTAAACACCTTGAGAAGGATATACACCATGAGAACATTAAGTTTCTCTTTTCCTCTCAGTGGGGGCAGGTATCCAAAATAGGGCACAAGTCAAAATAAGCATGAAAATGGTAAAAGAATGCCTATCCACGCTAGACAATTTTGAATCATCGGGACCAGATGGATTATACCCCAAAATTCTGAAGGAAAGACAATTTTGAATCATCGGGACCAGATGGATTATACCCCAAAATTCTGAAGGAACTGGCAGACATGATCTTAGAACCATTCTTTCAAAGATCCAGGAGCACTGGGGAATCACCAAATCACAGGAAAAGGGCTGGTGTAGTTCCATCTTCAAAAAAGGAGAAAAAAAATGGATCCAGAAAATATAGACCGATCAACCTGACATCAATACCTAGGAAGATTCTGGAAAAGATAATCAACAAATCTGAAAACATGTAAAGGCAAACAACGTCATAACCGAAAGTCAACATGCGTTTGTCGAAAACAGATCATTTCAATCTTACGTTATTTGACAAAGTAACAAAATTAGTGAACCAGAAGAGTGCTATAGATATAATTTACTTGGATTTCAGTATGGCATTTGATAACGTAGTATACCATAACCTAGTAGCTGATAAGATAGAAAACTGTGGGTTAGAGAGCATCACCACCAGATGGATTCGTAATCGTCTGCTCAATCACACTCAATGTGTGGTCCTCAATGGAATTGCATCTACATGGAGGGAAGTATGCAGTGGGGTACCTCAAGGCTCTGTCTTAGGCCCAGTACTCTTCAGTATCTTCATCAATGATTTAGACAAAGAGATAGAAGGGGAACTCATCAAATTTGCAGACAACATCAAGCGGGCAGGAATAACTAACACTCCAGAAGAGTAGGCTCAAAATACAGAAGAATCTTGACAGACCTGAACACTGGGCCCTATTTAACAAAAGGAAATCCAATGGTAAGAAAAGCAAGATTCTACATTTCAGCAAGAAAACACAAATGCAAGTATGGAATGATACTTGCCTGAATAGTAGGAAGCAGGAGAGGGTCTTGGAATCCTAGTGGACAACCTAGTGGATAAATATGAGCCAGCAGTGTGGTGTAGCTGTCTCTCCTCCACCCCCCCAAAAAAACAGTCCAAGGCTGCATTAACACAGGGATAGAATCAAAATCACATGAAGTGTTAATACTACTTTATAATGCTTGGTAAGACCACACTTGGAATATTGCATCCTGCTTTGGTCGTCAAAATGTACAGTAAAAAAGATGTTGAAATTCTAGAAAGAATGAAGAGAAGAGCAACAAAGATGAATGGGGACTGGAAATTAAAACATACAAAGAACAGTTGAAAGAATTGGATATTTCTCATCCATGCTGCACCAAGAGTCCAGGATGGGTTAGACTCTTTCCTGTGATGTCATAGAGCTGAGTCTGCCTCCATATAAAAAGCTAGCCCTTAGCCAGATCCCCAGTTTCGACTCAACTCCTTCTTGTCGAATTGAGCTTGTGTCTCTGGAAGCAATCTGTGTTTTTTAGTTCAGCAATAGTTCTCTTCTTGCACAGCTCCTGGGGATCTGGTGAGCTGTGCCTCAGGGAGACCAGGGATTCGCTCTCCTGCAGTGCCGAGGATTCGACACTGCCTAGGGCTCCTGAGAAGCTGTATGTAAGGGGAGTGCCTAACAAGCCTCCCTCACAGCTCTCCCTAGCGAAATCGGCCGGCTGTGATAAGTGGAGATCGGAGCCGCCGCGTTCCAATATCTAAGGGGCTGACACAAAGAAGAGAGGGTCAACCTATTTTCCAAAGCACCAGAAGGCAAGACAAAGAAGCAATAGATAGAAACTAAACAAGAAGATAAGCAGCCTAGAACTAAGGAGAACTTTTCTGACAGTTAGAACAATTAATTAGTAGAACAACTTGCCTCCAGAAGTTGTGACTGCTCCAAAGTCCCTTCCAACTTGTTATTCTATTTATTCGATAAACCCTTCTTTCTCACAAGACAATGAGACATTCCGCACCTAGAAACAGAGCACATAGCATGTAGCTAATTCCTATTGCTATGTTCCTCTATTAATGGATAGTGACTTAACCACAGCAGGTGAGCACATTGCAGCCGAAGTCTTTAAAAACTTTTAACAAGAGGAAACAAAAGCAACAGGTTTCTGAGGGCATCTTGTAGTTGTTGTTCCCTTTGACATTTGTAAACACTATGAATTACTAATACATGTAACTGTAGTGCATTGGGAATATGAAATCTATCACATTCTATCACTACTTAATACTTTGTGCACTTGGCAGGTTCTTTGTCTGAGGTTCCAAGATTAATATGTTTATTTCTCTTCTGTCAGTGATCCAAAGCTCTAATGGAGAAAAAGATGGGATTCTTATCCCCAAGGCAAGTTACCTTTCATTATCTCAAACATAAAACATTGACTTTAAATATATCCATATTTCCAAGGAATTTTTTAAAAATATAGTAGAAAGTCACTGTTTCTTTAAAATCTGCACTGATTTGTTAATTTTGAGCTTTCCAAAATTCTCAACAGGATATACATGGAACTTTACATAAACACGGGTCTTTATATATCCCCTTAGAATCACTTCCACCTCTCTCAGTTAAGTTTTCCTCAGGAAAAACCTCAACCTCTCTTGGTTAACTGAATAAAGGATTGCAGTCAACGCTATGTTTCATTTGAACAAGTAACTTAGCTGTCTGATTTTTTTTTTTTTTTTAACCTAACGGGGTGAAGAAAGAATGAACAGATCCGATTCTCAAATTTCCTAACTAGCAACTGACCAAGCAGAACATCTGATTAGAGATGAGGCGTTTGCCTTCAGTTTGCTTACCTGTTCACATGGAGACCCCTTATCAATTATGGCTAGCAGGCAAGATGTTAAATAAAGGCTTGCTTTCGAAGTCAAAGCCGAAATAGTAACTCTACTGTGTTCAGCTTAGAGTAGTTCCACTCATGCAAATCAAACACTAATTTTAATAGAAGGCAGGGCTGCTCTTGTCCTTTTATTGCTTGTGACACTACGACACTAATCACTGTGCACTTCAAAGCAGAGCTACTGCTCTTCATGTCGTGAAAATCAGACTTCTGGATTCTGAAGGTTCATTGCATAATATATTTGACTAAAGATTTCATGCACTGTTTACTAACTCAAATCCAGCAAGAAAACACCCTTTTTTCAAGCCTTACTAAAACAAATATTTATCCTGAAACAACTTTTAATCTATTGCTATTTCATGAAGCAAATCAAGATCACAATTTCAATTTTGCACTAGGACAACAGCAGTCCAGCACTAATGCCTAATTTGAGAAAATGTAAAGTCTTTTTTTTTTCCTATCTATGTATCACGACAAAGGTTAGAAAAATACTGAATAGGAGGCATAGAAAGAATGCCTTCTGAAAAGATATTTAACATTTTAATAGCCATATCAAACTTTTGACTCATATTCAGTTTGCAGTGGCTATTCTTACAAAATCATTTTCACAATCTCAACCAGCCCATATTCTACATTAGCACGTGAGTTTTTCCTATATATTTCTCTTGACTTTTAAACAGCCAGCTTCCTTAACATCTCATAATCATTTTCAATCATTAACCACCCCAGTTTTGCATTATTTGCAAATATGAAAAGTGACATTTCTATACTTTCATGTATATCATTCATGAAAATGTTAAAGAAACATTTCACCCAGGAGTGAATGTTGTAGCATTCCATCCCTCATTCTAGATTAATAAAGAGGGATGAAAGTAGTCTTTACAAACCGTATTGGCTGTATTGGTGTATCATTCTAACCCAAAACAAAGATTATCACATCATGGCTAAGCATGAAATGAGCACTTCTAAAAAAACAAATGGAGGAATTTTCTCCCCCTCTTTTGTTGCTATCCTGTTACTGACAACAAAATCTTTAAATATGGCTGTGGTTGCACAACACACACTTTAGCCTAACAAATCAGCCTGTGTGATGAGTTTATGGCTCAACGTACTATGTAAATCTAGAAAATTGGACTGAGTAGGACACAGTGAAATGAAACAGTCAGCTTACAATGCAAATGTAGCTTCACACATTGAGTAGAACACTGTTCTAATCAAAAAATAGTAAGGTTATACACAGAATAAGGCAACTCATAAATTGCCATTTACATGCTAACTAGAAATAAGTAGTATGTATAAATGTTATGGTCCATCAGTATTTGTCAGGCCCGCTGTTGTGCAACGTTGTGGTTGTCGCGGGGCTAGAAGTGGAACAATAAATCCTAAGTGCTTTACTTTAAACTTCTGGAGAAAAGGCAGGATATAAGCCTACTGGTTAGATCAGCATCTTGATAAATACAATATTGTTTAAGAGAGGCACAGTTGCAGATGCTGATAGAATTCTAATTCCATCCTGCTCTGCCAGAGGTGTCTTTGCTTTAACTTTAACAGAAGACAGAATAAAGGCAACCACTCAGCTGGAACAATTCACAGAGTTTCAAAGTGTTAGATTTGAGCATAACCACTCTAATAACCATACAAAATACCAATAATGATAAAGGAAAAGGCAAGTCACATACGTATAAGAAAAAAGTGTGCAGTCCCTGTAACGCTCCAATGATTGTGAAGTTTTAAATCTTAAATCATTAAAAATTCTCAAAATAATTACCACTAATTTATTCCATTGAGTTAACATCCATTCTTGAAAGCGCAAGCAGAACTAAATGCTGAATATTATTATTTCAAGCACTCTAATGATGTTCAGCAGAAAAATATTCTTTCAACTTTTGATTTGAACCAACTGATTAATTGGTTGTTGATAAAACATGGAGACATTGGTAAAATTCTTCCCATTATGGAAACTGATATAGACAGAGCTCATTAATTCTTCAACAAATGTGGATAAATACATATATAGGAAAAACCCTGTTTCTCTTTAAACAAAATCCTATTTGCTGTTTTAATGTTAACAAGAACTAAATTGTGTATAATTTACAATTGTTAAACATGCCAAGCTATTTATTCATCATGACTGTTATCACTACCAGCTTTGTTGTAAAAACTGCTAATCTCAATGAAATTTGAAATCCATCAACTTTTACAAATCCTTCACACATTGAATTGTCAATTAACAACAATGAAGGCTGTTTACTTTCTGGAGTCTGATTAAAAAGATACATTTAATTGAATCAAAATATCCATACTTAATCCATTTACTTTATATAGACTATGGGGACTCTCCATGCACCCTGCACCAGCTTACCTTAGGGCCCCCACAGTCAGGCTATCCACGCCCCGACACCTGCCTTGCCTCATGGTGATGGCCCACTTCTTCTTCTGACACTGGCGCATCACTGGAAGAGGAGGTTGAGTGATGTACTGGTGCCGTGGCCACGAGGTAAGGCAATTGTTGGGGCATAGATGGCCTGGCTGAAGGGGCCCTGAGGTAAGCTGGTGCATGTGCATGAGGCAGCTCCCCCCACCTCATGGCTGCAGCACTAGTGCATCGCTCAGTCTCCTGCTCCGGTGCTGGAAGAAGTGGGCCAGCTGCCACATGGGCTCCTGCTACACATGGCTGCTGGTGCTGTCACTGTGAGGCAGTTGTCAGGGTGTGGATGGCCCGGGGGGCCCTGAGGTAAGCTGGTGTGTGGGTGGGGCAGCCCCCCCTTGCCTGTCCTTGTGTCAGTGGCACCACGAGCAACCAGATGGAATAGGTGGATGGGTGGCTACACAGGCACTTAAATAGGTCTTATTTTGGGGGACTTATATTTCCCCCATGTGTCCGAGGTTTATATTGGACACATGCAGAAAACATGGTAGGGCTTATTTTTGGGATATATCTTATTTTTGGGGAAACAGCGTATTATATAACTCCACTTAACTAAAGTTTCAGAAAAACTGAATAAGAACTGAAAAAGAACTCAGTCACTAGAAAATTAATCTATTGTATTTAAACAAGAGTTGTGCAATCATGCCATCTGCTACAAAACCATGTAGTAAACAGCAAACAAAATATATTTTTCACAAAAGCAGAAAAAAAATCTGACACACTATCAGCTTGTCTTGGTGAAATGACTTTAAATCAATTGTACAGTACTAATATTAATTATAGCACAATTGTGCACAGTTCAAAAATGGTTCAAAATAAGTACTTCAGACTTGTGCGAACATGGCATTTCTGCTAATCATTAAAAAAGCTTTTTTTATAATCTCAAATCATTCCAAAAACAATACCTCTGCTTTAAAGATCCAACTCATTAATGCTTCTCTTAAAGCAGCTACAACTTTTTAGAGACTTATGCAGAAGCCTGAATAAAATCAAACTGCTTTAAAAAAACAGAAAAGACTTGCCATGTTAATGAGAAGTCATTCAAAGCTACAATTTTTATGACAGAACAAGTGAAAAGAAACATCAGATCAGAATTAAGTATTTGCCTGATTTTCTTTTTGTCATCTCCTGTATTTATTCTAGATACTCTTTCCTTCAAAGTGCAAAATGTAATAGTGCTGGTAGCAGGGTTATTTTCTTTTGGGTACAAGCACTGAAATGTTTTGAAATATTTCTAACAATTATCCCTAGCAAAATTCTCCAGTCTGAGGTCCTCTAGGACTAGAATAGAATAGAATAGAATAGAACAGAATAGAATAGAATTCTTTATTGGCCAAGAGTGATTGGAATTTGTCTTGGTGTAAATACTCTCAGTATAGATAAAGAAAAGATATATTCATCAAGAATCTTAAGGTACAGCACTTAATGATAGTCATAGGGTACAATCAACAATCAAATCTTACTAGGAAACAGTCAATATAAATCGTAAGTATACAAGCAACAAAGTTTCAGTCCTTTCCTAAGAAAGGGTAAATCAAATCTTGGAAGAAGCCAGCGTGGTTCTCGTGGTTCTCTTCGCTGTCTGGGAAATTGTGTAATTTAAGATGATGTCCTTCAAGTAATGGAAAGACAATCATAATAAAGAAAAAAGAAACCCAATGGGGAGGGGGGAGAGACACATGATAATAAGGGAAGACGAGCATCACTATTGCTATTAAAGGAGTGTATCTCCAAAATAAATTAAAGAGAAATGATAAAATTCTAAATTGAAACAGAATTGAAAAATTAAACAGAAACAATGCGCAAGGAAGATATGAAGATAACAAAAAACTGGATGAATTCTATGTCTCTGTTCTATAATAGAAAGATATCCCAGTCAGTTTGTATAAACTTTCTCAGAGAGAAATTTGTATCAACTGAGAAAACTGAGTAACAATCAACAATATCTTGAGAGATGACACAATAACAAATTATCAGGTCATGATCACATCCATCTGGGAGTTTTTAAAAACTCAAAGGTGAAATTGCTGACATACTGGCAAAAATATGCAAGTTGCCTCTCAATCAGACTTCATGCAAAATTGTGTCCAATATGACACACGGCTTTTAAAAAGATCTAAGGGAGATTTGGGAAATTATAGATAGATCAGTCCATTTAAGATCTGTTTCATTCAAATAGACAGAAATGATCAACAAAACACAAAATACATCTATGGAAGAATATCCTGTGCAGATATAATTGCTAATATATCCTGTAAGTAAATATATAAAATAATTGATTAAAAATAGAAATTATGAGTATAAATGCATAATTTTTTTCAACGAAGCAAAATCAGGAGTCATTCAAGTATCTTGTCTCTAATGATGCTTTATAACAGGGGTTTTCAAACTTGACAGCTTTAAGACTTGTGGGCTTCAACTCCCAGAATTCCTGAGCTAACATGACTGGAGGATGAATTCTGGGAGTTCAAGTCCACAAGTCTTAAACTTGCCAAGTTTGAAGACACTGGCTTTATAATTTCATATTATTCACAAATAATCTTGACATAAAAGTAAATTAGCTGTCAAATTTCCAAGTAGGCAGTAAAATCCAAAAGTGATTTTTCCAGAAAGAGCTCTTTCAACTGGCAGAATGGTGAACCTAACAGTAAATGCAATTCAATTAAATTAAGTTAATGTGATGCATTCTAGTGTCTAAAACTCAACTCCATATATTCACTTATGTGGTTTGAATTGTCTGTAATTATCCTGGAAAAGGATGCTAAGGTCACAGACGATAATTCAATGAAGTGTTGACTCATTTCATGGTAGCTGTGAAAAAGGCATAATCCATGTCAGGGATCATTAGCAAAGCAACTGAAAATAAAATTGCCAACGCTGCAATATCTTTAGACAAATGTATGTTATTCCCGCATCTAGTATGCAGTTCTGATTGCTTACCTTGAAAAAAATAAGTAACTGAGTTTTTAAAAAACACAAAATGAATAGAGGGTTTTATAACAGCTTCCTTTTGAAATAAACACATCGTATCTATAGCTGTTTAGCTTGGAAAAAGAGCAACCGAGCAGGGGTAGTAATCAAAGTATGTACTGTGAAATTTGGCATGCATAAAGTGGAAGATTTTTCTCCTCTCTTAAAATTCTAGGACCAGGTCTTATCCAGTAAAGCTGAATGAAAGGATATTAAAATAGGCAAGAAAATGTTTTTTTTTTAATACAGCATATAATTAACCTGTGTAAATCAGTAACATAAGACATGATGAGGGCAGTAAGTTTAGATGATTTTAAGAGGAGGTTGAATAAATTCATACAGGAGAAATCAATCAAGCCTTAGATCTTAAAGACCCAATTTCAACTCTATGTTGGGAAAATATGCCTCTAAATGTCAGATGCAAGAAAACAAGGGGAGGAAAAAAGTCTCCATTCTCCTGCTTCTAAGTACTCCAAAGGCATCCGAGTGGCCATTGTGGAAAAGAAAATACAGGACTACCCAGTCTTACCCTGACCCACAATCATAGCATAACCATAACCAAACAAACCATGCAGATCCAACTACTTCCAGGAATACAGCTGCCCTGAAAAATAAGGAGACCACTGAAGAGAATCGGGACAGGCCATGGCAGAACTGAGACAAAACTCTTGAAGTGGGTAATGACTGAGAGCCCACAGTGTGACTGTGATGCTCTGGAACCAACTATAGCTCAAGAATGTGCTCGAGAAATTTCAACATACCTGGAATGATCTCATCGCAGCCACACCAGAAACAGTTAGATCCTTAGATGCTGAATTATAACATCTATCCTGCTGCAATTCTATAGCCCCATGTTATGCTTATTTTATTATGGTTTTATCATATATTTTTATCCTCATATTGTATTGTCCATACGTTTTATTTAAACTACATTTGTATCACTGATTGCATGACCTCTGTAGATGTAACATGCTAAATCAATAAAAACCTTAATCCAGTAGGACTATTCTTAAAATGAGGCAGAGAATTCCAAATCTTTTAGTACTAACACTACAGAAAAGATCCAGATTGGTAAATACTATCCCGAAGAGTCTGTAGTAAGCATATATTGCTGTAGCACAGAGATACCCATATTGTTTAGTCAGTTCCTGTATTTTGGCCAAATAGATTGAGTCATTTTTGCAGATGGCTTGAGCTGCTTCCCCCCCCCCCCTGCCAAAAATGCCTGCGAGATAAAACGCTTGGGGGGGGGGGAAACACAATTATTTTTCTGCAACCCGAGTGTGAGGTCACCGGTATCTCAAAATATAGATATCATACTGACTCTACAGCTTACTACTTCATACTCAGAACTGGAAGAGTTTCAAATGATATTTCTTAACAAGCTTTCTCGCAGAAATGAAGTGTTCTTTGTAAACAAACATCTGTGTCCTGTGAAAGTTTCTCTTCATTTTTGTGTGTGTGCAGCTAGTAAAGTTAATCATTCCTACTGAATCTACTTTCCCAAGATACACTGTTTCATGAAGTATCACCATAATTTTTAAAGCACCATCACAGACCATGCAACAAGTCAACAACATTCGTCTCCCATGAACAGAAATCAAGTTTCTGTTGAAAACAGCCACCCCTGAAAAACAAGAGGCTGTACTGAAAAGTTAGTGGCAAAGACTGGACCTCCAGATGCAAAGCAGCTTTTAACATGGACAACCTCTAAATAATTGAAGGAAACCTCCCCCCCCCCCCATCAAAAGTGAATTTTAAGTAAGAGCTCTTAAAAAGACTGCTGGGTTTCGACTCCACAACATTGTGGGAAGAGGCAAGGGGACACCCCTCCACACCGTGCAAATCACTATTTTTCACCACACCCGCAACGTTGTTGTTCCAGAAATCTTATCTCGACTCTCACTGGGACTTTATTTCGGGGATGGGGAGGGAAGGGGCGGAGGGACCACCCCTTCCCCTTTTTCATCATCATGTCAACACACTTCCGTGAGAAAAGAAAAAAAAAAAAGGGGGGGGGGGAACACACACACACACACACACACAAAAGAGAGCGTCCTTCATCGTTGCCCCGTCCACTCAATCCAACAAGCTCTCAAATAAAAACTCCTTCAGCGTGGAGCGTGTTTGGTATTTTAGACACAAACGTCCACGAAACAGTTAAAAAGTCTCTCCGGCCCTCCAGTCAGAAGAATTCAGAAACTCTCCATATGTCTCCCGGCGGACAGGACACATCTTCCTCTCCCCGCCCAGCGCTTCTTCCAAAGCAAAAGTGGGAGCAGGCTCCGGTCCTTTTCCCACCCAAGTCCCGAGGCCGTTCTCTCCTCTTTGCCCCAAGCACGGGAAAGGCGGGAGGTGTGGATTCGTCGAAGTCTAATGTAGCTTTCAGACACCCCAAAGGAGAGATACAGCTCTGCCCGCATCCTCGCTTGCCCTCAATCTCCGATCTCTCTCTCTCTTTTTTTTTTTTCTTTCTTTCTTTTCTTTTTTCCCTGCACCCTTCCCTAATCATTACACGCACACGCATCCCGCCGCCATCAGCTGAAACTCACCAACAAACTTTCCACATTGACCGGAGATCTGGGGTCCCGGATCATGGACTCCAACTTCCTCTGCCGGCTCGCCATATGCCCTTCCCCGGATACCGGCGGCGGGGAGGCAGACATTTTCGTTGCCTGTCGCGGCTGCTGGTGGTTCATTTTCACGTCCGCGGCGGGTCTCTCGCCGCCTTTTTGTCCCTCTGGGTTGTCGGGCGCCAAAGCAGAGCCGGAGCCCGTCGCTTGATTGGAAACGGAGGAGGAGGAGGAGGAGGAGGAGGCGGTAGGAGCGGGCGGAGACTCTCTGCCGTCTCCAGCGCCGCCGATTGCTCTCCACTTCGGGGCCTGACGAGTGTGGGGTGAAAAAGGAAACAAACGATCCGCCGGGCGGAGAAAAAACGGGGTTCAGTCCCGGCCTCACCCAGCCCAGCCTCTCTCCGGAGGAGCAACCAGAGAGGGGCAAGCGGACGACCTCCTCCACCTCCTCGCCTCCCGATTGGGGCGGGCACTGCTGCCGCTGCTCCACCCGCCCGCTTCCCAGGCATGAACAACCCAGAAAGGGAGAAGGTGGGAGCCTGGAAGGAGAAGGGAAAGGGAAGCTCGGGCCGCGGCCTTCCCGTTTTCTCCTTGGCCTCTTCTTCGGCAGCGACGAGGCGGGAAAGGAAGGCAAGTTACCACCGGGCCCCCCACGCTGCCTCGGCCATTTTGCACCACCAGGTCGGTCACTCCGCTACCCGCCGGGGAGAAGACAAGGGAGGGAAAGCCTCCGCTGCGGAGGCGCCCGACTTCCTCCCTCCTCCTCTTCCTCTGTGGCTGGAGGAGGGGAGGGAGTGCGGCTGGGCCCGCCTCGCTGGGTCTCTCGCTCTCTCCCCGTGTATGTGTGTGTATATCTTCCTCTCTGGAGGCGTTTCTCTCAAGGGAGCGGGCTGCCCCGCGCTGACCTCTGCCACTTGCCGCTTCGTCGGCCGAACGAGGGATTGAAGCTGCTGTTGCCTCCTCCTTCTCTTTGCAATTACAAGCTTATTTGGCGGCGGCTGCTGCTACACGATTACTACGGTACGACAGCGATGGCTTCCTCCTCGTTACCCACAAGCCTTCGCTGGGAGAAGGATTTCCCCCCCCACACACACACACACACCTAGAGGCGGGCGAGGTCGAGCAGCGGGAAAGAGAGAGGGACAAGTCCGGGGGAAGCTGTCCCCTCAGGGCTGCTATATTAGCCCCCCGAGCTCAGGCGGGAAAGGCTGGCCAATTGAGGCGGCCCGGCTGCGATTCGCCTCAACTGGCCCGCCGCGCCGCCCCCCCCCCCCCCCCCCTCCGCCCCCTCCCCCCCCCCCCCCCCTTCAGACTTGTTGACTGAGCTCCAGGAACGGCACGCGCGACGATCGGCGCGGACGTCGATGGGTGCGTGCCTTCCTCGAGATATAAGCCGCCCTCAAGCCATCCAAAATAAGCGGATGACTCCCTGCGTGCCGGCTCGCTCTTTCAGCCACGCCTCCGATCGGCTGGTGGCAAAGGCGCGGGAGGGAAAACAACGCGATAGGCAACCGTTGGATGGAGCGATTTAGCCTTGGCCGGGGATGCTTTGCGGGACGGCACGCAGACCATATAAAGCAGTGGTCCCCGACCTTGGCAACTTTAAGCCTGGCGGACTTCAACTCCCAGAATTCCTCAGCCAGCTTGCTGGCTGGGGAATTCTGGGAGTTGAAGTCCGCCAGGCTTAAAGTTGCCAAAGTTGGAGAGCCCTGACAGAAAGCTCTCCACGACGATTGGAAAAAAAAAAAAAAAAAAAGGGGGGGGGGGCTTAAAATTCCCGGCAGTATCTCTTGAATCAGCTCGCCGATTTTTGCTTTCTTCTTTTCTTTTTTGTCTTTGCCAGGGGAAGCCCGTCCTTAGCTGAAGTGAGGCCGCCAACTTCTATCCTGGTGGGAAAGCCAAATTTGATTACTTTTGTTATTGCAGATAAACTGCTTATGAAGAAGCAGCGGAAACCATCTGCCTTGTATATCCAAATCAATAGGACCACAGTATGTCTCTAGTCTACACACAAAAAACAAATATATTCATTCCCCTTTATGCCTTCTGGCTGGGGTAGAGATTGTTTTGGTGGTGGGTTGTGGGGGGTTTTTTTGGGGGGGGGAGGTGTCGTTTTCGTGGCACAGCATTCATAGTTAATACCTATTGTTTTGGTTGCAACCTGGCCTCTGTCCATCATCCCCGTGAAGGTAATAATATACTAGGTTTGGATTTCAAAACGTCTTCCTTTCTCCTCATAGCAAAGGGTGGTTGGGAGCCCGCTCCTTAAAAAATAAAAAAACTCCCCTAATTAGAATTAATGGCATTCCAAAATTAAAATGGCACTTGGGGTATTTTGGATTAATGAAAGATTACCCATTCGCTTCACAACAAGAAGCAGGTTCTGATCCAATGAATGTCCTTTATGCCCCCAAACCCCTTTTCAAGCCAGATGATACTAAAGGGAGAGGCTTGGAGAAAGGAAGTCACGTCTGTTTCACCTCAGCTTCTCAGGTATTTTTCAAACCTGGCATGTTCAAGTTGTGTGAACTTCAACTCCAGAATTCCCCAGGTAGCATATTGGCTGGGAAACTCTCATAGTTGAAGTCCATGCATCTTCAAATTGCTAAATGTGAAAAATACTGACATAGACTGAAGAAGCTCCCCAGAATAAAAGCTGTAAATGTCCAGCACAAAAGGATCTCCTGCCTTTCCTGACAGTTTTATGAAGAAACTACAATGTGGCGGCAGCTAGAAGCTAGTTTTGGTTTGAAGTGATTCCAGAAGTTTTGTTTAAAAAAACAGGATCTGGATACCAAAAGAATGGAAGATACACTAGAACTATAGCGTGATGCTTCCGATAACACCTTTTGGGAATTTTGCAGCAAACTGACTAAAGCCCATGTCACACTGCACCAACGGATGCAAAGAGGGTGTAAAACGTTAAAAAAAGCTTGCCATCTGTTGGAAAACACTATGCATCCATTGTGTACTCACTGCATACGTGTTTCATACGCTCTATCCTTTGAGCATCTGTCCACTGAGATTTCATCCGCACAAGAAGTTTTGAGCTGCACAAAACTTTGTGAGCGGATGAACTTTCCGCTGTGTACGATGTAAATCCATGACATACGAGCAACAAATGTTCTATGTCCATTTATCATCTGTTAAACGTCCGCTGTATCCTCTCTGCATCCTCTGGGCATCCTCGCAACTCACATCCGTTGCAGCTGAAAACGGAAAGAGGGAGGAAACAAAAGGTACACGGAACGTCTACACAGCATTAGTAGCACGGAAATAGAAAGGATGAGCAGTGAACGGTTTGCATCCTATATACATCCTCTAGGCTTCCTTTGAACATCCCTTCAACATCCCTGCTACATACTACCCACCCGTCCGTTCTTTTCCTTTCTTTTCCGTTCTGTTTATGCAAATTTTTGCCACTTTTTGGAGCGGATGACAACGAATGGAGCCACCCCCGAAATTTTGCTCGTCAGCTGTGTCCTTTTTGCGTACGTTTTGCATCCGTCGGCCAGTGTGACCTAGCCTTAATGTAATAATCTATAACACTGCTTTTCATACATGTAAACAGATACGTTATACTGAAATCTTTTAGTGCAGTGCATTTAATGTTAGGTAAGGTCTAGTTACATTTTCAAAGATAATATTATATGCAGGTATGGCCCAAAAGAGCTCATATGGAAATGGTGCATTGAAATTGTCATCATCCTATCTTTTATATCTGCTTTCAAATCTTACCTATTTAATCTCATGTAAGAACATTAAAAGTTCCTGAAAACTAAAACAGCACTGCAGTAAAGATTCCTCATTAAGTATTAATAGCATTGCCCCTCAAGTACCAACTATGTCATCTTTCCTTTTATATGAAAAAGAAAAAAGACATGTGAATATCAGAAGCCAAGAGAAATCTAAATTAAGTTTTAATTCTTCAGAAACCTGTATTTATTGAAATCAATGTGACAGAAAACATGAAGGCATTGAATGTGGAACAATCAAATGAGAGATATGATCTCATTGCTAGTTTTATTGTACAAAATTTTTGGAGGAGAAAAAAAATCCTGATTTCCAGTTACCATTAAATGAGACCAGCATTAAACAAGAACTACATATACTAATTTCCCAGACAGCCTTTTAAAATGGTGGTTTTAAATGGATAAGTGGGCCTAAATATTACAATTATTGTCTAAAGTATAGAACTGATTTCACTATAAAGCCAGGTCTGTCAAACTGGCTGCCCACTGGCAGGATGCATCACATGCAGGCCATGCCCACCTTGGCAAAATAAAAATCACAATACATCACGTGACTTGATGGAGTTTGACACCCGTGCAGCTATCAAGCTGGTAAAAGAAAGGGCAGTAGGAAAATAGTTTCACTCTTATATTTACTTAGGCCAATTAATCCCATACTTCTCCATTAGAAAAGAGAGGACCTCCCAGTTCTTGCCTCAACTTGAGGACCTCAACTTGAACGAGGACCTCCCAGTTCTTGCTTTAGTCAGGAAAGAAATTGCTTGGAAAGTATCCAAACAAGAGGTCAAACCAAGCAAATCTCATGAGACCTACTGGCACATGGTCAAAACAATCAGCATAATAAATAAATAGCAGGCCTTATGTCATGCTTGGCCCTCTTCTAAGGGAATATCTCCAATCTTGAAGATATTGGAATCACTTATTGAATTGTGCCATTCGATCAAGCTACCAGCTTTTCTTCTCAAACTTCCAGTTTTATATCAATATATCATCCTGTTGCCCTTCGTTCTCCTATTGAGCTGGCCAGCACTTCCAAACACATACCGCCCCAAAAGCACCCCAAAATGACAATCACATATTACTACTGCTCTCATTCTTCTTTGGTCAGTTTGATTTCTTCAGGGAGCGAGAGTTGGGCTGGAAGAACAATCAAGAGGAAGGATGGTAGCAAGATGCCACAGCATGTTGACTACAGGAGTGGGGAAATGCCAAAAGTTAGAAGCAGAACAAGACAAGGAGTTTCCATCAATGAATTTTGCAGTTCCAAAGCTGGTCCCCACTGCATTTCTTTTGGAGAAGGAGACGAGCTTCCAAGCCTTGTAGTGCTGCATCTGACACAGTGGTTGCATGTGAAAAGATGTTATAGCATGCTAGAGGACAGGTGTGTTTTGGAGGTAATCCATTACTGAATTCTGACTGTAAACTCAACTGTGGCTATAAGGTAACATGAATCGCTTTACCCAAGGCTATTGTGGCATCTCAGAGGAGATACCTCCTTGCCAAGGATATGTATGTTTTATAGTGACTTAGAGCAATATTACCTCATCTTAGTGAGATGAAAATTCATTTTATTAGGTCCTGCTTATGTCTGGACATCTGAGACGAAAAAAAGAATGGTTGATTCCATAACTTACATGACACTGCAATTAAATTTCTCATAACAATTTAAAAAAAACCTTATATGGCACTGCATTTTAGGCAGTGCAGGGAGATGGTAAGCCCAGAAATGTTCTACAAACTCCACTCTCTTATCTCCATGCTAATGTTGGCCGGATCTAAAATCTCATATATTTATAGCTTGTTATCAATGTGCATATTTTCCCCATCTTAAAGGGAGTTCAGAGCCTTTATAACTGTCAAAGACTGCAATTCTTAAACAGGATTTTTTTTTAAAGCAGAAAATCTTGCAGTGTTCTCTGATCCATTTCCTTTCCTTCAAAATTTCAAGGCTTTTTAAACAGGAAGGTCAAATGTGGTGCAGATGAAGGATTGCTCTTCTATCCCCACTCTTGCTCCAGATTCTCACACAAAGAAGGTGGTTACTTACTGTTCTCTTTTCTTTTAATTTCTGGAGACAAATCTGCTAAAAGAAGACATTTTGAATACCTAAAGGAAACCAATTAGAAGAGGAGAGTACACTAACTATTATAAATGGCGGTGTAGGTACAAGCCATACTGTCTCAAAACTCATTTTAGGCTTTCAAAATAATTTCTGAACAACATTTACTTTCCAGATTTATGGGGCATAATTTGAAATACCAAACTGCCTTTGTCTCTTCCTGACATTTCCTAGTGTTGAATAGCTCTTTATAAAGCTTTCTAACAAGTTTACCCCCCAAAAGAGCATTTGCATATAACTTATAATGATCATGTAAAACAGATTTGTATGTATTACCTCACAGGTGAATTTTCTAACAGAATATGAAACCTACAATATTCACAATAATATAGCAATCTCTTTTTTCAAAACTGAAAAACAGTAATTCTAAAATTGATGATTTGGAAAATAAAAATTACCAGAGAGACAAACATTTGCCAAGTTGTTAGGCAGTTGTCAATTCCAAGAACAGAAAGAGAAAAGTAAGTTCATCTACCTTCCTAAACTATTGAACAAGCATGATGTCACACAATATTTACAAAGAGAAAAGTCAATTTGTGATGGAGTGCTTGAAGTCCTGGGACACGATAAACTTTGTAATCAAAGTATCTGCTTTGTGAGAGCAGCAAACATGGGAGTGTGGAACAGTGTAACCAAGGGACCAGAAAAAACAACATAGCCAGCTTTTGTTCCTTTAAAAAATGATCTGCAGAAATCTATTCATTTGTTCTTGGTATGAATTAAACTCATTCTTGAACTTAGATCAAATTTATTCAAGACAAGACCTGTCCCAAGACAAGACCCCCTTTTCCCCCAAAAGACAACAGTCTCAGACATCAGTTCTGATCCTTGTAGACTTGTATGCATATGTATTGATGAGCATAATATGAAAACATGAACACAGGTCAGACTTACTGTCGAGTACTCTTCATGAGCCAAAATCATCAGTTTATCATGTGCCATCCTGCCTGCCTATCTACCAAAAGGAATTTATATTCATCTAGTTAACATTCTCTCAATACAAGTTCTGCAATGAAAGATGCAAACCTATCTCAAGAATTCCACCAAAGGAAAACTCATTACCTTCTGGGATCCCATTCTTTTGCTATTTTTATCGTTAGCAAGTTTCTCTTAAATTCACCAAAACCAGCAGCTTTGCAGTCTCACTGCATTTACTATAATCCAGCCCTTTGGAAATCATCTCCTTTTTCTGCTAATATCCTTCTGCATATTTGAAAACAGCTGTCAAGTCTTCTCTTAATCCTTTCCAAGCTATGTATATGCAACTTTCACATTTTTTTCATAGACATTTGAAAGAGACAGAAAATGATTCACCAGAGAGTAAAAGGTATGGTAAAGCAAAGAAATCATTGTTTTCTGTCCTTTTTTTCCTTCCCATTTTTGGCTCTGCCTGTTTTTTCCATTGGGCAATTTACAATTTCCCTCTTTCCTTTGTTATTTGTCTACATTTCTTTGGTTCTTCCTCGTTTTTTTCATCCTGCCCTCGCCATGTGTCTTCTTTACTTTCCCTTCTATCTTTTTTTTCTTATCCATCTTCACCTTTTTTTGGGGGGGAGACATGGCAACATCTGGCTGATCTTTTCGAGACTGAACACCAAACAGAATTGGAGGAGGGATGTCATACCAAAGTTATTTGCTTGACTGAGCAATAAAAATAGAAAAAAGACATTTCAGAAGACAGTGGCAAGCCATTTCTGTACCGTTGCCATGAAAACTACATGGATGTATCTGACACTCAAACAGAAGGAGAAATGGTTTTTATTTAAATCTGAGGATTTTCTTACTTCTTGAGGTGTCAAAATAGTTGTATCAGCCTAGAAACAAAAATGAGCGAGGACGAAGCAATTTTATTTAGATATACTCATATGTATCCCTGAATTGAGTGGAACTTAATCCCAGGAAACATTTATAAAATTGCAATTCTGAGAGTTGGAGGAAGGGGGTGAGAGGAAGACGGGACTCACTCTAGCATTCTAAATTAAATATTGAATAAAAGTGGGATATAAATAAATAAAATTGCTTTCAAATGTCCCCTCAAGCAACACAATATCCTGGCTTGGTAAACTAACTCCTTATTGTTTCCTCACCTCTTTCTCTTGGGATAATGAACATTGAGCCTATTTTGAGCCATTATGAAAAGAGTGCAGTGGCAAGGCAAAAAATCCAGGTAGTCTTCAACTAGTGATCATAATTGGGACTAGAACTTCCATCACTAAGCAATGCAATCATTAAGTAAGCACTGATCTTATGACATTTCTGCTGCTGTTATTAAATACATTAGACATTCATTAAGTGAGTCCAGTTTCCCCCACTGATTTTACCTGGAAACCTGGGAAGGTCACAAATGAAGATCATGTGACCTTGTAACACTGCAACTATTATCAATATGGTACCTGCCAAGTGCCCACATTTTGTTCACATGACACTGCAACACTGCAATGGTCCCAAGGCACTTTTTCCTGTGCTGTTGTAACTTTGAATGGTAGTTAAATGAATGGTTGTAAGTGTCTGTGGCCTAAATACATGGTCGTCTGCTGCTGCTGCTGCTGCTGCTGCTGCTGCTGCTGCTGCTGCTGCT
>BLBF01000007.1:12356509-12412534 GCA_015471245.1 Laticauda colubrina | reverse complement strand
CTCCTCCTCCTCCTCCTCCTCCTCCTCCTCCTCCTCCTCCTCCTCCTCCTCCTCCTCCTCTTAGGGCATCTCCAAAGTTAATGTGCAGTTGAGATTTTATGCTTTTTATTTTTGTTATTGCCATTCTCGAAGAAGTCCCAAAGGTGCTTTTTCAGGAGGTGACTGGACTTTGTTTTTCTTTGAAGACGTTTAGCTTCTCATCCAAGAGGCTTCTTCAGCTCTGACAGGATAGTGGGGAACGGAAGGTGACCCTGAGGACACAGATAAACCTCCAAGTGCTTAAACAACTCTCTAAAAGGATGCAAATGGCCAGCTGTCTGCAAGGAATATGAATCCTTCCATTCCCCACTATCTTGTCACAGCTGAAGAAAATTCTTGGATGAGATGCAAAATGTCTTCAAAGAAAAACAAGAACAGTTGCCTCCTGAAAAAGCACCTTCGGTAGAGCCATGACCTGGATGACGGAGAATCTCTACAGATTCTTGAAGGAGGTTTTTGGTTTTTTGAAGTTATGGATTGATTTCATACCATTTTCCTCACAGGATCAGGAAAGGCCCATCTGCAAAAATGCAGAAACAAAAGAGTGAAAGTCTTCAGGGTAATCAGGAGGGCATTCCTAACAGAGATACTGATCTGGGGACAGTTTTGTTCCTGCACATATGATGCATGTGGCTGAACTTTGAAGGCTTGGGTACTTGTTTCATTGTTTTTTAATATTTTCCATCAAGATGTGCTTTTTCAATGTTTATCTGCTGTGGAATTATATCTATAGGGTGTCCCATATGACACAGAGCAAGTCAGGTGATAACATATTCTTCACAGAACATAGAAATTAAAGACAAGCGCATAAATATTTTGGCTGGAATGTCTTATCAGGCATATCATACCAGTTAAATTGCAAACTGCACTCCTGTGGAGTTTTATTTGCCAGAAGGGTAGCAATTTAATTAATCTATTCTTGTGCTTGATCAGATTCCACTCACAAAAGAATCAGATAGATATATATGGCTCCCCAAATTTAGTGCCACTAATTAAAGGAGAGGGAGGAAGGGAGAGAAACCCTACTGACTAGAGGATGGTGGCGCAGTGGTTAGAGTGCAGTATTGGTACTTCTGCTGACTGCCGGCTGACTGCAGTTTGGCAACTCAAATCCCACCAGGCTCAAGCTTGACTCACCTTCCATTCTTCTGAGGTGGGTAAAATGAGGAGCCAAATTGTTGGGGACAATATGCTGACTCTGTAAACTGCTTAGAGAGGGCTGTAAAATGATATATAAGTAAATGCTATTGCTGCATGGATTCATGCTTCCATTAATTCTTGTTGACAGCACATACCACCTAGTGGCCAATGTTTTCTTTTAGAAGTCTTTTAACTCCACAACTCAGCCCAAAGTCCAAGTATTCCCTGGAGATTCCCATTCAAAGACAAATGCAACCACGTATATTGCATTGTCCACGTGCAGGTGCTCTATCCTACAAGGTTTCCCACTCCACTCTTATCCCAGTCAAAGCCTCCAGTTCAGACAATCCCTTGTCCCTGGGAGGAAAAGACTTATGGCAAAAGAGTTTGGAACAAGAACTGGCTTAGCTCCAGTTGATCAGAAAGGTCTACTGTGGGACTGTCCCTTTCTGTCCAGTTCTAGGGCTTGGCACCTGTTCTGCAAGGTGGGCTGGCAGCAAAGAAGACTGGCTTCTGCAGTCACCTCGTCCTTTTTAACTGGGTTGGTTGACTCCTTCACAGCTGACCTAGAAATAGACTGGCCCATCCCTGCTTTAGAGATTGTAATTAGAAATGCAATTGAAAGGAGTCAGTTCTTGCATTTTCCTGAATAGTGGGCAATTCCCTTCACAGTCACCCTGGTCAGTCTTAATTTAATGTTTGCAGGATAGTGTATAGCTGTGGGGTCATTGGTGCTCTCTGAGCTTGGTGATTTTCTTGCAGACATTTCATTATAGCACAATCCTTTCTCTGTTTCCAGCTCTTCAATAAGACAGGTTCAAAGTTAGCAACTAACCATGAATCTTTTTGCACTTTTTTTACTTTAATCATTAAATGTTTTCAACAGCTTTTCTTCTTTTGTGCTAGCATTGATGCTTTATTTTGTTGTTTTGAATGTGGATTAACTGCCAAGGGAAGTGAACATGTGTAAAAGAGCCCCGCAAGGTCTTCTACTTCACTACAATGCTGTTCTATGCTATTATTCCAAGTCTAAGATCCTCATATTTTCCAAACATCCCATATCACCGAACTGACAAATAGAACAGCTCACCACCTGACAAGTCTCAACATTTAAATACCTACGGGCAGTTTCACAAGCTTCCAGAGCCCAAAATGCCCCTCAGGATTATGTATCACAAAGGGCATAGAAGTCAGCCTCAGCAATGAAGATCTTTTATTTTAATACAGATACACAGTTCATTCCAGCTGTTCTTAAGTTATTTACAGTTTTGCTGAATTCAGTGAGATTTCTACCATGAGATGGCAACATGAATTCAGAAGAGCTTTATCCTTGGTTCATTTTAATCACAATGTTGGAAGGAAAGTACAAGAATATCTGGTCAAACCATGGTTCCTTTATGAGGCAGGTGCAAACTTTTATGATTCTATCATTTAAGAAAACCTACAGCCCATGTTTTGTTATGTAGCCAGTTCTACAGAAACATACCTTTGCAATTGATTTTCCTCCTTTTCTTAAAATTCCAGGGTATTACTCATTTTCCTTACATCATCTATTAAGCAACACAGACAAGTTTCTTTAAGTGCTGCTGAGTTTTGTTATGAGGTGCGTAAACTCCACCTACTATGAGTCTTAATAGTTAATGGTTATGCACTGCTTAATCATTTCCTTTTTTTTCCTGACTGTGACCATAATGAAGTCTAGCCTAATCTAATCCGAGGATAATGGCAATCTAAACATGTTTTAAGCAAAGATATACTTAATGTTTGGAAATTAAGAACATCACACATCAGGTGTCTTTCCAACTGCAGCCCTGAATTGTAAGCGGAACATGCTAGAAAGAGAAATACAAACCTTTCGGTCTCTCCAGCCACATACTAGAACAATGGTGTCAAACGTAAGGTCTGCAGACTGGATCCAGCCCGCAATGTGGTTGAATCCAGCCCGTGGAGCTGCCCTGGAAATGTAAGTGGCCGGCCCAGGTCTACCTAATATGAAGAGGAAACATTAGGCTAGCGTGGCTTCAGCCTGGTCTACCCAGTGCAAAGAGGAAGCATGCCAGCAGTTTGGGGAATGGCATCAAGCTGGCCATACCTACCCAGTCAGATACCACCTATCCAGTCGGACACTCCTCCCCTACGGTCAACCACAGTCCTGATGCAGCCCTCAATGAAATTGAGTTTGGCATCCCTGTACTAGAAGGAAAGAGAAGAGGATGATCAGCAGCAAGGTGGAAGCTCAGTTGCAGTGGCGAGGAGTGCACCATTGGAGACTTGAAATAAGGATAGATTAGAGATATGTTGTCATAGTTCAGAGTTTTCCATTCTTTTTATGTTCTGCTAATAAACCTGGCTTTCAATTCCTGGCAAATTCTACTTTCCCTTCTCACACATGGGCCCCGAATATGGAATTAAATGTAAGAAAATATCAAGTATTTGCTTAATGGAAAATTATTGCATTATTCTCAGCAGATGTAGATGCTTCCCTGGAGGTTTAAACAAATATATTCAGTTATATTAATGGAATGCTCGTGCTATAAATATCAGAAAGAAATATGCTACATATAGGACAGAATTTCCCTGTTATGGAAAAGAATGGTTACAGACAGCAATGTAAATAGATAACAGGAACAGAAGTTCCATGGACCCTTTATGCTAATTTTGTTTAGCTGTTTGAAATGAATCAAATCTGATTCAGACATTGAATTCTTACAATTTCAACAGTCTCCAAAATCAGATGCATTGGACTTGTATTTGCATATTAAGAACCTCAGCCGCTCTATGTCTGCACTGAGTTCCCATGTGGGCAACAAATTCCCAGATAAGAACGAGTACTGGGTCCTCAGTGCATCTACACACTTATGCCATTCTTTCCTTGAAGCTCCTTTCTATCAGAGAAAGAGCGCATGCTAGTCTGCAATAGATCAAGGGCATGCATGCTATTTGATGGGCCAAAGACGAAGAAAATTGAATTTTGATTTAATTTAAATTAAGCTCAGAAGGATTGATGTGACTCCTCTGTGCTTTAATGTACTGATTTCATATTAAAAATTATCGTTAGTGGGACACCAGTTTTTGTGGACTTGCAGAGTCAGTGGTAATTTCTCATTCTGGGTAATTTTTAATTGTAATAGAGAGGAAGTGGCAATGAAACAAACCTCCAATTTTGATTGCTTCAATTGTATCGCTGAAAGAAGTAATATATGAAAGAAGTAATATAATACGTATGAACATTGCATATGTCGTGATCATGAGAATCACTTGCCTGGTTCAGTTCCCTGGGCCCTAATATTATATATACCTTATAGCACTGCATCCTGATTCATCTAGGGCAGGGATGTCAAACTCAAGGCACGGAAGCTGAGTCTGGCCTACAGGGTGCTTAGACATGGCCCACAGGGCCGCCCTGGAAACAGCAAAGGACTGGCCCGCAGTGCCTCTGAAGGCAAAAATGGAGTTCGGGAAGGCCGTGTCCAGCCCTCCCAGGCCCTGTTTTCAGCCTTGATGGCCTCCTGCAGCCCTCAGAGCTCCATTTTCCCTAGCAGGGTCTGCAGGAGGCCGTTGCAGCTGAAAACGGGGCCAGTGGGGGCACGTGTGGCCCACCCAACCTTCATTTCCACTGGCAGAGAGCTGAAGGAGACTGTTGTGGCCAAAAATGGAGCTCAGGAACCCATTTTCGCTGTCGGAGCACTCAGGTCATCACAGGTGCCCCTGACGAATGATGTCAAGCTGGCCGCGCATACCCTGGCCAGGCCCATCCTGGCCCCCGAGGTCATACACAACCCTGATGGGGTCCTCAATGAAATCAAGTTTGACACTCTAGGGCCTGATCTAGGGCCTTTCGACTCCATGGTCTATATGTTGTAAGATTAAGAACCAGAAAGCATATGCAGATGCACGTGTCCACATGCTGTATAATATATACATTAACACTTCTAGGAGAGACAGTGGGAGGCAGGACAGGAAAGAACCCAGCCTTCCCAACCCCTCAACAATTCTGCCTCCAGACTTCAAGTATCCTGTGGTGGGTAACCCTGATGTCACCATGCCAAGAACAAGCATTACAGGCAGATGTTTGTAGTTCAGTCATTTCTGGGGGATACAAAACCAAAATTATGGCCACTGAGCAATTTCCCAGCCAACACACGTGATATTTGGAGAAATAATAAACCCTGAGATGCTAGTCTATGAGACTTGCCCAGCTATAACCGTCTGCCTTTATAAGAAAAAGAATCAAAGTACAATCTCAAAGAGCATCTGTTAGGAGATGAGCTCAAAAGAATACAAAACTAAGGCCATGTCAATTATAGCAAAATGGTGGAAAATAGGACATTGATGTATAAGGAAATAGTTATTCTTACCTTTCGGGATGGAGTGAATTACTTTCTTCACCATTCAACATAAATGTGTTCATTCAAGTATTTGTTCTAGATCTGAATTTATGATTCGATTTAACTACACTTCTGCTTTGTACAATGTGCCACCCCAAGAATTATCTTGTGCATAAAACAGAAACATTTAGAAGTCTGAGAAAAATAAATAAATAGCGCAAGTCTGCCACCTGGAGTGACACAGTTAAATCTTCAATAAAGCCAAACAATGCAATTGGAGGTATGACATACCTTGCCACGTACATCAAAATCCTATGGTATATCTATGGGAAATCACATGGAAGCCAATGGATCTTTCCCTCAAGCATCTTATTTTTCCAATACAAAAGAAGAAAAAGGGATGTAGGACTGATCTCTGCCCAAAAGAAGGGATGGATGAAGTGAGTACTGCCTTAAAGGAAAACAACTATTTTATCTTTCATATTCAGGGGAGTTGTTCACCTTTACAATGTATTTGGCATTGGTGCTGTTCAGTCACCTTTCTGAAGTGAACAGGACTGATGTATTTGAAGGAGCTCTTTAGCAAGGGCTTCCTTGTAAATTAAATATCTTTGAAGCTGCTACTGGTTCCTGTCAAATATGGATTCATTATTTTTTTTTGTCCTACCCTGAACTCATGCAAAATACAGGGCTGACCGGAAATCAGTTAGTGCGTCCCATGCGAAGCTCATGTGAGTTTTGGGAAGATGAGCTTATTAATGAACAGGAGGACCACTCTATTTTTCTTGGACCTACAGTTTTGCATTGGAAGGAGGCTTCCCCTTCTCATACCTCCTGGAATTCCTTTTTTTAAAGTACTACTACTGGTACTTATGGTACTACTGGTACCATAAGCCAAAACATGATGATGCCATTATTTAATTCATACAACACATTGAAATCTTAATTACACAGGGTGTGTTTCCCTGAGTTGGAACTTTATCTTTTTTTCTAAACGACACATGCACGCACATGCACACCCTTCAGCACTGCACTGCTGTGCCATAAGCTACACACACACACACACACACACACACCAGCAATGCACTGCTGTGCCATAAGCTACACACACACACACTCACACACACACACACACACCCTTCAGCACTGCATTGCTGTGCCATAAGCTGAACACACACACACACCCTTCAGCAATGCACTGCTGTGCCATAAGCTACTCATACACACACACACACACACAACACTCTTCAGCACTGCATTGCTGTGCCATAAGCTACACATACACACAAACACACACACACCCTTCAGCACTGCATTGCTGTGCCATAAGCTACACATACACACTCTTCAGCACTGCATTGCTGTGCCATAAGCTACACATACACACACACACACCAGCAATGCACTGCTGTGCCATAAGCTACACACACACACACACACACACACACACTCTTCAGCACTGCATTGCTATGCCATAAGCTGAACACACACACACACCCTTCAGCAATGCACTGCTGTGCCATAAGCTACACACACACACACACACACACACACACACTCTTCAGCACTGCATTGCTGTGCCATAAGCTACACATACACACACACACACACACACACACACACACACACACACTCTTCAGCACTGCATTGCTGTGCCATAAGCTACACACACACACATACCCTTCAGCACTGTATTGCTGAATTCTTACAGAATTTAGCTATATGTCCCCGAGACCCACAAGAAAAACATTTCCTAACATTAAAGGCAGTTGAGACAAATCCTCTTCTTGTGGTTGTTCCTTCCTCAGTTGGTCCCTATCCAGCCATCTTCTTGCTTCTTCTAAAAGCCTTCCAGTTATGTCAGTCAATGTCAGTTTATCTCTGGTCAGGGTTTCCAGTGAAGATACATAATCATCATAACTTTCATCCAATGAGGACAGAATGATGTAAACTTGATGCAGCTCTGAAAATATCAGTTCTTTTTCATGTAGCTCTTGGAAAGTTCTTTTCATGAAGTTTAAATGAGCTAACATGTCTCCACCTTTCAGAAGACGTGCTCTAAACAGTTTACGTGTAAGATGTATGTGTGCACCTACACTGTCCCGAACATAAATCCTCTTCAGATTCTCCCAACACCTAGCAGTAGACTCTTCTCCATGAATATGGACTAGCTGCTGGTCATCAGTGTTAGTCCAATTATACAAAGAGCTTGTTCGTTGTTCTGTTTAAAGTCAGCAATCTCCTTGGCATCATCCTCATTAGCTGGATCCCAAGTATTTACATCTGGTGGGTCTTGAACTACATTCCATAAACATCTACGTAGAAATAGACTGCACTTCATAGACTAGGAAATATAATTTGTTCCATCCAACCGGGTTATCAGTGATAGACTTGTTGAACTGTCTTATGCCATCTTTACCAGGATAGTAACCCACAATTAAACAGTAAACAGCTGTCTGTATACAGTACTGTGCATTCACACCAACTCTCAGTTATCTGAGCCTGGTATGGCCTGGGCCCATAACCAGTGTTGAGGCAATTCCCCGTTAGGAGAATGAGCGCATACAGGGAGACATATTTGAGATAAGTGTTTGAACACAGATACACAGAACACAGATACACTGTACGATAAATGTAGGTTTTTATTTCCAGAAAGGTTTAAGCAAAGTCCAAACACAGTCCAAAGTCATTCACAGGTAAATCAGTCAGTTTTTCAATCCAGAGATAATCCAAATATCAAAGTCCAGTGTCAAAAAACAGTTCAGTATCAGACTTACATTAAATCCAGGAATATCAGTCAATTAGGAAAAATGGAGCAACGGCAATACTTTCCAACAGAAGGAAACAGAGACTTCTTCACATTCTCTTCTGAGACTCAGACTAAGACTAAACAACCCAGGTTTCTGGCTCCATCTTATGGCCATTTGAGAAACTACACCTAATGACAGTTTTGCATTTTCTTAAAGATACAGTTTTGAAATGTTTATCCTGGTTTATATATTTCTAACCCAAATACCTGTTAGGTGACTTATATTCCTAACATTATGGAAGTCAAAAGTACTGCATTCTGGCCAAATCTGTCTTCCTGGTGTGAGAATCATGCCCTTCCCCATTAAGTAAAGTAGTCCCAGGAAGACAGAGGGGCCAACTCAGCAAAGCCCATTTCTTACATCTCTCTCTTGCTCTTTGTTTTTTCATTCAGGCTAGGACAGGCACCTGCTGGACATCCCATGCCTCCAGCAAATCTCCTAGGGGAGTCCTAATTGTCTCTTTTGAACTGCTGCTTCCCATATTCCCTCTCAGATGTGGGGCTCACTTTGGCTCAGTCAGGCGCAAGCAAAAAGAAAAGAAAAAAGAAAGGGGAAAACTTCAGCCCACGGTTTTCAGACCAAAAAAAAAAAAAGTGTCCAGGGGAACTCCAGTTCCCTGACAAAGTACTCGCACCCCCTTTCTTGGGAACTATCAGCCCATGGTTTTCAGGAGGACCTCCGCCTTATGCAGTAGTACTGGCACCTCCTTCAGCCCATAGTTTTCAGACTCCTGGATCTGGGAGGACCTGCTGCCCCCTATGCAATAAGTACTGGCACTTCCTGAATTAGACTTTGCTTTTGGGCTTTTACAGAAAAGAGAAAAAACAACAACAACAATTTTTTCTTCCCATACTTCAATCACAGCAGTGGTGGAATTCAATTTTTTTTACTACTGGTTCTGTGGGCATGACTTGGTGGGCATGGCAGGGGGAAGAATACTGTAAAATCTCCAGTCAGGGTGGTATTTGTGGGTTCTCCGAACTACTCAAAATTTCCACTCCCGGTTCTCCAGAACTGGTCAGAACCTGCTGAATACCACCTCTGAATCACAGCCCACTTGGCTTTTCCCTCTTATAAACAGAAGGTCCCACGCTGTGATGCCCCCCCTCCCCTTGCTTTCCCTGTTCTGTCAGTCATGGCTCGAAGGAGCTAGCAACAGGCAGGGATGCAGCTACAGGTCAAGCAGAGAAATGAGATTCAGCTATCGTCCAAGGGTAAAGCCACCCACCCACACACACACAGACACACTTTTTCTCCCCTAAACCCAAATAATTGATTTTTGCAATAGTCACCTACCTTTCTTATTTGTTTGTTCTTATTACTATGAAGAAAACAAAAAAGTTGTGATTTCATGTTAATGCCTTATTTTACTGTAACATACAGTATCGGTCAATGCTTCTTTTTCTTTTCTTATCTTCACTCACTTCTCCTTTCCTTCTCCCCTTTCCCCCCTCCACCGCTCTTCTATTTGTTTTGTGTTTTGTATTTTATGATACTTTACAATTCAATTAAAAAAAAATGTTGACAGGAGGAAAATCTGGATGACCAATTTTCTGGATGACTTTCCTGGTTGTGGTGCCTTTTTGTGCGGCAGCTTGGGGAAGGGGCCTTGGGTGATGCTGCAGAAAGAGTTGCTCATCTCTGGTGCAAAGCCAACTTGCCTTCCTGTAGGGATCTTGGGAAGCGCACAAGCATTTCCTATAACAGGGCTGGTACCTTGGTAAGCCAAGTTACTCCTCCTCAATAGCATTGTGGTCTCCTGGCTACTGTAACACCACCATATGATTATTATTATTTGAATTATTATTAATGGAACAAGTTCCCCTGTGTTGGGACTTTCTCTTTTTTTTCTAAACAACTCTCATATTCAGCGTTTGCATTCTGTGATACGCTATTCACCAGGCAGCCCTTCCTCTGTAATTTTGACTCGACCTCTGCTGAGAATAGAGATCCTCTGTTTTTCCATTCCTGCACATCCTTCAATTCTTGTCTGCCCATCTTGGATTGAGGACAAAGTTCCTTTTCTCCAAGGCTATGCCTGAGAGTTGCCAGCAGTGGAGTCTGAACTGCGGAGAAGCAACCACTCTTCACTCCGAAACTTTGAAGAACCCCACTCAGAGAGAGGGAAGCGGGAACAGGCAGGACCAGAGATTGTAAGCAGAGCCTCTTCCTGATCACAGAGTACCCAGTGTGGCTCCTTCTGGCCTCTCCTATTCCTTTCCCTGCCCTGAGCAAAAGACCGATGCTGGAAGGCCTGGAGCTCTTTTTCTCCCAGGCCACTGCCGGAGGGAGAGGCTGGCCAAGCATTGAGCCCAGAGGGAGGGGAGCTTCAGCAACAACCAGGCATTGGCCGTCAGTGAGGCAGGCAGAGGATTGCCAAATAACTCAGTTGGCTGGCTCCGCACACAAATTGGGAGTGCAGGTTAGATGGGTGACAAGGCAGAGGAAGAGTATCTGCAGGTGGTCACTGAATCAATTGCTTAGTGAGGTTCAGATGAGAGTTGTAGATGTCAAATCATCATCATCATCATCATCATCCCAGAAGCAGAGTTTCCATTTATTCATTTATTTTTAATCTCCTGCCTTTTTCTTACAATCTATTACCCTGTTCGGTACTTTTATAACACTGCTAACCTGAATGGAACTAGTATATGTATCCATATATTGCAGATTATTGCATTACCATGGCTAAATGCTTCCTCAATATATGTTCCTACTCTAATATTGTATGTGTTTAACTTTTATAGTGAATCGTATGACGATGGCTCATAAAAGTGAAGAATTTGATTTCTGATCTTAATGCCTAGGTCACACTGGCCGACGGATGCAAAACGTATGCAAAAAGGACACAGCGGACGAGCAAATTTTCGGGGGTGGCTCCATCCGTTGTCATCCACTCCAAAAAGTGGCAAAAATTTGCATAAACAGAATGGAAAAGAAAGGAAAAGAACAGACGTGGGTAGTATGTAGCGGGGATGTTAAACAGATGTTCATAGGAAGCCTAGCGGATGTATATCGGATGCAAACCGTTCACTGCGCATCCTTTCTATTTCCGTGCTACTAACGCTGTGTAGACGTTCCGTGTACCTTTTGTTTCTTCCCTCTTTCCATTTTCAGCTGCAACAGATGTGAGTTGCGAGGATGCCCAGAGGATGCAGAGAGGATACAGTGGACGTTTAACGGATGATAAACGGACATAGAACGTTTGTTGCTCGTATGTCACGGATTTACATCGTACACAGCGGAAAGTTCATCCGTTCACAAAGTTTTGTGCAGCTCAAAACTTCTTGAGCGGATGAAATCTCAGTGGACGGATGCTCAAAAGATAGAGCGTATGAAACACGTATGCAGTGAGTACACAATGGATGCATAGCGTTTTCCAACCGATGGCAAGCATTTTTTTCACGTTTTACATCCTCTTTGCATCCGTTGATGCAGTGGGACATGGGCTTTAGCTTTTGGATTTCCCATGATGCAAATAGCTACGTCCCACAGGCGTTCTCTTAAGTTTAGAAAAGAAAATGGAATCATGGACTCTTGTCCTGAGAACTTGCTTCTTCTCTCAGGCATTTCCAGTGACACAAAAGTAAAGAGTAAATGAAAATATTTGTGTCAGTTACACACACACACACAAAGAGAGAGAAAGAGAGGGAGAGCGAGGGAGGGAGGGAGGGAGGGAGAGAGATATTCAACTCAAGTATTCAACTCAAGCTTAAATAAGATTTTATAAAAGTGGTGAAGATTTGTCTTCTTACGTAGGGCTCATGAGTTGTGTAAATCATTTCACACCTGTAAGTGGCCTCTTTTGCATAAAAATAAATTCAACATTAGGTTACCTTTCCTGCTCTTTCAAAAGATAGCTGCTTGAATATACGAGAGCTATCCACAAAATAGATTATGTTTTGCGATAGAAAAAAAACGAAGTGTAGGAAATTTTTTTTATTACATACACTTGAAAGTGATATTTAAATACTACTTTTCAACATATTCACCAAACAAATTGAGGCATTTATCATAGCTGTGAACAAGCTTTGTAATTCCATTGTCATAAAATTCAGCCGCCTGAGATTTGAACCAGTCAGTCATGCCCGCCCGCAGTTCCGCGTCGTTGTCAAAGCGCTGTGTTCCAAGCCAGGTCTTCATCCTCGGAAACAAGTGGGAGTCGCTTGGTGCAAGATCGGGGCTGTAGGGCGGATGAGTAAAAATCTCCCACTTGAAAGCATTCAGGACTTCTCGAGTGTGATTTGCTGTGTGTGGTCGGGCATTGTCATGCAAAAACAAAATTTTTGAGCTTAACTTTCCTCTTCGCTTGTTCTGAATTGCTTTTCTTAGTTTTTGCAATGTTTCACAATACCTCACAGAATTTATTGTTGCACCATGTTCCAGAAAATCGATAAGAAGCACACCTTGCCTATCCCAAAAGACAGTCACCATAATCTTCCTTGCAGAGAACGTTTGCAAACATTTTCTTGGTTTTTGGGGGGAATTTGTGTGCCCCCACTCCATAGACTGCAATTTGGTCTCACTGTTCACATGTTTGACCCAAGTCTCTTCTCCAGTTACGATTCGATCAAGAAATGAATCTCCATCTTTGTCGTAAGAGTACAGAAATGTCAATGATGCGGCCATACACTGACTCTTGTGGTTTTCTGTCAGGATTTTTGGCACCCATCTTGCACAAAATTTGTGGTAGCCTAGCTTTTGTGTAACAATTTCATGAAACAAACTGTGTGAAATTTGTGGAAAACTAAGCAAAAGTTCCGTTACTGTGAAACGGCGGTTTTCACAAATCTTGTCATCGACTTTTGCGACCAGTTCATCAGTCACAATGCTCGGACGTCCACTCTGCTGTTCATCATGAACGTTAGTTTGTCCATTTTTCAACTTAATGCACCATTGGCGCACTCCACCTTCAGTGATGTTGTCCCCGTACACTTCACAGTTGCCGAAAAATTTCAATTGGTTCATGGTTTTCTGCCAACAAAAACTTTATCACTGATCGCACCTCACAACTCGTGGGATTTTCAATTGCAGCACACATTTCAAATGTCTGCTGTGAAATAGTGGGCAACGATATGAACCTCCCACTAGCACGACTAGATGCAGACTAAGCGGCAGATGCATAGAGCAAAGATGGCCTTGTTAGCTCCGCCCCTTCTTGCTACAGACGAAAATGTAATCTATTTTGTGGATAGCCCTCGTATTTCTTCAATAAGAATAAAATAATTTTATGTTAAAATTTATTTTACTTCGTGTTCAACATATGGAGAGGAAATGTTTTGTACAAGAAAACAAGTACAGGAAATAAGGCTATAAAACCTTTGCATTATGTTGACATTTATTATAATACAGGGAGTCCTCCATTTATGACTTTAACTGACCCCAGAACTACAGAGGTAAGTCAGGGCATTTGTTAAGGTGGTCATATGCCCACCCCAATTTTACAAGTATCCAAAATGACTTACACGTCTAAAGAAATTATTTGGGCCCAGTTCATTCATTTAAAAAATCATTCAATTTTTGTAGCCACCCATCTACCAACCAGTGTTTTGTATGCATCGTGGTTAAAGGGTCGCTGATTAAAATTTGGGACACAGAGCTGTATTCCTGCATCTGAATAGATTAAGGAATGGATATGCATCTTGAAAAGCAATGGAAAGTCGTATAGAGCTTCTGCCAAAAGCAACTTCTTCAGGAGCGTATTTTGTGGTAAAGGAGAATTTTCACAATAAAGTTAGTCATCATGTTACAACTACAAGTGGTATCAAATTTGGACCAATTGCCACTGTGGTCATTAAGTGAAGAGGCGTAAAAAGTGATGCCACCTGACTGTATCGCTTAGCCAGAGCAATCCAGCCGGTTCTAGTCCCTGGTTGGACTAGTCCATAAGCAGAGGGAATCCCCAAAAGAAGTACAGGTGTCTTTGAATTCGCTGAAATAGATAAAAAAGTAGGTTAGAACAGAATCACGTTAGTATAATCCTGTATTTGAAGACTGTATTTGAAGAGAAACCAGGTCTTCCTATTTTGAAAAAATGTAAGCATTTCAATGAAAACAGCAACTAGCACATTAAATTATACATTTTGCATTGGATCAAAACAACATTTTGATCCAATGAAAACTAGCTAAGTTGAAAGAGACAATAATTTAAGCTGGTGCAGTTTCTCAGTAAAACTGAGCAGGCAGAATATTAGGGCTTCTCATTTTGACTGCTGAAATCAATCCATTTTAAAATGGCAAAGAAATATTGGGCCTCATACTTTAGTCCACTTGTTTTAACAGTAGCAAATATTAAACACTTGGCATATGAAAATCTTGGTGCCAAGATTACTGCAATATTGACAACTAGATACTGCAAAAGACTAAACACTGTGTTGCAAAATTGATTTTATTTTTACTGCCAAATATTGCATGATAACTTTTCTACAGAATAAAAATAGGAAATGTCTGAAAAACTATTATCATTTACCTTTTGTATGCAATCAGGTTTCTCTTCTGACTGTTCTCTGGCAGAGACTGAAAAGTGTTAAACAAATATTTTAGAACGAAGTGGAGAGCCATCAGTTGAAAGTTGTCTATTTCTCTTCAAGAAAGGGAAGGACAAATGTTACTGTCTTGGTCTTCTCCGGATGGGTAGAGATACGAGTTGGGAGCAGACGTCATCAATTGTCTGCTCCCGAGCTCTTACCATTTCTTTTTCCCCCCCTCGTTTTCTTTTGAGACCTCCTGTAAAAAGAAATTGATGAAATACAATCAAAATTAACTTTCAATGCATTATAAACTCTCCCTTACAAAGGTTGTATTACTTTCTTACTGTCATGTTGGATAGTTACAGCCTTCACTCTGCTAATGACTTTCTGGTACTTTTCGTATTTTCTTCTTAGTTCCTCATACTCCCTTTCCTCATCTCTGTCAGCATCTCCTGGCAAAAAAGTAACAAAAGAACTAGAACTTGTACAGTCAAAGTTGAGTTGAAATAAATAACTTTTCTTTTTAGAATGAAAACTATTAAAATGTTAAGTTAAAATAATACTCACTTTCTAGATTGTCTTTCTTTTTGTTCTGCAGCTCTTTATTCTCCCTCATAAGGTGAGCCATTTCACTGGCTAAATAGTTGTTCTCCTCTTCCAGCTAAGACACAGAAATTACAAGAACCAAGCATCAGTCATATAATATAAACATGCGTACAAAACAGATTGTACAAATCTGTACAAAACAGATTGTAAAAGAAATGAATGACTTACAGCTCTTATGGCAGATCTTTTTCTGCCGGCATCTTTTCTTGCATGGATCTGATTTGTTCGATCCGCTTCTTTTATGTATTTTTATGGAAAAACACAAAGAGAGAAAAAGGTAAACTTTTGTTCTACCATATAGTACTTGCCCATTTCTCTTGAAAGAACTTCAAGATGGCTACATATCTACATTCGGTGGGTCTCAGGACACATCTTCTCAATTGTGGCACTCTCTTTACAGAATTTTCTTCCCAGAATTAGGTCATCCCCACCCCTTTTGATTTTCAAAAAAGCCCTTAAGAATGGGTTAGGTGACGAGAGTATGATGGAATGTACACTTGAAAGAACAATGAGGGAAGAGTTTGGGCAGCACAGTTCTCCCAGAAAGAGACACAGATCAACAGTTTGTACAGCCCAGAGCTGTGGGGGGAGCATGAAACAGGTTCAAGGTAGGGTAGTCACACACTTGACTCTCTCAGGGTAGATTAGATTGTCTAGTAGTTAGAAGATTACAGCTCGAATTTGGCAGGATTCTATCCATTAGGTATAGCAAATAAAAGTTTGAACTAACTTTGAACTAACTAACTAAATCCAAAGTTTGGATTTTCCTGTGTCCTTTTTGGACTTGGGCTTGACACAGGGGCTCCATTATTGAGGCAGGGGGACATTTTTATTTCCTTCAACTATGGGATTTCCAGTTCTTTAGTATATTTATTATTATGGTCTTTTATCTGTATTTGCTACTTTTATATCCTTGGTTTTTTTAATCTAGTGTGCACTGTCTAGTGTCACTTTGGGTGAGATAGGCAGGTGTATAAATTTGTTAAATAAGTTAATTAAATAAATAACTGTTAAAGTCACTTGAAATATCACATAAATTACAACATTTTGCTTTCCTTTTCCCTTTCCACTACATTCTTTTCTGAACTCATTACAATATACTGAACCCCATTTTTTGTTTCTTTTCGGTTTTTGCTTGTTTTTGTTGTTCACCTTGAGTAGCTCCAGAACATGAAATCTGGTTATGCTTAGGCATGATGCCAGTAAATGACAATATACAATGTACATAGCTCAAAGTTGAGCTGCAAAGTTCTTGATGCTCTCTGAAGTTGGTTTTTTGCTTGCAGACGGTTCCTTACCGACTAGATAACATCTCCACTGCTAGAAGGAAATGGGGTTTAACTCCCTGTTTATGTATAGCAGCTTACTTTGCCAATGTTGATGGAGCTGCAGTTTTATTTTTGGCAGTTCCTGGATTAGGGTATTGTTTTCTAATTGGATGTTTGTTAGCCATGCCCTTATGGCTAATAAATGCGATTAATTTGAAACTCTGTTCTCCTATAAAAAAGGGTTTCCTTTAGGAAAAGAACACTACAAAATAATTCCTCTCATTTATAAACCCTGCCAAGGTATAAACAGGATAGTCTCAAAAAAGAATGATACATGTCCTCTTTCAATGTTGTGGATCAGTGAATAACTGTGGCATGGGTCATGATGCATAACCGCATGACATCCCTGAAGTCAAGCAGCCGCCTGGACTGCTACCAGTAGCCTAGTGGAGATCAGTCTGCTTTCTTTCAAAAAATATCAGAGAAGTCTGTCATGTGCAGTTGCATGCACAAAATTTCTCAGGCCTAACAAATATAATCCTCAGGTGCCTGCTAGCCATTGTTATCATAGGTCCATCGAGGGAGACACTGCTGGTCCCTCAACTTCACCCCAAGTTTCTGCCATGTTTTACAAGGGACCTCCATGATACACTCAAATGTTGCCATGTCAGGTCATGACTGGTGCTGCCTCCTGATACTGACAGTCATCGGGGCGTGGTTGCAGCATGTGTGCAACAGACTACGACAAATACATAGTTCAGCACTTCGTAAATATGGTCATTGTTATCAGTGGGGCTTTCAATTGACCCAACAGTCTGTTCCCCCTACTTAAAATGGACATTTATAAATATATAGCATACATTTTATATCAAATATGTATTTAGTGAAAACATTTTGGTGTCCGTACTACAAGCTATATTCATATGATAAACTGAGTCATGATGATACCATCATTTAATTCATACAACACACCAAATCTTAATTACACAGGGTGGGTTTATGTAATAATCTGGATTTGTGTTTTTTAATAACACTTATATACCATTTTGCAGTGCTTTTACAGCCCTTTCTAAACAGTTTACAGAGTCAGCATTTTGCCCCCAACAATCTGGGGCCTATTAGCTAGTTTGAGGGACAGCATCTGATATCGTGTTGAGACCTCACCATACAAATGCTTCTCAACCCAGACCAAATTAGGGAATTTTTGATGACCTACTATAGCCTGAACTATTTTTTAAAAGTTATTGCTAACTGAATTGGAAAAGAAAAATAACAACAATATAAAAGGCTTGTCAGCTGCCACCTTATGCTCACTATGATGTAGTGACAGTCTGCCATGACCTGCGAGGAGGGGGAATGAAGGGAAGGGGCTGCTTAAGAGAAAACAAAAGTAGCCACCTCAAAAACCCCACTCCAAGGTCACCCAGCTGGGAAAAGGAGGGACCGCATACCAGCCTGGGCTCAGAATGACCGTTATGGAAATATCTTGCAGGAACTTGATTGATGGGCAGCGAGAGGCAGGCGGGGGAGGGGCAGGGGGAATAGAACTTAAGTGATTTTAGCGAGTGACTCTTAGTTCTGACTTTGTACTACTGCTTTACACTTGACTTCTAATAAACTATACCTTTCTCAACAAATGGAGCCAAGGATTTTTTTTGGCAGAGGGGGGAGGATTAAGCGGTGACATCTTTGACAAGGTTCAAGAGCTGAGTGCCCTGCAATGGGTTGAGCATCCATTACTTGCCCCTGCTTCTGCCAGCCTAGCAGTTTGATAAGATGAAAATGTGAGTAAATCAATAGGTACCACTTTGGTGGGAAGGTAACAGGGCTCCATGTGCTTATCCTATCTATACAGTCATGCTAGCCACATAATTAAAAAAAAAAAAAAAGAGTATATCTTCACTCTCCTCAGCGAGGAAACTGAGGTAAGCACTTACCTAGTTAGGGTAATGAAACGTTAGCAAGAAAACAACCAAGCTTAAGAGAGCACCAAGGACCCCTCATTTCAACCCTGAGCCACAAACATTCATTCCTTTATTCATAAATATTTTGATTCCAAGTCCATGTTCTTTATCCAAAAGTTTAAAAAAAAAAAAACATAGCAGTGCGTCGGCGTCCCCGAAAACAAATAAGTTCATTTCAAAACATAATTTGTTGTCAAAAAGGCTGTCACGTTTATTACCGGTTAAGACAAGGAAGCGAAAGCAAAGAGAAAAAAAAAAGATTTGCACGTACATATTGAAAGTATTTCTTTTAAAAAAAAAAAAAAAAGTCAAAACAAACAAAATGAATTTTAAAACATAATAAGTAGAACTCAAGAAGCTGCTGATCCAGTTCTACAGAGGAATGATTGAGTCTGTCACCTGCACCTCTATAACTGTCTGGTTTGGTTCTGCAACCCAACAGGACAGACACAGACTTCAGAGGATAATTAGGACTGCAGAAAAAACAATTACTACCAACCTGCCTTCCATGGAGGACCTGTATACAGCACAAGTTAAAAAGAGGGCTGTGAAAATATTTAAAGACTCCTCACATCCCGGACATAAACTGTTTCAACTCCTTCCCTCAAAACGACGCTATAGAGCACTGCACACCAGAACAACTAGACACAAGGACATTTTTTTCCTGAAAGCCATCACTCTGCTAAACAAATAATTCCCTCAGCACTGTTCAACTATTTACAAAGTGTGCGCTACCAATCTTCTCATCACTCCTTATGACCCATCCCCTCCAACTTGTGACTCTATGACTGTAACTTTGTCGCTTGCATCCTTACGATTTATATTGACTGTTTCCTAGCGTGAATTGATCGCTTTTTGTACCCTATGACTATCATTAAGTGTTGTTACCTGATGATTCTTGACTCCTTGACGACTGTATCTTTTCTTTTATGTACACTCAGAGCATTTGCACCAAGACAAATTCCTTGTGTGTCCAATCACACTTGGCCAATAAAGAAGTCAATTCAATTCAATTCAATAAGCAGTTCTCCCTGAAGAAACAAACCTTCAAAACCTTAACTTGGAGAGTCCCACGGGTGAGGCGGGAGTCCCCGGATCCGAGCCGGACCCTCCCGCTCATCGCGGATCACCCTGAGCGGCTCTTCGACGCCTCCTGAACCGAAGAGCAAGGTCGGAAGGCCTTCAATTCAATTCAATTCGGAAGGCCTTCAAGGCCTTCAATTCCTCCCGCTTTACCCTGAACAGACGGAAGCTCCGCTCCGGGGTTAAAACTCCCGCTCGTGATCCCGTCAAGGAAGGCGCCATCAAGCGGCCGCGGCCGCGGCAGCCGGGGCGGCTTCCCGGAGAAGGCGGAGGAGAAGCGGGCGGCGCTTTGCTGTCTCTCCCTCCTCCCCCCCACACACCCCCCCCCTTCCGAATTGAGGCGGAGAAAGGCCAGGGGCGTATTTTTGTCTACCCGGCCTCTGCCGAGGAAGAGACTGGGCCAAAATGGCCGCCCTGGCGTTAGGCCGGAGTTCGGGCCGAGAGTAGGAGAGGCAGGTGCGGCTCTCGTCGCCTTCCTTGGATTTGCTGCCAGTGAGTGAGGCAACGGGTGGGCTAAAGCAGCCCGCGCGGTTTCCGAAGGCCTCTGTCTCGCCTTGCGCGGATAGGAGAAAGGACGGAGATGGCCCGGCTTGGCCCGGCTGGGTGGTTGGCAAGCCGGCGAGTTGGGGGAGCCCAGCAGGCGGTGGTGTCGGGGCTGAAGAATAGAGTTCCCCTCCGTGGGGGAGGATCGGAGAAGGGGGGAAAAGAGGAAGGGCTGGAGGAAGGCGGCTCCCTCGGCTTCTCTTCAAGGAGCCTTGAGAATGAGGTTGGGACCGGGCGAGGGGAGTTGCCGGGCTCGGGCTGACGTCTGAACCCCGTTCGCGTTTTCTGGGGGTTCCCCAGTTCGCCTCGAGGTTCGTCGTAGGCTGCGAGTCTTGGGAGTCCTCCTCGGGCCGGGTGAGATGGGGCGCTCGCCCTTGGCGGTCGGCCTCCGAAGGAGAACCGGTGTAAAACGCATGAGGAATTTCGCTTTCCGTTATTAGGCTTAGTTCCTTAGAGGTCCAAAAACGCTGGGCGTGTTGTTACAGCACAGGTAGTCCTTGACTTAACGGTTCGTTGAGTGACCGTTCAAAGTTACAACGGCACTGAAAAGAGTGACTTAACAATCGTGTTTCGCACTTACGACCCTTGCAGCATTTTGATGATGGTCCCCGATTGGGACCTGACAGCTGACTGGAGTCAGATGATCCCCTTTTGCCAACCTTCAGGAGCAGAGTCAATGGGAAAGCCAGATTCATTTAAGCACCCTGTTTACTAACTTAACAACTGTCATGGTTCACTGAACAACTATGGCAAGAAAAGTTGTAAAAGGGTCAAAACTAACTGAACAAACGTTTTGCTTAGCCACCTAAGTTTTAGGATCAACTGTGGTTTGGAGTCAAGGACTACCTGTATTATCTGCCAGAGAGTCCTGAATTTTGTGACTGCAGAGATGCTGCAGTAGTTGTAAGTCCAAGGACTGGTGCTGAATAATTTTCTTCAGTGCCATCGTAACTATTGTAATGCTGTTATGGAGCCTTTTAATGAATTGAATGGATTATGGGTGATTTGTTTTTAATTTCCATTTAAAACTGTAACAGTATGAGATAGGAGATCCAATTTTTACTGAGTTGCCATCAAGAGGTCAGCATTTTGCGCTGAGGTTAGTCTGAGATCTGCAAACCAATGCTTTTTTAAAAAAAATAATACATTTATACGGTTGCTCATCTTAGTGAACAAGACTTTGGGCAGTGTACAAAACCAACAATGTATTGCTTGTATTATATCTTTCTGGAAGTTCTTCAATTAGGAAGTAGAAACAAAATGCATGAATGGGAGTGGTAATCTTTTGGGGGACATGAGATATTTAGGAATATAGTGTTTTGAAAGGATGTTGGAAAATCTATTTTGAGTTAATAGAATTATGTCAAGGGAAAATGTTGTGCTGTTTTTCTTTAAAATCTCTCTTATCTACCAAACATATCACATTTACTGTAAGATTATTCACATAGCCAGACAATCACAAGATCAGCAGTATTGACTGAATTTGCACACTGCATCATTCTTTTTTGCTCTTAAACACTCCATGGGCCAGTACAAAAATTGAAAATAAAGGTGAAGTACAGTTGGTTTCTGCTAGCCATAAAACAATGGTGGAACCTTTACAAAAGTTAATTTTTTTAATTTTCTCATTCACATTTTGTACTGACACATATATGTGTGTATAAAGTTTTAAAAACAAAGGTAACAACTAATGCAAAGTAATTATAAGAAAGGGGAAAAAATCAAAGAAAGCTAAAACTGCAAGGAAGAAAGAAAAGCGAAAGGAAAAATAGAAAAGAAAAAAGATACAAAGAAGCGGTTTCCAATCTTCTTTATAGCAGTTATAAGTACAATTATAAATGTATCTCTTTAAAGTTATCTCATGACTCTACCCTATCTAATAATCAAAATCATAAATCATACGTTTATTTTTTTCTTTTATGCAAAAAGTCCATCAGGGTGTCCAGGCAGCAGTAAATACAGGTTATCAGAGGGAAAAACAGGTGAATTTGGCCATCTCACTGAGGGATGACAAGTCATGATGTCATACTATGGTAATACTGGATCAGGAATGTCAGTAAGCAGCACCTGTTGTAAAGGAATGAACTTTTTAAAGGCAATGCAAACATGTTTCATTATTGAACTGGTGCCTGCTAGCTAGGGTGATTAGCTCAAATCTAACTTTGGTACAAATGTGAGAAGTTTTCCATGTTGTAACCCTGTTTCAATGGGTTAATCTGTACTTTTATTTAAATCTATGCAGAATCAATGAAAGGCAGAAAGCCCCGTTATGATGGATCTCTGGTTCAGCTGACCAGAAGATTCATGGATCTTGTCAAAGCTGCTCCAGAAGGAGTCCTGGATTTGAATGAAGTATCTCGTTTGCTAGGAGTACGGAAACGAAGAGTATATGATATTACAAATGTGTTGGATGGAATACATCTTGTTCAGAAAAGGTCCAAGAATCATATCCAATGGGTGTAAGTTGACTCTTTTCCCCCCTAACTTTTGTACTTGAGATCCTGGATATTTAAATACGATGTTGCAAAAACACATTATTTCAAACTATTAACTATCAAAGAGTGTGATATAACTTGGAAGGCTTCTTGGACACAAGTTCATTATTTTAAATTAATAGCCTTGTTCACTACCTCTACTATGGATGAAAGGATGCAGGATTGACCTAAGGATTTCTACAATTACACATGCAAATATTTGAGTTTGGTCTATGTTCTAAGCATCATGATACTGTAAAATGAGTATCAAGCTATTGAGACAGGGAAACTTCCTTGCTTCAGCTCTTACCGCAATACAATCTCAAGTGCAAAGAATCTCCAGTAATGAGGCAGAGCTTCTTATATATAAATATTATTAATGTAAGACTTGTAAAGATTTTGTATTGTGTAAAAATGTACACAATACAATAGGTACATAACTTAAAGTATGTATACAGCTTACACAACCTGATCTAAAAAAGGAAGTCAATGAGTTTACACTACTTAAGTCTGCAGAGGCAGGGGTGGGATTCTACCAGTTTGCCCCTATTCACTAGAACCGGTTGTTAACATTCTAAGCAGTTTGGAGAACTGCTTGTTAGAAGAAATTATTGGCCTAATCCTGTAAGGAAGGCAGGAAGGAAACATTCTGGTGTTGATTTCAGAAACTGCCTCTCTGTTAACCCTTATTACATTCTTGGCAGGACCAGACTTCCTGTCTCAGGAACTTCTCTGGAGTTTTTTTTCCTCGTCCTTTGCTGATACTTTGCTTGTGTGGAGTGACCATTGAAAAAAGTGACTTATGACCATTTTTCACACTTACGACTGTTGCAGCATCCCCACAGTCACAAGAGGCCAGGCGAGGAAATGCATGCCTTGATGTGAGTGATGTTGAGTTGGCCACGCCCAGCCAATAACATGACCACCAAGCCATGTCCATCCAGTTTACATGACCACCAAGCCACACCCACCAACTAAGCTACACCCACAGAACCAGTTGTTAAAAATTTGAATCCCACCCCTGTGCAGAGGAATAGACTTAGTCTATCTTCGTCCGAAGAAATGTGTACCTGGCAGTGATACCTGATTTTAGAGGTTTAAACAACCTGTGCCCTATTGGGTCATTGTTGCAGAGATATTTTTACCTAAACAGCAAAAAGGGAAGGCAAAAAACAGTGGAGCAGGAATAACTACCAACTTCTTGCTAGTTTTTCCATTGGATTTCCTTGTGGGAAGTTGGCATGAAGCATTGGAAACTCCCCTTCCCTCCCTCCTCCTTTCTTTTCCTCACTCACTTCTTTCCTTCCCTGCTATTGTTTCTTCCTTTCCTTCTTCCCTCTCTCCCTAGAATTCCTGCTTGCTTCTTCATTTACTTTTGAGAATTTTGCAGTGAGAAAGTGGGGAAGCCACCAGGAAGTTTCAAGGCCAAGGCCAACAGACAGATAAGTGGTTGCTACCAGGTGGGTGAGAAGTGAGGGGATGCACAAGGATGAGGATTGGGAATGATGGGCGCATGAGAGGTGCTGTGCAAGTCAGGGAAAGTGCGCAAGGGGAAACCATAAGTCAAGAAGGTGCCTGAGGGGTTGCAGGGATGTGCAAGAGTTGCTGCATGGGTTGGGAAAGATGATTGGGAGGACAGTCAGGGCCAGGAAGGGGGTGTGGGGTTCATTCCTCATTGTTCCTCCCTCCTTTTCCTACTTCTTTTCCCAGAAGCCAGGTATGTAGATTCTGCTGATTGGGGAAGGGACCAAGGGAATGTCATAGAATGTTGAAAATGAGGATTATGTGACCCCCCAGCTGCCCGGCAGCACTAAAGCAGCCACAGCTTTCCCAGATTTCATTTCCTCAGGAGTAAAGAGTCCTAGCATTCTTTAAGTTAGCCCATTTGAGGTATTTTTGTTGGTAAAGTTTTGATATGCCATTTTGCCAAGTTCAAGGTTGCAGACACAAGAGTTTTAGTAGTATATCAATATTTTTATGCTCTCATTAAATATGATTTTGGTATTGATATAATGATGCAATGCTACCCATATCTTTAAGCTTAAATCTTAAACCTTCTATATGTATATATATTTAAATTATCTTAGGGGTTCAGATATTAAACATATTACAAAACGAACACCGGAGCAGCAGAAGTTAAGAGATGAACTCTGTGATTTGACAACAATGGAAGAAGCATTGGATGAATTAATCAAAGATTGTGCTCATCAGTTATTTGACTTAATAGACAATAAAGAAAATGCAAAATATCCTTTTTCATTAACATTGACAAATATTCAGAGTTGCTGGAATTGAACAATATTGGGTTTTTATGTAATTATAATATTTTAATAATCATACTGTGTATACTAAAAGTAAACCATACTTTCTACTACTTTCTACTACTAAAATTTCTTAACGTTTGCATACATTAGCTTACGTGACCTATCAAGATATCCATAATATTCAGACATTTCAGGAACAGATTATTATTGCAATTAAGGCTCCAGAAGAAACCAGGATGGAAGTTCCCCCTCCTAAAGAAGTAGGTACTTCTTGACTTGATTTGAAATGACTGGTATTTGATTGGATGGATAGCTGTCCAAAGATCTGCCTACAAAGACTAACAGTGAAGTTTTCATTTTTATTTTAAATGTCACAGAAGGAGATTTATCATGTATGCTTGTAAATTAACATAGATAAAGGTTCCTCTCGCCAAACGTGCTAGTCGTTTCCGGCCCTAGGAGGGGGTGCTCATCTCCGTTACAAAGCTGAAGAGCCAGCACTGTCCGAAGATGTCTCTGTAGTCATGTGGCGGGCATGACTAAAGGTGCACAGAATGCTGTTACCTTCCTACCAAAGTGGTCCCTATTTTTCTACTTGCATTTTTACATGCTTTCGAATTGCTAGGTTGACAGAAGCTGGGACAAGTAACGGGAGCTCACTCTGTTATGTTGCGCTAGGGATTCAAACCACCGAACTGCCGAACTTTCTGATAGACAAGCTTAGTGTCTTAGCCACTGAGCCACCTCGTCCCTTAATTAACATACCAGTGTAAAATTCAAGTGCAGCTTAGGCTGGTAGTTTCTTCTACATGGAAATGAAATTACACACATTTTTGGTTTCTCACACTAGAATACCTCATTCTGAAGTTTCAAAGGTATTTGAAGCTGGTTTCATTAGGGTCAAACTGTAATGATTTGAAATGAACATGATTTTGTCCCACTGATCTTAAGCAAAACCCTTTAATGAAAAGCTTATGAAGAGATTGGGAGACACATACATACCCATTGCTAGTTTCAGAGTTCAAAGTGATACATAAATTAACAGCGTAAGATATTTGGGACCTTTCCTGAACTGCTCACTTGAAAATTCTTGTTATATTCTGGGGAATTAGAACTTTTTCCTGTGAATATTCTGGCATAGTTTGAGTTTTGAAATACAATGAAATCTATGCACCCTTTATCTATTAAAATATTTGTCATACTGTAATTTGCTTTTTTATCTTTAAATCATATTGGTATTTTTCAGGACTGCATAGAAGTACACGTTAGAAGTACAAAAGGCCCCATTGACGTTTACTTATGTGAGGTGTCGTTAGATAATCCAGACATTAAAGCTTCTGAAAATACAGATCAACTTTCGTGCGAAAGCAAATAGGTTGATTTGCTGGAGGTAAATATCACACAGGGAGATAGAAAGATTATGGACTTGAAAGCAGTATAAAAGATGGCTTGTATTAAACAATGTAGAAGATGCCGAACATAGAATAGAGGAGAAAGATTTGGTAATTAAAGAGAGGGAAGAAGAAAAGTACTGAACTGAAAAGAGATCGGTAGAGATGTGTGAAAAGAACTAGGCTCAAGATAAGAAGTCTTAATGTCAAGAAATAAGAGTAGGTACAATTCAAAGGCCACCTCCACCCACTTTTTTAGTTAAATGATTAAGATGGTATTGACGGGAGACTTATGAACAAGTAAAATGTTTATATAAACTACTCATAACCAGAGCATTTTACTTTTTTCATGAGATTGTTTGAATTGTATGTTGCGGTCTGATAGCATTATGTCAGGATAAAAAAAAACCAAGGTGGAAACAAAGGTTGGGTGAACTTTTCTAGCACTAGCTATTTATAACCTATATAACCTATATATAACCTATATAAGATAACACTATATAATTTACATCAGTGGTTCTCAACCTGTTGTCCACAGACCTCTGGGGGTGGGGCGCAGTATCCTCACGGGGTCTGCAAAAGCTTGAAGAAACGTTATGATTTAAATCTTGAGTTAAGTCTTGGTGGTCCATGGCCATGGTTTGTGGACACAAAAGGTATTTAAAGAGAGTCCATGGTGAAAAAAAGATTGATAACCACTGATTTATATGATACCATTGGGTTGTCAATATGTCTCCCCAAGGTCCATTGTTAAGGGATGGTGGGAAAGTTTGCCTTCTTGAACAGATAGTCCTTGACTTATGACAGTGGTAGATGCAGGCCAGTTTCTGGGTATCTAACATGCGGTCACAAGTCTGCAGGGAAGGCAGTCAATCAGAGCTAGGTCATAAATGTCTTTTGGAGGGTCTGTCATAACTGGACAGTCATTAAATGGCTAGTCATAAGTTAAGACTTTGTACTTTCATAACTTCACTTTCCTAAGCAGAAGTATCATGATAGATCCCGTATATGTGCATGTATTGAGATTGTTGCATTACTGTGGTTAAATACTTCTCTAATTTATTATTCTATTCTAAAATGATATGTGTCTTAATTTTAACTTTTGCAGTCTATCACATGAAGAGTGGAAGAAAAAGTGAAGGATTTAATTTTTAAGCTTCAGATTCAACAATTTTCCAAATTTTAAATCACTATGGACCAATGCAGAGATAACATGTGTTTCTCACATGAGAATTTGCTTGCTGTTTCAGGCATTCCCAATGACATAAAAGAGAAGTATTAAATGAACATCTTTCCTTTAGCCCTCTATATCAGATCCAAAGTTTATTTACACTGGAAAAGTGACAGTTAATACGACACAAATGCAGAGACATGCACTAAGGAATACTGCTTAAGCAAGACAGGCTTAAGTTTTACAAAAGTGGCTTAGGTTGTCTTTTGATACAAGGTTCATAAGCCCACAGAGTAGCTGCCATAATTTATTTCATGTAAGTGGCTTCTTCTGCAGCTCAATGAATAATTGCATTTGGGTTACTTTTACTGCTCTTTCAAAAGATAGCTCTTTGGAACTGAAGAAATGTATTTACAATTGCTGCACAACAGTTGCTCCAAGGTTGTTTTGAACATGGAATACAATATAAAAATGCAAAAGGGGAAATGTTTTACACAAGAAAACTAGAGTAGATGAACTAAGGTTTTAAAAAAGAAGTCTGAGGAAATTGAAATTGCGTGGACCCAGCTTGTATGCATCATGTTTAAATGGTCATTAAAGAATATTTGGAAGGTAGTATTGCACTCCTGAATCTGTACAGCAAATAATAATAAATGTGTAAATATGAAAAGAATCGACTCCTTTTGTCTTCTGTAATTGAATGGAACTTTAAAGTAAAAACTTTTGTATTTACAGTACATCCATGCCACAATCTTACTGTTTATTAGCATTAAAGTTGAATGTCCATGCAGCTGCTGAAATCTTGGCTGTCTGGAGTGACAGAATTATAGAGTCAAGAAAGGCTATTGAATCGAACCCCTGCTTAGTGCAGAAATCCAAAGACACTCTGGGTCTTGACACATCTAGTAAAGGAGAATGCATTACCTGTGTGGAAATGATTCCACTGTTATTCCACTGCTCTTGTATATCAGATGTTTGTTCATTTGTTTTCCTAATAAGTCATAATTTGCCATTATTCTAGATCTGGCACTCGAATTAGTGGGACCATGTTTTGATTTTCCATCTGACATCTTTTCTTTTTAAAAAAAATTGTTTTATTGGTTTTCAATAAACAAACATACACAAACAAAACACAAAACATCAAAACATAAAATTTCTTTTTGGAAAGCTGCTTAGTCCCAGGTTACATCTTTTTATATAGTCGTAAATTCAAAATTCATGCTCACTTTTTATCCCATTTCATATCTTATTTACCATTCTACATTTTCTATATAGCTTCTCCCCTCTTTTCACTCTCTTAATTCTATATCTCAATTTAAATCATGCATATTTCTTTTGTCTGTTCTATTTCAATTTTCTATTATCTTTTCTCATTAACACAGAATTTCTCCTGTAATCACTGATTCAAGTATGACGCCTTTAAATCTTTCCCCTAAATTTAACACTTAAAATAATATATACTTTTCATACTGATTCTGCTTAATATGTTCTAAAGCTACTGACTATATTATAAAATAAAAAAGAATAACAAGTTTATAAGATAATTAAAACAATAATCCATAGCAAATTAAACTCTATTATTAAATCCAGTTTTCTAACATTATTTCAGATATAAATACAACAATATAATCTTATGTACTTTTGCAGAGTCTCTTTTAATCATATTTTTACCCCACTATTTCTGAAGATCTCATTAACACCAAGTTTCTCCTGTAATGACAGATTGAAATATAATGCCTTTAAATCTTTCCCCTAAATTTAACACTTAGAATATATACTTTTCATTCTGATTCTACTTAGTATATTCTGAAGCTACTTACTATATTATAAAATAGAAAAGAATAATAAGTTTATAATTAAAACAATAATCCATAGCAAATTAAGCTATATTATTAAATCCAATTTTCTAACATTATTTCAATTATAAATACAACAAAACAATCTTGTGTACTTTTCTTTTTTTAATCATATTTTTACCCAGTATCACTAAATAGATCTTGTTTCTTATCTTGTTTTAAACCTTTGTAAAGCCCATGTCACACTGGTCAATGGATGCAAAAAGGACACAGCGGACGAGCAAAATGTTCCATCCGTTGTTATCTGCTCTCAAAAGGGGCAAAAATTTGCATAACTGGAGCGAATAACATGCCGGCGGGGAGGACGCAGGGCGGATGCAAAGCGGATGCGGAATGGAAGCCCAGCGGATGGAAGCGGATGAGAGCGGATGGCGCATCCGCTAGGCTTCCGGGGGGCCTCAGCAAAGCGGACGCGGAACGGAAAGAGCGGATGCACAGCGGATGAAGCGGATGCAGAGCGGAAGCCTAACGGATGCACAGCAGAAGCGGAACGGATGCCGAGCGTTAATTGCGCATGCGGGGGGGATGCATTGCGTAAGCCCCCCAGATATAAAGGGAAGCAGCTCGCACGTGGCCAGCATTCCGAGGAAAGACCTGCTGCTGGACACTTCGACTTTCCTTGCCTGCCCTGCCTGCCTGCCTTCCTGCCAGGCTTCCTGCCAGCCTACCTGTCAGGCTTCCTGCCAGGCTTCCTGCCAGCCTACCTGCCAGGCTTCCTGCCAGCCTTGGTGCCTGCCTGCCAGCCTTCGTGCCTGGCTTCCTGCCAGCCTTGGTGCTTGCCAGCCTCCCTGCCTCAGCAGCCTGCCACCATCCCTGGCAAGAGGGACAGGGCCAACCTCCCGCCCCCTGTCCCTGACTCTGCTTCTGCTGGGGCTTCTGCTGAAGCTGCTCCTGGCGGTGGTGCTTCTGCTGATGCTTACTCTGTTGAAGCTGCTCCTGGTCCTGCTCGTGCTCCTGGACTTGCTCGTCCTGCTTGTGCTCCGGGTCTTGCTCATCCTTCTCGTCCTGCTTGTGTTCCTAGTCCTGCTCGTGCTCCTGGACTTGCTGGCCCTGCTGGTGCTTACTCTACTGCTGCTGATCCTGGTCCTGCTGGTCCTGCTGCTGCTGATCCTGCTGGTGCTGCCACCGCTGCTGCTGCTGCTGATGATGATGATGATCCTGCTGCTGCTGCTGCTGCTGATGTTGCTGCTGTTGCTGCTGATTATGATCCTGCTGGTGAGGATGATGATGATGATGATGATGATGATGATGAACCTGCTGGTGCTGCTGCTGGTGGTGGTGGTGTGGAGGAGCAGCCCCTATTACCTGGGAGCCCCTCTGATGAGGGCCCATCTGGTCCTGCCAAAGGGAGGAAGAGGCGTATGCGGCAACGGGAGAGGAGGCAATACTATATTGAGGATGAGGTGCTGGAGTGGCTGAGAGAGAACGACTATCTGTGGCGGAAGGGACACCGGCTGTACAGGGACACCAAGCGGAAGCAGGCTGCTTGGAGAGAGAGGGCAGAGAGTATGGGTTACACTTCGGAGGTGCTCCTCGGCTGGTGGAAACACATGCACACCTGGTACAGGAAGCTGCACCTGAAGAAATCTGGCCAGGCCACGGTTAAGCTGACAGACAGAGAGACCTACGTCATGGCCAGGTGCAGCTTCCTGGAGGGTGAGGTCCGCCACCGAGGAGCACCAGCAGCCCCTCTCACGACCCTCTCTCTCTGGCAGCCTGCTGAAAGCCAGTCCTCTTCCGGCCGAGAGTCAGTCCCTGTCTCCAGGCAGGTTTCTGTGGAGCGTGCCACGATGGAGAACCCGCGGACAGGTGTGGTGAGCGTGGTGGAGTGTGTGGAGGACTCCCTGGTGTGGTGGGAGAAAGGAGACATCGAGTCCACCACAGTCCTAGCCGCATCCACACACACCCAAGCTCCGCCTCTGCAGAAAGGCAGAGAGCCGGACAGCAGGAGGGGCAGAGCCACACTGTCCTGCTGGAGATCAGGGACACCATCCGCACCAGCATAGCTCTCCTCTCTCAGCTGGTCCACACCGACTCCTCTTCCTCCAACCACAAGCCCTTCTTCACCTATGTCAACCAGACCCTCAAGGAAATGGCGGATCCACAGTACCAGCTGGTGAAGGACCGGATCACCGAGCTGCTTCACAACCCTCCAGACCCAGAGGAACCTGCTCCCACCCAGTCCAGGTCTGCTCCTCCACCCCAGGTGATGTCCCTCCCATTCCAAGGCTTCCCACAGGCCCTCACCTACCAGGGCTACGGCTACCAGGAGGTTCAGCAGCACAGGCAGCAGCCCTTCCCAGTCCAGGCACAGAGTCATCAGGCGATACCGTTGCCACCGGTTCCACTGATGCCACCGATGCCACCCACGACACTGATGCCACCAACACCACCGATGCCACCCACGACAATGATGCCACCGATGACAGCGATGCCACCCATGACAATGATGCCACCCACGACAGTCCTCACCCAGCTGCAGAGCAGACAGCCCCACTACACTGCTCCTTCCTCCACCCCACAGCCAAGCCCAGCCAAACCCCACATCTGTCATCAGTACTGGGGCTGACACCCTGGCATGGAGGAAGGACCTCTCAGCATCACGGGGCTGAGCCAGCTGTCCAATACCTTCCTCAACACAACGTCCCCTGTTGTCCTCTCAGGGCCAGGCACTCCAGCACCACCCACCACTACAGCACCTGGACCCTTCACCCCTGAGACTGGGCACACCTCCGAATGACCGATAAGAGTGCCAGAGACCATGTAGCTGGCTACCTGTGGACTTTATTTGGACACTTGACTTGGGTCATTTTTCTGTTACAGCTTATTGTTCAATAAAGTTTATCTTTGATTCACACACTTGCTTCATTTCTTTTTTTCAATAAAATCTTGGTGGAAACTTTTAGAAATGGTTTAAGCCTTTGCATGCTTGTGGGATGGGTTAAGATAGCAGTGGGGTGGGCAGGGATACCTGTGGAATGAGCAGGGATACCTTTGGGATGGCTAATAGCTGTGGGATAGATAAACCTCCAGTGCAAGCATAGTGGGACTGTATGGTCTACCCTCCCAGGTGCCACACCTATGGCCCCTTTTTTATCAATAACAATGTAAGCATTGATCCACACATGTCAACACAAACAACTCTTTATTAAATGCCCTGTTCATTGTAGGCCCACCCAACATACCTGGCCCAATCTCATCAGTGTGATGAGACAGGCTGAAGGAAGCATCCATTAAGCATCTACCATCCTGTCTTGCCACTCCACTGCTCCAGCTGGGGAGTTGCCTCAGTGTTTCAGGAGGTTGCGCTGCTTCTTCCCTTCCCATGAGGCTCTGTTGTGGCCTTGCACATCCTGAGTGTCGATCAGGTTTCGCCCTTGCCTCCATTCCCCAGGCTCCATGTCCCCATTGCCTTGTTGACGGTCCACAAGCCTGTTCTGCAAGACTGGGTAGCGGGTGCACATGAGATTGTGCAGGATGCAGCAAGCTTCCACGATCCTCCTCACGGTCTCTGGGCGATGCTGCACGGTGGTGAGAAGTACCTGGAACCTGTTGGCCAGGATGCCAAAGGCGTTCTCCACCACCCGCCTTGCCCTGGACAGCCTGTAGTTGAAGATCCTCTCTTCACGGGTGAGGAGTCTGGAGGTGTAGGGCTTCATGAGGTAGGTTCTGAGGGAGAAGGCGTCATCCCCCATGATGAAGTAGGGCACATCTTGTGTGTTGTTGGGCAGGGGGTCTGGATCTGGGAAGCCCACGATGAGGTTGCGTTCCAGCCCCTCCTTGAGGTCACTGGCGTTGTATACCTGGGCATCTGAAGATGAGCCATAGCCTGAATCATCGATGTACATGAACTTGTAGTCAGCATCGACCATGGTGAAGAGGACAATGCTGAAGAAGCCCTTGTAGTTGAAATAAGTGGACCCCGACTTGGCTGGACTTTGCAGGCCACGTGCTTCCCATCTATGGCTCCAACGGTGTGGGGGAAGTTCCACCTCTGATACCACTGCTCTGCAACTTTCTTCCATCCTTCTTCAGTGGAGGGGCACTGGAGGAGCTCCTCCTTGTATTCTTCGATGATGGCCTGCACCACTTCTCTGACCACAATGCTGATGGTGTTGTGTGGCACCCTCCAACCGTACTGCATGCTTTTGTAGGTGGTCCCTGAGGTCAGGTGGTGCAGAGTGAGTGCCACCTTAAGCCCAGGTTCCAGGCTGGGCTGGAAGTTGGTGTTTGCCTTGGTCAACCTGGGTGTCAGCCGCTGCACAACTTCGTCAAACATGGCTGGAGGCATCCTCATGAAGTTCTGGGACGCACGAGTGTCTTCGTTCCTGAGCTCCACCATCAGCTTTTTGTACAGTCTGTACTCTGCTCTTCTCCTGATCCATTTTCGGACCCAGACGCTTCTTGGCTGCCTCTTTTTCTTCCCGTAGCAGAGTTCACAGAGCCTGTAGATGGCTTCGCACTGTTGCAGAAGGATGGTGGCTGCCAAAAGGACTGTGTTACGATCCACGGTTGACATGACTGGATGCTGTGGAAGAGGAAGAGTCAGATGAAGGCTGCAGAGGTCTAGACAGGTGGGCTGCTGGTCTGAAAGTGAGATGCAGACGAGTTGCTCCCCCTTTTTATAGGCAGTATAGGTGTCCCTTTGCATCCTCTAGGCATTCTCTAGGCATCCTGTAGACATCCTTAATATCCGAGATAGGTCCCCTCTGCAAACGTTTTTTTCCATTTTAAACGCTTTGTTTCCGTGCTGCATCGGTTCTGCATCCATTCTGCATCCGTTCCATGCCCATTCCGCTTCCTCCCTGCCTCCGAGTGGATGCGAGTTGCGCGGATGTGCAGCGGATGCCTAGCGGATGCGTAACGGATGCGTAGCGGATGCAGAACATACGAACTGGATACATTTTCTGCGCAAAAGTTTTGGGCAACCCAAAACTTTTGGAGCGGATGAAACATCAATAAACGGATGCTGGACGGACGGAGAGGAAGCAAAACGGAGGCAGTGAGTACATCGCGTTTTCGAACGGATGGCAAGCTTTTTTGTCCGTTTTACATCCTCTTTGCATCCGTTGGTTCAGTGTGACATGGGCTTAACTTCTCTTCCCTTTGTCCCTTCTTTTCCTCTCCAATCCTGCCTTTACCCCCTTGTCTCCTGGTATATATTTTGTCTGTTCTATTTCAATTTTCTATTATCTTTTCTCATTAACACAAAATTTCTCCTGTAATCACAAATTGAAATATGACACCTTTAAATCTTTCCCTTAAATTTAACACTTAAAATAATATATACTTTTCATTCTGGTTCTACTTAGTACATTCTGAAGCTACTTACTATACTGTAAAATAAAAAAGAATAAGTTTATAATATAATTAAAACAATAATCCATAGCAAATTAAGCTCTATTATTCAATCCAATTTTCTAACATTATTTCAAATATAAATATAACAATACAATCTTATGTACTTTGCAGAATCTCTTTTTTAATCATATTTTTACCCATTATCTCTGAATAGATCTTGTTTCTTTACATCTTGTTTTAAACCTTTGTAACTTCTCTTCACTTTTTCCCTTCCTTTCTTCTCAAATCCTGTAAAGCTCCAGTTAAAATATATCTTTTAGAAGTTTTGTTACAGTTTCGCTTTAATCTTATAAATTCCAAGCAGCCTCCTCCAAGAAAATCTTTATATTATTAATTCTTTTCCTCTCCTTTTCCACTTATAGCAAAAAAAGGGGTTTTTTTTGAATGCTCAGAAATCTTTATTGTCCCCTTGGCTTCAATTTTCAATTTAATTACCTGCTGATGCCAAAATGGGTTTTTCCAATTTCTCCATTCATTTGCTATTACCGTAAGGAAGGAGAGTGAGAAAAAACAAACTTTCCCTTTTTACTTTCATTCGCCGCTTCTTCCGTCTTCGTAGGGAACGATGTATCTTTAATAAAACTTAAATTCTAGGGTATTTAAATATTATTTGTCATCCCGGTTAGCCAAAAACTTTCACTTTCTCAGCTTCCTCCTGTACATTCTTATTCGGATGAAAGCTTCTTTGTGGCAGCCATTGCTGACCATCGCTCCACCACTTTCGAAAAAGGGAGTTAAGCCAGCTGAGGAGGGGGGGTTGCGATTCCCCCGGACCCCTGCTGAGTCTCCCCTATCTTCAATTACCTCGACGGGGTAACTATAGCCCCCAAATCCAGCTGGATCGAGAGCACTCCAGCGGCGAGCACAGCAGGAACTGTGCACAATTACGGATTTCTGCCGCCACCGAAGCCTTGCAAACCGGAAGTCTCCCATCTGACATCTTTTCAAGGATTTGAAGAACATTGACGTAATTCTATACATCTTCAAAATTCATTATGCAGTAAAAATTTAATACAGTTTATTAAAAATGACACTAAACTATTAAATACAGTTTGTTAGAAATGATACAAAAGAAAACCTGTGCCACAAAAATAAATTGACTGGGGTTTTCTAAATAACAATATAAATAAGCTATAATCATGGATCCATCTTCCTCTTCCGCATCCACTTTCTGCAACTGCTTCTCTTTTCTTGGATTTGACTTTTGATTCAACACCCACCAGCAGAGTATCAAAAGGGAAACTGTTAGAATAAAATTTAGAATGACATACCCTTGGATGCTCAAAATCTCCAATTGGACAAGTTATCTTTTCTGTGAATTCATTTTTACAACTTTTAAGATGGGTATTGAAAAGAACAGCTGGGTGTCTGTGGGCCATTTGCCCACTTCACAGGTTTGTGGGGAAATGAGGAAGAAGTATAAGATAGTTACTTATGAAAAAAAAATGAAGAATAAAAATAAACATATAATCAATGCTAGAATCCATTCCTGTTCAATGTACCCGTTCAATTTATCAATTCAATGGTCTCATGTTCATGACTTTCATAAGAAATTGCACAAGTTTCATGGTAGCAAGGTAAACACTTTCAACTTGAAGTGGAAATCATCATCATCATCATCTCTCTAAAGCAGAGACTAGTGGCCTTGACAATGAGAAGCCAAAGGTAGGTAAGGAAGGAATAAAGAAAAATTGAGCATGGCACAGCAGCTTTTCATAAGGGAAGCAGCTAGACTGCTTCCATTATGAAGAGGGGCTACTGGCATGTTGACAGAATGCTCAGTGAATGGCCAGAAGCACCTTTAGAATGTGTACAATACTACTACACTTTCTTAGCATATTCAGAAACTTTGCATTTTCATGTTCAACTGAGGGTAGCAGTAAAAGAATGACGTATCTATTCTGAAATAATTGGCAACAAGCTGAAATCTGATTTTCAACCTGACAGTTTGTCGTAAATACGTAGGTAGTTAGTTGTTGGTTGTTCCAACTTCATAATTGTTAGGAATGGCATAATTTTAATTTCCATTACCCACTAGAGGGCAGTGATTACATTTCCTAACAACATCTCAGTTCCTTAAAGGGGAATCCTAGACCTGTTCACTTGCAATCTCAACATGTCAATTGACATCAGTGTCTCACTGAGCTCAATAGATCCTATTCCCCAGTAGGTCCCAACTGACTTGTTGCAATATTTTAAGCATTTCCACACCATCTGAATGACTTAGAAATAGCATTCGAATCAAGGGTGGGATATGCTATTTGTAATCTTATTCAGGTGTCATATTGACCCCAACAGAAACATTTTTCTCATACTAAAAGTAGATAAAATTCCTTAGAAGCATTCTGGACATGAGAGAGTGTTTTATTTGTCTCTTGTAGACATAACAATCTAGAAAAAAAAATGAACTATTGTAGATACTGTTTTTAAAAATCCATTTTATAACCACGCTGAGGAAATATCAAAATAACTTTTCAGCCCAAAATATAAATCAATTTGCATATACATTCATACCTGTAAGTAATATGATTCACAACAAATTTACTATTTATCTCTGTCCAACTGTCTGGAAGAATCCTCACATAATGTCATGCCAAAACTGTTGCTAAATTCAATTCCAATTTCACATTCTGGCTTGCATTCTGAAAGGGTGTTGTTGCCTTCTTCTTAATTGTTCTTGTTTGGCAATGCTATATGATAGTAAACTATTCAGTCCCTTACCAGGTTAATACACCAATTGAATCAAGATCCTAGCTTTTGTCTTCTTTCATACCTCAAGGTTCAGTATTATCAGATCCAGTTGCAGGAGATGCAGCAAGCCATTATTCAGATTCAGATATAAGATTTAAGTTTTTGGCCTTGTATATTTCCGGTGAGTTTTTATGCTGATTTATGACTCTAATATAGATTGAATTTGATCTGATTAGTTTTAACTGAAATAAGCTGGTATCTGAGCATGGCAGTTTGGGAGCAAGGTGGCATTCCATGGATGAAAAAAAAATAGATGTGTTAAATCTGGGGAAAATGTAACATATCTGTTATTTTTATTTTTGACCAGAAGTCAGTCTCTCTCTCTCTCCCTCCCTCCCTCCCTCCCTCTCTCTCTCTCTCTCTCTCTGTCTTTCTGTCTCACACACAATTACTCATACGGATGTTTTGCTGCTGTATTTCAGCAACACAGTCTGAACAAAATCATAAAAAAGAGATGAAAAAGAGGTAAACAAAATTTGCAGGTTGCCCATCCTTGTCAACACTTTGTTCAGGCAAAGAGAATGATTGGCTTATGAATGATTAGTCTATCTGACTATGTTTACTGGTCTTCACAAATCAGGATTCTTGGTAGTTCTGGCTTCACATTTATACAAATGCGGCTCTTGTTTTGACTACACATCAGTGAAGGATAACAATGATGCATTTGGAGCTAGACTGTTTACAGACATTTGCAAGATGCTGTTTTGGGCTGGAAACTCATCATTTTTCTCAATTGTTTGGTGCAGTTTTCTAAGTTTGGGTGGGGGGGGAACACCTCCTGATTATCCATTGCTTGTTTTACACCAAGACTTCAGAAAACCTACAAAATTAGAGGGGAATGACCCTCCAATTAGTGGTATGTTTATCTCTGGGGTAACTGGGAACATTTCCTGAGAAGGAAATTTTAAGCAACTTAAAAATTAAAATGTAGGAGAAGACTGAAGAAATGTGGGAGAGAGACTGCCCCCACTACTTCTCCTTAGCAAAAGGCTCACTATATAAACTTTGCCTTTTGTAAAGTTTTGTTTCATTAGAATAACATTTGCTGGTTTCCTTTTTTTCATTCAATTTGAACATCCAGAATAGGATCAAATAGCTATTTACAGGCACTGAAAATGAATGTGCAATACCCTATATTCTCCAAATGCATATTTTAATGAATGATGCACAATTTACCTTCTAATTTATTACCAGCCATGACACATTTTATTTATGAGAATTGAGTATGATTTAGAAAGCCCACAAATGGCTTCAGGATTGATGGTTCACCATCAATAAACAAAGTAGACCTTCATTTAAAATAAAGAGCAAGTAAAAATAAATATCTGTTTGCTATTAAGATAGGAATAATGGTACATCCAGAAATCTCCACTTTATCACTGGAAGAAAAAAATTACAGGTATTTGAAAGCATTATTTAGCCTTTGGAATTACAAAATATGAACCAGAAATTCCTCCTAAATAAACTTTTCCCACTCGTAATACAGTATATTGAGGACTTTTTATATTCAACATTTATTTTCACTCTGTGGGGGAAAATAGTGATGTATCTTACTGGATTATTGGAAACCACATTGATCAATGTTCTTATAATTTCACTTTTTCCAACAATAGTGAAAACAGTCTGACTACTGGTATGCCTAAAGGTAGAGATGTTATGCCACAAAATAACATATGAGAATTCCAGATAGTCAGAGGCATTTTTCTCTAAAAGAACAATAGTGGGGAAAAAGCACATATGGGAACATAGAAGGTTGTAAGAAAGAAGAACTGGGTTTATTGTAGAAGTGGCTTGTTCATATTATTATGAAAAAGCAAAAGGTTTGATGGTAAAGACTTATTTTACAGAGAGTCGGAAGTTAATGCTTTTTTTTCTTTATGTTTCCTCACCTTGCCTTCCCTTTTCCCTTCCCATTGCTTTCCTATTTACTTTGTATTTTGTATTACTTTATAACTCAATAAAAATGTTAATTTAGAAAAAAGAATTGGATTTATTAAGGAAGGGAAAGGAGGGGATGAAAATCACAAAGCAGAGTTGACTTCATGACACATACATGTAATTATCTTATGGAAGTGGCTTGCTGCTAACTTCTGGTATGTGCTTTCAACTTCTTGGCATTTCTTAGTGGTCTCCTATCCAAGAATTAACCACATCTGACCATTTTTAGCTTTCCAAGATTAGTCAAGATTGATCAGATGTTTCCCTCTAGTTGATGAAAAAAGTAGTACAAGAAGCAGATTGACAGAAATCTCAGTGATGGTAGGTGCCAGAAGGCCAAGTGTCCTTTTTAGGGCTGTGCAGTGCTTTAAAACTAAAAGGCAAAAAGCACTTTAAAGCAGCTGCATGTTTTCCTGAGAGGATCTGGCTTCCCTATGCAATAACAAGATCAATCTGATGGGCTTGGTTTAAGGAGTTACAGTCGGGTGAGCATTCACTTGTGTCCATGTACTCCAAAGTGCCTTTGCTTTCAAATCCAAAGTGCCTTCTGTTTTTTTACTTTTGGTCTCGTGACCTCTCATCTGAATAAGATTCCAGAAGATTCCAGAAGCTTTCCTCTCAGACTCTTGGAATTATTTCTCCTCCACAATTGTTTTTATCTTTTCTATGGCATTTACAGCAGAGTGGGATTCAAATGTTTTAACAACCAGTTCTGTGGGTGTGGCTTAGTTGGTGGGCATGGCTTGTGGTCATGTGACTGGCTGGGTGTGGCCAACTCAATATCATTCACATCGTGGCACGCATCTCCTCGCCTGGCCTCTCATGACTGGGGGGATGCTGCAACAGTCGTAAGTGTGAAAAATGGTCATAAGTCACTTTTTTCAGTGCCATTGTAACTTTGAATGGTCACACCACACAAGCAAAGTACCAGCAAAGGAGGGGAAAAAAAAACTCCAGAGATGTTCCTGAGACAGGAAGTCTAGTCCTGCCAAGAATGTAATAAGGGTTAACGGAGAGGCAGTTTCTGGAAGCAACACCAGAATGTTTCCTTCCTGCCCTCCTCACAGGATTAGGCCAGTAATTTATTCTAACAACCGGTTCTCCGAACTGCTCAGAATGTTAACAACCGGTTCTAGAGAATAAGTATGAACTGGTAGAATCCCACCCCTGATTTACAGGTAGTCTTTGATTACCAACAGTAATTGGAAGATATTCTGTAACTAAATCATAAAGTGCAATGTCACATGACTGCACCCTTTAGCTATGGCAATTCCAGCCCTTTTGGTTGCCATCATTAAGTGAATCCAATGCCATTGTTAAGCACAATATGATGCAATTGCCATTTACAATCCCCACTGACTTTTCTTGCCCAATATTGGCGCAATATTGCTGCAAAAGGTAATCATATTATTGTGAGATTCTGCAATGTATTAACTGTGAGCTGGTCATCAAGTGCCTGGATTGCAATCATGTGATTGCAGGGATGTTGCGATACCTGCAATGTGGGGGAGCCACGTGCAGTATGCACACAGGGGGTTGTATGTGCAAGGAGCAGGAGGGAGTCGTGTGCGCATTGTATCATTGATACAGGCACACATGTGCACTTTTGGCATGCAACGTGGAAAAGGTTAGCCATCATAACATTTATATTTTATTATGTTTTACTAATCCAGGGGAAATGTTAATAAACGCTAATCCATGTATGATATACCATACACGAAAGAAATAAATAACCAAGGAAACATTGTGCTCATACGCCGATCAATGTATTGAGATAGCTTTTATTTTTTCACTCTTCAATGTGTTTAGCTGCTCTGAAGATACATAGGGTGTTTAAGAGCCCTTCCTTCTTGCATTGCACAGTTAACATAATTTGCCTTTTGTGTATCAGAGTTCAACTCAAAACAAACCCAGTCTCATCAAAGAGTTGGGGAAGATCACCTTCGTATATTAAGAATTCATATCCCTGAGTAGGTGAGGATTCTGCAGATATCTTAGATTCTAGGTCTTTAGAAATGGCAGAAATGTTTTCTGCATTGTTATTGGAGAATTGCAGATATTAACATTGGCACGAAAGGCATTGTATAGGGATTTGGGACTTTCAGCCTCCATGACAATCATAGAGTTGCCTCAGTAGGGTTGACAAACCAGTATATTTTAGAGGACTTGTATTTAAGCTCCTGAAGGTCCAGAACTTGAAGACATTTGGCATCTTTCTTATTTATTTATTACACCCATTTGCAACCAGAAACAAACTCTGCTTCTCATATTTTGTAGTCATGTGAGATTGAGCAAGATTAGATTCCGTTGCACCGCAAATTATTTCAAAGAAGGTCAAAATGCCCTCAAATCAATCTTGAATCTGTTGATTCTTTCTCTTGGCAGTGTTAGCGATGTTTGCTATTGTCTTTTCCCAGATTTTTCCTCCTCCCTTCCCAACACCCTCCAATTTCCAGGCACTCCTGACCAAAACTCTTCCTACTTAACTTACCAACATTGCCAAGGGTTGACATCTGCTAACAGAGCACTTTTAAAAAAAAAGCGATAATCAAGGCTGATACTGTCCGCAATTATCACAGAAAATATACCATAACTTCATTCTTGAACTCATATTCTTGTTTATTAAAAAATACTACAGAGTGCGCTCACATCCATGTTTATTCACAAACAATTCTTGCTGCTTAGCTCTAGGAAAACTGGTATAGAAAGTGGCTCTTTCCACCTCCATGTTTCTTGCTGGGATACTGAGGCTTTGTGCCATCACAGCAGAAGGTTGTTAGAATCTTGTGCAATAATGAATGGATAATAGAGCTTCCTGAGTGGATATGAAATCAACTTATTTACACCTAAGGCTGAGGAGTTGCAAACTACAGTATATTTCCATGGCAAGACAAAATGTAGAGACCGGATTCTGATTTCTCTGTGGCTTCCCGCTCTTCCATCAACTTTCAGGAAAATGCAGTGTTTTTCTAGCCCTCAACCTGATGTCCTCACTTCAAGCAAAAGCTTGAAGAAATGTAATGATTGAAATCTCGAGTTAAATCTTGGCAGTCCGTGGCCACAAAAGAAAAAGAAATAAAGAAGAAATAAAAAAAGGAGACCCTTGGTGAAGAAAAGGCTGAGAACCACCGTTCTAGCCTATTTCTAGAGTCTGGAGAACCCCTGAGAAGGCCAAGCTGACAAAAAGTACTGAATGCGAATAATGACACTTGGATGGTCCAAAAATAAGGATCAGATCTAGCATTCTTCCCAAAGAAAATTATAATCACGAAAGGTGGAAGACAAGCCCACCCCAAACGTTTCACCCTGCCGCGCGCTAGGTCAGAATCCATGATTTTTTCCCCCCCACAAAACCAAGTCTTCTTCTCATCTCTATGACGCTTCTTCAACCGGTCAGCCTTCCTCTTTCTTGCCTGAGGAGATCCGCGAGCCCTGAAATCCACTGGCGGGAAAATCATTCGGGAAAGGGAGCTTTTGAGATCCACTCAAAGCGGACCGAAAAGGCCGCTGCCGGTTGCTTAAACCGACAGGAGCGGGCACCGGAGGCCTCGTGAGAATTCGACCCTAAGGGCCCAGGGGGGCTCGGACTGACATTTTGCCCTTCCGAGAGGGGCTGGGAGGGTGGGAATTCCGAGGAGGGTTTTGCCGTGAGAGATAAAGCGAGGGAATAAACACACAAACGGCCTGAGGTAACCGTTCAACCGGGTGCGTGAGGCGCGAGCGGGTCGAGCAGGCGCGCGCGTGTGTGCGGGCGCGCCTCCGCGTGCCAGGGTTTCTCGGGATGCTGTCGTCGCGCGGAGGGCGCGAAAGCCTGCAAAGTTGCGCGGGCTTGAAAGCAGGCGATCAATGGCAGTGACTTAGAGCAGAAGGTCAGCCTGCGCTTTCTTTCAGAGGATGGGTGGGAGGGAGTTGTTGGAGGAGCAGGAGGAGGAGGGCCGGAGAGGAGGGAGGCGTGAGCATCCTTCTCCTTTTCTTTCGAGCACGCTGCTTTTAGGGACAAGGAGGCGAATGCTTCCCTAACTAATTGTCATCCTTTCGGGCAACAAAGGCAGCCCTCCGAGGTAAGATTTATCTCCCTCCTCTTCCTCTTCGGAAAATTCCGACTCCCCCCACCCCCCTTTGCAAATCCTAAGGAAGCCAAGGAGAAGCTAGGGCCGCAAAGGAGAAAGAAATCAGACGATTCAGGAGGCAGTGGAAACTGTAGTTAGTATCCTCTGAACTGAGGCATGGGCACCAGCCGTCCAGGACCAGCAAGAAAGGACTCTAGATTAGAGAGAGAGAAAATAAAGAAAGAAAAGGAGTACAGGTTACCATCTCCCATAAATTCCCAGCAGAAAAGTATCATCACCAGCCAATGATTTGGCACTTCCAGAAGAAAAACGAATTAGCCCTATGGCTGTGGGGGCTGTAAGGGAGTTGGCTGGCTCCCCTTCACTTTGTGATACTGAAGTGTAAACTCTTCAGGACACCCGATGATAGGTTATTGTTGTTGTTGTTGTTGTTGTTGTTTTTTCAACAGCCTTTGGCAGCTCTCACTCTTCCGAACATTACTTGATGGAAAGCTTGAGCAACCATTTAAGGGGGTTTGGGGAGAGTGAACAGGGAAGGAAGGGTCTGCAAGCAGAATGAATCCTGCTCAAATGGTCTTTGTTCCCTTTGGAACAAAGTTGTTGTTCATAAGCCAGCAGAATTCGTATCCTTGTTGCTCAGGAGAGTTTGTGACACAAAAACCAAACCTTGAAAAAGATGAAAACTCCCATGGGGTAGGGGAGGCATTTTCAAATTTCCAGCGTAATTCAGCAAGTCGAAGGCAATTGTGGTTCAACAGGCAAGGTTTTAGAGTTTAGGGTTTCAGAAGCTTTGTGGACCTTTTAGGTCCTGAGACCTCGTCTTTTTTCTTTTTGCAGGAGAAAAACTTGTAAAGCAGCTGCTGTTATTTAATGCATGCATATAGTTTGTGTCAGAGTCTGTATTGGTTTATTTCATTATGAGTCTTTTCCAGTTATGTGTGAGCATCCTTAAAGAAATAGAGGACTTTTTCCTTTCCTTTCCTTTTTTTCTTCTCCTTGTAAGGTTTTTTTTTTTTTTCCTGTACATTAGTTGTGGCAGGGCAAAGGTCATTGTCTCATTTTTATGAAACCAGTGAGAGTCTTAAATTCATTCTGTTTAAGAACAAGTCATAAAACCAAGATAAAATATGGACTTCCTCCCTTCATTAACGTGTCCTAGTCCGTCATATTTTGCTTATTTTAATTCTGTAAGTACAGAGGACTCAAAGATAATTTATTTTCCTGCTTCAAATTGTTTTTCCATGGAAGTGTGTGTGTGTGTGTGTGTGTGTTGTGTAATATTTTACATAGAGTGAAAATAAAGGAGGGAAGGAGCGCCAGTTAATTTGCATTTGGTTTTTCTTTGTATTATTAATTTGAACACTGAGATATCTATCCATCTCCCCCTATTAAAAATAACCTTTCCTGCTACTTTATTGTAAGGCGAACGTTATTCCCAAGAAAGCTTTGATAAATATTTCATTATTGCAGATAATAGTCAAATCCTAAATTCTGGTGCAAGTACACGCATAAGAGAGCCATGCTGTACGCTTATGATTTATTACATTTGTGACATCAATCCTATGTAAAGTTCCTACATACCAGATGAACTTCATAGCCAGACTCTGAAGAAGCTAAGCCAATAGCTGTTGGTGGGGCTGTTGGTGTGGTTCTTGCTGTGTTCTTTTTCTTGTGCAATTCTGTTTGGAATTTACTGAGAACCTTCCTTGGAGGCAGGAGCAGGGATGATAGGCTGTCTTTTCTATGTATGTAAAAGATTCTGCCCTCATCGTTTACATAGTAGGATACCATATTTGAAATGCCAGTGACTGTGAGAATTTGTGATGTGACTTTGACTTTTTATGTAGGGGCCTATCCAGTAGGGGAAAAACATAAGAATAATATATGTTCAAAATCATCATAAATACAGTTGAAGTTATAAAAACATGTAGCAGCACCATTTTACTTGTCATACTTCAGTTCTTAAAAGTTCTGGGGGATAGAAAACTCTTCCCTTGATGGTAAAAAGCACTCAGAGAGATCTGTACATCTCCCTTGCTTCATAATAAAGATGCGCACCGAGCAGCTCGAAAGAATGCAAATGAAAGTAGACTAATAGGTACCACTTCAGTGGGAAGATAACAGCATTTCATGTGCCTTTGGTGTATAAGCATGCTGGCCAAATGACCACAGAAATTATCTTCTGACAATCCTGGCTCCCTTGGCTAAGAAACCTACGTGAGCACAGTGAGACATGACTGACAGGGAAACGTTTACCTTTAAAGATGTCACCATAGAAAGCGTCCTCCAGAGCTAATTTCATTTCACTTCCATTAAACGTGAAGCATGAAACAAGGATGCATATTTAAGAACTTCTTGAAACGTTCAGATCCCCAGATAACTAGTAAATAAAACTTGTTGGCTGTCCAGAAGGTTAACTGTCCATATTAACTATTAATATGCTGTCCAGAAGGTTAACTGATAAACAGTTAAACTGATATGCTCTAGGCAACCCATCTTAAACTGGATCCTCCCTATTAGCAAGGAACATTATATGGGATTTAAAGTCAGCAACAATTGTTTTATTATGCTGCCCTTAATCAGAGTTGCGATATTTTTAAAAAAATACATTTATTTATTACTTTTGTTAGTACTTTTGTTACTTTTGTTATGTTTTGCCCAACATAATCCCCTTTGAATGAAAGGAGGGGAACAAAAACATGAAAAACCTTTAAAATTATGAAAAATCTTTAATTCAGTGGTGCTTGAAATGTTATCAATAACCTTTATAGTGAACCTTAGTTTTCCCTTTTTGTTAGTCTTCAGTCTTCTTTTAGTTCCATGGGTAGCTTTTCTGCAGTCTCATTAATTTAAATTATATAGAAAATGTGTATTTTTAATCCAAACTATATATATCTATATCTATTTTACTGATACATTTTCAGTTACTGTTCTTGAGCTTCTTAATGTTTGATCTCCACTATGAAATTTCAAATTCCTAATGTAAAATATAAAGCATCCAAATATAATATGCAATTCCAGTCAAAGCACAAATCACTGTAAAACAAAACATGCTAAATCACAATTCTAAGCACAGTTAAAACTACTGTAGTGATGCTTACTCCCCGGTAGCTATATCAAGTATTGTGGTCTTGAACACAATATTTGGCATTTTGCAAGATCCTCCAAAAAAACAACCTCAGATAAAGAAACTTGGAAGCTTGTAAAGAGAGTGCTGTTATAGCAGGCAGAAGATGTGGAAACAAAGTCATTGCTTTACTTATATGTTTTGTCTTCAAGATGCCTTAACTTCTTTATGTTGCTTTTGCTCCAGTAGATTAAAGCAGACGCTTTTCAAGAATTTACATCTTTGAAAAGTGAGACTTTAAAATGCTTTCTAAGCAGCAGTGTCAGTGACTCAAAATGCCCGAGGAGCTAAACCAAAGGGACAAAGAATTGTCCTAGCTGGGACGCTGTGAGAAAAGAAGTAGCAATTTAGTGCTGTTATATAGCCTTAATTCTTGCAGGGAAAATGTGTACAGCTAGAATGGACAATTGCCTTCAGGAGATTAATCATCTAGTAGTGCATTAGTGACAGAAATAAATATCATTTTCTAATTTGTCTTCTTTTAGAATGAGCCCAAGTGATGCACATGCATTGAATAGGTTCAACTTTTTACTCTTTCTGCTGAAAAAGAGTTCAGATTCAAGGATGAGAAAGACCTGCACTTCAGCTCTTGGAGTTGTTAATGAACATGATAGTTCTTGTCCTCTATGAATCAACAAATGTTGCAAGGTCGTGACCTTGAGCTTTTCCTTAGGAACAAAGGAATTGAGATTTTATTTTAACCCCTTTGAGAACTTTTGTTTCATAAATTGAGCCTCCTGTTCTCCACATCACATTTATGAGCTGTAAACCAACAAGTTATAATCTGTATCCCTTCAAACATTGTTAGCTTCAGTTTTCTATCCCTTGGCTTCTATGCTTTGCCTCCTTGCTGGGCTCACGTGTAAATCTTAACTGTGGTTAGTGTACCTAAGTTAAAATGAGCAAGTGAATGTTATGCTGAGTCACAAATCATCAGTAACAAATCAGTCTTGCTGAGCATTCACATTTCTTTTAAGTCAAATATGATTGAACATATCAATTAAATGAAATATGATTCCAAATTCAGATGGATTCATGAGATGCCTAGCAGTCCAATCCATCTTTTTTTGTAGAGTGTAGACATTCAAGGAAACTAATCTGAAAGCAACCTCTGTAGCCATTGCACCCCTAAAACCTCATGGATCTATTCGCCTTTCTCTACCTTGCCTCCTCCTTTACCTCAGCCAAGCAGAGGAAGGATCAAGGTGGCCATGGAAGGCCACTTATTCTCTGTCATCCCAAGAAAAGTCAGCATTAAATGATGCTCTGGGCTTTACCTGAGGGATTACAACATGATCTCTGCACTTAAAAGAACTCAGCTATAATTTCCCCCTCAAGAAACTGTGATACTTCTTTATTAGACTTATTTATTGGAAGCTCTAACTGGCTGGGTCAATGGTGTCAAAACTGATGAATGGAAGATTACAGTGCAGATTTTTTTTTAATAAATCAAGATCATTTTGAAGAAACAGCAGGAGCAGCATTTTAACCTGAATTTATGACTAAATGGTAGAGATCCACTGACTAATGAAGCTCAGGCAAAGTGTTTCTTTTACTGTTACTTCATGAGTTTTAGACTTTTTAAACATCCTCTTTGTAGCTCCAGATGTTTATTTTCTAATTATAAAAATAAAGCTTATAAAGTGAGACCAGTGAGGCACAGAAGTGGGAGGGAGCTGTTTATTCTCACCCAGCTCTAATTTTGGATATCTTCAGATATCATTTTCAAATCGTACCATGCAGTGCATTTGATGAAATTGTTATTGTATTGCAGGAGACTGATACACTGTCATGATTTTATCATGTTAATAATAATGTGGGCATGCTTGTATTTTTAAATGGATTCAGAAATGTAAAGACAAAACTCCAGAATTATAGAGTTGAAGCTAGGGAGGCATCCAAAGCAAATAAGGTGCTCAGTAGCAAACATGGGGTATTTCCACATAAAAGGACCATAATTCTTAGAATCAGGAGAACAGTGGGCAGCTATTTGTTCTTTGTCTCCTTAATGGATTTTCTGTGGTAAAAGGAGTGGGAGCACATCTGCTCCATTCCCTTCTCACCTTTAAAATGAATCAAAAATGTGTAACTGCTGGTAGAAAAGTGGCAGGTAGTGTGTAGTCTGCTGTAAGGGATAAATATTTGTCAAAAGAAATTAAAATGGCTATCGATGTAATGAGCTTCTGTCTACTTTGTTAAACAGAAGTAGGAACTGGGTAAGTCAGGAGACACATAAAAGTAAGTTGAATGCAATGGAAATAGAGTTTGCGGGAAGAAGCAAAAAGAGACAGGATCAAGAACAAATGAAGATTCAATCCAATTTTTTTCACCAGTACTAAAGAAATACAGGTAGTCCTTAACTTACAACAGTTCGTTTAGTGACCGAAGTTACAACAGCACTGAAAAAAATGACTTATGACCATTTTTCACACTTACAACTGTTGCAGCATCCCCATAGTCACATGATCAAAATTCAGATGCTTGGCAACTGGTTTATATTTATGACGTTTGCAGTGTCCTGGGATCATGTGGTAAAATTTTGTGACCTTCTGACAAGCAAAGTCAATGTGGAAACCAGAGTCACTTTACAACTGGGTTACTAACTTAAGGACTATAGCGATTCACTAAACAACTGGGGCAAGAAAAGTCGTAAAATGAGGCAAACACACTAAACAACTGTCTGGCTCAGCAACAGACATTTTGGGCTCAACTGTGGTTGTAAACCGAGGACTAACTGCACACTATATTGTATGGTCATAATAGAGAAGACAAATGAAAATGAAATCACAAAACCAATTTATGAAGGCAGAATGAATGTGTTGAAAGGAAGCAGAAGACTGAGAAAAACAGTTGGTTTTGAGAAGCTGGATGGAATTAATGAGATCCTCAAAAAAGATGAGAACTAACATGCTGTATATGCTGTATATGTATATGCTGTATATACAGGAGGGGTAAAAGGAAGATGACTCTGCAAGGATAGAAAGTTATGGAAAGGTCTCATGAATGCTGTTGATAGAAAATAAGAACATAGAATAAAAGGGACCTCAATGGTCTTCTAGTCTATCTCACAGCTCAAGGAGACCTAATACTGTCCTGGTTAAATGGTTGTCCAATCTGTTTTGGAACTAAAACTTGATTTTAGTTCAGTTTCTTATTTCACATGTTTTGTCTTCAATTCATTTAGTCCACTCCTTTTCTGTGCTTTGAATTGTGTTACCTAAAAGAGCATAATGTGATAGTCATCTATGTACAGTATGTAGGTATGTAATTCTAAAGCACCCAAAGGCCAGACAAGGAATAATGGATGGAAACTGAACAAGGAGAGATTTAATCTGGAAATAAGGAGAAACTTTCTGAGAATGAGAACAATCAACCAATGGAACAGTAGTTGCCCTCAGAAGTTGTGGGAGCGTCATCAGTTGAGACTTTCAAGAAGAGATTGATCTCCCATCTGTCAGAAATGGTCTAGGGTTTCCTGCTTGGGCAGGGGATTGGACTAGATGACCTACAAGGTCCCTTCCAACTCTGATTATCTGAATATCTCACTACTAGCATGGATGATCTTTGCTAGGGGACTCAGTTGTTTCACCACATATTGAAAAGACAGGCCATTTATACTTATTCCTTCCTACAAGAAGCTTGACATGCATGAGATCAACCCGTTTTTTTCTTCAACCTCTTTACGAAATAGAATGATGTTGAACAGTAGCAACTCATCTGAGTTCATCAGATAAGGAGAGAAATCAAAAGATTACCTCGTCTTTCTATAACACATTGATTCCCAAAGTCAAGGTTAATTTAACCTTACTCTCCTTTTGTTTCTTGGGCTGCTCTAAATGAGACCCCTGGGAACATTCCTCCTTCCTCAGTTTTCCTCCAAAGAAAGCTTTGTTCTTTTGCAGCTGCAACTTTTACAACTAGGAGTTGTCAGTTGTCATAGTCAGGAAAGCATTAAAATCCTTGCCTGAATCCTTCCCAGCTCTTCTTATGAACTGGCACATAACCAGCCTGCCTGTTCTCTTGCTACTGCTTTGGCAATTATTTAAATAAATGTTATTGATTAAAAAAATTAATAAAGTTTAGGATTGATTCTTGCCTGTGGGAAATGTTTGGTATGCAGATTGAAACAAGAAAATCCAAGTTGAGTGGTGCTTATGCAGTAGAAAGATGGACCAGAAATGTGCGCATTCTGCACAGTGCATTCATACTAAACTGTTTGATTGCGTTATGTGCCACCGATGTATAAAGAAGGAAGTCCCACATGGTTAAAAACTCTAAGGAATAGATGCCGTTGTTGATTGCATATGGAAAGAAAGGAAAGAAATAAAGGAAGGAAGGAGAGAGAGAAAGAAAGAAAGAGGGAGACAAAGGGAGGGAAGGGAAAGAAAGAAGGAAAGAAAGAAAGTGTCAGGCGGTTAGGTCATTCGATAAAGAACATTTTGAAATCAAATGGTATCTTAAAAAAGAGTAGCAGTGTGAGAAAAATAAAGAAATCCTTTGCTGGGTAGCTAGATTTGGAAATAATTTTTGACATGGCTGATGGTTCTTCAAATGAGATCTTTGTGTCCAAGAGCAGAGGTCAGGGTATAGGATTCTTTGGAGTATCAAAAGCTGGTGAGAAGAATAACTGGATTCCCAGCAACCCAACAGCCTCTTTTGTATTCCTTGGTCAGATGCTGAGGATGGTGCCTGTGGACATCAAAGTAACAGCTACTTGCCTCCTGCCATGTAATTGCTCTCGTTTCAGGAGGACAAAAAACCTGGGGAAAGCTGAGAAAGATTCTTAGGAGTGTGATATTGTCCTCTTAATTTTTATCAGGGAGCAAATAATAACATTTCTCCTCCCCAATAAAATAGTCTCTGTCCTTGTGAAACCATAAAATCAAGGGAGTCTCTGTGTGCAAAGAAACATATATAGATAATATCATTCATTTACTTTATTTATTAGGCTTTCATGCCACCTTGACTATGTTTACAAATAATTCAAGACAGCAAACACACACAATACTCCTTTTTCCTCCTACTTTCCCCACAACAATGACAACCCTGTGAGATGGATTGGGCTGAGAGAGAGTGACTCACCCAAACTGACTTTCATGCCTAAAACAGAACTAGAACTCATGTTCTCCAAGTTTTTTGGTCAAGACCTTCACCATTACACCATAATGATTCTATTCTACCCACATCCTAATTGCAACAGTGTGAAAATTTATATTTGCAAATTATTTACTGTAGATTTCTTCTACTCCACCTGAATGGCAAGTAGCTGGTGAACTAAGAATCATTTCTTATCTGTTTAAGTTCCTTTTCAGATTTAGTCTGATACTTTTAAATAATTCAACTTGAATGGACAGCCACTAGTCTGGGCATATGCAAGCACAATCTTTTCCTTTTTGTGTGATGTGTCATGTATACAAGGCACAAGGTTCGTGCTGCAATTTGGAAGTCTGACCTCCTCCCCTCCCCCCTCACTCCCAGGACAGGTGTTGCTTCACAGCAGGAGGATCCTGTCTGAACTGCAAAACACAGAGGTCTATTAGATGGCACCAAGAAGACTGACAAAAGTCTAACTTTTTTTTACTGCTGCCTGGTGCTTGTCATGGTTTTTGCAACCCAAACCTGGTAGCCTTAAATATAAGGATGATTGTCCCATGATATCCTGTTACTTGAGGTATGGGGCAAGCTGCCATCTCTCTCCCATTGCCCATCCAAAATGGTCTTAATCTGGCTTCTTCAGCCCTGACTGAATAGCAGTCAGATGTTACTTCCAGCACTGGTACACCAGTGTAGGACTGAGTATCTGCTCCTCTCTGTGCTTAATAGCCTTATTGACCCAAGAGGGTGATTTGGTGGCTCTGACTACAACTCGTATCCCATCACTAGCATCTTTCAGCTCATATATAAAGATCAGAAGTTTATCCTGGAAATCCTCTGCCATTGCACACCAAAACAATTACACTCCCCCCCCCCCCGCCACCCCATTACTCTGCTAAACAACTAATTTCCACAACACTATCTTATTGCCCTGGGGTGTCAAACCACATACGGCAGTAGGGCTGTATTACTATTATCCTTCTCATCTTTTCTATTATCTATTCCTGTAGTACCTTATAACTATAACTTTGTTGTTTCTATTTTATGATTTATGTTTTTATGTTTTTATTTAGTATCCTATGATTATCACTGTGTTGTATGTATCTTATGATTTATGTTAATTGTATTTTATGGTTATGATAATAACCATAAATAGCCAATACATAATTTTATGCTATTCTAAAAGCCACATTTGACAACGTGCTATTCCTAAGTTGCATTACCTGCTATCCATAGGATAGCACTGTAAAACAGAAAGCGGCCAGCTACACAGATATTCAGTCTATTCAGACAATCCAGATCCTGTAAGCTAGGACTCCAAAGTTTGTTGTGTATGGTATTTGGCATTTTCCTGACAGATTGGCTGGAACAAGCATGCACTGTCATTATGTCTTCTTCACTTGTCTTCACTTGTCTTCTTCCAAGGTGTGTATGGTTTTCTTTTTTGCAGTCTGCCCACTTGACTACCTTGGTATATCTTATTATTTAAGGTCAACCTAATCCTTCCCATAAGTGATACAGTGATAAATTTTTAAAATACAAATGGGTTTATGAGCGCCTCTTTCTAGATGGATGTGTATTACCCAAGAATAAGCATTATTCATTTAGTTGGAAGGAGTGGGTATGAAAACCAATATATATTTTAATTAATAATGTCTAGGAAGGCATTATTACTCATACACATTGGATGTGCATGAAGGCCAACATTAGCTAAAGAACTGGCAGTTGAGATTTTACATTGTTGTGCATATATATAATAATAATAAAAGGGACTTATTAGGTCCACACTCATTGCCTGTCTCCCTGACTAGAAAAACAGTTTGAAAATAAGAAGAAACAAAGGATACTGTGGTTAGCAGTGTCAGGCCAGCATCATATTGTGTTATATTGTTAGCCCTTTGAGGTATTTATTTTATTTATTTAATGTATAACCAGGGATTACTGAGGTGGCTGCCTGCTTCTGTGAAAGGATTTTTTTCAGGCAGTGTTATCTTTACCCACAGGACACCTGAATACTTTGGGGAGAATTTGGGGAGGCTCCTTTCTTGTCCCTCCGCAGTCTATTTGCTCACAGGAACCAAACTGCTAAGCTGCCAACAGTGGTATGCAAGCCCAGCGTCTTACCACGTGAGCCACCATGGTCTCCTCCTTCAAGTTAGACAGACCAAACGTATAAAAAGTTCAATTCCCCACCATCCAGTCAGAGCTGAAGAAGCTTCTTGGATGAGAAGTGAAATGCTTTCAAAGATAAACCAGGAAGTCCAGTTGCCTCTTGAAAAAGCACCTTTGGGATAACCATGACCTGGATGACTGATAATCTCCACAGACAAATGTACAAAAGCTAATACTACATTTATTATATGGTTCAGTGAGAATATTTTTCAAGTCTTCATGCACATCCCCCCTTTTCTCTATGACAACTAAAGAGGGTCAAGTCTGAAGCACCTTTCACAAGTTACATTTTCGTCTGGGACTCAGATTTCTTTTATCTGATCACTGTCTTGGTTGTGGCTCTTCTCTTCCCCCAGTTTATTCTTATAAAAAATATTACACAGATCCAAATGTTGATATTAAACCAATTGGACCCCACCATCTATCAGTCCCTGGGTGTCTATTTACGTCCGGTCTCTGGGGTGCTGGGCTTCAGTCCCAACCCTGGGAGGGCCATTGTAAGATCAGAGGAAAGCTTGATCTGAGTTAGGAAACACTCTGCAGTGGGGTCAAAAGAATCTTTTGTTATTTTTGGAAGATTTCAGATTATTTGTTCCCTTCATACTGGATCTTTATTCACCGGTGGGAAAGACTTCCAAAACTCAGATAACACAAGGAGATATCAAACAAGGAGACAGAGAAAATGGTTTATTTATTTTTATGCTATTAGTTTATATCCTGCCTTTACTATTTGTATAAATAACTCAAAGGGAAGAATATACCCAATACCCTTCTCTCTTCCTATTTTCTCCACAACAACAATCCTGTGAGGTGGGTTGGACCGAGAGAAAGTAACTGGCCCAAGGTCAACCAGCCAGTTTTTGTGCCCAAAACTGTACTAGAACTCACATTCTCCTGGTTTATAGACTGATGCCCTAACCACCTGGCCAAACTGGGCCTTCTAACTTTTAATTTTTCTTTTGTTTGTTTTAACTTTCCTATCTCAGGGGTATGGCCAGCTCATGCTCATGGTTGTGGGGTGATTTTATTTCAGCATTCTGTGGGATTCCCTTCATTCGGAACGGCATTTTCTTCTTTTTAGTTTTGCAACCTGAAACTCTGTAGTCGGTACTCTTTCTAATGGACAGGATGAAGTGCTAAGCTTCAGTGTGTAAGGCAACACACTGTGCTGTACATGTTGTCTCTCCATAACTCAATTTTGTTCTTTCCTCACACTGTTTTCTTGTATCCAAGAGACTGTTCTTTCCTAATTTCCTTCTCAGGCACAACAGGTTTCCATTAAAATAAATGCTGTGGGGAATTTGAAGGCTTTCTTCAAGTTACTCCTTAGTGATGATGTAACTGTTCCTTCATTAACAGAAGCCCAGGTCTTGAATTCTCGGGTTGAGAATTCAAGTGTCAGTAAGATAAATTGTAATTCTGAAAATATATGACAAAAAGATAGGGGCAAGAATCATAAATCTGGATTTAAATTGATCAAAGTTCCTTGTGAAGCTTTTGTGTCTTACTGATTCACGTGTAGATATGTGTGTGTGTATATGCATGTATATGTATACACACAAAAAAAAACCAAAAAAAACAAAAGGGACTTTAAGATGGAAGTCCATTGGGATGAGGGAGGGAACTAGAGAGAATGCTGTCAAAGTCATGCACACAATGATCATTGGTTAATGTTATTATAAAGGCACATATCTCCTTAATGGTAGTTTTTATACTCTGACAATGTTAGCAGAGGGTAACAAAAGCTTAGTGAACAATATAATTTTTTAGTTCCAGAGATCAGGATGTCTGTCTCTTTATATGTGTGTGTGCGTGTGTGTGTGTCTGGCTTGTGGTGTGGAGATCTTTCTATTTGAGAGTGCAGGCTTCCAAATGATTGACAGTCTGGTGGAATCATCTCTTCTATTCATGCTTTCAGGTCTTTTTTCAATCTCTATGGCTTCTCTGATGATTCTGTGGCTGGGTTTTTCCATAGTGGCTAGGGTTTTGGTGCCATTGAAGTCGATGCTATGACCTGTGGCATATATATCTATATATCTATATCTGTATATCTCTATCTATCTATCTATCTATCTATCTATCTATCTATCTATCTATCTATCTAT
>BLBF01000007.1:12331646-12356499 GCA_015471245.1 Laticauda colubrina | reverse complement strand
TATCTATCTATCTATCTATCTATCTATCTATCTATCTATCTATCTATGTTTTCTTAAGTTTTCACGGGTACTTACATGCACTCACAAACAATGCACTCAGCTGACATACTGATATATATTTTTAAAAATGGCTCATTCCTTACCAGTGTGTTGAACAATCAGAGTTGTCATGCAAGTTAATGATTCCTGATTAGATTAAGGGATTATATTCATATGTCAACAAAAACAGTAAATTTCAATGAAAAAGGCACACCTTATTTGCTTTTGTAACTTTTTAAAATAATTAATCTTATGTTTATTTAGATAAGTTTTAGCCCAGGGAATATAAATATAAATAGAATTACTTCTAAGCAAACATATATACAATTGGGTTGCAGAGGTTTTTATCACAAGATATGGTTAAAATTTACATGCTGTTGTCTACAGGTTCATAATAAAATTATATTTTTGCTTTTTCTATGACTGATAGCTAATAAAATCATAGGATAGAAGACAGACAGAGAAAGCATCATCTGCCAGTGGGGGGAAAAAAACCTGTCTGTTGTACTTCTTAATGTGGGATGGCACTAGGGGTTGGTTGAGGATAGGTAAATGCTTGAAATGAAGTGTTTAGCCCCTGGTTAGGTTGCAGGAGCAGATTCCACCCTCTAATTGCATCACAACCACATTGTTGAAGAATGCTAGATCATGTCCATAGCTGTTGTGTATAGAACTTGGTAGACTCCAAATACTTCAAACTGAATGGCCGAGAAGGCCGTTTTCGTATTGGTTACTTAGGAACCATTCTGATTGGCCCGCCGGATGGCAGGAAGACTTAAACTACTGTCCTTGGCCACAAGCTGTGAACAAGCCACTATAAGAAGGGCTGCCGCAGCTTGGGCTGTTGTTCCATTACTAGTTGCTTTACTTGTTAATAAAAGAGCTGTTTGTGGGAACCTGGTCTCGTGCATCTTATTTCCAAATGGAACACTGGCGACGAAGGTGGGATCGTCGTAGAAGAGCGGGACCGAAGCACTCAGCAATCAGAACCGAGCGAGAGAGATGGCCGGTAACAATGCGCCGCCCGCACCATTCAATCCTGATGAGGAGGATTGGGAGTCATATATCGATCGTTTTCTAATGTTTTTAGAAAGCAACGAACTGCAGGAGATATCTGACCAGAGGAAGAGGGATGTCTTCCTCACTCACTGCGGACCAGCCGTTTTTAAAATGGCAAGGGCACTAGCCAAACCAAGAGACGTTAAACAGATGACTTGGCCCGAGCTGAACAGAATGCTCCGAGCAGATTATGCACCTGTGGTCTCCAACCTGATAAAAAGACACGAGTTCTACAAAAGAGACCAAAAAGAAGATGAGATTGTCGGAGATTTTTTGGCAGCCCTGAGACACATCGGAGGAGCCTGCGAGTTCCAGAACATGGACGAGGCCATGAGGGACCGCGTGGTCCTCGGATTGAGGGACACTACACTCCAGAGTAAGCTGCTAAACAGACCAAACATCACTGTGGCCGAGGCCATCGCAGAAGCCACCGCCACCAAAACAGCAAAGAAATCCGCAGCCACTATGCGCCAGATGAACTCAATTCCAGATCCGCCAAATCAACCCAGAGAAAAGAAGGCAGAGAAAGCAAGAAACAGCCTACAGCGACCACCCACTATGAAGATCTCGACTCTCCTAGTGACACTGATGACGACAATGAAGATGTCCATAGACTCCAATCAGACAAAAAATGGCAGAAAAAAAGGAGCAGGCAAGAATTCCAGTGTGCTGGATGTGGAGGCAACCACCCGCGATCTGAATGCAGGTTCCTAAACGCAATCTGCAGAGCTTGTAACAAATGGGGGCACATCGAAAGGGTCTGACGAAACAAAAAGAGCAATAGTCCTAAAAGACGTGGCAGACCTCCCCCAGAAATGAAGAGAGACAAGCTGGAAGCAGATGGAACCGAGACAGTAGAAATACTGTGTTTCTCACATAATAAGGCTGGGCCTTATTTTTTTTTGACCCCCGAAAAAACGGCTAGGCCGTCTTTTCAGGGGTGACTTAATTTCCCCCCCCACCAATAATGGCCCACCAAGAGACTTTAGGGCAGTCTTTTTCCAGCGATTGGAGCTCCCCAAGTGTGGTCAACAGTCACTTCAATCGGCTGGTAGAAGCAGCCTGGGGCGAGCGCACACACAGACACTCCCCTCGCTGCGAGGCCGCTCCTATCTGCCGATCGAAAGCTCCCTTGAGGACACAGTCCCCAGCTGCTTCGGGGTGATGCGTGGCTGCCCCAGTCTCCTCGCCTTTAGGGCAGTCTCTTTCCGGTGATTGGAGCTTCCCAAATTCGGTCAACAGTAACTTTGATCAGCCAGTGGAAGCGGGCTGGGGTGAGCGCACACACACACTCCCTTTGCCGCGAGGCCGCTTCTATCTGCCAATTGAAAACTCCCTTGAGGACAGTCCCCAGCTGCTTTGGGACAATGCGTGGCTGCCCCAGTCCCTTCACCTTTAGGGCAGTCTCTTTCCGGCGATCGGAGCTCCCCAAGTGCGGTCAAAAGTCACTTCGATCAGCCGGTAGAAGTGGCTCTTGACTGCACTTGGGGAGCTCCAATCGCTGGAAAGAGACTGCCCTAAAGGCGAGGGGACTGGTACAGCCATGCATCGCCCCAAAGCAGCTGGGGACTGTGTCCTCAAGGGAGCTTTCAATCGGCAGATAGAAGTGGCCTTGCGGCGAGGGGAGTGTGTGTTTGCGCTCACTCCAAGCCGCTTCTACCAGCCGAAGTGACTGTTGACCGCACTTGGGGAGCTCCAATCGCTGGAAAGAGACTGCCCTAAAGGCGAGGAGAAAGGGGCAGCCACACCTCGACCCAAAGCAGCTGGGGATTGTGTCCTCAAGGGAGCTTTTGATAGGCTGATAGAAGCAGCCTCACGGCGAGGGGGAGTGTGTGTGTGCACTCGCCCCTGGCCACTTCTACTGGCCGATCGAAGTGGCTCTTGATCGCACTTGGGGAGCTCCAATCGCCAGAAAGAGATTGCCCTAAAGGCGAGGAGACTGGGGCAGCCACGCATTGCCCCGAAGCAGCTGGGGACTGTGTCCTCAAGGGAGCTAGCTTCCGATCGGTGAATAGAAGTGGCCTCGTGGTGAGGGGAGTGTGTGTGCACTCATTCCGAGGCCGCTTCTACTGGCCGATCGAAGTGGCTGGTGACTCTGCCTTCAAGAGAGCTTCTATCGGCGATCAGGGTATTCTAGCTTAGGCTACCTGCAGGGCACTCCTAAAGGCAAGTTTTCTCCCCCCCAACCCTGCCCTTCCCCCCCACCCCCATCCTTCCCCCCCATTTCTCTTCACCTCGTGTAGTTCTAACGAACAATGTGAGAAATGGCGGGGAAATGCATGGTTTTAGTAGGCCTAAATTTAAGGGCGGGGCTTAATTTCACCTCATGCCTAGAAATCATGCTGGGCCTTTCTATTGGTGGAGGCCGTATTGTTGGAGAAACACGGTAAAAGAACGAGCGACAGAGAGGAAACGCACCAGACGGTAACAATCGGAAATGCCAGGGCAGCAAACGTAAAAAAAGGTCCGGATAGAGGTGAACATCGAAGGGAAGCCCTGTGAGATGGAAGTCAACTCCGGATCCTTTTTGTCCATGGTATCTTGGAACACCTTCCGACGCCTGATACCGAACATCAAACAAAAAGAACTTGAAAAACAAAAGCTGATTTTAAAGGACTACCAGGGAAATTGAATTCCGGTAGTGGGCCTTGGACATTTCCTCGTCGAGTTTAAAAATCATGCCGAAATTTTGCCTCTGACCATCGTCGACCATGATCGCCCTAGCCTGCTGGGAATCGAATGGTTTGCGCCTCTGGAAATGGGGCCACTGTGAACAAGCAGCATTTCAAAATATCAAGGATTTATTAACGTCTAACACCGTTTTGATCCAGTACAGCAATACTCTGCCTTTGATAGTCACCTGTGATGCATTGCTTTTTGGAATCGGCGCCATCATGAGCCACAAGTTACCAGACGGCAGAGAGACACCGATCGCCTTCTATTCAAAAACACTGTCTAAATCGGAGAGAAATTACAGCCAACTCGACTGAGAAGCCCTTGCAATCATAGCTGGAGTCAAAAGATTGCATGAGTACCTTTATAGTAGGACTTTTTCGATCATCACTGACCACAAACTGCTGCTAGGAATTCTGGCAGGAAACAAACTGACCCCGAACATTCTATCAGCAAGAATGACAAGGTGGTCTGAATTCCTCATTGCATACAACTACACGCTCACCCATCGCCCAGGGAAGACCATCATCCATGCAGATGCCTTGAGTCGTTCCCCGCTACCCATCACAGAAGACGACCCAGCTCCCACCGTCTCCACCCTCCAAATCGAGTCCTGGCCAAACCTGCCACTAACCGCAGCAGATGTCATTAAAGCCACCGCAAAAGACCCGCTGACAGCTCGCATTCTACATTGGGTAGGTAAGGGCTGGCCGGACGAACACAAAATTGAGACTTTTAAACCGTTTCGCACCCAACAGACTGAACTGTCTATTGAAAAAGGCTGTATTTTGTGGAGTGACAGGGTGGTAATCCCAGAAAAAATTCAGGAAGAAGTGCTGTGCATGTTGCACGAGGGGCACCCGGGCATAGTTAAGATGAAAGCCCTGGCCAGGAGTTAGGTCTGGTGGCCAGGGCTGGACAAAGACATTGAACGTTGGGTGGCTACATGCCATGACTGCCAAAAATCGAGGCCTACCCCCCCACTGGCATCAGTCATGGAATGGGAAACTCCCAGAGGCCCATGGTCGAGAATGCATATTGACTTTGCTGGGCCAACTAAAGGGAACACCTATCTGGTTATCGTGGATGCCTACTTGAACTGGTTGGAAGTCATACTTATGGCATCCACTACCACCGAGGCAGTCATGAAACAGTTAAACAAACTTTTCGCCACGCATTGGCTACCTGATATTATCATATCAGACAATGTGCTTCAGTTTACTGCTTTGGCATTTGAGCAGTACTTGGCTGCACAGGGCATCCGACATGCCCTGATAGTGCCGGCCCATCTGGGTGATAATGGATGGGCTGAACGCATGGTTCGGTATACTAAGGAGAACCTAGAAAAAATGGACATGGGGGATGTACAAGAAAAGCTTAACAGATTGTTAACCATGCAACACATTACCCCTAGCACAGCCACCAACAAAAGCCCAGCAGAACTCCTCATGGGTAGGAAATTGCACTCCTACCTAGATAGACTGCACCCCACATATACCTGGGACAACCCCCCTGACTCCTCCAGCAAATATCTCTCATTTCAAATAGGTGATTGGGTGTACGCTAAAAACTTTACCGGGGACCCGTTATGGCTTCCAGCCACAATAACCCAAATCACAGGTCCCTGGTCTTACCGACTTGTGCTGGACGACAGGAGAGCATGGAAGCAGCTTTGCTCTTGCACACTAGAATGCAACATCACACCATCACCACAAATAAACGAACCAAAAACAACCGAGGAGAGGGGGGAACCACAAAATAACAAAAAAAGGGGAGACGAACCTCCAATAACACGACAACAAATACTTCACAAAGACACCCAAATAAAACAAAAAGAGCACTCACTGTTAGACGACCTCCAAAGAAGAAGTCCAGGACAGGAGAACGAGGCAAGGCCTTTCTGGAAGGAGACAGCCAGGCCAGCTCAATCAACCCGGACGAACCAGGAAGGAGTGGCGGAGCCACCTCAACCAGCCTGAGAAACTCAGGTGGGAGCGTCAAGGCTGAATCACCCTTTCAGGAGGTTCCATGGAGAAGAAACAGAGAAAGCGATCCCGTCCGAACCGGTTGAGGATCACGCTGAGACTGAGCTGCGCAGGTCAACTAGGACCCGAAAAAGCCCCACCTACCTGCGTGACTACATGACAGACGTTAGACGAAACCAAGGGGGGAGGGGTGTTATGTATAGAACTTGGTAGACTCCAAATATCTTAAACTGATTGGCCGAGAAGGCCGTTCTCGGATTGGTTACTTAGGAACCATTCTGATTGGCCCGCCGGATGGTGGGAAGACTTAAACTACTGTCACAAGCCACGAGCAAGCCACTATAAGAAGGGATGCCGCGGCTTGGGCTGTTGTTCCGTTACTAGTTGCTTTACTTGTTAATAAAAGAGCTGTTTGTGGGAACCCAGTCTCGCGCATCTTATTTCCGAACGGAACAATAGCAAACATTGAGTTGGAAATGTTGCTTTGGAACAGCTAAAAACGACTTAAAGCAACCTGATCTCTGGGCTGTGGGGGTGACATTGGCAGTGCTATGAAAATGAGGCATTTGAAAAAGTTCACCAGTGCTTTTAAGAGGGGTGGTTCAAAAAAGGCGAGGAAGAGCTTGGTGAATGTCTCACTTCTTCTTCTATACAGGTAGTCCTCAACTTACAGTAGTTCGTTTTGTGACTGTTTGAAGTTATGTCACTGAAGAAAGGTAATTATGACCATTTTTCACACTTACGAGCATCACATCCATCGCATCAAAATTCAGATGCTTGGCAACTGACTCTTATTTATGATGGCTGCAGCATTCCGGGGTAATCTTCAGACAAGCAAAGTCAATGGGGAAGCCAGATTCACTTAACAACCATGTTGCTGAGTTAACAACTACAATGATTCACTTCAGAACCGTGGCAAAAAAGGTCATAAAATGGACCAAAATCTACTTACTAAATGTTACATTTAGCAACAGAAATGTTTGGCTCAATTGTGGTCATAAGTTGAAAACTATCTGTATAAGGGATGATCATGTTTCTTCCTGCCCACCCACCCCCGGCTTAGGGGCCTGAATATTTTTGGGTAAATCAACCTTTCCTCTTCTACTGATCTCAACACAACTGAGATTTTAACTACAGCAGATAAACAGGAATGCTGACCCAAGATCCTTTCACCTTCCCTCTCCATTGATCTTAGCTACATCAGGGTTGCTGCCGGACAATGAAAATGAAACCCTCAAAACCCCACTAGTCCTCTAATTTCAGTAAAAATGAGATTGTCGGGATTGGAAACTTCAGGTTTTTGTTTCCAGCAATCTTGGATGCATAAAGTTGTTGAAGAATTTATAGGAATGTCACAGAGAAAAGTTTTTCAGTTTATCAAGGGGACAAAATGGAAGGGCTGATCCACGTGACCATGAGGATGCTGCAACAGTCATAACTGTGAAAAATGGTCACAAGTCACTTTTTTCAGTGCTGTTGTAACATCGAACAATTAATTAAGCGAACTGTTGTAAGTTGAGGACGACTGTAGTGTGAACCTTAAAGCAAGCATATTGTGAATGGAATTTCTGTTATGCTGGTGTTATGTTATATATATCATTCATCTTAGCTTGTGCAAAAGTCTCAGGAGTGTAATGCTTGCTGGCAGTAGTACCAGGAGCAATGCAATTGTCTTGGCACAATAATCAGATGGTCTTTTTGTAAGCATGATTATACCATGGACATTGGCTAGCCGTGATCTCATAGAATAGAATAGAATTGTTTATTGGCCAAGTATGGTTGGACATACAAGGAATTTGTCTTGGTGCAAATACTCTCAGTATACATAAAAGAAAAGATACATTCATTCTAGAGTCAAGAATCATAAGGTACAACACTTAATGAAAATCATAGGGTACAATACAATCTCATTTTCATGTCACAGCAAGGGAGCAATAATCAGAATAAACAAGCAGACAAATAGCAGTTCATATAACTGCTGAGACTACAATGAACGTTATATTTAAAAATTGTTTCTCCCAAAACATTCCTGTGCATTTTTTTTAAATAAAATATCAACAAGAAAAAGGGAGAGGAGGATGGAGAAAGATTTTTCTATGTCCCTTATAATAGACAAAACAGATATGTGCCAAAGGCTTGAGGTGCCAAATGTTTAAGAATATTGATAGGATCCTGGCAGAGAGAAGTAATGTTATTTTCCTTATCCCTGATGGTTTGAGGCTATTTTCCAATTAACTGTATTTAGTAAAAACACGTATATTGATTATCTAATATGCTAGTTTAATCTTGAGTGTAATTTGTTAGTCATTGGATGTAAATGTCTGCAACAGCCATCGACATTTCTGTTATTTCTTGTCTAGAAGCCATAATTTCACAAAGACCTTAGGAATGCAAATACATTCTTGAGTGCAGAAAAGTATGGAGTAGTCACATTTCAGTAACTAGATGCATATATGGGTACACAGTTTTTCATGCTGTAAAGTTAACTTGCGTTTTTGATAAGAAAAATAGACAGATGAATAGATTAATTGATTTGTAGTTGCTAAGCTTATGCATGCCTTGATTAAAGTTACCTACATTGTTATCTTACATTTATTTGGAAGAAATTTCAATTGGTTTTAAATACACATAATTGTAAAATATTTTCTTAATTTTTATTAAGATCTATAGATACAAGTATTAAAAAACTAACACAAGCTATGGTAGGAAAAAGAAAAAATGCAAAAAAAAAGAATATTTTAGAGAAGTAAAAATGTAACAAAGAAAATGTAACACAGGAACAAAGAAAAAAAGATATATAAAGAAATTATTTCCTCTTTCATTAAGATACATGTAACACTTTCAATAACTTACCATGTTTTCTGACAGTACAATAATTTTTTTTTCTCCTTATATCTCATGTCTTCTCTACAAAGAAATGTTAAAGCCTTGTCATTCAGTGTGACTCCAGAAAGCCCATTAAAAGTTATCAGAAATAGCAACACATATATTTTAACCTTTATCAAATAAATCACCTTTGTATTCCTTTCATTTTTTAAATAAAATAATTTACCACTTTACAACAAGATATTTCTTCTTCCCATATCTTTTTTTATAAACAAATCTTTCAAGCCTCATCATTCAGTCCTCATCAAGAAAAATTCATTGAGCTACCAGATACATACATACATGCATATACATATGTGTATACATATGCATATAAATTTGGATCAAATAAACCAATTTTGTGTTCCCTCCCTTTACTTTTAGGAATTTTGATCTTTAATATCTTTAAATAGTGTGCCAAAACTTGATTTCTTTTTATTTTCCTTTTTTCTCTTCTCAGAAACTCCTTCATAAATTTAAAATGTATCTTTTATAAATCCACTATGAGAAAGTTATCCAAATCACTTTCTGCTTTGTTATTTGTATAATCCTTGTAATTATTAACAGTTGGTTTCTTTTGGAAATCCAATGCAACATTTTTTCAATACCATTCTTGTAGTTTGTCACTTTTAAATCCATATTCAAATTGGTCTTGGGGTCAGTCTTGTCTTTGTCTATCACTTCTTTTAAATCCATTTTTTCAAAACTTTGTTTTTCCCAAATGTCCTTGAATTCTTCCAAAGTCAGATTATTTTTCTTCATTCTGTTATTCATTCCTAACATGGCTGAGATGATCTTAACTCTAGGGAGATCAAGCCATGTGATTCCCCAATTCTTATAGGAAGAACAACCATATGATCTTGTTGGTGCTCAGATTTTGCACTTTGTACAAAGAATGTTGGATACAGAACAAACATTTTGTATATGTCAGGTTTATCTTGTAGCCACTAATTGTCAGGCCCCCAAACAAAATGTTACTTTGCAGTTCTTTCAAGCTAAGTTCTTCATTGTTTTACACAAAATCTTGCCAGAGTAAAGATATCATCTGCATCTACAATAGTATATAGATAACAGATAATCAGAGTTGAAAGGGACCTTGTAGGTCATCTAGTCCAACCCTCTCCCCCTGCCCAAGTGAGAGACCTATACCATTTCTGACAAATGGCAGTCCAATCTCTCCTTGAAAGTCTCAAGTGATGGTGCTCCCACAACTTCCGAGGGCAACTTCTGTTCCATTGGTTGATTGTTCTCACTGTCAGAAAGTTTCTCCTTATTTCCAGGTTAAATCTCTCCTTGTTCAGTTTCTACCCATTATTCCTTGTCTGGCCTTTAGGAGCTTTAGAAAATAGCTTGATCCCTTCCTCTCTGTGACAGCCCCTCAAATATTGGAAGACTGCTTTCATGTCTCCCCTGGTTCTTTTTTTCACTAGACTAGCCATGCCCAGTTCCCGTAACCGTTCTTTATATGTCTTAGTCTCCAGTCCCCTAATCATCCTGGTTGCTCTTCTTTGTACTTTTTCTAGAGCTTCAACATCTTTTTTATAATATGGTGACCAAAACTGGATGCAGTGTTCTTGGTGTGGTCTTACTAGGGCTTTATAGAGTGGTATTAGTATCTCACTTGATCTTGATTGTATCCCTTTGTTAATACAATTTAGTATTTCATTAGCTTGTTTGGCAGCTGTTGCACCCTGCTGGCTCATATTTAGCTGGTTGTCCACTAAGACTCCAAGATCCGCTCACAGTTCCTGCTATTGAGCCTGGTTTCACCCAGTCTATATGTGTACTTTTGTTTTTTTCTTGCCTAAGTGTAGGACTTTACTTTTCTCTACATTGAATTTCATTTTGTTAGATATTTCCTAGTCTGTCAAGACCCATCTGGATCTTAAGCCTATCTTCTTGGGTGTTGGCTATTCCTGCCAGCTTTGTATCATCTGCAAATTTGGTAAGTTCCCCTTCTATTCCCTCATCAAAGTCGTTAATGAAGATATTGAAGAGTCCTGGGCCTAAGACGGAACCTTTTGGCACCCCCACTGCTTACTTCCCTCCATGTAGACTTAGACCCATTAAGGGCTACTCACTGAGTATGGTTTGCCAGCCAGGTGCGAATCCATCTCATGGTGGTGCTGTCTATTGCACTTTTTTCTAACTTACTAAGAAGTAGGTTGCGATCTACTTTGTCGAATGCCTTGCTGAAATCTAAATATATTATGTCCACAGTATTTCGCTGGTCTACAGTATATTTTGCTGGTATACAGTATATTGTACTCGGGGGGAGGGTGTCCCTCTTTCTCTCACGCATCTGGACTGAGTTGCCTTTTACTCCTTTAAAATTTACCCATCTGTCCTGGGAATTCACCTCTCATTCCATCACACTTATGCTGAAAATGGAGAACCAGTTTAGTGTAGTATTGAAAGTATCAGGCTAGAAACTAGGAGACTGTGACTTCTAGTCCTACCTTAGATATCAAGCCATAAAGCCAGTGGTCTAGTCACTATCTCTTAGCCCTAGAAAGCAGGCAATGACATAGCACTTTTGAAAAACATTGCAAAAATAATTGCAGGGATTTATCCAAATAAATTTTAAGAATCAGACATGATTGAATGGAAGAAAAAACAACAACTGGACATAGTTAATCCTTGAATAATTATCTTGGAAATTTGAACAGTAATTTTATTTATTAAGCAGGTTAAAGTAATTTCACAAGAGTTTTTGGGAACACCCTACATCAAATGCAAAGCTTATATTTGTACAAAAAGGGGAACATTCTGTTTCTTTTAATGGGTGCTTTTTATATAAAAAGGAAAAAGTCTTATTTTTGAAAAGGGGGAAAGAGGGCTGGACTGCATGTGTTAATTGTTTTAGAAATTGCTAATGAAAGTTTGATCAAACTGAGAACTGACTTTCATACTACTATAAATATTTAAATTTGCACATGGTAAAACTGTACTGTATATCAAATTGATGGTAGGAATATTCCGTTATGAACTTTACAGTTTTTAGAGAATTTTATGTCCAGTATCTCTCTATTATTTTTTGATTATTGTGCTTACTTTTGGAATATGTAATTTTTGTTTTTGTTTCAATTAATTTTCTTTTATGTACATTTTAAAATCTTTGCTGGTCCTAGTGTACGTTGAGGTATAGATTTATTTATTTGGATTTATTAGAAACATCAGATTGTACTGAAATACTTATATCCCATCTATAAATATTTAAATATATGGTTAATTTTAAAATAATAAGATTAACAAATAAAAGTTGCCCTTGGCAACAACTAATGTTGTTACTCTGCTTTACTGTTAGAAGTAGAATTGAAATAACCTCACTTTTTATTCTGCAATCCTATTAACGTTTCCAGATGAGGAATTGTGTAATTGTCCTGTGTGTTTCATTAAATTTTCAAATAATTCTGTTTTTCCACTGGTAATTTTCCAATGTTTATTTCGCACTTTCTAAAAACCATCTTTCTTTCCAAAAAATAAAAAATAGAGAAGGCTTTATCTTGAACCAAAAAGAGGTCACTGCTAAATTCTATTTTGGAAGAACAGGTCAAGTTAATTTTTTTATTATTGGTATGTTCATTTTCCCAGTTATACTTCTGCTCTTTAGCTGAGTTGCTTGTAGGATTTTCTTTTGCTGATGCCGAAATATCTCAGGCAGTTTGAAGGGGAAAATACGGAGATAAAATCTAATAGAGGATACGGAGATAAAATCTAATAGAGGATAATGCCTTTTGGTTTCCAGCCTGATTATTCACCAGAACAACACAAATAACTCCATTTTTTTTTTTTTTTAAATCTAAATCTCTATTCAGACTATTGGTATGTAAGGTTTACAAAGGATGAGGATGAGTTTATGACATATACAAAATCTGTAAAACATGGGCAAAAAGAAAAAATAAACAGGAAAAATGTTAAAACACAAAAAATGTTTTGATGTTAAGGAATCCATAAGACCGATGAAGGAATGCACACACTTCCTGTCAAATTTCCAATTCCATCAAGACAATTAAAACTGTCTCCTTCCCATAACCAATCTTGAAATGAGATTAAGATGATATATTAATTTATTTACAAAATTTATTGGCCACCATCTTACCACAGGGTAACTCTGTGTGAAAATGAAAAACACAATATTCTGTGGCTTGTTTCCCCTCAAGATAGTGTCTTGCAGACAAATCAATTAGGCTGAACTTTACCATGTGTGAAGGAGTTCATGTTACACAGAAGCAAAAACAGAAAAGCCAATGAAGGATTTTTTTTTTAAGGGAGGAATAACCAGAGAGAGGGAAAGGGTGAAAGAGACAAAGGATATAGGCACCTAAATTGCTTCCAGGATCATTTCTTTTGATATAATTTAAAAAATGATCTTATACTGTACTAAGGCAAGTTGGAATATTGATAGCCTCAAAGTAGTTTTGAGGATTTTCTATTTTTGATCTTACTTCTACTCTCCTTTTTTTGGCAGCCATCTCTCTAGGTAGTTCTTAATTTTCAGAAATCTGTGACTGAATCCAGAACTTCTTGCAAATTACATTAAAGGTAGACCTCAACTTACAACATTTCATTTAGTGATAGTTCGAAGTTACAACAGCACTGAAAAAAGTGACTTATGACCATTTTTATACTTATGACCACTGCAGCATCCCCATGGTCATGTGATAAAAACTTAGATGCTTGACTCATATTTATGATGGTTGCAGTGTCCCAGGGTCCTGGAATCCCTTTTTGTGACCTGATAAGCAAAGTCAATGGGAAAGCCAGATTCATTTAACACCATGTTACTAACTTGAAAACTGCAGGTAACAAAATGGGGCAAAACCCACTTAACAAATGTCTCACTTAGCAACAAAAACTTTGGGCTCATATGGTCATACGTCGAGGACCACCTGTATTTAGTGCTATTTGGGGACAGTTTTTTCATAAACAAAAGCCATTTGGAACTATCTTGAGATTACCTGTGACACAATTTACACCTGAGAGGGGAAAAAAAGGCCAGATACCAGAAAAATTATGTCAGTCTTAAAACTCTTGGATTTAAGGCAAGCACTATGGAGTGTGTTTTAGATCCTAAAGCAAAGCAAAAAAAGAGGAGATGAGTAGAAAAAAAAGCAGAAGGAATTGACTTTGCTAGCTAGAAATTACCGAAGTCAAACAATCTGGTGAGCACTAACTTAGTCTTATTCCTGTACATTAGATTTTCACAGTAGCATCTTTACTTTGGTATATAACACTGTTCAGTTTAAAAGTGAGATCTTTTTTTCCAAGTAATTAGTTATGTAACGAATGTAAGTGTGGAAGGAGAGAACAAGTCCCCTTTCTGTTCTTGATCTCCATTTTCCCACTAGATTTTCCAATCTAGACACCTAATAGTGATGGTATGGGCATCAGTTCATCTACAGCACTTCCATTAGTTTCATTCAACACCCAACTTTATCAAATCAGAAATCAAGTCAGAAATTAAACATGGCTAGCTGGTCATACATGGATGGGAGACCACTAGGGTTAGAGGCTAAATGGGAAAATTGGGAAATAATTCTGGAAGAAGGCTATAGCGAACCACTTTCACATTGTTGTAAAGCCTGGGTGAGTCCCTGTAATCAACAGAAGTTTGAACTTAATCCAGGCCTTGGCCTTTGCCTGATGCATCCAATGTGTTTTCTCAGGAAAACATGATCTGTTTTCCTGGCAAAGGCCCTCTTTGTTTGTTAAATAATCTGCCTAATTAATATTGCATGCTATTGAAAAAGAAAGAGCTTGCTTAAGTATGATTCATCATGATCAGCTACCATAATTGCAATTTTTTTCCTTGTTCCTCGGTCGAAATGACCTTGTATACGTTTTTAAAATTAGCATTCAATGTTCTGCTGAAAGTTTGAGTAACGGATTTAACAAACAAACAATATTTATGTTTTGTAGACGTATGCCATAGCCTACATTATTGTCTTCCAGGTGTTTTTTTCCATGATTTTGCAGTTGCCAGCAGGGCCAGGCATTTCTATAGTAAGCTTTAATAGATATTTTAAGTTACTTTAATTACTCTGTGATGCTATCCTAACCGAAATGGAGTGGTTGGTTGGCAGAGAGAGCTATAAGCAAGTAGTGGCACTTCTGTTTCACTCAATGTCCCATGAGGTCATACTGGACAAGATACGTGTTTCCATGCTTATAATTCTTTCTTGCCCTTCCTGTTAATTCAAACCACAGGTCCTGGATCAGGAAGGGGAAGGGGATTGAACTTGACAGGCTGGGCTGACCGGCCTTGTTTTTCTACCAAGCAGAATTCCAGAAAGGTAATCCTCAATTTACAGCTGTAATTGAGCCTGGGATTACAATTGTTAAGTCATGCTGATAGTTAAGGAAGTCCTCCTGCAACTGACTAGCTTTTATAATTTCTTTTTTGTGACAAACATTAAGCAAACATAGTGGTAATGAAGCAAACCCATTGTTCATAATGGGCCTTTTTTTTTTGTTGAAAGCCAAAAGTAAATACCAGTTTTCAACAACAACAACAAAAGTCATAAATCACAATAATGTGACTGAGAGACACTACAAACAGCCAAAAATACAGGGTGATTACTGAATAATCAAAATGTGGTCATATGATCACAGAAGAGGGGGATGTTGAAGCTCTAAATCCAGGTTGTAAGTACCTTTGGGGGGAGGTTCATTATAACTTTGAATTGGTCATTAAACAAGGACTAGCTGTATGGGTATAATCTGTTCTGGTTGGCTTTTAATTTGCTGTATAGGGCCTTAAATCCTTAAATATTGGTCAATAATTTTTCAACATCTTAATTATAACTATATATAGTTATAGGATACAATTAGTCTTAATTATGACTGCGGCAGCGTAGAAGCTTCCAAGTAAAATATGGCTTCCATATTCCATATTCCAAACACTGACACTTTCTCTCTGCTTTGGTGACCTTTTCACCAGTAGGGAAGCTCATCTTTATAGCCAGTCTGTCTCTTCCAGCATCAGAGGTGGACAACTTTGAGAAAAGGCCATCTTTAATATTGGAAGACCACTTGTAGACTGAAGCCTTAGCGAGAGTTGAGGGTTTTGTTTATACTAATTTTTGCAGGGATTTTTGTTCAGGTTCATGCATTTCCAAGTCAAAACGGGAGAAAAACAGTTCTGTACATTTTCAGCAGTCATGGATAGAAAGGCTTTAGTCTAATCTGCTTGCTTTTTTTTTTTTTTTTTACTTCCAAGTGTTATGATTTTGAAAAGTATCATATTAATATTGTAATTGCTGTGACATAAAATTTACACTAAAGCAAGGATGAAAGTGAGAACTCAAAAAATGAGATTTAATATACTGATTAAGAAAAATAAAAAGGAGAAAAAAAGGTGTGAGAAAAAGCTTTCAAGCAGCCCCCCTTTTGTTGTTGTTTTCTTAATCCTCCCTCCCCTCACCCCTAGACCAACTGCTACCTCAGTATTTTTATAGTATCCTATGCTTCAAATTTCTAAATCTTCCAGTGGATGCATTTCAAGACCTCTTCAGCCCCAAAATCTCAACTTCAATTGTACAGGGATAGGTGGGAATTCTCTGAAGTCAGTCTTTGCATGGAGCGGCCAGAGCTCTCCAAAATCTCCGCTGCTTTATAATTTTTTGTGATAGATAAAACAAATATATAGGAACATCACCCAAAGGAAGTGGTGCGGTCACTTTCTGTGGAGGGGATGAATAGCTCTCCTCAGGGAAGTCTTTACAAGGATTCCTCTGCTAAACAAGAAATTGACATTGAAGGCCTAAGGGCTCCCTTCCAATTCTATGATAATGTTAACTAATTAACATAAAAGGCTAGGCTTACTTTTTGGCGGACAGCCCCAGACATGCCATTCAAGGTCCAAATAGCAGGCTCTTCCACTTTGTTCCATTCTGTTTGGTTTGCCACCCCTGAGGTCTTTCTGCGTCATCAAAAAGAGTTGTTTAAAACAGGCACACTTCCAGCTAAGGGAGACCTGTAGCAAAATCCGTAGCTTGCAAAGCATAGCCTTCTTCCATCCAAAAGGCTGTGTAAGGAGCTGAGAGGGGTTGATATTAACTGTGGTTTAGACTGACAGTCTGGTAAGCACCCGACTAGGAACAAGATGACCCAGTGCAACACTTCAGTGTTAATAAGAATTCAGCTGAGGTAAGGAAGTGTGGGTATTGGGGGGGGGGGGAACATTGCTCTTTATTATCTACCCCCTCTTGCGCCAAAATTATTTGAGACCAAATTACTGAGTTGTGGCTCAGGCCTTATTTTGTTTCCGTTGCAAACAGAGATAACTGAATCCTTCCTCTGTTGTGCTGTCACAGAAGAATGTTTGTGTCAGGGTGACCTGACCAACACTTGCTGTTTCCAGAGGCTTACTCAGTCAGGCTGACAGCCTCCTCTGCTCTGAATAAAAGAAAAGACAAACTCAGTGAAGCTAATGCTGGCACGGGGAGAGCAGTGTCAGCAGCTGGGATTAGCCACCTTTGCAAAAGGCTAACTGGCAAGGCTTTGCTTGCTTGTGTTGATACAAGGACAGGATTGACTTGCAAGGGGTAAATCGGAAGCTTCGCCTCTATAAGGTATAGTAGATCTTTGCTTTGTGCAAGGGGAACCCATGAATGGTTCTTCAGGTGCCACTAATATTTTCAGATCCAGCAAAGAACAAAGTTATGAGGCCGAGAAGTAGATTAAATCAAGCTATGGTCACCACTATTAATTTTCACTCGACTTCCTACAGGCCCAATTTGTGTGCGTGTGTGCACGCTTGTTAGATATCTTATTATTTAGAGATCTTAAGCATGTGCTCTCAGTTTGAGAAAGTCAATATTTTGAAGGAAAAGACCAAAGTTTGTCAAGCCCATTGTGCTTTGCAAGAAGTTCAGCTACCAGCAGGTTATAGGAAGTGTACTGGAAATTTTCTGGTGATATTTTTCCCAATCTTGACTTTTATAGGACTACAATAGTTCAAAATGCACAGGCATTGTTATACTGGCACAAGAAGCAGCATATTATTTGAGTCTCCACCAATTTATTTTAAAGATCTGTTATGAACAGTAGTCATTTCAAAATTACTCACTGAAACCTTAGTGTCTTGCTTGGCTATATATAGTAGGAAAAAGCCCCATAATATTTTAAGTCAGAGGTCAGTCTATTGTACTCAAAAAGGAATGTTTTGACTTTTTAAAAACCTCATCTTTTTCTTTCATCCTGTGACTCTGCGGTTTAGATCCATTTAAAAACAGATGAAAATAATAAAGGAAGATTTTTTTTTTCCTGAGCCTCCCTTCACTCTCTTTGTCTTTCTACAGTTTTATCTGCAACTTGTCTATATTAAATAGCGTTGAATTTGTTTGCAGACCTGTTCCCCCCCCCCATTTAAAACTTTACTTTCAGGAGAAATTTGCACAGTTTATACCTCTGTGGTCCTGATAATTTATTTTTTCAGGTGATAATTTGTCTTTTTGCTTACAGAGCATATCTGGATTTAATAATATGGATTATCCATATTAATATGGAATATCCGGATTAATTTACAGAATTAAGTTTACTTTTCATGGCCCTTCACATACATCTTTTCTCAAAATTGAAGCCTCTTGGGTCTTTGGAACCACAGAATTATAATTCCCATGGAAAATGTGTGTTCATGGGAAATTGTGATAGGTAATTTCAAACTGGCATTCTTATATTTTCCATGGGCTGTTTGAGCATATGTGTGAAAAATTCAACAGACAAGCTAATGCACCTAGGTCAATTTCATTTAATCCAGACGACTTTGTACCAATTGGATCTTCAGCACACTTGTTCTGTGTTAAAAATATGAGTAATAAAGCCTAGGAGTACAAATTAAGTTAATATCAGCATGTTTCTCATTTTGAATTATTTTTGTCTGTATGAAAGATTAGATAAACGTAAGGAGAAAAAGACCAAAAAGCACTCAAATGTGAGAAAGTCTGTAATATTCCAAATGAAGCATCTTATGAATGTTTCATTTCATTTATAACAAAATAATATTTTAATAATTTTTATTAGATCAGGGTTTTTTTATTCAAACAATTCTCTTTGCTGCAACTGCATTTAAGTCTTGCTTCCCATAAATGCATTGTGGTGCTAATCTAAATACTGTATTAACAGATGAATAATTGTAAGTCAGTTTCATTTGTTTCAAGAATTTAGAAATTCAATAAAATAATTAAAAAAGAACTGCATTCAAAATTTCACTATTTAAAACAATGTCATAGCTTGTAATTGTAAGTATTAATAACATATACTTTATGAATATGGCTGGCTAGCTTGTATTGATAATTTTCTTTCGGAGCCATTTTTTCTGTTTAGTATAATATGTTACGCTATAACATGGTTTATTTGGTCTATTACTTTGCATTTTATGTTAACCCAGCTAATTGTGCTGTATTTAATAAACTATACAATAAACCACCATATCACATAGTGTGATATGCAAAATTTGTTTAATTATAATGTCTCTCATTTGGTTTTAGCTTATGTGAGTTAAACAGAATTTACTCATGGATAAAAGAATGTAGGATTGCATCTTTTAGTGTAGAAAAGCACTATTATTTAGGAGAAGGGAACTGGAAATGCTGCATGAGAAATCATCAAACCTTGCTTGTGTTATATTGATTGTTTTTTGCCATATAGAGCTGGATAGTACCAGAGTTTTCTGCTGGAGAATGGTTCAAAAGTTCTGCTCAGAAGACTTGTATTTAAACTTAAATCTAAATTGCTGTCTGTTAAAGCTAAGTACACTTAGGTTGCATGAGAGTCTATGGACAAACTTTGAATGTGACATACTTTAAATTGCCCTGTTTTTTTTTTCAAAAGCAGGCTGAACACTTTTCAGAGTGATACTAAATCTTGTCAGTATAGAAGAGACAGTGATGTAAATGCCATGAAAAGAGTAAAGACCACCTCTCCTCCCATGTATACAAATACATGTTTTATAACTTCCTTAAGTCCTTCCTTTCCAGATGTTTCTCTGCCATGATTTTAGATAGCAGTGCTCATTTAGGAGTGATGGGCATTGTCCTCCAATCCATCTGAAAAGACACCATTTTAGAAAGACTACTGATTAATGTAGAGATGGATTTGTTTTTTATTTGCAATTGCTTAAGAAGCTCTGCTTATGAAAGCAACTTCGGGTTTAAATTTGGATGGAATGCAGTCCTTTGGTTAGTACCCACAGGATATGTCTGAGAGAGCCAAAGCTTTTTTTATTTGCTAAAATGGATTTAAAGTTTATGATTTCAGATATTTCCTCTTTGTCTTTATTGGCTATCATTTTCTACCCTGCTTAGGATTTCTATAACTACTTCATAGTCTTTAAAGTGCTCTGAGACTTTTAAATATAGTTTGAGGATAAATTTATTTTAATCAGAAGTTGTTAATCTTATAAAAATCCCACAGGAAGATGGATAAGGTCAAAATAATATCTGGGATAGAAAATCCAATTTGTGAATCTGGATTAAGTAGATGCTGTTGACTCATGAACAGCAAACCATAGTAATAGAAGTTACACCTGCAGCTTTTATGAGATCCTGTAAGAAAAACTTATAAATCTGCATTAAAATACATTGTTTCCTGTAGGTGTGGAAAGACAAGGACAGGATATAATTCTTCTGTCTAATGTATTTATTGCCACATCGTATATTACACTGTGGGCCACAGTAGTGTTTCACTACTTAATGGTCAGTTGATTGGAAAATTGTTCTCCAGGGCTGAAGGGATAAAATAAAGGACAAAGGCTAATATTAGAATGTCAGTGCTCATTTCTCAACAAAATTAATGGATCAACCTAGTTCAATAATGCTTCTTGCTGAAAATGTAATGCTAGAATGGGATACTGTTGAAAGAAATGTTTCTGGATAGGTTTTTTCTCCCTTTCTGCAAGAAAACCGAATAGGAATTGGCTGCTACTAAAGGACTTCCCAGCAGCCTAACACATACATTTTCTTTTAAAAATGAACATTTGGTGACATTTCATTTGGTCAAAATGTCATTTAATTGGCAACGGTCTCTCGTATAGTAGCTCTTCTGAGCTTTGTATAGCTCAAAATTGGGGTGTCTTTAATTTTTAGATTATTTAATGGAGATTGGATTTTCACTGTTAACAGTGTAGTAGACTATTGTCACCAGTTTGTATTTTATTTTTCTCTGCTAGCCCAGCTGATGTTTACTGCTTATGTTCCATGTAGAACATAAAACTGAGCTATTGAGTGCTGTATGATTTACTGATCCTTGCCACAATCATTCAGAGGTATCCTAATGTCTAATCAATTTATTCCTGCAGACCTGCCAACCCCTGATAAAGGAAAATCTGGAGACCCATGAAAAAAAATCTGGAGATTCTATAAAAAATAGTGAGATTCACGGTCACGTGAATAACTAACCAATCAAAGCGTGTTATATCCGGTGGTAGAAAAAGCAAAATGGAGGCACCCAGAGTAAAAAGAAATGTGCTGTATGTATATATCGCTGTATGGTAATATCGATATTGCGTGATCTGAGAAGTGGTGTCATATCATCATGTCGTTTGTGTCAGAAATCAGATTTATGCGCGTATAAGCCGACCCCCAAATTTTGAAAAAAAAAAAAAGCGTTTTAAATTTGGCGTGAGATTGAGGAGCCTTGTCGTGAGACCGTGAGACATGACAAAAAATCGTTAGACTCACGGCAGAACCGTGAGAGTTGGCAGGGCTGTTCCTGCCTCCTTCTTCAATTGCACTGTTGAATCAAATAATTAACTTAAAACACATTTAACAATTGAGGGATTTTTGCCTATGCATGTTTGCCACGATGAGAATGGCAGTGAACTGGGGTGATCACCAGATTTAGATCATATAAATCTAACAGCATAACAGTACAATTGACAAGTTAATTGACAAAAGACATGACTTGCAAACATAACACTCTAGCTCCAAAGTGAATAAATAATATTATGGATTACCACAATGAATGAATGTAGCCACAGAATATAAATTAGAAAGTTCCTGACAGAAATCAGCCACAGACTTGCTAAGTGTCCATAGGCAAGCAGCCTTCAGCCTTGACTTTTATAAACCCCATTTGCAACATGGGAGAATGGGTGCTCATCTATACTACAATAAAGATTTTAGTGAAACTATGAAGCATTTTGAGTACTTACCTTTGTATGGTATATGTCTTATACAGGCTGTTTATTATGTACTGACATTGAAAATGTGGTTGTAACATCTATATTTGTTTTAAACAATTCCAATCAGGCTTGGAAAAGATTATTTTGAAGATTTAAATAAAATCGTGTTGAAATATATATGGCAAGGTAACAAGGCGAGAATAAAGTTAAATCTTTTGCTAGATGCTTGAATAAGAGGAGGATTTGGCTTGCCTAATTGGGAGTTGTACTATCAAGCTACAAAATTGATGTGGGTAAAGGAATGGATAACATTAAGAAATACTAGATTGTTGACATTAGAAGGACATGATTTGTTGTTGTGGTGGCATGCTTTTTTATGGTATAAAGGAACGAAAACACAGGGTTATTTTAGAAGACATTATATACGGGAGTCTCTGTGGTTAAACTGGGAGAAGATTAAAAGACAATGTTATTTGAAAATTCCAGTCTGGTTATCGACTATTGAGGCATTTTCTTATCCTATAATATACAAAAAGGAACAAACAATTAGATATGGTGAAATATTGAATGAAAAGGGTGAACTTAAATCAATGCAAAAATTAGAGGAACAAGGTATGAAGATGAATGGGTTTTTATATGCGCAAATACAATCAAGGTATGATAAAGATTTTAAAACAGAAGGTTTTAAATTGACTAATTTAGATAAGATTTTCACAGGTGCTGATGAAAAGGTGATTAAAAAATGATATGGATATTTATTAGAAATTAAATTAGAAGAAGAACAAGTGAAAGAAACTATGATTGCTTGGGGGAAGAATTTTGGTTATGGGATTGACTTAGAGAAATGGCAAAAATTGCGGTTTCAAAATTATAAAATGACAATGTCAACAGCATATAAAGAAAATTTGTATAAGATGTTTTACAGGTGGCACTTTCCCCCAACAAGAATGTCAAGGATGTTCAAGAATAAATCTGAAAAGTGTTGGAAATGTCATCAGACACCTGGCTCATGCTATCATATGTGGTGGGCATGTTCGGATGCAAAAAATATTGGACTAAAATCCACATGTGGCTGGAAAAAATGACACATAAACATATAGACTTGAAACCAGATATTTTTTTATTGGGAATTTTGCCTGAAATATATAGTAAAGATTTGAAATATCTGATTATAAATGTTTTAACAGCAGCTAGGATTGTATTTGCTAAAAACTGGAAAAATGAGAAGATACCATTACAGGAGGAGATCATTAAGAAAATATTGGAATGTGCTGAAATGAGTAGATTGACATTTGAAATTCGAGAACAAGATGATAAACAATTTTACAAAGTTTGGGATCTATTCTATCAGTGGTTAGATAATAAAATATAGTAATGGAATATGTAGACTTTTAGAAAATAATCAACATATAAAGATGTATTTTTTTCTTTTTTAATTATATTTACAAAATGATTCTAGGATAGATCTGGGAGGACAATGTGAAATGTTATAAAATAAACTAAGTAAAATATGATTATTTTATAAAACATGAATGAATAAAAGTATAGTCAATGATTGATTAATAAAGATATTAATGTACTTGATATTTGATTGAAAGTATGATATGATATATAATGTAATTGTAATAGAAGACTACGAAATGGTTGCACAAAATAATATGTAAATCAACCGGCAGACTGTATGCATATATATGGAAGATGGTTTATGTTTTTATGTTATATTTGTTTATGTTTGTATTAAAATCAATAAAAAAAATTAAAAAAAGAAAATACGGTTGTAACATCTTAATGTCAAATGTCTGCAAATATGTAAAAGGTGAGGAATAGTGAACCAATGTAGATGATCCCTTAGTTTTATTTATTTAAGCATTTGAAATTTCAGCTTCTTAAATACAGGGGCTGTTTCATATGATAGTAATTCTGTTGTCCAAGATTCAATCTTAAAAGAGTTATACAGATTTTATCGTTTTTTTTGCATAGGATTCTAAGAATGCTTTGCTTATTTCATGCATACAGTGCTAAATGTTAGGGACATTTTTGTCTCTTACTTTGCTTATTTTATGCATACTGTATTTTACATGGCATACCCTCTCTGAAATTTGAACAGATTAGAACTCAACTAATACTTTCAGCATTTTGTGCAAGTGTATCTTTAAGAAAGCTACAAGTAAACAATTTATATTATTGCAGATGTACACTATGCACACTTTATCATAGTTGAGCTTAATCATGTAAAGCTTATTTTTTTTTAAATCTCAATCCTCAATATATGCATGTTTGCACAGTTAAAATTCATCCTGGTGTGCATATTTAAAGCAATATTGTGTGAATTTGAATAAACTAATGTTGGACAGCTTAGTTAGATGTCAGTACCTAGCCAATCTTGGCTGATCTCAAAAAATTAAACAGAAATGGACTTCTGGGATAGGAAATATTGCATCTTTCCTGACAGATCTCAAGAAATGCTGGTTCTTTAAGCTAGACATGGAAGTTGAAAAAAAAAATATTTATAGAAGAATGCAGTGTCAAACCATTTCTGTTTTGATGCAAAGATAATAATATGGACATGTACAGAAGTCAAGTTCAACTAAAGGAAAATTCTCTCTCTCTCTCTCTGAAAGCCAGTGTGCTGTAGGAATTTGGGTATTGAAATTAGGAGCAGGGAAAGCCAATATTTAGTCATTTTTTTCAGCATAGAAGCCAGAGGGATGACTTGGCCCTGCAGTTCTCTCTCAACAATAAATAAATAAAAAAATCTATTTAACACCCCCTCTCCCGACCAGCACAGTAGTTTATAGTCCATTACTGTCATCATTCTATAACTGTATGCATATTTATGTTTTTTGAGAACTTTTTTTTGGCAATATTCCCAATACAATTGGTCTATTTTTCCAGTTTTGGGATTTGCACCCAAGCCTGCCAATGTTTCCCTCTTGTCAGCTAATGGTGCTGATTGTTTGGGCTGCATAAGGAACAACATATTTAGCTTAAACATTTGAAAGGAAAGGAATGGATTTACTTACAGCATTTTTCATTGTGGCTGCATCATCTATTCAGGAAGAATAGAATAGAATAGAATAGAATAGAATAGAATAGAATAGAATAG
>BLBF01000007.1:12300119-12331636 GCA_015471245.1 Laticauda colubrina | reverse complement strand
AGAATAGAATAGAATAGAATAGAATAGAATAGAATAGAATAGAATAGAATAGAATAGAATACTTTATTGGCCAAGTGTGATTAGACACACAAGGAATTTGTCTTTGGTGTAAATACTGTCAGTATACATAAAGAAAGGATACATTCGTTAAGAATCAAGAATCATAATATACAACACTTCATGATAGTCATAGGGTACAATCAACAATCAAATCATACTAGGAAACAGTCAAGTGGGAGTGGGTGGGTGTTAAGGAGTGGTGAGAAGATTAACAGTAATAGTAGCATACACTTTGTAAATAGTTGAACAGTGTTGAGGGAATTATTTGTTTAGCAGAGTGATGGCTTTTGGGAAAAAAATGTTCTTCTGTCTAGTTGTTCTGGTGTGCAGTGCTCTATAGCGTCGTTTTGAGGGAAGGAATTGAAACGGTTTATGTCCAGGATGTGCGGGGTCTGTAAATATTTTCACAGCCCTCTTTTTGACTCATGCAGTATACAGGTCCTCAATTGAAGGCAGGTGGGTAGTAATTGTTTTTTTCTGCAGTCCTAATGGAATAGGAACAGGTCCACCACCATGCCACTAACATTTATATGTCTACTGGCCTTACTCTGTTTAGAAATGTGAAATGAGTATGTGTATTTTGGGGTTTTTCAATCCATCAGGAAATAAAACCTTCCATTCTTATATACAGATACCTAAGCTGATCACCATGTTTGCAGTTACCTTTCTTGTTCACCTATGTGAAGATGCTAGAGATATGAATTCAAACCTGCCCTTGCTTATATTTGGTGAATGTGTGTTTATTTGGGGCTATGTAGGAAAGAGATCTAAATGGTACTTTTGAAACCCAAACTGTAAGAGTAGTTGTCCTTGCTCATCTGATGTTAACATGTACTTTTGGTGTTTTTACAGTATATTGAATAGGAATGGAACTGCTGTTTTCTTTATACAAGTTTGTAATCACATGAAGATTTTAGCCCACATATTTTAGAGGAGTTGAGAAGAGCAAGCTTGTTTTTTCACTCCCAGTTTGGTTAGTTCAGATTACACAGGGAAAACATTACATTTTAAACTGCAGAGGATTAAACAATGAGAAATAAATTGCTCGTCCTCATATGAGATGTTTCCTTTTCTAACTTGAATAAAAAATGAGCAGGGTGCTGTATGTTTTTTTTTTAATCCAGATGTACAGCCTCATAAAACAGGTTATGGCAGTTTTATGAGGCTGTACAAACATAGTTCCCTTTCAAAAACCAAATTAAGTTGGCTAAGAGTTGTGGTGGCTGAACTTGAATTTGACATCCATGCCTTAGTAGAAGCAGCGCCACCATGGTGACTCACTTCTTTTTATCATCTGTTCTTCACTTTGCAGACAATAAAAAATGGGGCCACAATAAACTAAATTTGCTGGAGTCTGCTTCTCTCTACCTCACAAAATTCTATTTTAGGCATGAAAGAAAAAGAAAGTACAAACAGTTGGTGTTTTCCTAACATGATAGACTAATAGCCTGGTAATTTCCTGTGAATGGGTTATAGCCAGAATCATCTGAAAAAATCACAGTTGGGAAAAGCTGATCACCATATTTGTAAATTGTCATCCTGTAATCCTTCAACATGGCATCACCACTGCCTTCAACAGGTATCAGCTCTCATGTGGGTTTCTTCTCCCCATCCTTTTATGATCGTGAAGTATTAGAAAAATACTCTGTGTTCTCTGCAGCAAGTAGCAAAGTGCTGGGATTCCATTCATCCATTGCTATGGGGAGGTCAGCCTTTCTCTTTCCCTACTTCCAGCTAGCTGGAGTTTTTTGAATAGAGGTAGTCGGTTCTGATCATTGTTTGGAATTTCACAGACATTCGAAACAGTCTCCCCCACCTCCCCTTGTGTCTGAGAGCTCCTAAAAGACATAAATCTGATACAGAGTTCAATAGTGTAAGAAAACGAGGCCCATCGGCCTGCCAAACTTCTTGGTGCCATTTTATGACCTGGCTGGCACATTCATGGCCACCAACATATATCTTTCTGCCTCTTGGACTGTTAAACAAGAGCTGTCCAAAATTTTTATATCATGGAAGTGCAGGCAAGTGCTTTGATGTTGTCATTAACACGGTTTGTGCTCCAGCCAGCTGCTTCCTGGGCCCGAAGTCACTGCAGACGATGTTGGATAATTACCATGTCTGGAATTTTTTTTAATTAGGTCTTCTCCAAACTTGGAAATGGTAAAAGGTAAAATGAATCCAGTGAGCTCTTCATATCTAAGGGCTGCCCTGCACACATCGGTTGCCTGATAGTCTTTCAACATCTCATTTATGGGTTATGAACTTGAATGTGAATGTGGTAAATGGGTTTCATGTTTGGGGAAAGGTTACCAAATGCCTTGAGGGGAGAGTAGAGAGAGATCAATTTCATAAATATATTTGCTGGCTTTCTTGGTGTTTGGTGTAATGATGAAATACAAGACTAGAAACTCGCGGTTCTAGATCCATGAGTTCTAATCTTCCCTTAAAAGCTGAGGGTGAGTCACATTCTCTCAGTCCTATCCACTTCATCCGGTGATTGTTGTAGAAAAATGTAAGGAGGAAGTGGTACTATGCATGCTGTCTTGGATTTTATTTTTAAAGATGAGATATAAATCTAATAAGTTTGTTTTTCCTCTAGGATACAGAATGGCATGCCAACCCTCTCTGCTATAACAACAGTTCTGTGAGATAGTTTAGGATGAAAGTGAGGTGAACCTCCAAAGTTGTGGCTGGACTAGAACCTGTGTCTGTTTAATTCTAGTCAGCACCTTAACCACCCTGACTCAGTATTTAAAAGAAAGGATGCCCTGTGCACTTTGATACCCTGTGCACTTGAGACCACATGAACAACATCCTGTTAAGATTGCCTTGAAAGTCTTTCCAGAGGCTCCTTCCACTTGAATACACCTTTGACTCCTCAACAAGAAACAGTGTTGTTATGCTGCTGTGAGGAGCTTGGCAAGTGCCTCACCTTTACACGCAGAAGATGGCCAGGGCTCATCCAACTGGCCAAAGCATGAGCGAGGTGCGGCCATGCCCTTTCTTTATTCTCTCATTCTGCTTATTGGTCATTGCAAGAAAAAAAAAGTAAGCCACAAACAGGGTGTCCATTCACAGCTTGGCAAATATGCCTTTCACAGTACCTGGGAAATAAATTGGAGGATGGTGGCCAAGTATCACAATGCCTTTACTTCAGGAGGCAAAAGCAACTCCCCAAAGGGGAAGAGAATGGTGATGCTGTGATTTGCACCAGTGGAAACTGACTTTGCAGTGGTTCCTCTAAGTCAGTGATTGGCTCAGTGTGTCAAAAATTTAGAAAATTCAGAAAATGCCTAACTTGACTCTACAGCAGGGGTCCCCAACCACAGGGCCCCGGACCAGTACTGGTCCGTGGATCATTTTGTACCGGGCCGCAAAGAATGAATAATCGTGATTAAAATATATATAAAAATATGTTTTTAGTAAAGAAATAGTCAAGAAGCCCTTTACTATTGGGGAAGAATTGATTTTGCTGGTCCCTGAAAAAGTGTTTCTGCGTGAAACTTGGTCCCTGGTACAGAAAAGGGTTGGGGACCACTGCTCTACAGGGATATCCTTTCTCCTTCCCTTCCTTCCTTTCTTCTTTCCATGCTACTGTCAAGAAACTCATATATGTTCATTTAAAAAAAACGTACAGTCCAAAACATGTATGGTGCTATATATTACATAAGAAAATTTCAAATAATTACGAAGAATAAAATATGAGTAAAACAAATTCATTTTTAGAGGCTCTGGAGGCCATGCAAGAACAGACTTCATTCTCATCTGGTCTTTGCAGCCTCCAAAAATCACCTCAGAATAGGGTGTGCTTTTGAGAATAATTGTGTTGGTGAACACTAGCATGTCACTCAAAACAGCATCATAGGTTCACCATCACTGCTCTAAGCTAATGATCTTCTGAAGATCAGTGGCAAAGGGTGTGAAGTGCGTTGGAAATCTGCCTTTGTTGTGCAGATGGGCAAGAATGATTCTGATCCTCAGCATGGAAGATGTATTGTCTTTAAATAGAAGATGTAATGTCTTAAGGTGATATTTTAAAGATATCAGTCACCTATCCCCATCAGCTAAGGCTAGGCAGGTGATAACCAGGGAGAGAGCCCTCTTCATGGAAGTAGCTGTAGAAATTGTCCCTCATACAAATTTGTCTTATATTGATGGAATTACCTTTCTGATGCCAGGAAAGAATTTATTTTAAACAAAACTTTCCAAAATTACCAGTTTGCTTTCTGTTTAATCTTATATTTGTTCAGATGTACGCTCTTGTTCATTCCATATTTTAATATATTGTCTTGTTATTACTGTTGTTTTATGTGAATTACTCTAGAAATGTGTTTGGAGGGCAGTATTTAAAATTACATGTATATTGCTGAGGTACAGGAGATAATGGACATAGTCATTTAATTTGATAAGATAGTAAGCAGCATAATTATATAATGCTTAAAAAAATCTGCTTTAAGAAGTTATTTCCCCAAAGCCTAAAGTTAGATCAACAGGTTGTTTATGTCAATATTAAGAATGCCTCTCTGATGAATTACAGAAACCTATTATCATAAGTTCCTAATATGTAATGAGGAACTAATTCAGGATGTCAGTTTTACATCATTTTTTACTAGGCCAATTAACTGTTTTCTTAGAAGAAACAGTTTGTTTGAAATCTATCATGTTTCCAAATTTTATTAAAGCAAATGTTGATCTAGTCCCTCTATCTTTTCTTATTTAGGTGGAATAATTATAATCCATTCCTTCTGATTCATTCTTCAAGAAGATGGGAAATTCTTATGCGGGACAACTTAACTCAACACGTTTTGAAGAAGTGTTGCATAATTCTATTGAAGCTTCTCTCCGATCCAGTAATTTAGTGCCAAGGCCCATTTTTTCACAGCTATACTTAGAAGCCGAACGGCAGCTTTCATCTCTAGAAGGTAAGAAGTGCTCCTTTAGAAATATTTCTAGATCAGGGTGAGTCCTTGGTGTGCTCTGAGCTTGGTCATTTTGTTGCAGACATTTCATTGTCCAACTAGGATTGATAATGTTACCTAGCTGGATAATGAAATGTCTGCAAGAAAGCAACCAAGCTCAGAAAGCACCAAGGACCTCAAAGTGCTCCTTTGTTAGGGCTACTTAAAAAAAACCATCAGTTTTTAAGGTGATGGACATTATCCAACAGTATGTCAGTTGACATACTTTCACGCACATAATGGAATGTTCCCTTGCTCTGTTCATCCTTCTACTTTTATGGAATGTGTCCCAATCCTCCAAAATAGATTTAGATATGTATAAAGGTGCAAAATAGACCTTCTAGTGAATATTTATTCATGAAATATCACTTTTGCTTGTACATAGATTAGTATACAGGGATAAAAGCTTATCAAGAACCATTCTTCCAGAAATAATTAGTGTGTTCTTACTTCTCTGATTCTTTTGTTGATCCGGGATTAGAATGTTGTAAAGTCCTCCCTGTGTTGATATATAGGCAAAAATCCATATTGAGTTTTGCTCTCAACTAGTGAGAGCCAAAAAAATTGTAATAAATAGAAGAGGGAAAAGTTTACATGACCCATCAATAAAACAGAAGCAAATCTCATCTCTATTTCCAAAGGTCCTTGTTTTTATGATTACTGAACACATGGGAGCCTAGCCAATTTCAGCTGGTCTCATCAGTACTGTTCATCAATTCACTATATAGAAAGGCTTCTGATACAGTATTAGATTTAAATTTCTCATTTGTATGAAGCCTGCAAATGTTATTGTTCAGAGTCTTTGAAATATGTCAGAGAGAAAGGATTAACTTTTCAACTATTACTTTAAAAAAACTCCTACAAATGTAACTGGGACTTATACTCTTATAAGTGTATATCAGCTCAAAACCTTTTGAAATTTGTAAATTTGATTTAGTGTAGTGAACTGGAAAGAAATATAGCATTTGTGACTGGAATCCCAGCTGTGCAATGGTAAAAATGAGCATAGTTGGAACAAACAAGATTTTATACAATAAAGTAAATTGCAAATTGCAAACTCACCAATCAGTATTTCAGACAATTATTTTGATGATGAATAATATTGACTAAAAGCTGACAGTATTCTTACCTTTTAAACAGAATGTTTATACTTCCTGACTGAACAACAATATTGGGTTCAGGTTAAAGTTCAGCCTGGGAACTTCATATACATTCAAATAGCCTAAAGTATCAGAAAGTATGCTATTTTATTTTATCTTAATAGACAGCATTTTTATACAATATATTGGGTCTTGTTATTTTCTTGTATTGCTTCCTAGGAGGTGAAAATTTTAAGATACAATGTTCCCTAAGCAAATTTACTTTTTTTTTTTTAGAACATAAACCTTTCTTAATAAACTTTAGAATCTCCTACACTTCTGATCATCACTATGGAAATATTTCCTTCAATTCATTTCTGTTTTCCTTTACCCGTTTAGGGAGTATTTCCTTATGTCCGTTTGGCATGTACCTGTGATCTCCCAAATTACCATATATACTCGCATATAAGCCGATCTCGCATATAAGCCGACCCTTTAAAAACTGCCCCAAAATGAGGATTTTTGAAAAAACTCACATATAAGCCGACCCCCAAATACCATGGTGAATGCTTTTTTTTTCCCCCCAAATTTGGGGGTCGGCTTATACTCGAATAAATCTGGCTGCCCGACTTCGTGCGATGAGAGCCAAGACTCTCATCGCCTTCGCGGGCAGCGGCTTCGCGCAATGAGAGTCTTGGCTCTCATCGCACGAAGCCGCTACCCGGCGAAGGTGATGAGACTCTTGGCTCTCATCGCGTGAAGTAGGGCAACCAGATTTATTTGTGTATAAGCCGACCCCCAAATTTGGGGGAAAAAAAAAAGCGTTCTAAAGTCGGCTTATATGCGAGTATATACGGTATTGAAAGAATAAGTAATACCCTTGTTTTAGCATCCACTTATTTGTTTGGTGTATTCTCAGTGTGGAATACCTGTGATATTGGAAGTTTGCCCCAACAATAAAATAAAGCAAATTGTGATGTCAAGTGGTGAAAAACTATTTCTGCAATTGTTCCAAGATGATGGGGTTGTCTCCTTTCATATGTGTGTGATGTTCAGTCATTCATTTCATTCATTTCATTCATTCAGTTTTCTTATCACTGAATCAAAACAGACTGATAGCAGTTTACACAATAGTCAACATTAAAAAATTCATAAGAATATCCATGATACATATGACAAAAATTAAAATTATATAAAATATATATGGAGTCACAAATCTGTTACTGTCAAAACTTTTTTAAAATCTACAGAAAAAAGCAGTAAGAAAGTGGTTTGACACTGCAGTTTTCTGGAAGTAATTTAGGTAGCCCAGTCTAGCCTGTTTCCCAGAAATTAAAACAAATAAATGTTCTTGGGATCTTCATCCAAGTACTTACTAGGCCTAACCCTATTTAGTTTGCGAGCTCAGACAAACAAATGAGGTGCCAAGTTCTTATTGGATAAATCAAACATCTGGAAAAAATTCAGTCAATTAAATCACTAAAGAACATGATTTTCTTTCAGGGTAAATAAAATTCTTTGTCTATTGATTTAAATACAATTTTTCTTAGGTGCATAATTTTGGATTAGCATGCCAAATGTGCAATAGAAGAAATACTAAATATTATCTGGGATTTTACCATTTGATCATTTTATAATTGTCATGATTTCTAGTTTATTTATATTCCCAATTGAAAGTGCTGGCTTTGATAGTGAAAGCTGTTAGTGTTTGAGACTATGACTTGAAAAGATGCTTTTCTCTGTAAATACCTGTATGGACCTTGAGATTATCCCATAAACCCTTATTCATATGCCTTCATAAATCCCACTAAGATTACTAGGAAAAAGATCTTGACATTTCAGTTGTGCAACCTTTACCCAGGTAGATGAATTAAAAAAATACAATTTATTAATTGTTTTTTTTCATTGTTTCAATGAAACAATTTTGTTTCATTGTCTTTCCTTGTCAGCCTAAGGGCTGACTACTATATATTGATTTTATTTTCTACTGCTCAAGTATTCACACAATTTGTATTCTTTGCATCAGTGACTTACCCATAATTAGAGTAAAGAACAATTCATACAATTATTAGAAAACTTTTTGATTGATAATGATTGATAAAATTTTCTGGGTTTCATCTGGAGAGAGTTCACTCGTGAATGTTTGTTACTCAATCACCTAAGCTTTCTTCCATGTGTGAAGCAGCTGTCAGTGTTTGGAAGTTGTCCCAGGGGTCTATAAAGCTATGGAGGTTCTGTGGTGTTTTGAATGATGTATGAATCAGATGATTGCTGCACATTGATCCTGTCTATAAACTTGTACAGATTGCTCTCAAAATGTACATCCCATGTATGTATGTTGTGCATTTTATTAATGTTCCCACTGTGCTATAACATCTGAAATTCCTATTCAGTTTGATCTTCCAAAATCAAGTACTCTCAAAGTATATAGGTCTGCAGTTTTCACTGATTCTAGCTGGTATGTATATGTATAATTCTGCATGTTTGGAAGGCATCAGATTAGAAAATAGCAATAGCACTTACAGGTGAAACTCAAAAAAATAGAATATTGTGCAAAAGTTCATTTATTTCAGTAATGCAACTTAAAAGGTGAACCAGATATATGAGATAGACTCATTACATGCAAAGCAACATAATTCTAGCCATGATTTGTCATAATTGTGATGATGATACGACATTTGAAGCCCATGTCCAGGATCCGTCTGTGTGTGGTGGCTCTTGATGCCCTGACTCCAGCCTCAATCCACTCCTTGTGAAAGTCCCCAACACTTTTGAATGGCCTTTTCCTGACAATCCTCTCCAGGCTGCGGTCATCCCTGCTGCTTGTGCACCTTTTTCTTCCACACTTTTCCCTTCCACATAACTTTCTATTAATGTGCTTTGATACAGTACTTTGGGAACATCCAACGTCTTTTGCAATTAACTTTTCAGGCTTTCCCTCCTTATGGAGGGTGTCAGTGATGGTTTTCTGCCCAACTGTTGTGTCAGCAGTCTTTCCCCTGATTGTGATTCCTACTGAACCAGACTGAGAGACCATTTAAAGGCTCAGGAACCCTTTGCAGGTGTTATGGCTTAATTAGCTGATTAGAGTGGGACTCTTTGAGCCTGGAATATTGAACCTTTTCACAATATTCTAATTTTTTGAGATTGTGGATTTGGGGTTTTCATGAGCTGTAAGCCATAATCATTGCAATTATGAGAAATCACAGCTTGAACTATCTTGCTTTGCATGTAATGAGTCTATCTCCTATATTGGTTTTACCTTTTAAGTTGCACTACTGAAATAAATGAACTTTTGCACGATATTCTAATTTTTTGAGTTTTACCTGTAGACTTATATACCGCTTCACAGTACTTATAGCCATCTCTAAGCACTTTACAGTGTCAGCATATTACCCCCAACAATCTGGGTCCTCATTTTACCCACCTCGGAATGTTGAGTTTGCTCGTGAAATGAATACAAATGCATATCTCTATATCTATCTCTGTCATCTCTATCTCTATCATCCCTATCCCTGTCTCTATTTAATCCATATCTCCATAGCTGTCTTATCTTGTTCTGTCCATCCGTCCATCCCTCCCTCCCTCCATCCATTCATCCATCCATCCATGTCTCTCTCACAAACAAACAGCATCTGTAAATATGGAACAGCTGTTACTAATAAAGTTATCTTGCTTGCTGATCCTAAAGTGCAATTTATCTGAGTTCCAGTGATAGTGCTTGTGATCTCTTTAGCAGGCAATAGGGTAGATAATGAGGAAGAGGAGGAGGAGGAAGATGATGATGATGATGATGAAGGTTCAGAAACAAGTAACCCTCCTGTTACTTATCAGATGAAACCACCACCTGAAGGTTGTTGCACCACCGATGGTAAGATATTAGTGTCATTTGGATGGTTAATGTATAGGCATGCTATAGACTAGCATTCCCCAAACTTTCCAGTTCGGCGGACTGGCAGCAGCAGCAGGATCAGGGGTGGGGGTGGGGAGAGTGGCTAGTTTCACATGCTCACTCATCCATCACTTCCAGGGTCTGGTTCCAAATGGGCTGCAGCCTGGCACCAGGCCATAGACCGGAGGTTGGAGATTCTTCTTATAAACAGTTAAGATGTATTTTTTATATTAGCAACATGGCCTTATTTCTTTAGCATAAAATGGAACCAAATTGTAAAATCCAGCTAAAGCTTCATTTTACATGTACAAATACGTAATATTAAGGAACAAGTCCCTTTCACTGTTTCGTTAAAATTTAAGGCCTGGTTTTAAGTTTTATTATGCTGCTGGTAAAATTGTATACTGCAACATCCTAAGTGGCTCATATGCTTTCTGTATACCAATTACCATATTATTTTAAAAATATATAGCAAAATAAATACTGGATACTGCTTATAATCTGGTTTTTTTTCTACATCCCATTTTTTTCCCATTGTGAGAGAGTACAGTATATTTTCATTACTGTCTCAGTTTTCACATATTAGAGTGTGTACTTTTTAAATGGTGGACCAGTCATTAAGGAGCTCAGACTGAAATTTACCACTTCAATAAAACTTAGCCTTAACCAAAACCTTTTATATATTATGTTCACATATTTTATATCTTTTATTTATACACAATATGTGAAAATGTTTGTAATGTATTAAAAAGTCATAGGATTTGAAAAATAGAATTTAGATCAAGTTTAATTTATAATCCATCTCCTCCCACATATTTGTCATGCCAATTATAACAATGTTTTGTTAAATTATTGATTACAATCAAAATTCTTTTAATTTGTAAATTAAAAATATTGAGGTATAATTATAAGAAAAGAAGAATGTATATTGGCAGAATATATTCTACATCAGGGCTGTCAAATTCTCTGCCCACGGGCCAGATGCGCCATGTACCAGCCACGCCCACACCCGATTTAGCAAAGGGGAAAAAAGTTCCAATACGTCATGGGATGCCGCTGTGTTGACATGAGTTTGACGCCCCTGCTCTAGATCATCTGTAAATGGCATCATTCATAGAAAGCATACAACCAAGATTAAAAATTGAGCCAGTTGCCATGATAGATTTTAAGATCAATTTTAGTGAATGACCATGTACTAATATTGTTTGACATGAAGCTCTTTATATTGATCAACTACGTTATTTTTTTTTAACCTGAAAATTATTTGGAAATAGGTAATTCTTGAAATTTGTATATGCTGCTACACAGGATTTTTTATGTAAAGCTTTCTTTTCTGTTTGGAAATGACAGCTCTTCTGGTGCCAGCATTAAAAACAATCCTATTTGTCAGTCTACTGTATAGCAGAGCTTCTAACAAGACCAGGCTGTTCAGGACACTTGGAGACAGCAATATATAGCTTTATACTAAGAAAGTTGGTAAGGTACCAGAGTCTGCATGTGGTATATGACTCAGCCTTCCATCCTTCTGAAGTTGGTAAAATGAGGACTCACATTGTTGGGGGCAACATGCTGATTCTGTAAAGTGCTTGGAAAGGGCTGTAAAGCATGTGAAGTGGTATATAAGTCTAAGTGCTATTGCTGTATACCGAGGAAGACTTAGTGATGTTCACTCTATTCACTCTAAATTTCAATACAGACTATGCAATTTTCATACAAAGAGCATTTGAAGGTTTTTATGTATGCTAAACGTGACCATGACAGAATCAAGCAATCATGCCTTACCCAAGGAACAGAAGTTTGTTGTCAGATTTGTATCATCTGCCCAATAAATGAAAATTTTTTTTTGAAAGGAAATACCATGCTTATGTGTTTCAATTAATAAATAAGTGCTTGACTTACAACTGTTCATTTAATGACCATTCAAAGTTGCAACAGCACTGAAAAAAGTGACTTATGACCATTTTTTCACACGACCATTGTAGCAACCCCATAGTCACGTGATCAGATTTCAGACACTTGGCAACTGGTTCATATTTATGCTGGTTGCCAGGTCCCAGCGATCCCCAAGCAAATGGGAAACCAGATTTGTTTAGTAACTTAACAACTGCAGTGATTCATTTCATAACAATGGCAAGAAAGGTCATAAAATGGGACAAAACTCATTTTACAATAGCAATAGAAATTTTGGGTTCAATTACGGTTGAAAGCTGAAGGTCAAAATTCTGTGAATTGGAGCCCATTTGTCCCACCTTCTGCTACTGTTACCAGTTGCTGAAAAGAATAAATAAAATATGTAGGTGATAATTTCCTCAGAAAATTGAACATTGCACTCTTTGCACACGGAATATAATGAAACGATCATGCAATATTTGAAGGGCAAATCTACACTCCTATGAACATATGAACACAATACCCTCTTATCCACTAAGAATGTTTTGACTCCAACCCAAGGCTAAAATGATAACTAGGTCATTTTGGCTTACCAGTGCCTGAACTACATCTTGAATTACTGGGTTATTTTTGCACATTTCCACTGCCGTTTTTTTTTTTTTTAAAGTTTAGCAGGAGTTTGCCAATACATCCTGACTATCAGCATTTGAATTAAGGAGTTTTGCCTGAAGGGTAAAGAAAAATAAAGACTTTTGAGCAAGTAAGTGAACTTGCTAAGTTGGGTGATGGTGGTGAGATGCAAGGGTTGTTAAAATATAAATTCTGAGTCTTCCCCTCCTTTTCTCTTTTTTAAATGTTACTTTTTTTGTTTGTGCAGTTTTTAAAATGGTAAGCAGAAGGGATAATGAAGGGAAGAAAAAAATGTCCAAGCTGAATTTCCTTTTCATCTTCCCATTTTAAAGCAGAGTTCATCATAACCAGCTATTTGTTATTGTTTCTTCGTTATTTGTTATTCTTCTGTTTACATTTTTTGGGTAAACTTTCTGTGCAAATGTTTTCCAAACTGCTGATTTCTTTGGCCCCTTTATGTTCATGCATCTTCACAAGATATGTTGCTGCATCTTCCATTGTAGAAACTTAGATCAAGCTAATTAGGTGAGTCTAATAGGCGGATGAGCTATTCATACTCCCTAGCTTTAGTTTTGTTTCATTGGCAAGCTTGATGAAGAATGTTGTCCTTTCTCTTCCTCTCCAGGTTTCTGTCAGATGGGCAAAGACCTCAGGCTAGCATCCATTTTAAATGAACCAATTGAAGTGCCTTCAGGATTTTTACTGGTTGGTGCAAAATCACCAACCTTACCCGATCACCTTTTGGTGTGTGCTGTGGATAAGCGATTCTTGCCGGATGACAATGGGCACAATGCCTTGCTGGGTAAGTGGGATTGGTAATTCCCTTTTGTTGTCATTCAGTAACATTAGCTGAACAATCTCATCGTCTGCAGTTTGCTCTCTTATCCTTGAAAAAGTACAATATGAGCATGAATAACAAAAGGTACAAAAGGTCTTGATTCCAGTCTATGCTTAAAAACATGGTAAGGTCATTTTGGCTTACCAATGCCTGGATTACAGCTTGAATAATTTTTGCACATTTCCGCTGCCATTTTTTTAAAAAAGTATGCAAAAGTTTAAAAAGTTTCCTTTCTGCTGCCTTGGAAAGCTTTTATTTTAAGATGTGAGGTCGATAAATAAGGTCAAACTGTACAGGTAGTCCTCAACTTATGACCACAACTGAGCCCAATGTTGTTAAGCGAGAATTTGTTAAGTGAGTTTTGCCCTATTTTCTTGCCACAGTTGTTAAGTGAATCACTGCAGTTGATAAGTTAGTAACTGTTCTGAACCAGCTCCCCAAACACAACCTAATCCTCTGTAGTTAAATAAAAGTTTCCTTTATTAGGAGTCCCAGCACTCTTGGCAAAAAGTTTCTTTCTCACCACAGGTTAACCAGTCTGTCCAGCAGGGAGATGAATAGTTGTCTGCCACATCTATTCATTTCTGCTCCTTGCCTTTTATCCCCAGAGCTAGGGAGGGGCTTCACTAGCAGCAGTGGCTCTTCCTTCCCAAGGATCGGCCCACAGATTTCCACTGCTCTCCTTTCCTCTGCCTTTTGCACATCCACACATCAGGCACTGGACCCAGCTGTTCCTCCTCTTCCTCATCAGTTACCTCCAGACCTGGGGGCTGTTGATTCTCCATCTGAGGGCTAATCGATTGTTAAGCCTGGGTTCCCCAACCAGGGTTAGGTAGGCAAGCTAAACAGAATGTGCAGCGTTAGTCAGATAGGCACACAGATAAATGAGTGAGCTAAGCTTGTATGTTTATTAACATACAGTAAAAATAACAGATACGCTTGTGCTATCAAGAATATGTTTTATTCCAGTATAAGTTTATAGCATAGTCAAAAACAGTCCAATATTCATTTACCATGTAGTCAGTCCATTCAGGGATATTCAGTTAGCAAAGTCCATGTAGAATATCCTATTGTCAGTTCTCATAAATCAGTCCGTTGTTGTCTCTCCCGTTCGAGCAATGCAGTCTTGCTTCCAAGCAGTAATCAGGGATCATCAAAGCCAGAGAGAGAGCGAGCAAGCTGTAGCCTTGCTACTTTTATATGGTTTTCATAACCACACCCACAGTTGCTATTTTACAGTTAAAGCTGCATACACTAACTATGATTCATAGTTAGTATTTCACCTAAAACAGTTAGGGTGAACAATGTTATCCCTAACATCGATGGCCCAGACTCCATCTCTGTCTCTCTCTTTCCATTCCAGCTCCATTCCTTCTTCCCCCTCAGAACTCTCAGGTTGCCTTGATGCTGACCCTGATTACGGGGCTTCTCCAATGACTTTGCTGCAGAAGGTTGCAAAAAGTGACTACATGTCCCCGGGGCACTGCAATAGTCATAAATATGAATTTTGATCACATGATCATGGGGATGCTGCAAAGGTTGTAACTGTAGAAAATGGTCATAAGTCACTTTTTTCAGTGTAACTTTGAATGGTGTTCACTAAATGAACTGTTGTATGTCAAGGACTATCTGTAGTTCTTAGGAATCCAGATGTCTTTGTACAGTACATTCTGAAGATCACTTTAGCCTTAATTTTCATTACATTCTTTATATTGTTCATTGGTATATTTGTAAACAATTTGGCCTGACCTTATTGGAAATAACATCTTTTTAGTTTCAGTAGATCTTTCAAATTTGGAATATATTGTCCCCACTAGGTAGCCATATCCTTATGTTTAATGGTTAGTATTCTAAATAAATAATTAAGCAAATATATTTATTTTTATACAGTTATAAAATAGATGAATAGAATAGAATAAAAGGGACCTTGGAGGTCTTCAAGTCTAACCCCCTGCTTAGGCAGGAAACCCGACACCACTTCAGACAAATGGTTGTCTAATCTCATCTTAAAAACTTCCAGTGTTGGAATATTCACAACTTCTGGAGGCAAGTTGTTCCACTGATTAATTGTTTTAACTGTCAGGAAATTTCTCCTTAGTTTAATATTTCCAAATCAAACTTATTTATGATCATTTTAAGATGGATTAATAAACCTTGTCCTTGTCACATAACTCTACCCTGCAAGTTGCCATTTGTGCATCTGACCTTGGAAGATTAGTCAATCTGATAGGAGGCAGTAGTTGTAGATCTTAGACTTGGACTTGGACAGGGAAAAGAAGGATGACCCAGGTCTAATCTGTCTCTTTCTCTCTTCTAGCTTGCTTTAGTTACAAAACTGCTGACTGTCAGGGGAAAAAAAGTATCGAAAGAATGCAAAATAAAGATGGGATGAATAGATAGATGTTAGTGAAATTAATTTTGTGAGTGGAAGAAGATGTCAATCTAGAATAAACTCTGAAAGAAACTAGATTGGTGCTAAATAAATCAATTAAAAGACTTTTAACAGCTACAGCTCAGATTTAGTGTATAACTTCAAAAAGAAAAGCAATTACTTCTCAAGTAAATTTATGCAAGTATATTTTGAAACTTTTGTAAGAAAGCTATTTTCCATACTGCATATATTTCATCCTTTTACTGGACAGAAAAAGTGTTTGATGTTTGAGTGGCTGCTAGTCGTATTACTAGGCAACAAAGGTCTACAGAGGCCTGCCAATAAAAATCAAAGGAAAACCACATGAACCCCATATAAATAAATGTAAGATTTCAGTTTATAGCTAGCCCTGTGGGAAGGGGCAGAGTAGATAACTTTGTCAAGCAATAATATGTTTTGCTGTAAGATCTTGCTGTCTTTGATGGGTTACAATACAATTGGGCAACAATAGTAAAGAAATTAAAGAGGCTATAAATTAGCAGTGCGTTGTCATTTTAAAGATACAGGGAGTAGTGTTAAATCACTCAGCCCATTCATTGCTGCTGCTATTAACAGTTTAAAGTTCCTAGAGTTGTTAAATCAGAGGAAGTAGTATATGTGTTAATTGCATGCTAAACTACAGGAGAAAAGGATAGTAAGAAGCATTTGGTAATAATAACTAATGTTACATTTGTATGTACATTTGTGAATATTTTAAATTGAACACTGATGTTCCAGTAATTATACATACCAACATTCTTCTTTACTTTATGTACATATTCTTTACATTATTTACCCAGTGACCATCAACTCAGTCTCTTTCTAAATGTTTGAATTTTGAATCAAAAACTTTTGAATTCTCCAACCCATAACTGAAATGCACCAGAAAATCAAGTTTAAAAATAAATAATATAAAAATAATTTAAAACTGGAAGGCATACTCGGTTCCTTCTTAAGATTGATAGGTGCAGCATCTGCAGCAAACCATGATGACACCAAAATAAAAACACCTACCCAGTGATGTTTTATTAGTGTTACCCTGCATCTGATGTCTGAATACAATGAAAATTGTATTACTTGCATGATGAAGCAGTCCCATATTTTTCATTATTTTCCTGCTAACTGTGTGAATGGCCATGATTTAAAGAATTTGAAGCAGAAGTTTATTTATTTACTTACAAGGCTTGGGGGCGGGAACTCCAGTTAGATGTCTCTGAGATACATTCAATTCTCCAGTTCATAACTGGAATACACTAAACATCCAGTTTAAAAATAAATAATATCTTATAATAAATAATATCATAAAACTGGAAGACATACTCAGTTCCTTCTGAAGATTGATAGGTGTAGCAAATTGGTCCCCATGGCTTGATGGAACAAATTTTTACTAATTTGTTGAAAGCCAGGAGGCAAGGGACTGTGCAAATGTTGGGGTTAATACTGTTCTGTGCAGGGGGCTGGTAACTGCTTCTATGGTCTATCAGGATAGCAGTTTCTGAATGAGGAGATATATAAAGAGTTCCTCCCCTTTATTGGGTGGACAGTTGTTATTGGGAGACATTGGTTTTGCAGATGCTTAAATGTGACCATGTAGCGCTTTAAAGGTTCGACCTTGAACCAACTGGCAACCAATGCAACTCTCAGAGTAGAAGTGATACATGTCACATTCTGGACCACTTGTAACTTCTGAATGCTTTGGAGTTGTCCAGTTGAGAGGTAGCCAAGGAAAAAACATGTCTTGCCTTCTGATGCTTGTGATTAATTAATTGATTGATTGATTGATTGGATGACCAATATCAGTAACACTTCCCATTCCCAGCAGCATTGCAAATACCACACAAGATGAAGTTGTGCAAAAGCTCTCTTGGCCACAGCTGCAAGAGCTGTGAATCTGAGGACTCCTAAGCTGAGAACCATTTAGTCCTTCCAGTGCTAAATCTAGAATCCAGTAGAATCTGACTAGCATTAGTAGGCCTTTAAAACTATATTTCTTTGTCTTACTAAAAGTAAATTTTAGGTTGTTCCTCCCTATCCTGTGTCAGGCAACCTTCAGGTGCCTAGAAAGCATTTTCAGAGCATCTCATACTGAGCCATGGGATGAGATATAATGCTGGCTGACTTAGACTTCCAGGGAGTGGTGGGGGAAGAACTGATATATTTCTGGATAGTGGAGATCTGTCTGAGACAGAGACTGGTGATTGGGGGTCAAGCCCAGGACAGTGGAGTCTCTTCAGAAGAAGCCAGATTATCCACATGTGCTCTGGAAGACTTGGGAGAAAGCAACTTGGGAGTAAGAATGCTGGGAGCCATGAAAAAAAATCATGCTCAGCCTGAGCATAGCCTTTTTAGAGAAACTAAGTTTCCTAAATTTCCATTAGGAATATCACAACAAAACTACAGAGGTCTTCTGAACAGCAGAATTATACCAATTGATGAATGATCCTTTGACCAGGATTTAAAATTAAAGCTAAAATCAAAGAAAGAAATATAAGGACTTAAAAATAATTAAAATCAAAAGGCTTGCTAAGATTAGGAAATTAAGAGTTTAAAACCCACTAAAGGGACAGTTGAATTTGAAATTTAAAGTGTTTTTGAAATAAGGAAATAATATAAATCTCCATGGGAAAAGTGGACTGGTTAGCTTTGCCAAATCATTACACTAACAGATGAAAAAATATTGAGACAAGGTGATACTGCTGGATTTAAAAGAGAAAGAATTTTGCTTGAGATTGAGAATAGCTACAGAATAACCTGACAAAGACAATAAGGAGAGGGTTGCTGAAACGTTTAAGAAATTAGATTTGGAGGAATAAGACATATTCAGGTAATACAAGACAAGTTCTAGATTCAGTACAAGAAATAAAAAGTTAACATTTATACCAAGAAATTTATTGATGCAACTGTCAGGAAGGCCCCTCAAAATACCTTAGAATTTCTCCTCATCTAAAGGCCCTGTCACACTGCCCAACAGATGCAAAATGTTTGTAAAAAGGACACAGCAGACAAGAAAAATGTTCCATCTGTTGTTATCCGCTCTCAAAAGGGGCAAAAATTTGCATAACCAGAGTGGATAACACAGAAAGGAACGGACGGGGGGAGGACGCAGAGCGGATGGAAAGCGGATGCGGAACGGAAGCCTAGCAGATGGAAGCGGATGGGAGTGGATGGCACATCCGCAAGGCTTCCAGGGGACCTCAGGAAAGCAGACGCGGAATGGATACAGCGGATGCAGAGCGGATGCCGAGTGGATGAAGCGGATGCACAGCGGATGAAGCGGATGCAGAGCGGAAGCCTAGCGGATGCCTTGCGTTAATTGCGCATGCGGGGGGGGGTTTATTGCGTCAGCCCTGCGGATATAAAGGGAAGCAGCTCGGAAGCAGGTCACCATTCAGAGGAAAGACCTGCTGCCAGACGCATTGAGTGCCTTGCCTGCCTTGCTGCCTGCCATCCTGCCAGCCTTGCTGCCTGCCTTGCTGCCTGCCATCCTGCCATCCTGCCAGCCTTGGTGCCTGCCTCCCTGCCAGCCTTGCTGCCTGCCAGCCTTGGTGCTTGCTTACCTGCCAGCCTTGCTGCCTGCCAGCCTTGGTGCCTGCCTGCCTGCCAGCCAGCCTTCCTGCCAGCCTCCCTGCCAGCCAGCAACCCCACAACCATGGGGGAAAAGAGAAAGCCTCAGCCATCTGCTGCCAGCCCTGGCAAGAGGGACAGGGCCACCCTCCCGCCCCCTGTCCCTCACTCTGCTTCTGCTGGGGCTTCTGTAGCACAGGCTCGCTCTTCTGCGGCTGGGGCTTCTGCTGCTTCTGCTTCTGGAGGAGCTGATGTTGCTGCTTCTGGCGGTGGTGCTTCTGCTCGTGCTTACTCTGCTGATGCTGCTTCTGGCGGTGGTGCTTCTGCTCGTGCTTACTCTGCTGATGCTGCTCCTGGCGGTGGTGCTTCTGCTGGTGCTTACTCTGCTGAGGCTGCTCCTGGTGGTGGTGCTTCTGCTGGTGCTTACTCTTCTGAGGCTGCTCCTGGTGGTGGTGCTTCTGCTGGTGCTTACTCTGCTGAAGCTGCTCCTTGTCCTGCTGGTCCTGCTGGTCCTGCTCATGCTCCTGGACTTGCTCGTCCTGCTCGTGCTCCTGGTCTTGCTTGTCCTGCTGGTCCTGCTTGTGCTCCTGGTCCTGCTCGTGCTCCTGGTCCCGCTCGTGCTCCTGGTCCTGCTCGTGCTGCTGCTGCTGCTGCTGCTGCTGATGATGATGATCCTGCTGCTGCTGCTGCTGCTGCTGCTGCCGATGATGATGATTATGATCCTCCTGCTGCTGCTGCTGCTGCTGCTGATGATGATGATCCTGCTCCTGCTGCTGCTGCTGCTGGTGTGGAGGAGCAGCCCCTACAAACTGGAAGCCCCTCTGATGAGGGCCCATCTGGTCCTGCCAAAGGGAGGAAGAGGCGTATGCGGGAACGGGAGAGGAGGCAATACTCCATTGAGGAGGAACACAAGTATGAGATGCTGGAGTGGCTGAGAGAGAATGACTATCTGTGGCGGAAGGGACACCGGCTCTACAGGGACACCAAAAGGAAGCAGGCTGCTTGGAGAGAGAAGGCGGAGAGTCTGGGCTATACATCGGATATGCTTCTCAGCTGGTGGAAGCACATGCACACCTGGTACGGGAAGCTGCACCTGAAGAAATCTGGCCAGGCCACGGTGAAGCTGACGGACAGAGAGACCTACGTCATGGCCAGGTGCAGCTTCCTGGAGGGTGAGATCCGCCACCGAGGAGCAGCAGCAGCCCCTCTCACGACCCTCTCTCTCCGGCAGCCTGCTGAGAGCCAGTCCTCTTCCGGGCGAGAGTCAGCTCCTGTCTCCAGGCAGGTTTTTGTGGAGCGTGCCACAGCGGAGAACCCGCGGACAGGTGTTTTAACCATGGTGGAGCGCGTGGAGGACTCCCTGGTGCAGTGGGAGAAAGGAGATGGCACTTCCACCACAGTCCTACCCGCATCCACCCACAGCTCCACCTCCACAGAAAGGCAGAGAGCCAGACAGGAGGGGCAGAGCCACACTGTCCTGCTGGAGATCAGGGACACCATCCGGAGCAGCATAGATCTCCTCTCTCAGCTGGTCCACACTGACTCCTCATCCTCCAACCGCAAGCCCTTCCTCACCTATGTCAACCAGACCCTCACGGATATGGCGGAACCCTAGTACCAGGTGGTGAAGGACCGGATCACTGAGCTGCTTCACAACCCTCCAGATCCAGAGGAACCTGCTCCCACCCAGTCCACGTCTGCTCCTCCACCCCAGGTGATGTCCCTCCCATTCCAAGGCTTTCCACAGGCCCTCACCTACCAGGGGTATGGCTACCAGGAGGTCCAGCAGCACAGGCAGCAGCCCTTCCCAGTCCAGGCACAGAGTCATCGGACGACACCATTGCCACCGGTTCCACCGAGGCCACCCGCACCAATGATGTCACCGACAACACCGATGCCACCCACGCCACAGATGCCACCAATGCCAGTCCTCACCCAGCTGCAGACCAGACAGCCCCACTACACTGCTCCTTCCTCCACCCCACAGCCAAGCCCGGCCTCAGTACATCTGTCCTCGGTACTGGGGCTGACACCACATGGCATGGAGGAAGGAGCTCTTAACATCACGGGGCTGAGCCAGCTGTCCGAGAGCTTCCTCAACACATTGTCCCCTGTTGTCCTCTCAGGGCCAGGCATCCCAGTGGTGCTTCAGACCAGCACTCCAGCAGAAGCCACTTCCACAGCACCTGGACCCTTCACCCCTGAGACTGGGCACACCTCCGAGTGACCAAGAGGAGTGCCAGAGACTGGGTGGCTACCTGTAGTCTTTATTTGGACACTTGACTTGGGTCATTTTTTTTTTACAGCTTGTGATTAATAAAGTTTATCTTTGCTTCACACACTTGCTTCATTTATTTATGTCAATAAAGTTTTGGTGGAAACTTTTAGAAATGGTTTAAGCCTTTGCATGCTTGTGGGATGGGTTAAGATAGCAGTGGGATGGGCAGGGATACCTGTGGAATGGGTAATAGCTGTGGGATGGGCAGGGATACCTGTGGGATGGGCAGGGATACCTGTGGGATGGGTAATAGCTGTGGGATGGGCAGGGATACCTTTGGGATGGGTAAGGATAGTTGTGGGATAGGGAAGGATAGCTGTGGGATAGATAAACCTCCAGTGAAAGCATAGTGGGACTGTATGGTCCACCCTCCCAGGTGCCACACCTATGGCCCTTCATTATCAATACTAATGTAAGCATTGATCCACACATTTGAACATAAACACAACTCTTTATTAAATGCCCTGTTCATTGTAGGCCCACCCAACATACATGGCCCAATCTCATCAGTGTGATGAGACAGGCTGAAGGAAGCATCCATTAATCATCTACCATCCTGTCTTGCCACTCCACTGCTCCAGCTGGGGAGTTGCCTCAGTGTTTCAGGAGGTTGCGCTGCTTCTTCCCTTCATGTGAGGCTCTGTTGGGGCATTGCACATCCTCAGTGTCTATCAGGTTTCACCCTTGCCTCCATTCCCCAGGCTCCATGTCCCCATTGCCTTGCTGGAGGTCCACGAGCCTGTTCTGCAAGACTGGGTAGCGGGTGCGCATGAGATTGTGCAGGATGCAACAAGCTTCCACGATCCTCCTCACGGTCTCTGGGCGATGCTGCATGGTGGTGAGAAGTACCTGGAACCTGTTGGCCAGGATGCCAAAGGCGTTCTCTACCACCCGCCTTGCCCTGGACAGCCTGTAGTTGAAGATCCTCTCTTCACAGGTGAGGAGTCTGGAAGTGTATGGCTTCATGAGGTAGGTTCTGAGGGAGAAGGCGTCATCCCCCACGATGAAGTAGGGCACATCTTGCGTGTCATTGGGCAGGGGGTCTGGATCTGGGAAGCCCATGATGAGGTTGCGTTCCAGCCCCTCCTTGAGGTCACTGGCGTTGTATACCTGGGCATCTGAACATGAGCCGTTGCCTGAAGCATCGATGTACATGAACTTGTAGTCAGCATCGACCATGGCGAAGAGGACGATGTTGAAGAAGCCCTTGTTGTTGAAATAAGTGGACCCCGACTTGGCTGGTGCTTTGCAGGCCACGTGCTTGCCATCTATGGCTCCAACAGTGTGTGGGAAGTTCCATTTCTGATACCACTGCTCTGCAACTTTCTTCCATCCTTCTTCAGTGGAGGGGCACTGGAGGAGCTCCTCCAGGTATTCTTCGATGATGGCCTGCACCACTTCTCTGACCACAATGCTGATGGTGTTGTGTGGCACCCTCCAGCCGTACTGCATGCTCCTGTAGGTGGTCCCTGAGGCCAGGTGTTGCAGAGTCAGTGCCACCTTGAGCCCAGGGTCCAGGCTGGGCCGGAAGTTGGTGCTCTGCTTGGTCAACCTGGGTGTCAGCCGCTGCACAACTTCGTCAAACATGGCTGGAGGCATCCTCATGAAGTTCTGGAATGCATGTGTGTCTTCGTTCCTGAGCTCCACCATCAGCTTGTTGTACAGTCCATACTCTGCTCTTCTCCCGATCCATCTTCGGACCCAGACGATTCTTGGCCGCCTCCTTTTCTTCCCATAGTAGAGTTCACAGAGCCTGTAGATGGCTTCGCACTGTTGCAGAAGGATGGTGGCTACCAAAAGGAGTTTGTTACGATCCATGGTGGAGATGACTGGATTCTGTGGAAGAGGAAGAGGCAGATGAAGGCTGCAGAGGTCTGCACGGCAGGGCTGCTGGACTGAAAGTGAGATTCAGGTGAGTTGCTCCCCCTTTTTATAGGCAATATAGGTTTTCCCCTATGTGTCCCTTTGCATCCTGTAGGCATCCTCTATACATCATTAATATCCGAGATAGGTCCCCTCTGCGAACGATTTTTCCATTTTAAATGCTTTCTTTGCGTGCTGCATCCGCTTTCATACTTTCTCCGTCCGTGCTACTAACGCTGCACGTCTGTTCCGCATCCGTTCCGCTTCCTCCCTGTGTCCGTTTACCGCTGGAGCGGATTGAGTTGTGCGGATGCGCAGCGGATGCCTAGCGGATATAGCGGATGCGTAACGGATGCAGAACGGATGTCCCCCGTGTGCCTAGCGGATGCAGAACGGACGCATTGGATACATTTTCCGCTCAAAAGTTTTGAGCAGCTCAAAACCCTCTGAGCGGATGAAACGTCAATAGACGGATGCTGGACGGATAGAGAGGAAGCAAAACGGAGGCAGTGAGTACAGAACGGAAGCATCGCGTTAACCAACGGATGGCAAGTGTTTTTCTCCGTTTTACATCCTCTTTCCATCCGTTGGTGCAGTGTGAAAGGGGCTTTATGCCAGGTGTCTTTTTGTTTGCTTCATTTCTAGGAGATAGGCTTGGAAAATGCATAACTTGTTTTAGTAATAGAGCTTAATAGTTATTTCTGTTTAACAGTCATTTGTATAGAACTTGGGTGGGATTGCCAAATATACCGTTTCTAGCTCCACCAGTGAAGCTATTTTATTTTATTTTACTAGGTCAAAACATGCATCCATAGCCACATCCCTGTACAGAATTTAGTTCTAAATAATCCAAAGGACATGACTAGGGTGGCTTCAGAGCCAAATTAAAAAGCGATTTGCGAAAACCTTTCATAAATAAATTATCTTAAGTGATGCTGAATTTGGGGTGTGTGTGTGTCACATTTTCCTATCTCCTCAGACTCATATTTTCAATGTCAATATGTCTGTTTCTGGAGGGAATTCTGCTCATTTGCTCTGGTTGAAAACTTTGAGGGATGGTATTTGCAGTAGGAAACATGTGGTTATGAAAAATATATTTGGAACACTTGTTAATTGATTGCACTTTTGATGGTGGGTGTGCCTGGAGGCATCCAGGAGCTCACAAGCAAAATGACCACATCCTGTACTATTTTGTCTAAAATCTGTCAAATGGTCTTGCACACACCTCTTAAAATCAGAATGATTAACAGAAATAAAGTTTTGGAGTTCTGCCTGTAGCACTTAAAACATCATCATCACTTGTTTTCTTCATATGTCATCTTCCAGTTTACTTAATTCATTCATTTTGCTGCTGTGACTCCACCAAAGACATTTAAACCTTTTTTAATATGTTAAAAATCGCAGTAAAAGAAGCAAGGTGAAAATATAAAATCAATAGTATATGAAATTTCCTGTAAAAACCAGCTGAAGCATTAGAAGAAACATGACTGGAAATAATAGTCTTAAACATATGCTTGAAGAAAGCTCATGTTAATAGTTTTCTCGCTTGTGCCTATTATTAGTGATGATGCTGACTAATATAATTTTTCTTAACCTGTGGAAGTCTTCCAATTTCTCTTCAGTGTTTTGGGGTGCTTTTTTTTTTCTTCCTTTTTTCTTCCACAGCTAGACTTTTTCCCCGAATCAAAAAAGCTTCATTTTAACAGTTTATCTTCATTCTTAAAAAGTCTGATTAATTTATCAAGGCAAAATTAAGCACTGTAATGGGAAAAGATTGAGAATGTCCTCACACTGTACATGGGACATACTATATTCAAATCAAATACCCTCATGCAAATCATATACACTTTTTAGTCAATTTCTTGCACTTCTGTTTCTGTTAAACCTCATATCCAAAAGCCTTTCCTAGCTGACCTTGGCTGATCTTGAAAAAGCTAAGCATTATTTGGACAAGATTAAGAATTCTTGGAACTTGGAAGAATTCTTTTTCAGAGCATGAAATATTATTTTCTCCCAAGAGCTGTTCAGAGCATCCAGAAGTGGGAGGTGCTTCAGTCTCTTCTGGAAAGGCTGGGCTTAAAACTCCGGGATGCTCCTCCTCCTCCATGGGACACCTCCCCAGCGTCCCCCAGTCTTAGCTCAGCCTTCGTGGTAAGAGGTTGTGCATTCCCTGACTGGAACGGTTTCTGATTCAGGTTTGCTCTTGGGTTTTTTTGGCCTTTAAAAATCTTCCCCATTAATTTGGTTTTTTTTTTTTTCAGGCTTGTTCCTCTATCAGGTTTCCTCGATTAATTAAAAAACAACAACAACAACCAGTTCTTTGTAAATAGTGGAGCCTGCCACTGCTCAGGCAGCCTGAGGCTAGTGCCTCAGGCAATTTCATTATCTAACTTCCGATCATCTTCTCTGTGATCGTAGCGCAGCGCTCACAGCCGCGGCTCACTTCGCCTTGCTGTTTCTTCTGACAGAAGCTTTTAACCCGCAAGTTAGAGCCCCAGCAGCAGCAGCTCATTAGAAGGCTCAGACATAAGCAATGGAGATTCTGCTTCCCACCCTTTTCAACGGCTGGCTCAAGTTCATGCCTAATTATCACAGGCGCCATTCCCCACTGGTTTCCCTTTTTGGGGACTGAGGCAGTACCTTCCCACTTTTTTCTCCCTGGGTTTAGCTCTCCCTTGTCTGGCTAACATTGGATAAGCAGGCTAGTCATTAAACAGGCATTTCCTTGCAATTGCCTTTGGATTATTTCTTTGGAGTACAAGTGCCATTTAAATTGCGAGAGGTTTGTTTTTGACAGGAAAGGATTCACCTCAGATCCTGTACAGCTGGTTTCCCTTGTTGGGGACCAGGGATCCAGAGTTTTTCTCGCTTGGAGCACTTGGGGGTTTCCCTTATTGGGGACCCTTAGATACTGTTTACCATTTACACAGTTATACCTATAGATATAGGCATATGTATATGTATATGGGCATGCATATATAGACATATATATTTAAATATAGTCTTACTCTCCTGGAGGAGTGTTCTACCTTCAACTTCAGGGGAAGGCATCACCCCAAAGTACAAATAATAATCATAATCATAATCATAGTAATTAAAAAAACTTAAAAATTAAAGTAAGAGGCAAGAGAATCGGTCATCCACAATGGAAGGTGACAACGCTTTCTGCTCCAAGCCAAACAAGTCCCGGGATAAGTCAGTGGGCCCCAAAAAGGCCTCTAAGGTGGCGGATAAGGATGCCCATAGACGGCACCTAGCTTTGGAGAGGGAGGTGGATGAGCCCATTGTGGCACTGGCCTCTTCTTCAACCTTCCCCAATGAGGCCAAGGAAGCCCTGAGACCGGAAGAAAAGAGAGCAGAGTTGGCACTCCGTAGGGTGCATGTTTCTAACGCCTTGGCCATTCAGGCAGCTACAGCTGCGTCTTGTTTTACATGGTCCTCCCTACGATGGCTCTTCCACTTGAGGGATATATTGCCGGTGTCAAATGTCAGAGCCCACCAGGACATAGCTAAAATTATTGCAGCGGCAGAATTCTCTGCCGACACCACATTTAATGCAGTCAAATTCTCATCTAGGGCCATAGCATCTCGCGTATCAGCACGGAGACTGCTATGGCTCAGGCATTGGCAGGCGGATACCAAGCATAAATGCAAGTTGGCATCAGCCCCAATATCGGGGGATAAATTATTTGGCAGTGTCTTGGAGCCCCTCCTTATAGAAAATAGAAACAAGAAAAAAGTGCTTCCCCCTCTTTTTCGGAGATCCGAAAACAGAACGCCCCAGTCGTTTTGAAGGGATTCCTTTCGGCCCTACTATCAAGGCTCATACGTTCCCAGATCTCAGAGAACATCAGGCTACAGGCCCACTTTTAGACAGGATAGGTCTGAATCTTCTGATAGAGGTCAGCGGGGAGGTCAAAACAGAAAAAACCCCAGAGGTACCAGAGGCCGAACTTTTCGTCGTCCCAAGTGAGTCCTTGACAGCAGTTCCCATTGGAGGGCGGCTAAAATTGTTTGCTGATCAATGGGACAGCTGCACCTCTGATGCGTGGGTCAGGGACATTGTTAGGTTTAGTTTGGCGCTAGAGTTTCAATCCTCCCCCCCGAACTTTTTCATTAGGAGCCCTAGGTCCACGGACCCCATTAAGAGGGCGTTGATGCAGGAGGCTATCAATCACTTTCTACAAATTTGGGCTGTTAGAGAGGTCCCATCTGAACAGTGGGGTCAAGGCAGTTACTCTCTATTGTTTGTGGTCCCAAAGAGTTCGGGGGGCTGGAGGGCTATTCTGGACCTCAAAGGTCTGAACAGGTCATTGATTTATCGAAAATTCAAAATGACTACTCTCCAGTCCATTCTGCTTAGCATCAGAGAGAACGATGTCCTGACTTCTGTAGATCTAACAGAGGCCTATCTACATGTACCAATTAGATCTGCTTACTACAAGTATCTTAGGTTTTGCTATTGTGATCAGCACTATGAATATATTGCCCTACCATTCGGTCTGGCATCGGCCTCTAGGACCTTTACCAAGGTCCTGGTGGCTTTGGCTGCCTCCCTCAGGATCAAATATATTCATTTACAATGTTATCTGGATGATATTTTAATTTTGTCATCTTCCAGACATCAAGCAAAATTGGATTCCAAGATTACTCTGTAGACCCTTCAAGATCACGGTTTTTCCATCAATTGGGATAAAAGCCATTTGACCCCCTCAACTAGGCTAGTTCATCTAGGGGCAGTGATAGATACTGTGGAGGGCCAGGTCTTTCTCTCTCAGGACAGGCTGAATAGTATCCAGTCTTTGGCCAGAGAGATCAGAACCTTAAAGAGGGTTTCCTTGGCAGTTCTGTCTCAACTGTTTGGGAAACTGATTTCTTGTATTTCTATTGTGCCTTGGGCTCGGTTCCATTCTAGAGAGCTGCAATGGTTCCTGCTACCTTTCCAACGATCTGGAAGAGCCACTTCCAACATCTGGATAAAGGTACTGCACAATGTTCTCTGATCGCTCCATTGGTGGTCGGAAGGCATGATAAACAAAGGGTGCCCTTTCAAGGAACTTTGCAGGGCAACAGTCATACAACCGATGCCAGTCTGGTAGGATGGGGAGCTCACTTCCAATCCCACACTGCACAGGGAATTTGGACTATTTCCGAACAATCACAAAGCATCAACCTGTTGGAGCTGCGAGCAGTTCATCTGGCGTCATGCAGTTTTCTACCCCTCTTCCAGTCATGCCGCGTTCTAGTCTTGACAGACAATATCACAACCAAGGCCCAGGTAAACAGACAGGGGGGTATGCATTCCAAACTTCAGATGCTGGAGACAACCAGGTTGTTCAAGTGGGCCGAGGCCAATCTGTTGTCGCTCAAGGCAGAGCACATAGCAGGGGCCTTAAACACAGGCGGACTGGCTCAGCAGGGCCACGATAGATCAGGCAGAGTGGCACCAACACCTGTCTCTCTTCCAGGAAGCAGTGCGGAGGTTTGGACAACCGGTGATTGATCTATTTGCTTCTCCCCTCAATGCCCAATTGCCCTGGTATATTTCAAGGTACCCATCTCAGGGGGCGGAGGCCGTCAATGCTCTGCAGTGTCAGTGGCCTCCCAGACTTCTATATGCATTTCCTACATTCCCTGTAATACCCAGGTTGATCCAGAAGTTATTGGAGGAATGAGCGGAAATGATATTGGTTGCCCCTTACTGGCCCAGGCGAACATGGTTCGCGGACTTATAGGACCTGTTGAGAGAACAACCTTGGAAAATTCCACCGTTGAGGGTTTCCCTCTCGCAGGGGCCGGTACTTCACCCGGACCCACAATGGCTCAGCCTAGCCATATGGAGGTTGAGAGGAGCCATTTAAGGGCACAACAGATTTCTGAGGATGCCATTGTCACCATACAGGCATCCAAATGGTCCTCAACAAATTGTATATACGAGGCCATGTGGTCCGCTTACTGTCACTGGTGCCAGGGGTCCAACACTGATCCAACCACCCCATCAATAGGACAATTATTGGACTTTTTACAGGAGGGGTTGCTAAAGGGCCTATCTCCAAATACTTTATGCAGACAGGTGGTAACCTTCGCCTTGGTGATATCCTGGGGTGACTTTCATTTCATAGTGCACCAATCCACTGTCCGCAACTTATGACATCCTGTTAACCACACTTACAACTGGCCAGTTCGAACCTTTAAGAACCACTAGTCTCAAATTCCTGACATATAATGTGGTCTTCTTAATTGCGATCACATCAGCAAGGAGGATTTCCAAATTGGCAGCATTGTCAATGAGAAAGGACCTGTGCGTGTTTTATGCGGACAGAGTGGTTCTCAGATTGGATCCATCATTCATCCCCAAAGTAAATTCAACCTTCCACAGAGCACAGGAGTTGGTGCTTCCAAATTTTTGTCCGAAACCATCTCATAGACTGGAGCATCAATGGCATCGACTTGATGTTCGAAGGGCGTTACGCATCTATCTAGACCGCATGGCGGCATTTCTAAGATCTGAGTCTCTATTCCTATCCTTCAACCCATCCACTTTAGGACACAAGGTGTCGTCGACGACCATTGGTAGATGGTTGAGAGCCATCATCGCTAAAAGTTACGAATGCCAGTCTATCTCAGTTCCTTAGAACATTACAGCCCACTCAACAAGGAGTGCGGCAACATCAGCAGCATAGGCCACTCAGGCTTGCATAGACGAAATTTGCAGAGCGGCGACTTGGTCTTCATCATCGCCCTTTGTCAGAAATTATAAAATTGATATCTATGCCTCAGCGGACGCTTCATTTGGCAGAAGAGTCCTGCAGAGGGTCCATAGAGTTTAGGAGTGGATTTCGATCCAGACGGAGTCCCTCTCTAAGGACAGGCCAAGCTTTGGTATGTCCCACTTCTGTATGCTCTGAACAGCTCATGGGAGAAAGGGCATTGGTAATTACCTGATACATCCGTTCTCTGTGAGCTGTGAAGAGCATCCAGTCCCACCCATTTCTTTCCATCCGGTGGGGTTCGGTTCCAGTCAGGGATCTAGATAAGGTGATGAGTTCCGCACTTTGGCACTCAGTCTTCGCAAAACTGGGGGATGCTGGGAAGGTATCCCATGGAGGAGGAGGAACGTCCTGGAGTTTTAAGCCCAGCCTTTCCAGAAGAGACTGAAGCACCTCCCACTTCTGGATGCTCTTCACAGCGGGCGTATCAGGTAAGTACCAACACCCTATCTATTAGACAAATAGATACACAGGTTGTAGACAAATCACTGATAGATGTACAGAAGTGAACAATCTTATTATTATGATTCCTCATGGCATGTTATATATCTAAAAATTAAAGTTGCACATCCAAAAATATTAGTGCATGTTTGAAACATAATTCATTCATTCTTGGAATACAGTAATTAAAAATACAAGGATTCTCCCTAGCCCACCTCTGTGACCATTTTTTCCTCTGTGGCCATTTTAAGAAGAGTCATAAGGCATGATTTTTTTACTTAGAATGGGAGACTGTCCATAAGCCCTTTTTCACAAGTCTAAACAAACATAAAAACATGCAAGCAGATATGTTTATGATGTGGTATAAAGTAATCGTGTCCTACTTTCTCCCAATTTCTGGGGCCCTCTAAATTGTAAACAGGTTTGTTTGAGTAGAGTCATGTTGTGCAAGGGCAAATTCCGGGCTTCCTATGTTTTCTAGTTGCTTTCTACATTTTCTTTGCTTAAAGCAACTATTATTCACAGGTGTGCTGCCTCTGGCTTCTGTAATGTGTTCGTCTGTGAGTCAGACTTTCACAGCCATTTCTTCAGTTTCAAACTGAAACAGCTGTGAAAGTCTGACTTACAGATGAACACAATACAGAAGCCTGATGATGGCAGATGAGATTCTGCCGAAATGTTGCTACAACTTTAAAAAGCACAACTACAATGATGTGGGAAAATACCCGAACAAAGCTGAACAGCATACATGTAAGTACCCGCGAAAACTTTATATATATATATATATGTTTTCTTAGGTTTTCGCGGGTACTTACATGTGTGCTGTTCAGCTTCCTTCGGGTAT
>BLBF01000007.1:12282134-12299719 GCA_015471245.1 Laticauda colubrina | reverse complement strand
GTTTTCTTAGGCTTTTGCGGGTACTTACATGTGTGCTGTTTAGCTTCCTTCGGGTATTATCCCACGTCATTGTAGTTCTGTTAAAGTTGTAGCAACGTTTCAGCAGAATCTCATCTGCCATCATCAGGCTTCTGTATGGAGTTTGTACAACTCCATACAGAATATTCTCCATACAGAATACTCCAACAGTATACAAGCTCCATACAGAAGCCTGATGATGGCAGATGAGATTCTGCTGAAACGTTGCTACAACTTTAAAAGCACTACAATGACGTGGGTAATACCCGAAGGAAGCTGAACTGCATTCATATATATATATATAGTCTTATGGTTTTTAAACCATAAGATCCTAGTTTAATGTATTTTATTGTTGTCAGGGCTGCCTCCAATCAATTCCTAGGAAAGAAAACCCTTGACTCTATTGATTCAGAGAAAAAATACTTTTACTAAGAATGAACTGAAAGCAGCAAAAGTCAGGCAAGATCTGAAGCAAACGCACAGGGAAAAGAGAAATTGAAAATTGTTTCAGAGCCTATTTCCCAGTAGCCAGGCAGAGAGTCCAATCATCGCCCAGGGTGATGTTTTGGGAATGTCTCTGGTCCATGTGCTCTGTGCTTCCCTCATGTAGGCCGTTCCCAGGATGGTTGGCCTTGAAGATGTTAAATAACCCAGGCTGGCCTCTCTGAGTCCAAGCCTCCCCATCGATTCCCAGCAATTCTACTCTCACATCATCTGCACATTTCCCCTCCCAAATGCCCATTGCTCCCTTGCTTCCCATTTCCATGGCAGCTGGCAGCAAGCTTGAAGGAGAGTAATGATAGCGAGACTGACAATTGTTTTCCTGTTCATTTCAGAAGAGCATAAGCACCAAGGAAGACTCTTGTAGTGCCTGGCAGTATCATAGGAAACCAATATTTTCCACAAAATTCAGCAGGGCAGTGAAATAATAAAAGAGCCTGGACACAGGTGGAGTACATCTAAAGCTAAAAGACTTATTTGGGTCTTTGGCCCATCCTTGAAAGGTCACAACACTAAGAGGAATCACAGTGCCTCAGATGTGGTCTGCCAGAATTGGCCAAATAAAATTAACAGACTGATCAACCTTTGGTCAGGGTTGATATGGGCTGGTTTTGAACCAATGACCTTGAGGTGAAAGGCCTTTATCAAACCTACCAGAAATATTGATTTCTAGCCATCTTGAGGTCTCAGCCATATGACAGAGATAAATTGGAGCACCTTCTGGTTGGTTTGGCTTCTGTGACCTCTGATTTAACTACAGTGCACATGGAAAATCTTTTTATTTAATTTGTTTACAAGATGAGGCTATGTCCTGCCCTGTGCTAGGTCCAGATGCTTGTGTATAATTGGGGATGACATACGATTCACATTTATTTACTGAATTGCTTGAAAATGTCATACCAGTACAATTTGACTATATGAACATTTTAGAAAGCCTCTCTTAAATATGGAAAATGGGCCTGCAGTTATTCAAAAGCATTTTTATTCTGCATGCAAATTTGCAAAATAACAATCCAATTGTGGGGGGAAAACAGTGTGCCCTTGTAGGAATTTTGGAAATGTACAGCATAATTCCACTTAGTTCTGCCTTTTAAGGGTTCTTTTAGGTGAACATTTTATAGGCTTATCCATTTGTTCTCTTTAATGGAAAAAACTAGACCGCCAGCCAGTCAGTTTTATTAATAGCCCGTCCTCTTGTACAAACTTGCTTTCAAAATCTCTCAGCTTGTATTGTAGGTGGTAAACAGATACAATATCTACAGTTAAACATAGAATCTATTTGCCATGGAAAATAAACTCAAACTCTGTTTAGTAGATGAATATAGACTATAGCTGGCAAGAAAGTTATTTTTAGTTTTTGGCTGCAAGTGGATGTCTTAGAATGTAAAAATTTCAAGGAAGTTTATTTCAAACCCAAGTATTAAAAGACTCTTTCAGATGTTTTATTTAGTAGTTGGTCTTATAGCAAGTCTAATGCTCAACCCACAATATTATTTTTTTATTTTTGTAAATTGGGTGGCATTAGAGCTTATTCTTAGTTAAGTAGAAGATATAGTACTATTTTTCTGCTGTATTTTTCTGCTGGAGAGCTGTATTTTGGCTGTGTGCCAAGTCTGATAAGGGATAATTCTCAAATTATCTAGGTCATAAACATCTAAAACGTGTAATCAAACTTGTAGCTGTTCTGTTATACCAATTTCTTTCCTTTTTTCCTTATTCTCGTTATCCATTGATCTGCCTGGCTAATCATCTCAGAGATACGGTGTTTCCACCTGAGTTTTTATTAAAATCTAAGTGAAAGAAATAAGATAGGTATTAAAGTCAGGTTTGTTTGTTTTTTAATTTTGAAAAATCTGGTGTCTGTGTATGTCTCTTCTTGTGTTCAGAGCTATTGTTCCTTTTGTTAAAGCCATTCCAAGCAGACTGAAATACATTGTAGGGACTATTTCATTTATCTTACCTCATCTTTGTTTCTGTTTATTTCGTCAGGTTTCTCTGGAAACTGTGTTGGCTGTGGCAAGAAAGGATTCTGCTACTTTACTGAGTTTTCTAACCATATCAATCTAAAGCTGACCTCTCAACCCAAGAAACAGAAACACTTAAAGTATTATCTGATCAGGAATGCACAAGGCACACTGACCAAAGGCTCTGCAATCTGCTGGAAGGGGGCAGGTGAGATAATGTAGCTCTCCTTTTAAAAGGTCTGGAATATCTCTGGAAAGTTACTGACATAGAACTCCTTAGAAATAAATCTGCTAAAGATAATTGACATTTTGTTAAAAGCCCAATAAAACACTTCTAAAAAGTGTAAGTATCTACTTTAAAGTCTCCTTTTTAAAAGTGCTTTAATAGATAGTCCGGAAGGCATTAACACTTATAGACTCCCAGTATGCCTTCAATATAAGACTGAACCATAATGCATAAGGGCAGATGGTCTTCTCCCATTCAGTCTTCTCCCATTCCTGGAGGAAACAAGAACGGGCAAAATATTTTATTGATACGAAGACGAATTATATGAAACCAATGATTCAAATGACATTTCTCAGGAATAGCTCATGAGTTCCTTCTTTGAAGCAATAATGTAGGCATGCCTGCTTGTGTTGACATATAAAATTCAATTTTTGTAGATTTGCAAAAACAAAGTGAGCAGGTCTTACTGGATAACAAGTATCTCTTTTTTTTTTTAGAATTCAAAAGCCGACAATCCTCCTCCAACACTTCTTCCCATACATTGTTTCAGCCTCCAGAGCACACAGGCTCTTCAGCAACTGTTATGAACGAACCATTTCTAGCTGCACATCCAGTAGTTCAAGCTGGAATCCATCAAACAAGTAAGTACTGAGAGGTTTTTTTCTCAAATGTTCTGATCTGCATTTTCCTTTGCTTGCTATATCAAATCAAGCCTGGATGGATTGAAACAACAGCATGGCTTTAGCATTGTGTATGACCCTAAATCACTTGGGGCAAAACATGAACTTGCCTATTATTTATCTCTGCTGATTGAATAACTCTGACACTGAGTTAATCTATTTTTGCAGCTTTACAAAACATGTTAAATTATAAAATAATCAAACTGGCTGGATTTGCACTTTAGGCAAGGGCAGAAATGAATAAATAAAACTGATCAAGATTAACTGAGGCTAGCATGCTATGCGTATGCAGATGGTGGTTCTTCAACTTAACCTAATTTAACATGTTATCTGAACACAAACTATAAGTGTTAAGAGGGTCAAATACCTGTGATGCTCCATGGATGCATAATTTGGATTTCTGTTTCAGATGAGATTTAATGCCAAGAATAGACTGATATGCAATGATTTCTTTGAAATGTGAAATATTGTTTCACTTCCAATAATTCTTTGCCAGTTGGAAAGCAGTTGTTGATCTCTTTGGTCTTACAATACAAATAAAGTTTGTTGAGTTAACTTATTTCTATATCAGCTGTGCTTTATTTGAATATAAGGAGAAACTTTCTGACAGTGAGAACAATCAACCAATGGAACATAAGTTGCCCTTGGAAGTTGTGGGAGCACCATCACTTGAGACTTTCAAGAAGAGATTGGACTGCCATTTGTCAGAAAAGGTCTAGGGTCTCCCGCTTGGCGGGGGGGATTGGACTAGATGACCTACAAGGTGCCTTCCAACTCTGATTATCTGTTATCTGAAACTGCTTTAAAGCCAGGGCTTTTCACATGCGGTATAAGTAAGGAAATGCTGTGACTTAGATTTTAAATCACCTCACAGCTTCATCTAACAGGAAGAAAAAGCCAAGCCAAAACTTTGTAAGGTTGATCCTATATTGAAGAGATGGGGACTAATTACAACTAAAGAAAAAAAAATTGTCTATTTTTAAAAATCTGGATTACCTTGACAAAATCTTGGCTAGTGAATTTTTTGATTTGAAGAATGATAATGGTGGTTGAATATCAGCTCTATAATTTCATAGTCGGGAAAGCTGGCAGGCTGATTTTGGGCCAGTCATTCTCTCTTAGTCCAACCCACCACACAGAGTGGTTGTTGTTGGGAAAATAGGAAAGGGAAGACGTATTGGGTGTTTTTGCTACCTTGAATCATTTGTAAAAATAATAAAGGTGAGAAATAAATAAATCAATTTAAAAATAAGTCCCATAGCTTCCATCAGTGCTAAGTCTCTCTGTATCTGCACTGTGAATTGCCAATTGTGGGACCACTAGCTAAGAATTCTGGAAATGGCAGTCCCAGGTTGCCAGGTTGGAAATGATGTTATAAAATTTATATGGCACTGGTTGATAAAGGCCACTTAATAACTGGCTTAACAATAGAAATAATTATGGTGAGAACAATGTAAGCCTTTCCATTGCATTCATTTTGGTTGATGGGGCTTTTTTTAGAAAGCTATTTCAATTCCTAAAATAACATTTAAGTATTTATTCAGTTTTCAGAAAAGTCTTCTGCCCTTGTAGGAGGTGCTTTCTTAGGTGACTAAAACAATTCTTGTTCACTCAGAGGTAAACCTTGTAAAATTCAATGTGACCTTCTCACAAAATTATCGTGCTTCACTAAAGTATGATATTTAGACTTCATTACACCAATTGTGTTAAAGTTTAGAGAGTGGATTAAATCAAATAACACTTTTCCTGTTTAGTAGTTTTTTTGAGAAATTTACAAATATGAGAAAGTGCATGGTACACTTGCTTATTTGTAAAAAGTGTATGATATTAAAATATGAAACAGTCTGCATCACTGTGGAATTAATGTTTGGTACTAAATGCAATAAAAACAGCATATAACAGAAGTGGAAACATCTGTGAGAATAAATTGGTTGCTTAGTGAATGATTAACATTGGATAGAGAATGAACAAGAATGTTGGATATGCTCTTGGTTGTTTAATGTATTTACTAATAAAAAGTGGTGTTGTTAAAAGTTTATTGACTGGGTATATAAATGTTCATGTGCCTTTGTGGGCAAATTCTGAATACGTTGCCTGAGAAACCTAACGATTTTCAGTAAAATATAATTGTGTAATGCTGGAAGGAGTATGAATCTGAATCTGAGTAAACATAAAAAGTAAGTTAAATGCAGCATGAATGGATTATTAAGAAGATGCATTTTAAAACAAAAATGAGGACTAAAGCATGAAGCTTGGATTGAATTCAAAAGTGAATCATTAACATGGAAGAAACACATTAGTGATAGAATGGATGAGGGTAGAAAAAGAAAATAAATATGGAGGAAGAGTGAAAAGGCTGAGGGAAAAAAATCTAGAAAAAATAACTAAATCATCCCTTAGAGAAGAGAGGTATGAGAAAATTAAAGAACAAGAGACAATATTTGAATCATGTACCAGACTGATGGAAACTAGAACATTTTTTGAAGCTAGAGAAATATAGAAACTTAGCCAAGTACGATGAATGGTGTAGTATAGATTTAGCTACATTTCTCTTATTTGTCCCTTATTTCACACTTTTAATTCTGTGGCTTATTGTTTCTCACATCTGTGATTTGTATAATGTTTTTTACCCTGAAAGGGAATGTGGCAAGTAATTATAATAATAAAAAAACCCTGAAGTTGAATATTAAAGATGGCTAAAATTAACCAAACTAACAATTACTCTTACAAAACAAAATAATTTCCCACCTGTGGTTGTGGCCATTTTAAAAATCTTTTCAGTCGTTTTATTGTAATTTCTTTGCTTGTTGTGAGACTCTCAGAGTTGTTGGGAGTCAGCTGGCACACAGGTTTAATAAAATATCATTAACTAGCAGATTATTATTGCTAATATAAGAAGGAAGATATCTTTTGCTACTTTTCTGAGTTGGCTGGAGCTATGAACATTTCTCAAAGCTCTAAAACAGGGGTGTCAAATGCGATTGCATTGAAGGCCGCATCAGGATTGTATTTTACCTTGGAGGGCCAGAGTGGGCATGGCCAGAGTGGGTGTGGCCAGAGTGGGTGTGGTCAGCTCGACATCACTCATGTCAGGGATGCCTGTGGTGGCCCGAGCCCTCTGCTAGAGAAAACAGGCTCCTGAGCTCCATTTTTGGTTGCAACGGCCTCCTGTAAGTAACCCTCTGCCAATGAAAACAGAGCTCAAGGGGGCTGTGTGCAGCCCACCCAAGTTCTGTTTTTGCTGGCAGAGGCACTGCACGCCAGTCTTTCACTGTTTCCAGGGTGGTCCTGTGGGCCAGATCTAATCAACCCATGGGCCAGATCTGGCCCACAGGCCTTGAGTTTGACACCCCTGCTCTAAAACATGAAGAAGAAAGTGCCCTATGTTATATTGAAGACTTAGTTATATACTCAAGTTCTTTAGCTATATGGGCATATAATAATGGTTCCCTCAGACAACTCACATTTCTTAGATGCCCCTAGCTTTTAATCTGGAACTCTGAATGTCTGTTTAACCGATACAACTCTGATGAATTTAGTACAAATGCACCATTGCATATTTAAAAAGGTATGTTAAACACATTTTTCATCCATTCAGCTGGATAACTTGATGGGGTCTATGACAACTCACCACGGCCAACTTGCCACGGGACAATTCAATGCGGGATCAATTCCTTTTATTATTCATCAAAGTATTACAAAAGCTGGTAATCATAAGGAAAGATTTCCTTTGATACAAGAGATAAAATAATTTTGACAAAAACATGGTCAACAAAAATAAAAGGAGCTAAATAAACAAATAAAAATATTTTATTTCAAAATATTCCTATTAAATTGGAGAAAGGTGTTTTCAAGAATCAAAACCAACTAATGTCAAAATTTATATGGCAGAGAAAGAGGCCAAGATTTAAGCTGAAAGTTATGCTAGACACTAAAGGAAAAGGAGGATTTGGCTTGCTTGAATAGGAGTTATATTATTATGCGGCAATTCTAACATGGATGAAAGAATAGATTACATTGAGGAATAAAAGACTGTTAAAATTGGAAGGCCATGATATTCAAGTGGGCTGGCATACCTTCTTATGGTACAAAAAAGATACAGCATATAAATATTTTCAGAGACACTACTTAAGACAGGCACTGTTAATAGTTTGGAACAAAATCAAATATCAAAATTACATGAAAGCACCTATTTGGCTTTCCACACTAGAAGCATTTATACACCCAAATTTGATAAATATGGAGAAAATCATAACGTATAGAGACATACTGAATGAATAGAGAGAACTGAAAACTAGATTAGAACTGGTAGCACAAGGAGTGAATGTAGAATGGTGGTCTTACTTACAGGACAGGAAAACATGGGGCATTAATAAAGAGTTAACAATTCTGGATAAGCTTCTGTTAAAGACCAATGATAAATTAATCAAAGTACTATATAGGTATTTATTAGAATACAAACTTGAGGAAGAACATGTAAAATAAATAATGGTGGCATGGGCAAAAAATTTCGGTTATAATATTGAATTGGCCAAATGGCAAAAGCTTTGGACCACCAATAAGAAATTAACATTGGTCACATCATATAAGGAAAACTTTTATAAGATGTTTTACAGGTGGCATCTTCCACCAGCAAGGCTTTCCAAAATGTTTAAAAGTCTATTTCCAAATTGTTGGAAATGCAAAGATGTGTCAGGCACATTTTTTCACATGTGGTGGACCTGCAATAACACAAAAAAATTAAAACAAAATAAATAAATATTGGAGATTAATTCAGACATGGGTGGAACAAATGGTGGGAGAGTATATTCCATTTAAGCCGGAATTTTTTCTCCAAAGAATAATATCAGAAGGATGTAGGAAAGATTTAATTTATCTAATAGTACATGTGTTGACAGCAGCTAGAATAGTATATGCTCAATATTGGAAGGAGGAAGACATATTGCCAGAAACAGAGGTAATAAGGAAAATTATGGCCTATGCAGAATCAGACACGTTAACTCTAGAATTAAAAAATAAGGGGGAATTTGAGTGGAATAATTTTTATCAGTGGTTGTATAGAAGAAGGCAAGGTCGGAACATAAATAAATATGATGATTAGAATAATTAGTAAAAAATGTATCAAAAAAGAGGATTGTAAATGATGAAGTCAAATTTATATATGTATAACAACTGTAAACCCAGAACGGCTACACGATGTTGTATTCTTATAATTAAAATAAAATAAATAAATAAGAAATTTTTAAAAAAGGAGCTAAGTGAATCCTGTGGTAAGTTGACAGCAGCAAATTGGCCATGGCAAGTTGGCTGTGGTGAGAACTTCTCCCTTTCTGACTTGATGTATGAAAAGCACTACCTTGCTGACTGTTTTCTTTCCTTCATATTGACACAGCTCCTGAGCATCTCCCATCAGCTGCTTGTCATCCAGCCTACAATGGGAAAGACTCCGCCTATCAACACTCACTAAAAAGCAATTTACCTTCCATGACAAAACCATCAGCATTAGGTATCTTATTTTGTTTGTGCAGTAACATGCTTGTGTATTCCAGGCACTGGAACTGTGTTAAGGCTAAACCAAGTGTGGACTTGCATTCACACAGTGGAATTTAGTCTTGCTATTGGAAGACGAGGAAAAGCTATTTCTTCACCAGGGTCTTTTTCACCAGGAGACAAATACCATTGGACTTAGTTTATAGGTATTGTTATATAAAAATGATTCTGGTAGCCATCTTTTTCAAGCACAGTTCAATGGGAGCTTGCTTTTAAGGCCATTGAAGCCAAGGGACTAGAAGTATTGTCTTCAGAGTATAAACCAGCCAGTATATGCAAAATTTCTCCTCTGGGTCTGCCTGAAGAGAAGCAAGTATTGATGTGAGATAGGAGCTTCCTGGTAAAAAATGCCCCATTTATTGGATACTATGGCTTTCAAAAAGTTTATTTCGCGCTTGCTTTCATGACTTTTGGCATCAATGCAAAAGCTTTTTCTTACTCTGCTTTGTCTCTCCCTCCACATATGCATAGGTCTATGTACATGAGTATTTGCCGGACTGCCTCTCCTTGAAGATGTATGTCCCTCCTGCTAGTTTAGATAGGGTGAGTGTGTTTCAGGTTTCCCCCCCTTAGATGTTGCCACCTGCTAGGATTTTGGAGGTGCACCTTCTTGGTGGCTTCCCTAGGCCTTTGAAATAGTCTTCCACTGAGGAATTCCTACCCTTTTAGCTTTCTTTACGGCTGTGAAGACATGGCTTTTTTCCCAAGCATTGGGCTAGGCTGGTGACTTGAGCTGTGAAAAAGTTTGGTCCAGTGCTGAAGAGAAAGGTACCTTTGTTTTTAACTATGTTTTAAGTATTATTGTGAGCTGCCTAGTGTCACTGTATGAGATAGGCAACCATATAGGTCAGGGGTGTCAAACTCTATTTCATTGAGGGCTGCATCAGGGTTGTGTTTGATTTCAGGGGCCAGGGTGAGCGTGGGCAGCTTGACATGACTTGTATCGGGGACACCTGTGGCCCAGGCACTTTCCCAGCAAAAACAGGCTCCTGAGCTCCTTTTTCAGCTGGGACAGCTTCCTGCAACCCTCTGCCAGCAAAGAAAGCTCAAGAGGCACCACGGGCCAGTCCTTCTCTATTTCCAGGGCTCCCATGTGGGCCGAATCTAAGTATTCCATGGACCGGATCTGGTTCCCAGGCCTTGGGTTTGACAACCCTGATATAGGTCCTGGAAACGAATGAATGAAAAAATTTCTGTACACTGTAAAAAAAGAAAGAAACTGTTGTGTATGGAACTTGGTAGGCTCCAAGTTCCCCATTCTTATTGGCCGAAAAGGCCGTCCTTGAATTGGCCACCAGAGAGCCAATCCGATTGGCCTGCTTGATGGTGGGAACACTTAAAGTAGTGTCATTGGCTACAAGCCGCAGACAAGCCGCCATATAAAGGGCTGCCACGGCTTGGGTCGTTGTTCCGTTACCATTGCTTTACTGTTCTAAATAAAAGAGTGGTTGTTGGAACCTGGTCTCGCGCAACTTATTTCCGGACAGAACACTGGCGACGAGGATGGGATCGTCGTAGAAAAGCAAGACCGAAGCACGCGACAATCTGAACCGAGAAAGAGAGATGGCCGGTAACAACGCACCGCCCACACCCTTCAATCCTGATGAGGAGGATTGGGAGTCGTATATCAATCGCTTTCTTATGTTTTTAGAAAACAATGAGCTGCAGGAGATATCTGACCAAAGGAAGAGGGTTGTTTTCCTTACACACTGCGGTCTGGCTGTTTTTAAAATGGCTAAGGCACTAGCCAAACCAAGAGACATCAAACAGATGACTTGGCCCGAGCTGAACAGAATGCTCCGAGCACATTACGCACCTGTGGTCTCCAACTTGATAAAAAGACACGAGTTCTACAAGAGAGACCAAAAAGATGATGAAACCATTGCAGACTTTGTAGCTGCCCTGAGACACATGGGAGGAGCCTGCGAGTTCCAGAACATGGATGTGGCCATGAGGGACCATGCGGTCCTCAGTTTGAAGGACTCTACACTTCAGAATAAGTTGCTGAATAGACCAAACATAACCGCAGCTGAGGCTATTGCAGAAGCCACTGCCGCCGAAGCGGCAAAGAAATCCACATTCACCATGCGCCAGATGAATTCGATTCCAGACCCGCCAAACCAAACCAGAGAGAAGAAGGCAGAGGGAAGCAAGAAACAGCCCACAGTGACCACCCACTACGAAGATCTTGAGTCCCAGAGCGACACTGAGGATGAAAATGAAGATGTCCATAGACTTTGATCAGATAAGAAATGGCGGGAAAAGAGAAGAAATAGGCGGGAGTTTCAGTGTGCTGGATGCGGAAGCAACCACCCGCGATCTGAATGCAGGTTCCTCGACGCAATCTGTGGAGGTTATAACAAATGGGGGCACATCGAAAGGGTCTGCCGAAACAAAAAGAGCTATAGTCCTAAAAGACGTGGCAGCACCTCCTTCAGACATAAAGAGAGACAACCTGGAAGCAGAAGGAACCGAAGCAAAAGAACCAGCGACAGAGAGGAAACGCATCAGACGGTAACCATTGGAAATGCCAGGGCAGAAAATGGGAAAAAGGTCCGGTTAGAGGTGAACATCGAGGGGAAGCCCTGTGAGATGGAGGTTGACTTTGGGTCCTTTTTATCTATGGTATCCTGGAACACCATCTGGCGCCTGATACTGGACATCAAACATAGAGAACTACAAAAACAAAGACTAATTTTAAAAGACTACCAGGGAAATCGAATCCTGGTAGTGGGCCTTGGACATTTCCTCATCGAATTTAAAAATCATGCCGAAATTTTGCCTCGGACCATCGTCGACTGTGATCGCCTTAGCTGCTAGGGATTGAATGGTTCGTGGCTTTGGGAATCGGGATGACTAGGATAAACCACATTGCTGCAGCAAACTGGGAAAAGAGCCTGTTACAAGAATTCCAGGATGTTTTCGATGGGATCCTAGGCAAGTACAAGGGGACCCCAATTTCGTTTAGCCTAGATCCAAAAATAGTCCCCATCCGGTTAAAAGCCAGACGTGTCCCTTTTGCCTTAAAACCAAAATTTGACAAACAATTAAACAAATTGATAGCACAAGAGGTGTTGGAGCCAATCGACCATGCCAGGTGGGAAACACCCATCGTGACTCCCATAAAACCAGATGGGTCAGTGCGCATCTGCAGAGACTATAAGGCTACCCTAAACCATGCGCTCCAACAAAGCGCACACCCAGTACCGGTAGTGCAACACTTATTGCATTCCCTAGGGGGAGGAAAATTTTTTGCGAAGCTTGATCTCGCATAAGCGTACCAACAGCTACCCGTTGACCCCACTATCATAGAGGCACAGACTATTGTGACACATAGAGGGGCATTCAAGTGTAAATGTCTCCAGTTCGGCATTAGCGTTGCCCCAGGTGTGTTCCAAAGCCTCATGGAGCGCCTGTTAAATGGAATCAAAGGAGTCATCCCCTATTTTGATGACGTTCTGGTGTCAGCAAAAAACGCCAACCAACTAGAGAGCAGATTAAGAGAAGTTTTAAGAAGATTTAGAGACGCAGGCCTTAAGGTAAAGCGAGAAAAATGTAATTTAGCAACCAACCAAGTCGAGTTTCTGGGTTGCCTAACAGATGAACAAGGGATACACCCCACCGAAAAAAAGATAAAGGCAATCAAAGATGCACCTAGACCTAGGAACAAAACTGACCTTCAAGCATTCTTAGGTCTCATAAATTTTTACAATGTGTTCCTGCCCCATAAGGCAACCATAGCAGAACCTTTACATCAGTTGTTAGACAAAAAAACTATCTGGAAATGGGGCCACCGGGAACAAGCAGCATTTCAAGGTATCAAATACCTATTAATGTTTCACACCATTTTAATCCAGTATAGCAACACCCTGCCTTTGACGGTCACCTGTGATGCATCGCCTTTTGGAATTGGCGCCATCCTGAGCCACAAGCTATCAGACGGCAGAGAAGCACTGGTTGCTTTCTATTCGAAAACGCTTTCCAAATCAGAACGCAATTCCAGCCAATTCAACTGAGAAGCCCTCTCAATCATCACTGGAGTCAAAAGATTCCATGAGTACCTTTACGGCAGAACTTTTTTGATCATCACTGATCACAAACCCCTGCTAGGGATCCGAGCAGGAAACAAGCCAACCCCGAACATTCTATCACCAAGAATGACGAGGTGGTCTGAATTCCTTGCTGACTACACCTACGCACTGATCCACCACCTGGAAAGATCATCACCCATGCCGACGCCCTGAGCCGTGCCCCACTGCCCATCACAGAAGAGGACCCAGCTCCCACCGTCCCCACACTCCAACTCGAGGCCTGGCCAAACCTACTGCTAACCGCAGCGGACGTCGCAAGAGCCACCGCGAAAGACCCCTTGACAGCTTGCATCCTTCATTGGGTTGGTAAGGGCTGGCCAGAAGAGAACAAAAGACTTTTAAACCATTTCTCACCTGACAGACCGAACTGTCGATCGAGAAGGGCTGTATATTGTGGGGTGACAGGGTGGTGATGCCAGAGACTCCAGGAGGATGTTTTGTGCATGTTGCACGAGGGGCACCCGGGCATAGTTAAGATGAAAGCCCTGGCCAGAAGTTACATCTGGTGGCCAGGGCTGGATAAGGACATTGAACGTTGGGTGGCAACATGCCATGACTGTCAAAAATCGAGGCCAACTCCTACACAGGCACCAGTTAGGGAATGGGAAACACCCCGGGGCCCATGGTCTAGACTACATATTGACTTTGCTGGGCCGACAAAAGGCAACACCTTTTTAATAGTTGTGGATGCCAACTCAAACTGGCTAGAGGTCATACCCATGGTTTCTACAACCACCAAGGCAGTGATGAAACAATTAGACAAACTTTTCGCAATGCGTGGACTCCCTGATGTATTGGTATCAGACAATAGGCCCCAGTTTACCGCGTTGGCATTCGAGCAGTATTTAGCTGCCCAGGGCATCCAACATGCTTTAACTGCGCCGGCCCATTCAGCTGTGAACGGCAGGGCTGAACGCATGGTTCGGTACACAAAGGAAGGCCTGGATAAAATGGACAAGGGGGACGTGCAAGAAAAGCTAAACCAATTATTAACCCTAAAGCACATTACCCCTAGCAGCACTACCAACAAAAGCCCAACAGAACTCCTAATGGGTAGGAAATTGCACTCCTACCTCGACAGACTGCACCCCACTTATATCTGGGATAAACCCCCTGACTTCTCCAGCAAATACCGCACATTTGAAATAGGCGACCTAGTCTATGCCAAAAACCTTACCGGGGACCCGTTATGGCTTCCAGCCATGATCACCCAGATCACAGGCCCCCAGTCTTACTGACTAGTCCTAGATGATGGAAGGGAATGGAAACGGCACATCGACCAGCTTCGTTCTCGCACTCTCGAACGCAATAACACACCAGCGCCTAAAATAAATACCGACCAAAAAACAACCAAGGCGGGGGGGGAAATACAAAATAATAAAAAAGGGAGAGATGAACCTTCCATAACAAGGCAACAAATACTACACAAAGACTCTCAAATAAATCAAAAAGAGCACTCACGGTTAGATGAACCCCAAAAGAGAAGTCCGGGAGCAGGAGAACGAAGCGAGGCCTTCCTGGAAGGAGACAGCCAGGCCAGCTTGAACAACCCGGACAAACCAGGAGGGAGCGGCGGAACCATCTCAACCGGCCCGAGAGACTCAGGTGGGAGCAACAAGGCTGATTCACCCTTCCAGGAGGTTCCATGGAGAAAGCACAGAGAAACAGCGATCCCGTCCGAACTGCTTGAAGACCACAGCAAGACTGAGCTGTGCAGGTCAACCAGGACTCGAAAAGGCCCCACCTACCTGCATGACTACATAACTCACGTTGGACTGAACCAAAGGGGGAGGGATGTTGTGTATGGAACTTGGTAGGCTCCAAGTTCCCCATTCTGATTGGCCGAAAAGGCCGTCCTTGGATTGGCCAATCCAATTGGCCCGCTTGACGGCAGGAACACTTAAAGTAGTGTCATTGGTCACAAGCCGCGGGCAAGCCACTATAAAAAGGGCTGCCGTGGCTTGGGTCGTTGTTCCATTACTATTGCTTTACTGTTCTAAATAAAAGAGTTGTTGTTGGAACCCGGTCTCGCGCAACTTATTTCCGGATGGAACAGAAACAATAGACAATGTAAGGTCAGTATATTCAAATGTGAAGCGCAAATATTAAAACTGCTCATCCTATATTCATGTTGCCAATAGGATTTGCCGAAGGAGTTAATATCATGTAACTAACTCAGAAGTTTCTAAAAATTTGCTACTCAACTATTAAAATAATTTTTACCGCCTTTGATTTTTATTTTCTTTTGGGAGATGGTCGGGAGGGAGGTGGTTTCTAATTCTAGCCTACATTCCTGAGATATCCTGTCTTCCAAATCCTGCAAATCCAGCTAAAAAAAAAGTTCAAGGCAGATTAAGACAATATATAGCAGGGCCATTTTTACCAGAAAGCTCTATTTTATTTTTTTGCCTGTTCAGCCGTAGGTACAAAAAAAAAAAAACCTTTGGTTTTTTTGAAAACCTGTCTCGGAGCATTTACTCTTGAGCAAAAGGTTTTATGGAAACTTGTTGCTTCTAAAATATCATGTGAACTTTTCTGACTTTTCTCTGTGAATTTGCTAGAGAAAGGCAAATGAAGTACTAGATGAAGTATAATATAAGTAGTGTATGCTGCCCTCATGAGGAAAAGCTGTGAAATTGTATAATACAATCACTGCAGAATTTTAACATCTTCTAGTTCTAATATATGTTTGTAAATGGTCTTTTATCTCCAGTATTTAAATTGTTTAAAATTGCTTAATTGTCTGTTAAATTGATATTGATTTTGTCTTTAATGTACCATTGTTTTTTAATACACTCTCTTGTGCTTGTTGCAAAGGAGCCAAGTGGTTTTTAAAGTATGACATGCAAATGTGCTTTCAGCATGGAAACAAAGAATTAGTTTTGGTATTCTTATTGTTATCTAGGCACTTTACCAAACCCAGGACCTCCCAAAAAACGCCACAAAGGGTGGTCACCAGAGTCTCCCTCCTCCAATGAAGCTTGGAATATACAGTCCAACTCACAAATCCCAACTAGAAATAAAAATGGTAATCAAAGATATATATTTTAAAGTTAAGATTCTACTACATAGACTCTTATTGGATACCTGTTTGAAAATTAGCAAATTGTTCTGTATAACTTCTTTACAAACCCTTTCTTATATCATAGGCTGTGTCTACTATTATATAGTCTTTGAATGTGGATGAATAAAGATAGGAGTTCCCATGCTTCTGAGTTGAAGTTCACTGAATTCACTCTGCAATCCTTAGCAGAAAAATGCATTATGTATTCATTGATTCTTAAAGCTGAGCAAATGTCAGACTTTATTACAAGTAGTCCTCTACTTACAATCATTCAATGAGTGACTATTCAAAGTTAACAAAAGCAGTAAAAAAAGTGACTTTTGACTGTTGCAATGTCCATATACTTATGTGATCATGATCTGGGCACTTGACAACCAGCGATCACATGATCACCAATTGCATCCTTTCCATCCAGCTTCCAACATGCACTACCAATAAGGAAGCCAGCAGGAAAAAAAAATAATCACAAGTCACAGTCTCATGTCTACACCCCTTAACAATGAATTTTCCTATTTCAGTGGTGGTTGTAAGTCGAGGACCACCCATAAATGATATCTCAGGTAATTATCAGACTGTCCCAGGCATTATCATATGTGATTTTTTAAAACACGTTGTTAAGAAATTCTTATTAATTAGTAAAATAATGTAATCATATTTAAAATACATCAACTTTGTCTGCTCCTTGTAGTTGTTTCTCATCTTCTATTGGGATAGAGGCTGAAGATGAATGAACGCTAAGTTAGGACTTGAGACCAGAGGCTGGATAGCAATAGCATATAGACCTATATACCGCTTCACAGTGCTTTAGAACCTTTTCTAAGCAGTTTACAGAGTCAGCATATTGCCCCCAACAATCTGGGTCCTCATTTTACCCACCGCAGAAGGATAGAGGGCTGAATCAACTTTGAGCCTGGTGAGATTTGAACTGCCAAACTGCAGTCAGCAGGCAGTCAGCAGAAGCAGCCTGCAATAACTTAACCATTGTGCCACCATGGCTCAATAGAAGCAATATGGAATTGGTTGCCTGAGATTTAAGAACAGAAGGAATGTAGTAGAGACAGGAGAGAAAAGAGATTACTTAGGATAAAAGCTCGTGACAAAGGCCTTAATTCCGTGTCCTCAATGTGTGTGGGAACTGCATCTTCCCAGATGATTCTAGTGCATGAATTCTGGAAAAGTTAAAATACATTATCTTTCCTCTCCTTGCTGTTTGGTTTTGTTTTTTGCCTATTCTTTTAAATCAAAGTTTAAACTGATTTTCAGATGGAGGAGGAGGTCTCTCCTGTTTACCTCATGCTACTTTGGTAGGACCAGCATCTTCTCCAATAGTGGCTTCTGGGGAGCCAGTTTCGGTTCCTGAAAATTTGCTTAAAATATATAAAGCAAAACCAGTCATATTTAAAGGTAAAAACAATTATATGAAAAGACCAACATCTTTAATGCATATCTATCTATCTATCTATCTATCTATCTATCTATCTATCTATCTAT
>BLBF01000007.1:12243432-12275304 GCA_015471245.1 Laticauda colubrina | reverse complement strand
TGTATGTATGTATGTATGTATGTATGTATGTATGTATGTATGTATGTAGAGAGAGGGGAGGGGAGAGAGAGAGGTAGAGAGATGGAGATAGATATATACAGATAGTTCCAGACTTACAACAGTTCATTTAGTGACTGTTTGAAGTTACAATGACACTGAAAATAGTGACTTATGACTGTTTTTCATACTTATGACCATTGCAGCATCCCAATGATCATGTGATTTATATTCAGATACTTGACAACTGACTCATATTTATGACAGTTACAGTATTCAGGAGTCATTTTGCAATCTTGTGCCAAACAAAGTCAACGGAGAACGCAGATTCACTTTACAATCATGTTACTAAATTAACAACTGAAGTGATTCATTTAACCAATGTGGCAAGAAAAGTTGTAAAATGGGACAAATTCACTTAACATAAATTTTGGGCTCAATTGTGGTTTTAAGTTGAGGACTACCTGTAGTTATAGATATCAATACATCTACATTGTCTATCTCATAAATAGATAGATCTCATATATAGACATAGACATCATATTTAAATATGTAAATAACAGATGGACATGCATCTATTTTACTCTCTGTTCATGCAGTGTTTATATTTACTCTATACTTAACACATAGAATGTCAACCCTTGACTGCACACATTCTTCTTTTACAGCGCAGTTCATAGCCTATACCCTCACTCAGATCCAGCTGTGGGACTCGTGGACAGACTGCTGAATTGTAGAGAGGTGAAGGAAGCTCCCAACATTGTCACCCTTCATGTGACTTCCTTTCCTTATGCATTGCAGACCCAATACACCCGCATTAGCCCTTACAATGAAATTCACTGGCCTTCGTTATACAACAATGTAAGAAGATAACTTTTGTAAAGATCACATGACAATTTAACAAAGTGGATTTTCTTCTTGGTTCATTCATTTTTAGATTCTCCTATCCCATTTTGCTTACTTCTTTGAATCCGGGGTACGCAACAGGGCTGTGCAAAACGCTTAGAATAAATCTGCTCAAAGTGGGTTAATGTGAGCAGACCCCAACTGTTGAGGCAAAAGGTTCTGCTTCAAAAGTTTTTCCAGTTTGTTGCTGCACATTTCAGATGTATGCAAGCTTCAGTTTGCCAGTAGTCACTGTGACAATGTTGCCTATACATATCAGGGGTGTCAAACTCAAGGCCTGCAGGGCCACATCTGGCCCACAGAGTGCTTCAGTAGATCTAGTCTGTGGGGATACCCTGGAAATAGCAAAGGACCAACCTCTGCCAGCAAAAACGGAGCTTGGGAGGACCTTGCTGGGCGCTTGCCTTCTGGCCTAGGGCTTTGGTCAGCTTGCACCGCTGTCTGGGGGTCCTCCTTGCAACCTGAGACAGATGGTGAGGCTCCTCTGGAGGACAAAGGTTTGGCTACCTCCCTGGTCTCTTCTTCCTCTGGTGGAGAGAATGGATCTCCCCAGCCCCACCTGGGCCACCACAGGTGCCGCTGACATGAGTGACGTTGAGCTGGCCATGCCCACCCTGGCCATGGCCACTTGGCCCCCCGAGGTCAAACACAACACTGACGTGGCCCTCAATGACACCCCTGATGCATACATATATAATAGGGGAAACCTTTTTGGGAAAAGTATATTTTTATGCCATCACTACCAAACAGGGAGATCTTGGTCTCATCACTCCAAATAACACTGTTCCATTGTTCCTCTATCCAGGTAATATGGGTTTTAGCCCAGTTTAGTCTTTTCAACCTTTGTTTGAGAGATAAAAGTGGCTTTTTTCATGGAATTTTAGGCCAAATTCCTGCAGTCTGCACAGAACAGTCCTTGCACTCAACATCACATTGCATTGTGCCATTTCATCTTGTGTACACCCAGATGATTTTCTTCTGTCACGTAGGCACAGTTTCTGAATTCTTCTTTCATCACTTGCTGTTGTACACCTTTTCCTTTTTTCCAGTGTGGTTTTGTAGTGACCGAGTCTCCTTATACCTCTTCAAAACTTAGAAACACCACCTTTGGTTAAGTTTCCACCAATTTTTCTTCTAATTTCTTTGTAACTGTAGCCTTGTTCACTTAATAATACTATTCTACATTGTTTTCTGGACCAGTCAATTCTTTGCACCATTACTTTAATTGTATTACATTTTACAAGCTCACCAAAAACCCCAACCAACTTGATAGCGATCACATAAAACACTGACAAATAAATATTCTCCTCTCAGCTTCAAGACATGACATCAATAACTGAATCCTACTGTGATCTGATTGGTTCATTTCCAAAACAAGATGACACCTGATTAGCTCTCTAAACACTCATGCTCATTGGCTGCAATCAGATGAAAGAAAGCCACCTGATATTAACCTAAGCAAGTTGTGCTTCTCTTTTCTGGTTATTTGGCTATAACCTTTCATACAATACAGATAATTGAACAAACTTTTTTGCATTACATTCTTGATTACATTATCTTTCCATTGATATGTAATTTTATGGTACTACTCCAGAGGTGGTATTCAGCAGGTTCTGACCAGTTCTGGAGAACCGGTAGCGAAATTTTAGAGTAGTTTGGAGAACCGGCAAATGCCACCTCTGACTGGAGATTTTACGGTATCCTTCCCCTGTCACACCCACCAAGCCACGCCCACAGAACCAGTAGTAAAAATTTTTGAATCCCACCACTGCACTACTTCCCGAATAAGTAGTGTTATTAACCATCAAACCTCAAAAATACACTTTTCCCAGAAGGTTTCCACAATTTTGGCCACGACTGTACATATGCAAACCATTTAGGAAAGCTCTTGAAGGGTACACAGTGAGCCTTCCAGAGGCTATGGCTGCTTTAAGACCTTGAGGAGGGATGCTTTATTTGTAACAACATGATTTGCCAAGTTCTCTTTCATATGCTTGTGCAGAAACCTAACAATCAGCCCTATTGCCAGGCAAAAGTCCAAACCTTACCGTTCTGTTGTTTATTTTTGCCTTTATTTCAGGAGAAGTGAAGTAGATGAGGTAAAGACATAGTCTATGCTTGATTTGAAAAAAAATCAGTTAACTTATTTCATTGAACATCAGTAATAGGGCCACTGTTAATACATATTAATACAATTTTCCATTTATTACATTAACATTAACAATTCAGTTGCAACTTTGGGAAAATCTAAAGAAGATTTCAACTGGGGTGGGGGTGGAACTTGTGTTTGTGCATGTACAAATATATTTGTGTTCATGTGGTCATTTGTTTCTAAAGCTATTGAACGATTAACTAAAGGCCTGAATAGTTATGATAGTAATGATCATAAATGACTCAATACTGTAATTCATCTCATTTATTCTAGGGCATGGACTTATATCATGAAAACAAGAAGTACTATGGATTGCATGAATTCATTGAATCCACGCTTTCTGGACACAGTCTTCCATTGCTTCGTTATGACAGCTCTTTTGAAGCAATGGTCATGGCTTTGGGGAAAAGGTAGAGTGAATGCTGTTTAATCATGTTTCGCATGAAGCAGAGTTTGGAACTGCAACATTCCTTCAAACTGAAGGTTGGGTTTTTGTTATTGGCTTTTATTTTTTAAAGAATAATATTCTTTTAGACTTACATATTTCCATATACCTGAAACTTCCCTCAAATATACAATAAACCTTATTTTATCTCTGGGTCATGATGATAACTGCAGAAAAATTCCATCCTCCATTGATGTTGTATCTTTGTTTCCCATTGGAGCTGACAGAATTCAGCAACATCCAGAGATAGTGGGAGAAGTAATTTGACTTTTGAAGAAGATGTGGTACCTGAGGATTTTGTGTGTGTGTCTGTTTTTTTAAATCTATGTAAAGAAAGAGTTCCACAATGTGGCTACAAACATAGGTGAACTCTGAATTATATGTTGTGTGTGTGTGTTGATACAATGTAATGTAAACACAGAATGCCATTTCAATTGCCTGTTATTCCTGGCCATTCTGAGCAATTTTGAATATTTGTATGTATTGATAATTCTCTGTCTGTCTGTCTATCTGTCTGTCTCTCTCTCACAGACACTCACACACGTACACATATTAATCATATTAATTAGTCATATTTCACATGTTTTACTGTATTACTGAGGAGACCTAGTTCTCTTGGGTATAGTAGCCAGCTGGGTGACTGGTTTAGTCACTCTTTTCCCTAGACTGGGAATTGAAAAATACTTTGGAAGAAGGCATTGGCAAAACCAAGATTTAGGTATCTAAAGTATCCTCATAAGATCATCTTACTTTTTGTTTCCTTTCAGGTTTCCTCGGCTGCATAGTGCAGTGATCAGGACATTTGTTCTTGTCCAGCACTACTCCGCAGCCATGATGGCAATCTGCGGCTTATCTCAGATGAAAAATTACACCACTGTTGAAACTTTAGAGATCACACAGAACCTCATCAACTCTTCTCAGCAGTGTCCCAGTGGACATGGGCTGATGGTGGTCTTAAGGATCCCTTGCATGCCATTGGCCACAGTGGCTTATGAACGCCTCAACCACGTGAGGGAAAGGCTTGCTTTGGGAGGCCGTTTTGAAATCATCCTGGGGAATCCCAGCTCCGGAATCAGCATAGGGAAGCACTTTGTGGAACAGCTCAAGGTACTTTGTGATGAAAGCTAACGTCTGGTTGATGTAGTCTGTAGGAACAAAAAATATTTACAGGATCCAATCTGGCTCTGCCAAATGGGGCAAAACTCACTTGACAAATTTCTCACAGTGACATAAAGTTAGGGCTCAATGGTAGTCATAAGATGAGGACTACCTGTATGTTTGCAGCCTTATTATGTATGCATGTATATATAACATATATGCAGGATGAAATCATCATTATTATCATAGAATTAAAAAAATAGGAATAACAACACCAGCAATATTTAAGTTCATGTGCCAGATGACCTCAACCACTATGTAAAGGATGCTAACATTTTGGTACTGTCTTTCACCCTGTTATAAATGAAGGCCAAAACTGATTGATAGGAACATGACCAAAGTATTCTATATGGCCTCAATTGAGCTGAGATCTAGAGCAGAAATTTATTTATTTATTTGCTTACTTTACTTACTTAGGCCCCTGTCACACAGCACCAACGGATGGAAAGAGGATGTAAAAGGGAGAGAAACACTTGCCATCCGTTGGTTAACGTGATGCATCCGTTCTGCACTCACTGCATCCGTTTTTCATACTATCTATCCGTCCAGCATCCGTCTACTGACATTTCATCCGCTCAAAAGGTTTTGAGCTGCACAAAACTTTTTGAGCGGAAAATGTATCCAACGCGTCCGTTAGACATCCGCTACACATACGGGGAACATCCGTTAGATGTCTGTCGTCATCTGTTACGCATCCCCTATATCCGCTAGGCATCCACTGCGCATCCGCGCAACTCGCATCCGCTCCAGCAGAAAATGGACACAAGGAGGAAGCAAAATGGACGCGGAACGGACACGCAGCGTTAGTAGCACGGACGTAGAAAGGATGAAAGCGGATGCAGCTCGCATACAAAGCGTTAAAACGAAAAAAACGTTTGTATAGGGGACGTATCTTGGATACTTAGGATGTCTGCAGGATGCCTAGAGGATGCAAAAGGACACCTAGTGGAAAACCTATATTTTCGATAAAAAGGGGGAGGAAATCACCTGGATCTCACTTTCAGTCCAGTAGTCCTGCTGTGAAGACCTCTTCAGCCTTCATCTTGCTCTTGCTCTTCCACAGCATCCAGTCATCTCCACCATGGATCGTCACACACTTCTTTTGGTAGCCACCATCGTTCTACAACAGTGCGAAGCAATCTACAGGCTCTTTCACCTGTTCTACGCGAAGAAAAGGAGGCGTCCAAGAAGTGTCTGGGTCCGAAAATGGATGAGAAGAGCAGAGTACGGACTGTATAACAAGCTGATGGTGGAGCTGAGGAACGAAGACCCTCGTGCATTCCAGAACTTAATGAGTATGCCGCCAGCCATGTTTGACGAAGTTGTGGAGCGGCTGAGACCCAGGTTGACCAAGCAGAGCACCAACTTCCGGCCCAGCCTGGACCCTGGGCTCAAGGTGGCACTGACTGCACCACCTGGCCTCAGGGGTCACCTACAGGAGCATGCAGTATGGCTGGAGGGTGCCACACAACACCATCAGCATTGTGGTCAGAGAAGTGGTGCAGGCCATCATCGAAGAATACCTGGAGGAGCTCCTCCAGTGCCCCTCCACTGAAGAAGGCTGGAAGAAAGTTGCAGAGCAGTGGTATCAGAGGTGGAACTTCCCACACACCGTTGGAGCCATAGATGGCAAGCATTTGGCCTGCAAAGCTCCAGCCAAGTCGGGGTCCACTTATTTCAATTACAAGGTCTTCTTCAGCATCATCCTCTTCGCCATGGTCGATGCTGACTACAAGTTCATGTACATCGATGCTTCAGGCAACGGGTCATGTTCAGATGCCCAGGTTTACAATGCCAGTCACCTCAAGGAGGGGCTGGAACGCAACCTCATCATGGGCTTCCCAGATCCAGACGCCCTGCCCAACGACACACAAGATGTGCCCTACTTCATCGTGGGGTATGACGTCTTCTCCCTCAGAACCTACCTCATGAAGCCCTACACTTCCAGATGCCTTACCCATGAAGAGAGGATCTTCAACTACAGGCTGTCCAGGGCAAGGTGGGTGGTGGAGAACGCCTTTGGCATCCTGGCCAACAGGTTCCAGGAACTTCTCACCACCATGCAGCATCGCCCAGAGACCATGAGGAACTTTGTGGAAGCTTGCTGCATCCTGCACAATCTCATGCGCACCCGCTACCCAGTGTTACAGAACAGGCTTGTGGACCTCCAACAAGGTAAGGGGGACATGGAGCCTGGTGAATGGAGGCAAGGGCGAAACCTGATAGATACTGTGGATGTGCCAGGCCCCAACAGAGCTTCACGTGAAGGGAAGAAGCAGCTCAACCTCCTGAAACCCTGGTGCAACTCCCTAGCTGGAGCAGTGGAGTGGCAAGACAGGATGGTAGATGCTTAATGGATGCTTCCTTGAGCCTGTCTCATCACACTGATGAGATTGTGTCATGTATGATGAGTGGCCCTACAATGAACAGGGCATTTAATAAAGAGTTGTGTTTATGTTGAAATGTGTGGATGAATGATTAAATTGTTATTGATAATAAAGGGCCAAAGGTGTGGCAACTGGGAGGGTGGACCATACAGTCCCACTATGCTTGCACTGGAGGTTTATCTATCCCACAGCTATTACCCATCCCACAAGTATCCCTGCCCATCCCACAGCTATTACCCATCCCACAGGTATCCCTGCCCATCCCACAGCTATTACCCATCCCACAGGTATCCCTGCCCATCCCACAGATATCCTTACCCATCCCACAAGCATGCAAAGGCTTAAACCATTTCTAAAAGTTTCCACTAAGACTTCATTGACTAAAAGAACTGAAGCAAGTGTGTGAAGCAAAGATAATCTTTATTAATAACAAACTGTAAAAGCAAAATGACCCAAGTAAAGTGTCCCAAGCAAAGATAAAGTCAACAGGTAGCAACCCAGTCTCTGGCACTCTTCTCAGTCACTCTGAGGCGTGCCCATAGTCTCAGGGGTGAAGGGTCCAGGTGCTGTGGAGGTGGCTGCTGCTGGAGTGCTGGTCTGAGGCGTCATTGGGGTGCCTGGCCCTGAGAGGACAACAGGGGATGGTATGTGGAGGAAGCTCTCAGAGAGCTGGCTCAGTCCTGTGATGTTGAGAGCCCCTTCCTCCAGGACATGGGGTGTCAGTCCCAAGACCGATGACAGATGTTCTGAGGCCGGGCTTGGCTGTGGGGTGGAGGAAGGAGGGGTGTCGTGGGGAAGTCTGGTCTGCAGATGAGCGAGGTGAGGCGTGGGTGGCATCTGTGGCGTCGGTGGCATCAGTGGCACCGGTGGCGTATGATGAACCTGTGCCTGGACTGGGAAGGGCTGGCTGTGCTACTGGAGCTCCTGGTAGCCGTAGCCTTGGTAGGTGAGGGCCCGTGGAAAGCTTTGGAAGGGCAGTGACATCACCTGGGGTGGAGGAGCAGACCTGGACTGGGTGGGAGCAGGTTCAGCTGGGTCTGGAGGGTTGTGCAGAAGACCGGTGATCCTGTCCTTGATCACCTGGTACTGTGATTTGGACATGTCCAGGAGGGTCTGGTTGACATAGGTGAGGAAGGGCTTGCGGTTTGAGGATGGTATGTCAGTGTGTACCAGCTGAGAGAGGAGATCTACGCTGCTTTTGATGGTGTCCCTGATCTCCAGCAGGACAGTGTGGCTCTGCCCCTCCGGTCTGGCTCTCTGCCTGCTTTCTGTGGAGGTGGAGCTGGGGGTGGATGTGGGTTGGTCTCTGGTGGCAGTGCCCTCTCCTTGCTCCCACTGTGTCAGGGGGTCCTCCACGCGCTCTGCCACGGGGAGTTCAGCTGTCGGGGGGGTCTCTGTCGTGGGACGCTCCACAGATACCTGCCTGGACACAGGAACTGACTCTTGGCCAGAAGAGGACTGGCTCTCTGTGGGCTGCCTGAGAGAGAGGGTTGTCAGAGGGGCTGCTCCTCGGTGGCGGATCTCACCCTCCAAAAAGCTGCACTTGGCCATCACGTAGGTCTCCTGGTCCGTGAGCTTGACCGTGGCCTGGCCAGATTTCTTGAGGTGCAGCTTCCCGTACCAGGTGTGCATGTGCTTCCACCAGCCGAGGAGGACTTCCGAAGCGTAGCCCAGCTTCTCCGCCTTCTCTCTCCAAGTAGCCTGCTTCCTTTTGGTATCTCAATAGAGCCTGTGTCCCTTCCGCCATAGATACTCGTTCTCCCTCAGCCATTCCAGCACCTCATCCTCATGCTCCTCTTCGATGGAGTATTGCCTCCTCTCCCGTTCACGCGTATGCCTCTTCCTCCCTCTGGCAGGGCCATCTGGGCCTTCATCAGAGGGGCTTCGAGGTTCTAGGGGCTGCTCCACCACACCAGCAGCAGCAGCAACAACAACAGTAGCAGCAAAAGCTTCCATTGCTTCATTATGACAGCTCTTTTGAAGCAATGGTCATGGCTTTGGGGAAAAGGTAGAGTGAATGCTGTTTAATCATGTTTAGCATTAAGCAGAGTTTGGAACTGCAACATTCCTTCAAACTGAAGGTTGGGTTTTTGTTATTGGCTTTTATTTTTTAATAAATAAAACAATAGTAGCAGCAAAAGCAGGACCAGCAGCACCAGCAGCACCAGGAGCAGCGCCAGCAGAGTAAGCACCAGCAGAAGCACCAGCACCAGGAGCAGCGCCAGCAGAGTAAGCACCAGCAGAAGCCCCAGCACCAGAAGAGTCAGCCCGAGCAGCAGAAGCCCCAGCAGAAGCAGAGTCAGGGCCAGGGGGTGGGATGGTGGCCCTGTCCTTCTTGCCAGGGCTGGCAGCAGATGGCACAGGCTTCCTCTTCTTCCCCATGGTTGTTGGCTGGCTGGAGCTGTGTCTGGCAGCAGGTCTTTCCTCTGAATGGTGACCTGCTTGCGAGCTGCTTCCCACAGTGAACGCTTTGCATCCGCTAGGCTTCCGCTCTGCATCCGCTTCATCCGCTAGGCATCCGCTCTGCATCCGTTCCTTCCGTTGCGCGTCCACTTCGCTGTGCTCCCCCGGAAGCCCTGCGGATGTGTCATCCACTTCCATCCGCTAGGCTTCTGTGGAGCATCCGCTTAACACCCTGGCTATATCCTCTCCCCGTCCGTTCCTTTCCGTTGTTGTCCGCTCTGCTTATGCAAATTTGGGGCACTTTTGAGAGCGGATAACAACGGAGGGAACATTTTCTCGTCCGCTGTGTCCTTTTTACATACGTTTTGCATCCGTCGGCCTATGTGACAGGCCCTTCATTTATATCTCTCCTTTTTATTTTTATACTTATAACTCAAGGCAGCAAACATACCTTCTCCTCCTCCTCACAACAATAACCCTGTGAGATGGGTTAGGCTGAGCAGGAGTGACTGGCTCCAACATTTAACTTTGTTTTCCCCTTGATTGGCTGGATATGTTCTAATTAGTTGCCTTAAATATGACTGACAGAAGTGGCAGAAAATTGAAGATGCTGATTGGAAACCCCAGACGTATTTGGAACTGGAGGGTCTACCTTGCATTTTGATTTTCAGTGGAATGGATCCTCAAGGAGAATCCCTGCCAAGGTAATGAGTGTTATTAAAAACAAACCTCTCCATCCCCCCCAAAACAACCCAAGCACGAAATAACAGCTTAGAAGCTTGTATTGACAATCTCTTCTTATTTTCACAATAGTAATATCCCTTTTCAACAACTTGTGTTTGCATTCTAAGTTCTGGGTATACATTTTAGAATGTCACTAAACCATTGCAATGTTTTATATTTAATTCTTGGGAACTCAAGACCCCAAAACCTTATTCCCTTTGTCAGTTGTGTTCATCATGCTCACTGGCACAAAGTAACTCACTGTACCCATAGAAGCAGAAGGATTGAAGCATCGTACCTTTGTTCAGTCAAATAATTCAACAATATCATACGTGATGGCATCAAAAATCACCAAGTGCCCTCTGAAGGATCACTGGAAGGAAGGATATTCTTCAACTCTTGGCAAATATTAAATAGCTAGAAAATAGGGATCTGAACCAAGTTGGTGCTTTGGATCTGATATATGTGTGCTTGCTTTGTGTAGACTCTTAACAGAAAGAGCAAGTAACCTAATGCTGAATCTGAACCAACTTTCCTGTTTTGGGCCAAATATTTGCACAGCCGTATTAGGAAAAAATATGTTAGAAACAGTATCTTTCTTTCTGATATTAAGAAATATCAGAAATAAGATATTAAGAACCTGATATTATCTAGAAACAAATATGAGAGTTTCCTGTTATTATTTACCAGCAAAAGAGTTGCACTATGAAGGCTCCTCTGTGGTGCAGTGGTTAGAGTGCAGTACTACAAGCTACTTTTGCTCCAACCAACTGCCTACAATTTGGCAGTTCAAATCCCACTAGGCTCCAGGTTGACTCAGCCTTCCATCCTTCCGAGTTGGGTAAAATGAGGACCCAGATTGTTGGGGGCAATATGCTGACTCTGTAAACCACTTAGAAAGGGCTGTAAAGCACTATAAAGTGGTATATAAGTCTAAGTGCTATTGATATTGCTACTATACATTAGATCAGGAATACATACCGATTTGATGACTTTCACGTTTGAGACCTGGTCTTGATGCCACTGTATATCCCAGGCTGAATTTTGGCACAAATTAAGCCCTACTTGTATGCCAAATATCAAGGAAAGACAATGCATAAATAGTGCTTCACAACCTTAGCAACTTTGAGATGTGTGAATTTTATAAGTCCCGGAACTGCAACACCCACAAAGTGGTTGAAATGCAGTTATCTGAAATGCAATTCTCCATTAACGTATGTTGTAGACAAAAAATAGAAAGGGTAGGAGTAGGGTGGTAAATGGAATATTTTTACTTAATATTATGGACATGTTTAATTTGTTCATTCTTTTCCTATCTGTCTATCCAAGATCCTTGAGATACTGTGATCTACGGTTGATAAACTCCTCATGCCTGGTGAGAACGTCTTTGGAGCAAGAACTTGGCTTGGCAGCCTATTTTGTCAATTCTGAAAGTACAGTAGAAAAAGGAGGAACCACAAATGATGTCTTGGAGAGTGACCCAGAAAAACTGAGCAGTACTGATAATGAAGATGAAGAAACAGTAACGGAAGGTAAAGGAACCTTTGGACCGCAGCATTAAACCAGCCTTCCTCACCCATGGCCTTCTAGTGTATTGGATACAATCCATTTTTAATTGGTAATCCTGCTTCCTGTAGGATTAATCCTATCCTGAGCAGGATCGAGAGCTGACAAGGGCAGAAGCTCCTTGAAATCAATGTAATATTGATAAATTTCAGTCATTGTTTTCTTTAATTTTTTTTTTCATATTTGAATATACTTCTGGAACTCTTTGGGAAGAAGAGTGGGGCCTAAATAAATACATATTTCTAACCTCTTTCCTTGCCACAAATCTGCTCCCCTCACCCAGATTTTCCTCTTATGACATACTAAATGCACCTTCCTCCTCCTTTCCCCCTTTCTTTGGTCAGGAAGCATTACAATTTGTGATGGGCCCCGTTCCAAATTAAAGCAATGGAACCGTTCTGCTTCATATTAGAACTTCATGGTCATGGGATGGAGTGTGTGAAGCTGTTGGTAACCCAAAGGGAAAGACAAGCAGGTTCTCTTTAAGGAAAGAACCAACTCAAGGGTACAGGATTGAGGTTCATTTATTAATTATTTATCAAATTTGTATGCTGCCTAACATCTCACTAACAATTGATTCTTGGCGCCTTGCAAACATATAACCAGAGGTACAAATATTAGAAGATTAAATCTGAAATAAATGGGAGGGGGGAACCAAATAAAAACCAGAATATTGTGGGGTGGAGGTGGGATCTTCTCCCATTAACCCCCTTCCAATATAGAACACTCCCACTGGGGGCCCTGACCCATTGGTCAGGTTTTGAAGCTTTATGGAAGGACAAAAGAGGGGTGGGTGGGTGCAAATCAGAAGTGGTATTCAGCAGGTTCTGATCAGTTCTGGAGAACCAATAGTGGAAATTTTGAGTAGCTCGGAAAACCGGCAAATACCACTTCTGACTAGAGATTTTATAGTATCCTTCCCCTGCCACAACCACCAAGCCACACCTACAGAACCGGTAATAAAAAAATTTGAATCCCACCACTGGTGCAGATCTCAAGGGACACAATGTTCCAGAAGGTGGGAGCTACTGGAACCCACCAGTTAGAATTCCTCAATCAATGGAGTATGCACTATGTCCCTTCTGCTGGTGTGGGTGGGGCAAACAAATCTCATCAGGGTGAGACAGTTTCTCTAGTATTTGCATTATCCTATCAATTTTGTGTTTGTGTGTGCATGTACAGTATATGTATAAATGTATATATGTATACAAGTGATATATGTACACATGGAAATAAATGGTTTATGGCTTACCTCCTTTGATCAACTACAAAAATATAATACTTATCATTTTATTATGTATTTTTGTGGGAATAGCTGAGAGGAACACTGATATCAATATAGGAGTCTATTTCTTCACCCCCTTTGTATTTTCAGTTAGATCATATGATATCTATAAAAATATTAAATAAGATTTCCCTTCAATTATGGAGCAGGCTCACCTACTGAAAGAAGAAGCCCTGTGAATAGGGAGAGATCTGGCTCTCGTGATTCTGCCGATTCTTCTGTCTCTTCAAAAGCATCAAGTAAGACTTCCCAGTTCAGTTTTTCCTTGTTTTCTTTGAATGTTGGAATGTTATTTTATTTCTTGAAACTGTTTATATCTCCCTTGTCCTCCATAGCAGTGTTCCTCAGCCTCAGCAACTTTATGATGAGTAGATTTCAAATCTTAGAATTCCCCAGCCAAGTGTGAGGAATTTCCTGTGGGACTTCCAGATGTGTACCAGACAATCTACTATGGTGACAGACGTAGCGGTGCCAAGCGACAGCAACATTAGTAACATTAGGAAGAAAGACATGGGAAACTGGAGGGGTATTGAGGGGAATGAGGAGCTGAGGAATTCTGGGAGTTGAAGTCTACATATCTTAAAAGTTTTTGAGTTGTCAAAAATTGGTTTAGCATTTTAGTCCATGCTTTTAATCCATGCTACCGTTGTTCTTAGGAAAAAAAAGAACAAAAAGTCCTTGTAAAAACTTTTAAAACCTATCGTTATAGAATAAGGTGTGTTTTTACAACTTCTGAGAGGAGAATACTTTCAAACCAGTGCTGCTAAGAGTTTCTGCAATTTGGTTTGTTGGAATTAATCATATGTAACATGGAAAGATATTTCAGCATGGAGATCTAAGCATTAACTTGGCAAAATCTCATGCTGAATTAGATTATCTTTTTATCCCAGACTTCCTTTCTTTACCTACTGACAGTCAGTTATTACGAGAAAATATTGCATGATGTTCGAAGTGAAAAATATATATTAACTTAGGTTACCCTGTAACATACCATATAATTCTTAAACATCTTATTGCACAGCAACAAATCAATCTACTACATGAATAGAATTCTTGTCTGAAAATAACATCATGTTATATCATGAAGGAATTTAGATTTAGACTGTCATTTTTAAATGTGTTGCACTAGTACTCATTGCCATAATAAATATAATCACCTTTTCTAGAATTGAAATAAACAACACAGAGACAAATAAATATGTTGGCATTTGGAAGGTGGAGAGTGCTTCCCCAATTTCCCAGAAAATAAACATTTGTATCACATTTCACAAGTGATGGCACACAGATTAATCGTCCTAATATCCAAATACACTTTCTTATGAGAAAGATCTGGAGGTGACCCCTAATCTTTGTTCCTCAAAGGGTTCTTACTGGAGTTTAAACTAAACAATGGCTCTTTTATGTGTATATATATTTTAGGATAGGTTTGTGGATTGTAGAACAAGATTTGCATGTTGAATTTGTGCTGAGGCAGCTCCATTTTTCTGCTCACATAAAACAACTGTTATTCATCACTGCACATTCAATCAAGATTTTAAGGCCCTGTCACACTGCCTAACGGATGCAAAACGTTTGTAAAAAGGACGCAGCGGATGAGAAAAATGTTCCATCCATTGTTATCTGCTCTCAAAAGGGGCAAACATTTGCATAACCAGAGCGGATAACACGGAAAGGAACGGACGCGGGGAGGAGGCAGAGCGGATGGAAAGCGGATGCGGAACGGAAGCCCAACGGATGGAAGTGGATGAGAGCAGATGGCACATCCGCAAGGCTTCCGGGGGACCTCAGCAAAGCGGACGCGGAACGGATGAAACGGATGCAGAGCGGACGCGGAACGGATGAAGCGGATGCACCGCGGATGAAGCGGATGCAGAGCGGAAGCCTAGCTGATGCCTAGCGGTTGCAGAACGGATGCCGAGCGTTAATTGCGCATGCGGGGGGGATGCATTGCGTAAGCCCCGCGGATATAAAGGGAAGCAGCTCGGAAGCAGGTCACCATTCGGAGGAAAGACCTACTGCTGGACACATTGACTGCCTTGCCTGCCCTGCCTGCATGCCTGCCTGCAAGCCTTGCTGCCAGCCTGCCTCCCAGCCTCCTGGCCAGACTGCCTCCCAGCCTGCCTCCCAGCCTCCTGGCCAGCCTCCCTGCCAGCCTTGCTGTCTGCCTGCCTGCCAGCCTTGCTGCCAGCCTGCCTTCCAGCCTCCCTGCCAGCCAGTCTGCCTGCCAGCCTTGGTGCCTGCCTGCCAGCCTTGGTGCCTACCTGCCTGCCAGCCTTCCTGCCAGCCTTCCTGCAAGCCTTGGTGCCTGCCAGCCTCCCTGCCAGCCTCCCTGCCAGCCAGCAACCCCACAACCATGGGGAAGAAGAGAAAGCCTCAGCAACCTGCCGCCATCCCTGGCAAGAGGGACAGGGCCACCCTCCCGCCCCCTGTCCCTGACTCTGCTTCTGCTGGGGCTTCTGCTGCTTCTGCTTCTGGAGGAGCTGATGATGCTGCTTCTGGCGGTGGTGCTTCTGCTCATGCTTACTCTGCTGAGGCTGCTCCTGGTGGTGGTGCTTCTGCTCGTGCTTACTCTGCTGAAGCTGCTCCTGGCGGTGGTGCTTCTGCTGGTGCGTACCCTGCTGAAGCTGCTCCTCGTCCTGCTGGTCCTGCTGGTCCTGCTCGTGCTCCTGGACTTGCTCATCCTGCTGGTGCTCCTGGTCTTGCTCGTCCTGCTCGTCCTGCTCATGCTCCTGGTCTTGCTGGCGCTGCTGATGCTTACTCTGCTGCTGCTGATCCTGGTCCTGCTGATGCTGATGCTGATGATGATGATGATGATGATTATGATCCTGCTGGTGATGATGATGATGATGATGATGATGATGATGATGATGATCCTGCTGGTGCTGCTGGTGCTGGTGGTGTGGAGGAGCAGCCCCTACTACCTGGGAACCCCTCTGATGAGGGCCTATCTGGTCCTGCCAAAGGGAGGAAGAGACATATGCAGGGACGGGAGAGGAGGCAATACTCCATTGAGGAGGAACACGAGGATGAGGTGCTGGAGTGGCTGAGAGAGAATGACTATCTGTGGCGGAAGAGACACCGTCTCTACAGGGACACCAAGCGGAAGCATTGGAGAGAGAAGGCGGAGAGTCTGGGCTACACTTTGGAGGTGCTCCTCAGCTGGTGGAAGCACATGCACACCTGGTATGGGAAGCTGCCCCTGAAGAAATCTGGCCAGGCCACGGTTAAGCTGACGGACAGAGAGACCTACATCATGGCCAGGTGCAGCTTCCTGGAGGGTGAGGTCCGCCACCTAGGAGCACCAGCAGCCCCTCTCACTACCCTCTATCTCCGGCAGCCTGCTGAGAGCCAGTCCTCTTCCGGGCGAGAGTCAGCTCCTGTCTCCAGGCAAGTTTCTGTGGAGCGTGCCATGGCAGAGAACCCCCCCCACAGCTGTACTAACCATGGTGGAGCACGTGGAGGACTCCCTGGTGCGGTGGGAGAAAGGAGAAGGCACGCCCACCACAGCCCTACCCGCATCCACCCCCAGCTCCACCTCCACAGAAAGGCACAGAGGCAGACCGGAAGGGCAGAGCCACACTGTCCTGCTGGAGATCAGGGACACCATCCGGAGCAGCATAGATCTCCTCTCTCAGCTGGTCCACACTGACTCCTCATCCTCCAACCGCAAGCCCTTCCTCACCTATGTGAACCAGACCCACACAGACATAGCGGAACCCCAGTACCAGGTGGTGAAGGACCGGATCACCGAGCTGCTTCACAACCCTCCAGGCCCAGCTGAACCTGCTCCCACCCAGTCCAGGTCTGCTCCTCCAACCCAGGTGATGTCCCTCCCATTCCAAGGCTTTCCACAGCCCCTCACTTACCAGGGCTATGGCTACCAGGAGGTCCAGCAGCACAGGCAGCAGCCCTTCCCAGTTCAGGCACAGAGTCATCGTATGCCACCGTTGCCACCGGTTCCACTGATGCCATCGATGCCACCCATGACACTGATGCCACCAACGCCACTGATGCCACCCATGACACTGATGCCACCGACGCCAACGATGCCACCGACGCCACTGATGCCACCAATGCCACTGATGCCACCCACGCTAGTCCTCACCCAGCTGCAGACCAGACAGCCCCACTACACTGCTCCTTCCTCCACCCCACAGCCAAGCCCGGCCTCAGTACATCTGTCCTCGGTACTGGGGCTGACACCCCATGGCATGGAGGAAGGAGCTCTCAACATCACGGGTCTGAGCCAGCTGTCTGAGAGCTTTCTCAACACACCGTCATCTGTTGTCCTCTCGGGGCCAGGCACCCCAATGGCGCTTCAAACAAGCACTCCAGCACCAGCCACCTCCACAGCACCTGGACCCTTCACCCCTGAGACTGGGCACACCTCCGAGTGACCAAGAGGAGTGCCAGAGACTGGCTGGCTGGCTACCTGTGGACTTTATTTGGACACTTGACTTGGGTCATTTTTCTTTTACAGCTTGTTGTTAATAAAGTCTATCTTTGATTCACATACTTGCTTCATTTCTTTCTTTTTAATAAAGTCTTGGTGGAAACTTTTAGAAATGGTTTAAGCCTTTGCATGCTTGTGGGATGGGTTAAGATAGCAGTGGGGTGGGCAGGGATACCTTTTGGATGGGTAATAGCTGTGGGATGGGCAGGGATACCTGTCAGATGGGCAGGGATACCTTTGGGATGGGTTAGGATATCTGTGGGATGGGTTAAGATAGCAGTGGGATGGGCACGGATACCTGTGGGATGGGTTAGGATATCTCTGGGATGGGTTAAGATAGCAGTGGGATGGGCAGGGATACCTGTGGAATGAGCAGGGATACCTTTGGGATGGGTAATAGCTATGGGATAGATAAACCTCCAGTGCAAGCATAGTGGGACTGTATGGTCTACCCTCCCAGCTGCCACACCTATGGCCCTTTATGATCAATAATAATGTAATAATCATCCACACATGTCAACATAGACACAACTCTTTATTAAACGCCCTGTTCATTGTAGGCCCACCCAACATACATGGCCCAATCTCATCAGTGTGATGAGACAGGCTGAAGGAAGCATCCATTAAGCATCTATCATCCTTTCTTGCCACTCCACCGCTCCAGCTGGGGAGTTGCACCAGTGTTTCAGGAGGTTGCGCTGCTTCTTTGCTTCATGTGAGGCTCTGTTGGGGCTTTGCACATCCTGAGTATCTATCAGGTTTTGCCCTTGCCTCCATTCCCCAGGTTCCATGTCCCCATTGCCTTGTTGGAGGTCCACGAGCCTGTTCTGCAAGACTGGGTAGCGGGTGCGCATGAGATTGTGCAGGATGCAGCAAGCTTCCACGATGCTCCTCACGGTCTGTGGGCGAAGCTGCATGGTGGTGAGAAGTACCTGGAACCTGTTGGCCAGGATGCCAAAGGCGTTCTCCACCACCCGCCTTGCCCTGGACAGCCTGTAGTTGAAGATCCTCTCTTCACAGGTGAGGAGTCTGGAGGTGTAGGGCTTCATGAGGTAGGTTCTGAGGGAGAAGGCGTCATCCCCCACAATGAAGTAGGGCACATCTTGCATGTTGTTGGGCAGTGGGTCTGGATCTGGGAAGCCCACGATGAGGTTGTGTTCCAGCCCCTCCTTGAGGTCGCTGGCGTTGTATACCTGGGCATCTGAACATGAGCCGTTGCCTGAAGCATCGATGTACATGAACTTGTAGTCAGCATCGACTATGGCGAAGAGGATGATGCTGAAGAAGCCCTTGTAGTTGAAATAAGTGGACCCCGACTTGGCTGGAGCTTTGCAGGCCATGTGCTTGCCATCTATGGCTCCAACGGTGTGGGGGAAGTTCCACCTCTGATACCACTGCTCTGCAACTTTCTTCCAGCCTTCTTCAGTGGAGGGGCACTGGAGGACCTCCTCCATGTATTCTTCGATGATGGCCTGCACCACTTCTCTGACCACAATGCTGATGCTGTTGTGTGGCACCCTCCAGCCGTACTGCATGCTCCTGTAGGTGGACCCTGAGGCCAGGTGGCGCAGAGTGAGTGCCACCTTGAGCCCAGGTTCCAGGCTGGGCCGGAAGTTGGTGTTTGCCTTGGTCAACCTGGGTGTCAGCCACTGCACAAGTTCGTCAAACATGGCTGGAGGCATCCTCATGAAGTTTTTGGAATGCACGAGTGTCTTCGTTCCTGAGCTCCACCATCAGCTTGTTGTACAGTCTGTACTCTGCTCTTCTCCCGATCCATCTTTGGACCCAGATGCTTCTTGGCCGCCTCTTTTTCTTCCCGTAGGAGAGTTCACAGAGCCTGTAGATGGCTTCGCACTGTTGCAGAACGATGGTGGCTGCCAAAAGTAGTTTGTTATGACCCATGGTGGACATGACTGGATGCTGTGGAAGAGCAAGAGGCAGATGAAGGCTGCAGAGGTCTGCACAGCTGGTCTGCTGGTCTGAAAGTGAGATCCAGATGAGTTGCTCCCCCTTTTTATAGGCAGTATAGGTTTTCCCCTATGTGTCCTTTTGCATCCTCTAGGCATCCTCTAGACATCCTTAATATCCGAGATAGGTCCCCTCTGCGAACGTTTTTTCCATTTTAAATGCTTTCTTTGCGAGCTGCATGCCCTTTCATCATTTCTCCATCCGTTCTGCATCCGTTCTGCGTCCGTTTACCGCTGGAGCGGATCGAGTTGTGCGGATGCGTAGCGCATGCCTAGCGGATATAGCGGATGCGTAATGGATGCAGAACGGATGCCTAGCGGATGCCTAGTGGATGCAGAACGGACGCATTGGATACATTTTTCGTGCAAAAGTTTTGAGCAGCTCAAAACCTTCTGAGCGGATGAAACATCAATAGACAGATGCTGGACCGATAGAGAGGAAGCAAAATGGAGGCAATGAGTACAGAACGGAAGCATCGCGTTAACCAAATGGATGGTAAGTGTTTTTCTCCATTTTATATCCTCTTTCCATCCTTTGGTGCAGTGTGACAGGGGCTTTTGGATCCTTTTGGCAATGTGATAAACTGGAATGTTGACATATTTCAAACAACTGATCCATCTAAAATCATGCTCATCTCTGACCAAGACATCATGATTCCACTCCCATTTAACAGTGCCAATTTCATGTTTTCAGTCTTGCTTGTCTATTTCTGCCTAATTTATTGTACCCTAGGAATGACTTGTGAGGGATATTCTGATATGTGTGTGGGGAAGAGTAATATGATAGTATGGAGCTGTCACCAATTATCGCCATTTCATTGCTGAAATATAGATTTTATTCACAGGTGTGCCATTTTGCAGTGAAGCACCTGCAGGGGAGGTAGGGAAAAAGTCACCTCATCAGATGTTAAGCAGCAATAACGAAGAGAGTGTGAACAGCACTGAAAAGCCAAGACTCAAAGTGGAGAAAGAGCCTAAACAGACCATGAAAGCTGCTCAGGCTTTCATCTCTTCATCGTCACCCTCTCCTTTCTCATCTTCCATGGCCTCTTCTCTCCCCACCCATACTTCCATACCTCTGCAGGGCTCTCAGTGTTCCATGACCAAAACATCCCAGCAGCCTCCCATCATTTACCTTCCCAAATTGATGTATGATATTGTCACCTCTACAGACAGCACAGGTCTTCCCAAATCCTCCTCTCTCTTGCCCTACCATTCAGTAATGTGGGCAAGCTCTTTTCGCCCTCTCATGAACAAAATGATGACCTCCACAGAGCAGTCCCTCTATTATCGCCAGTGGACAGTTCCCAAGCCAATCCACATGGACTACAACAATAGGAATGAAGGGAGGATGGACACTTTTCACCCGAGGAGGCTGCTGCTGAATGGGCCACCACAGGTGTGTAACAGGACCAAAGTAATTACTTCTCATATTCTCTGTCGATCATGTCTGGCTAGCAAAAAAGTTATTTTATGATCTGTCCTCAAAGTTATGTCTGCCGCACCACTGCCACAGTCAAGCAATTGCATTTCAGTTGCTGGCTCTCATTGATGACACATTGCTCCATTTCATGGTTATGTGATTGTGTTTTGAGATTGTTTTCATCATTTTCTAGTAAAAAATACCCACTAGATAAGCCAGATTTGTACTTAAAATGCTGTGATTCATGTAATGAGTACTCTGACTTACTTAAAGAGTGTCATAAAATCAAGTTCAGTCATATGAGGACATGAGAAAAATTTCGGGCTCAATTGTGGTAATAACCCTACAAGATGATTACCATCATTATTCACCAAATTTATTATATAGATCCAACATCAACTCAAAGGGTCTCAGGATGGCCGTAAAATACACTCCAATCTCTGCAGTCCTTTGAAATAATTTTTCTCCTTCAGGCCCTGGACATGTAAATAATTGATCCTCTTGTTTTCTTCAAATGGTCTGGGAATTCCTGTCTCATGACCACAGTGGACAAATCCAGGTTTATAGTTTATTTTAATTAGATTAATGTGCATCCCAAAGAATTGAACAAGAAGCTTCTTGGATGAGAAGCAAAACTTCTTCAAAGAAAAACAAAGAAAGTCTAGTTGCCTCTTGAAAAAAGCACCTTTGGGACAACCATGACCTGGATGACTGAGAATCTCCACAGACATTTAGATTAATGTGCAGTTTTTCAGAATAATTTATTGTTCTTCCCCTTTATCATCATGCCTAACCGTTGCCTTCTTCTCAGTTTTGGTGTGACTGTTTGAGTCTTGGAATAATAGTCATCACCAATATGTCCTTATATCAGACCTAGACATTTTATGCCCCCACCCTGCAATATCTGACACTTTGGCTGCCCTTGTCCAGCCTGTGTGAGGACAATCTGAAAGTAGAAATAAAATGTAAATAAATGCACTGCATTCAGTTCTGCGCAGTTACAATGTGCTCCTTCAGTCACTGGTGGCTGCAGGAGGGTAAGAAGAAAAAGTACTTTTCTTGCACCTGCTCATCACTCACATGGAGCAGCCTGATGAATTGAAGTTATGGAGTGTGAGGGCATCAGATTAGGTTATATTGATTCAGCCCTCCACAATGGTCTCAGTTTCTCATGTGGCCTCTTGGGAAAATTAATTGCCCATCCCTGCCTTATGTGTCCCAAAGGTGACTTTTTCAAAATGCAACTGGTCTTTCTTGTTTTTCTTTGAAGACATTTTGTTTCTCATCTGAGAAGCTTCTTCAGCTCTGACTGGATGGTGGGGAATGGAAGGATTTATATTCGTTGCAGACACCTAGCCATTTGCATTTTTAGAGAGTTGTTGAGGCCACCTGGAGGTTTATCTGTGTCCTCAGGGTCTCCTGAGTAGTGCCTGCATCTTAAAGTGAAATGCAAATGGTTCTTGTAGTCTGCAATTTTTTCTGGAAATCCGTTCATATTCCTGCACCATTCAAGGGTGTTCATCCCAAAGTGCACAGCTAAATGTCTATAGAGATTCTCAATCATCCAGGTCATGGTGGTCCCAAACATGCTTTTTCAAAAGACAACTGAACTTTCTTGTTTTTCTTTGAAGGAGTTTCACTTCTCATCCAGGAAGCTTCTTCAACCCTGCCTTATATATTTGCAGGTTAATATTCTGAGTGTAATAATATGCGAACTGTGAAGTACAGAAACTAAAGATCAACGGGGAAGTAATGGTCCTTCGTATGTTGCCGAATTATAACTCCCAATGCAATAAGGCTATGAGTTATAGTAGGGAAGCACCTGTAGAATTAGAGAGGTTTCAGAATAACTTCAGATTAAGTGGCAGTCATCATTTTTATTGGCAGATTCTAAAATACGCTATTTAAATCAAACACTTACTTTTCTGATCTGTTTCCAGATAGGAAAGACTGGTGCTTATCTACAGTTTCTTAGCATTTTATCTCGAATGTTAATTCGGCTGACAGAAGTAGATGTTTATGATGAAGAGGAGATCAATGTTGGTATGTCTCCCATACTTTGGGGAACAATATTTAAGCCCTTTGTTATTTGATTTTCTTGTATTTTTAAGCCTTATGTTCTTTTTTCAGTATTTTACAAACTCCTCTTTTTATTTTTTTAAGACTTTCAAATTTACCATATTTTGTATTTACTGTCCTTAATAACTATTGGATTTCCTTTGTCTACTTTGCTGATTAAGTGGGTAGAGTTGGAAATATCTCAATATAATATTACTTGTGGGAATATTTTTTTGAAACATTAATCCAGAAATGAACTTTTTCATGTTGTTTGGAAGCTGAGAGTTCAGACATGTGTTTCAATTAATTAAAAGAAGGTGAATAAAAAGCTTCATTATTATTAGTTTGAACTAATCAATATTTGCGTTTCAGCAGGGGCTGCCCTGTGATGTAGTGACATATTGCTCAGGATGTTAAAAAGTCATACACGTTGAACATCCCTAAAATATTTGATTCTTAAATTGTAAATAGGCTGGATAGAATTTGGAGTTATTCATGCAAAAAAAAAAAAAGGGTGATAGTAGTCCCATCCTTCCTTCTACATTGAATAATTCATCATAAATGCCCACGTACATTAAATGTGAAATGGTTGCATAGCGGAAGTTTCTTCTGAAATCTAGCTTACCATCTGTCTGTGTTTATATTTTTGGATTTCCTTTTTGTTGATAATACCACAGATCTGAAAAAAAATTCAGAACAATATTATCATCAGCCAGGAGACATGTGGCCTGATTTAGAAACATTTAAAAAGATGTCTTTTGATTATACAATCCATGATCCAAAATATGAAGATGCAAGTCTCATTTGTTCAACAGTGCAGAAGACAAAGAGTGACGGTCAGAATATCTGTTTCCTTTTTTTGAACAACGTACTTTCGTACAATTTTTATAGAATAAAGTATTGCAGGAGAAATTGTTGCTCAGGTCCTTGTTTTATGTTCCAGTCCTGGAAATTTGGGTGGGGTGGGGTATGAAACACCACTCAGTTGGAAGGCAGACAGTTATTTGTATTCTGGATTAAATCATGGTTATTTTTATTGATATAATTCCTGTTTTGTTAGTTCCTTTCCCAATCTGACTTTGAGCTCACACAACTAATAGATGCTGTGTGTGAAAGACTGGGACCAAGAAAGAAGAAAAATAGCTTGAAATTTGTGCTTATAAATACGACTGAACTACTAAGCCATCTATAATTACTTGCAACTAGGAAATATTAGTTGAACCTAACACTTATCTAAATAAAACTGCATTATTTTAGCTCAGTCTTGGCAATAGTATCCATTATTTGGACATGTTGGCTTGGAAGACTCGAAATAATATTCTGAACACCTCTGAAAAATAACAGATTGGATAACTATTCAAGACTATATTTTAAAAAGGGCTTAGTAATAGCATTAACAGAAGGCAATATGTTGACAGAATGATTGACATCCCTCTACTTCCATAAGGAAAATCCATTTTTAATCTTGTTTTGGTTGTAAACTGGTATAGTTTTTCAGGGGCTAATGAACAAAGCTGTGCTCATTCCTTGGTAATAGTGGGTGCACCTTTTAGCTGATACAGTCAAAATGCATTTGTGCAGATAGATCAACAAAGAGAAAATCAGAGGATCTGTACATGCGCCGTCAGACATCTCGGATGAGATTATCCAAATACGCTGCTTACAACACTTACCATCATTGTGAACAGTGTCATCAATACATGGGCTTTAATCCCAGGTATCAGGTAAGATTTATAGAATCTGCATTAGAAAATTCATTATATTTCAAGGACAGCAAAAAATATCGAAGTATTCATCAGATTAAAAAACTGGGAAACATGGTCCGTATGCAACATTATATTGAATAGGCTGGTCCATGTCCTTTTGTTTAGGATACAGTGTTATACCCACTTTGCTAAAAATCTAGGAATGAGCCTCGCTAAACCAAATTACATAGCAATAATATGGAAACTGAACTTTTTTTTTCCAACTTCACAATGTAAGTCTAGAGTGAAATTTCCTGTTGGTATCCTCTTAAATTACAAATTCAGTTCAGTCCTGTGTAACATTTTAAAATACTGCATCTACCAAGATTGACTTGGTACTGCCATCAACTGGATTCATGAAATAGAAAACATTTCTAAATAAATCCCTAGATATATACCAATAGCTAGTTTTTTAAAAGGGCTCATTGCTCAACTCATTGCATAAATTTTAAAATGCAGCAGATTCAGAAATGTATCTACTATGACAGTAGCTGAAGCTTGTCGATGCTCTATTTTATACCTTAAATATCACCATTTTAATTAAATGTATCTGTCTGTATCTATTAAAGATTTGGGGAGATAAAAATCTATTAATTAATGCAACCTGTTTACTGTATTCAGATGTGGTTTGCTTTTTTCCCATCATTTTAATAGTCAATACCATATATCAATGTCAGAGCTGTCAAAAAGAGCAAATGTGGCACATTACACTTGTATCTTTCTTTTCTTAGCTTTATGAATCCACCTTGCATGCTTTTGCCTTTTCCTATTCAATGCTTGGAGAAGAAATTCAGCTACACTTCATTATCCCGAAATCGAAGGAGCACCATTTTGTCTTTAGCCATCCAGGAAGACAGCTGGAAAGTATGAGATTGCCTCTTGTCACAGATCAGGTAGATAAAGAGAAATTTGCAAAACTCTTGTTTTAAGGGGTTAGGATTTAAAATGATTGGACTTTGCATCCAGGTGATAGTATAGATAGATTGATTAATCTCCATATTACAGAGAATAGCCCCCAAATTAAACAGAGGGAACAGAGTTAAACAGAGATTTAAAATGGCGTTTCCAAATTTTCCACCATGTTTGGAAAGACATTCACATATACTCTGGGTTTCTCTTAAATAGTGCAAGAACCCTACATTGCATCCATTAAAATGTCTTTTAAGCTCATTTCTCCTTGAAAATAATTGTTACAGAAAATTCTCTTTTATCAAATTGAATGAACTTATATACTTTGACAGAGAAATCAGATCTGATTTTATTTACATTAGACATAGAAACAAACAGCTGGCCTGCCTTTTATCAAGTTGCACACTTGGTTTATTCATCTCATTAATGTTTATTGCCAGTGGCTCACCAAGATTTTAGGCAGATATTTTCTGCTTTTCCTGTATCTGGAGACTCTATGCCTTCAACCTGAAAAGCGCGTGCTCTCTCACTCAGTTCTTTCCCATTCTCAAATTTACCATTATTAACATCCACAGGCCAACGATAAACCAGTATTATTGTGCACATCTTTGTGTGTGTGTGTGTGTGTGTATGTGTGTGTGTGTGTATGTATATATATATTTGTTTTTTTAAGCTTTCGTGGGTACTTACATGTGTGCTGTTCAGCTTCCTTTGGGTATTATCCCACGTCATTGTAATGCTTTTAAAGTTGTAGCAACGTTTCAGCAGAATCTCATCTGCCATCATCAGGCTTCTGTATGGAGTTTGTATGTGGGTCAGGCTATCACAGCCTTTGGTTTTAAATTTGAGGCTAGCCTATTGTTGTGCCAGGGTGCTTTTTTCTTCATCCTGATTGGTTGGGAGTCTTGGTCGATGTTTATTGGACTTGGAGTTTGTTTGGTGTTTCTGGTTTCTCCTCTCTGTTTTGTGGCTTTGATTGGCTGGCAACACTGTGTTCCTGTATTGGAGGCTTTCAGTGCAGCTTGGCTTCGCGTGAAAGGATGGCTATTATCTATTAGGAAGCTAGGTTTCATCTGGGTGCCTGCTTGGGGTGTGTTTGAGCTGGAGGCATCAGAGGGAATCTGTTTGTGCCCAGGTGTTTGCCTGGCTTGTGGTGTGGAGATCTTTCTATTTGAGAGTGCAGGTTTCCAAATGATTGACAGTCTGGTGGAATCATCTCTTCTATTTTTTACTTCTTTTTTACTGCATTTTTGTGTTCATCCAGGCGGGTACTTATTCTTCTATTGGTCTGTCCAATGTATGTGGCCGGGCATGATGCACAGGGAACTTCGTATATGCATTGGTTTTCCAGGTCAATTTTGTCTTTGAATAGAAGAGATGACTCCACCAGACTGTCAATCAGTTCCTATGCTTTCTGGCTGATGGTTTGGTCACTTTTGAATGCTGGCGGTGCTTTCACTCTAGTGGTAACATGAGATGGAGTCTACAACTCACACAAGTGGCTCAGGTAGTGCAGCTCATCCAGGATGGCACATCAATGCGAGCTGCAGCAAGAAGGTTTCCTGTGTCTGTCAGTGTAGTGTCCAGAGCATGGAGGCACTACCAGGAGACAGGCCAGCACATCAGGAGATGTGGAGGAGGCTATAGGAGGGCAACAAACCAGCATCAGGACTGCTACCTCCGCCTTTGTGCAAGGAGGGACAAGAGGAGCATTGCCAGAGCCCTGCAAAATGACCTCCAGTGTGCCACAAATGTGCTTGTGGCTGCTCAAACGGTCAGAAACAGACTCTATGAGGATGATATGAGGGCCTGACGTACACAGGTGGGGGTTGTGCTTACAGCCCAACACCGTGCAGGATGTTTGGCATTTGCCAGAGAACACCAAGATTGGCAAATTCACCACTGGTGCCCTGTGCTCTTCACAGAAAGCAGGTTCACCCTGAACACATATGACAGACGTGACAGGGTCTGGAGACACCGTGGAGAATGTTCTGCTGCCTGCAACATCCTCCAGCATGACTGGTTTGGCAGTGGGTCAGTAATGGTGTGGGGTGGCATTTCTTTAGGGGGCTGTACAGCCCTCCATGTGCTCGCCAGAGGTAGCCTGACTGCCATTAGGTACTGAGATGAGATCCTCAGACCCCTTGTGAGACCATATGCTGGTGCAGTTGGCCCTGGGTTCCTCCTAATCTCATGTGACTGGAATGTGTCAGCAGTTCCTGCAAGACAAAGGCATTGATGCTATGGACTGGCCCACCCGTTCCCCAGACTTGAATCCAATTGAGCACATCTGGAACATCATGTCTCGCTCCATCCACCAACGCCACATTGCACCACAGACTGTCCAGGAGTTGGGGAATGCTTTAGTCCAGGTGTGGGAGGAGATCCCTCAGGAGACCATCCGCCACCTCATCAGGAGCATGCCCAGGTGTTGTAGGGAGGTCATACAAACACGTGGAGGCCACACACACACTACTGAGCCTCATTTTGACTTGTTTTCAGGACATTACATCAAAGTTGGATCAGCCTATAGTGTTTTTTTCCACTTTAATTTTGAGTGTAACTGCAAATCCAGACTTCCATGGGTTGCTAAATTTGATTTCCATTGATAATTTTTGTGTGATTTTATTGTCAGCACATTCAACTATGTAATGACCAAAGTTTTTAATAAGACTATTTCATTCATTCAGATCTAGGATGTCTTATTTTTGTGTTCCCTTTATTTTTTTGAGCAGTGTATATATGCATACACACACATGTATATGTGTGTATGTGTTGTGTATATATAAACCTAGGGGATAGCTTCCATGTTTAATTGGCTGAGATATGAATGTGAGGATCATCATCCTTTTCTTCCTCTTCTTTCTAGTCATCTTCCTATACTGTTTATAGGCTTTTGTAAGTATTAGAGCTACAATATGTTTTATTACGTTGTATTCTATTAATCCATATAATATCATACAAATTCCTAATTTTTACAGAGCCAGGACTACATAAAGAGCCCTACTTTTACTCCTACGACAGGACGCCATGAACACGGTCTTTTTAATCTTTATCATGCAATGGATGGAGCCAACCATTTGCATGTTTTAGTTGTCAAAGAATATGAAATGGCAATATATAAAAAGTATTGGCCCAATCACATCATGCTTGTTCTGCCAAGTATTTTCAACAGTGCAGGAGTGGGTAGGTACATGTTTCATTAGTTACCTGTGTGAATAAAACAAGGCTTTAGTTGGCAGCACTAGTAGAATAATTTAAAGCAGGAAGGGCAGCTCTGGGGAATATGTAATCTTGCTCGAGCCTCTTTTTTATGGCCTCCAAAACTAGTCCATGGTTATGCTGCTGATTTGTATAAAGCAGCCAAGTAACCAGCTCTTCCAATGATGCAATTTCAATTTATCCTCTTCTGCTGCCCTTGGCCACCGACATCAATAAATCAATAAAATACAGATCTTGTCCACAAAAGGATTGACTGCTCCTTATATAAACTGTCGACTAATTGGTGAGTAACAACTTTAACCTTATTATGTGCCAGCAAATCAGTGACTTCATGAATAGATTTCCTCCAAGATGATCTATTCTTCACCTTGTGTTTTAGGTCTTCCAACCGTGGTGCCATTGGCATTGCAATTGAGTCCATCCCTCTTGCTGCTTTCCATCTAAACCATCTTCCATTCCATTTGGTTTAGAATGAAGCCAAACACTTTTTATTTGTGGGTTTGGTGGCCATGATATTATAATGTACTGAATGAAAAAGATGCTATCAATATGTATTTTTAACATTATTATCGTGAATTATTTTATGACTTAAATTTAATGCATAATGCACAAAAGATTATTTATAATTTGGTTATTGTACAAATGTAGTCATGTGTAATAGATCCCATTAATCTATCTGCTACAAGTCAGGTGAATAACCATCTAAACATTTTGAGCAGCTAAGAAAATTTTGATTGTAGGAGGAAAATCTTTTCATAAAACTAAAGACATTGAGCTAAAATGAAACATCAATTTTCCCTTATTGACAGCTCACTCTGGCTTGGTTGCAGGTGCTGCTCATTTCCTAATAAAAGAACTGTCCTACCATAATTTGGAGCTGGAACGAAATCGGCAAGAAGAGCTTGGCATTAAGCCTCAAGATATTTGGCCTTTCATTGTCATCTCTGATGATTCCTGTGTGATGTGGAATGCTGTTGAAATAGATTGTTCTGGTGACAGAAAAAGGTAAACGGCTATTTTCTGTGGTGGTGAAGACTTTTTTTATTAAAAAATAAAAACTAATTTGATTTGAAATTATTTCCTGATCTCTTGCAGTGAATATACTTGGAGAGAAAAGAATATTTCCCTAAAGCAAATTCTTCAGCACATTGAATTGTCTCCCAGTGTCACCCACTATGCCTTGATTGGCATGAGGAAATGGTCCAGTAAAACTAGGAGTGGAGATATCAAGGAGCCATTCTCATGTTGCCATGTGCATGATTTCATCATGCTGAATGTAGACCTGACACAGAATGTCCAGTATAACCAGAATAGGTGAGCCAAGTCTGATTAAGGGAGCCAGCTCCTCCCAACCTGGTGCTGTATAGATTTGTTGGGATTAAGTTTCTATATTTACAAGCAGCATAGCTGACAGTCCCAATGGTTGGGCAACTTTAAGGGCAGTTTTCATACATCCAGAGGACAACCGATTGGAAGAAACCGAGCTGTATTGCAGTAATTCATTTCATTATGCTTGCTGATTCGAAAGGATGCTGAATATTTTTCATTTTATGATTCTTTTTTATTTTAGGGTCAAATCCTACAACATACTAAAGACATCTTTGTATCTGACATGCATTTTTTTAAAGAAATAAAAATAAGTCAAGAAAAACTGGAATTAGCACATCATTTTCCTGCTAAAATAGCTCCATTGAAACAGTAGTTCAGACTTGTAAGAAACTGTATGAATCATTCAATATCATGAACAGTTTTTTTTCTTAGACTTATCCCTGTGATGTCAAACCATCAGTTTCCTTAGACAAATATCAATGCCAAGCCTTTTTAAATATGTTCTGTTACCATTGGTATCAATCTTGGCCCCTACAGTACAGTATTTCTATTGTATTGATAATGGCTTTCTATTAAAATTTCAAGAATCCACACCGTTCTTTCTTTAAATGCTCAATCTCCTGCTCTTCCCAACAGATTTGTCTGTGATGATGTGGATTTCAATCTACGCGTCCACAGTGCAGGCTTGAGGATCTGCCGATTTAATCGATTTAGTGTCATGAAGAAACAAATAGCAGTGGGAGGGCAAAGGTCCTTTCATATCAAATCAAAGGTGAGACTTCAGGAACGGAGTATCTGCTAACTCCAAAGTTACACGTAACTTTATATTCAGTAGATTCTGAGTTTAAGTAAATGGGGTGATCTAAACTGAGTTCCAATTTAAGGACCAGGTCTTGTCTCCAAAACTACAACATGATCCAGCTGAGCAGCAGATTGGCGAAGGGAGTTTCTATCAGCTTTTGCTCAAAGAGTAGGTGGCAGCTGTAGCTAGGCTAGCTTTCAGACAACTGCAACTTGTATACCAGTTTCACCTTTTCCTAGTTTGGGAGGCGTTGGTCATGGACACTCATGGCTTAGTTGCCTTGTAATGGGACTATTGTACAGCCACCTGAAATTTGGTTCCAAATGCAGGGTTTTAGGTGCAGCTTATTATGCCTATGTGACATCACTATTCTGCTCCCAAAAGATTTCAAGGTGAGATTCAAGGGCCTGGTTACCACCTTTAAAACCCTATGGGACAAAAGACTGGGAACTTGCAGAACTTCCTTATTTCAAGAACATCTGCCTACCCCACACACCCTCACAATGCTCAGGGTTCCCTCTTTTGAAATTTGCCATCTCATGCAACTTAGAAGTATATGTCTTTTTGGTTGCTGTCCCTCTGCTCTGGAATGATTTCATTCATTTCATGATTGGTTTAGGCCCAGATTATATAAACATGTCCATATGTCAGAGCAGGAGTGTCAAACTCAATTTCATTGAGGGCCACATCAGGGTAGTGTGACATCGGGGGGGGGGGGGCATGGTGTGGCTGGGGTAGGAGTAGCTGGGGTGTGGCCAGGGTTGGAATGGCCAGCTTGACGTCACTCATGTCAGGCACCTGTGGTGGTCAAGTGCTAAGGCAGGACTTCCCTCAGACCCTCCTTCATTCTCATTACAATCTTCCTTCCTTCCTTCCTTCCTTCCTTCCTTCCTTCCTTCCTTCCTTCCTTCCTTCCTTCCTTCCTTCCTTCCTTCCTTCCTT
>BLBF01000007.1:12156285-12240810 GCA_015471245.1 Laticauda colubrina | reverse complement strand
AAGGAAGGAAGGAAGGAAGGAAGGAAGGAAGGAAGGAAGGAAGGAAGGAAGGAAGGAAGGAAGGAAGGAAGGAAGGAAGGAAGGAAGGAAGGACAAAAGCATTTGAGTCACAAATACTTGAACTTTCCTACCTGAAAAACTACTTGGGGGTGGGGGGAGAACCTTCCAGGTAGAAACATCTATTCAATGCAGGAACAGATTGGCTTCCTGGGAACAAGGAACCTGATCTGTTGCTAAAATAGCATTTTGACTAATCTAATTGCCAAGAAGGAAACCAAACGTTTTACAAGGAATACTGTCATATACCCTAATTGTTCTGATAATTCCTTCCTTCCTTCCTTCTTTCTTTCCTTCCTTCCTTCTTCCCTCCCTCCCTCCCTCCCTGTTAAAGGTTTTAAATATTTTTTAAATATAAAGATTAAAATATTTTACCTTATTACCCTATTTAAAAGATCTGTTGGTTTGCTACCACCCAAAAAAATTATTTCGGGTTTCTTCTCTTTTCTTTGTTTCAACAAGAAACTGAATAAATATTTAATAATAATTCAAAATTGGTTGGAACCAGGTTCTCTTAATATTACCACATATCTATAAGGATTGTCAATCCCTGCGTCCTTGGTTTTAGATATGTAACCTTTTTCCTGAGAAGCAGAGGTTGTCTCAGAGCTAAGACTATTACTTTTCCTCTGACCTCTCTTTTCACTTACATCTCCCAAATCTTTTTCCCCTTAGTTTCATCCATGTCCCCACTTCCTTGGAATATCAACTGCAGGAGGTGCAGTTGCCCTGCACCATTCATGTTTTGACTGATTGTTCCAATACCCTCTCATTCCAAATATTATAGTCAGCAAGTGGAAGGGGATATGAATTATGTTGCCACCTATGAAAAGTATCCTAGTACACAGAGAGGGAAAGAAGGCAGGAGACAAGTACATTTCTAAGAGATTGCTTGTTCTTGATTGCTAAAACGCTTGTCCTTTCAATGTTTCTCCTTTTGACTGATGATACCTTTAAGTCATTCCACTGAGTGCAGGCTGTTGTGTGTGATTTTTGTTTTTAGTTCAGAGAGTTATGTACCTTGTGGGGTCCTTGGTGCTCTCTGAGCTTGGTTGTTTTCTTGAAGATGTTTCACTATCCAACTAGGGAACATCACCAGAGCTACAAGGAGTGGGATTTACTCTCTGTTTATATGGTTTATGGCTGACCCTAACAGTGGTGGTGAGAGTGTTCTTAGTGGTTCCTTGATTTGGTTCCATAATTAAGAATACACTCAGCAATACTGACAGGGCAAGCCTCTGGCATATTAAAAGAGAACAAACCCCATTCCCTTCTAGCACCGATGATGTTACCTAGTTAGGTAATGAGACATCTGCAAAAAAACAACTAAGGTCAGAGATAACTAAGGACTCCACAGTTCAACCCTGAGCTACAATATTCTTTCCTATTAGTTATGTATATATATAATACAAATGCTAATGCTAATGCTAATGCTAATGCTAATGCTAATGCTAATAATAATAATAATAATAATAATAATAATAATAATAATAATTCCTACAGGTGCCACCTTATGTGTCATTTGCCAAGACCGAAACTCCCTTCGTCAAACTGTTGTCCGGCTAGAACTGGAAGATGAGTGGCAATTCCGGCTAAGAGATGAGTTTCAAACCGCCAATGCCAAAGAAGACAAGCCCCTCTTTTTTTTGACAGGACGGCATATTTGATAAGAAATTATCCGACATCCTCTAGGAGACTCTTCCAACCAAAAACAAGTTGTGAAAATAGTGGGGGAACTTAAATGTTCAGCGGAAGGGTTTTTTAAAAACCCATAATATGGACAAAAATGTAGGGAAATTTGAAATATCTGTAAATTATTTTATTTGACACATTTGTGTTTATAATTTCAAACTGTCCCAGTATCTTTTATAATTTAAGATGTTTAAACTGTTCGTTTTGTGTCAGGAGCAGAGTGGAATCACTGCTTGTTGTAGTTGAATTGTTTATAGGTTCCCCTTGTCTTTGTTTTGGTTGTATAAATTATAGAGATTATTGGTATAATTCAACATTTAGACATAGATTCCCTTCTTAACCTTTTGTTGAATTAGAAGTCAGTAGACAGAAAACACTCCATTCTTAGTATATAATGCAGCTGATAAGTGAATAGCTATTGGGAAAAAAGGCTTGGGTAGAGTGCTAGAGGCAAAAATGAACTGGGCAGTTATCCAATGCAAAGTCCAATGAAATGAATGGGAAACATGAAGAACATGGCATTGTGTATCAGACTTAGTGGGAACCGCAAAAAAGAACTGTCCAAAGGATTCTGCCTTATATTTCCATTTTAATGGACACTTAGGCTTTTACCTTACTAGTAATTTTGAGCATTTTCCACAATTACTCCTTGCCATTGCTGAAGTAATTCAAAGCGCATCCTCATTACATTGAATAAGTCACAACACTGGGTGGATGATTCTAGAAGATGCTACTGTAATGATTTCCCTCATCCTAGTCTCAGAACCTTTGTTTGTTCTACATAATTTTTAAAGTGGAGGCATTTATAGGACCCTGGTAAGGAGATAGTCCCTTTCCAGTGTCCTCAATGCCTTCAACAATGACAGAGCTTTTAATATCTAATCTTATTGGAAAAGAGAGAGAGGGAAACATTGAGGGAAATATTCAGAGAAATATCTTGAAAGTAGCCCATAATCAACTGTATATCAACAAATATTTACAGTTGACCACTGGACATGTTTTATGACATTTTGTATTATGCCATTAATGCTTTACATTAACTTTTATGTATAAAGTGTTTTATAAAATTTCAAACCTACAAGAGTCATGAGTTCTGGATTTTGAATATATTTAGTAAATTAGCCCTTTTTGAATTTGCCTACAATACACTATTCCATCCAGCTAAAGTTTATACACAAAGTTTTAGTAGTATGTTAGACAACCCATGACCCGCTGGATTATTGTTTCAAATATATTTTCTTTACAGATTCTCTAAAACCTTCAACCACGGCAGACCTTCTAAATGTAATGAAATTTTTTTTTAAAATTCAGGGATATATTCAGAGATGTATCTGCCTTGAAAGTAGCCCATGCTGGATTGTACAGCACAAACATTAGCAGCTGACCACAAGAAATGTTCTCTGACATTTTGTATTATGTCAGAAAAAATACATTTTTTTTCTAGGGTTAACAGCAGAGAGAAACTGCATCCACAGACCAGAGGCCTGCTTCAGTGCAGTTTGAAGTGCAATTCATTTTCTGCTTATAGCAGTATTTACAGTTATCACCACTGGAATGGGGATAAGGAATCATCAGATAAGTTAAATGCTAGAAAACTTCATTCGACAAAGAACTTGGCAATAAATCATAACAGGAAAAGGACAAATTGATTGTCTCAACTCCTTAATGGGCAACGAGTTCTTCATTTTCTTTAATTTTAATTAAAATTAAAATGTCTAATTTTCAGGAACATTCTTGTAAAGAGTGTCAAACTAGATTTCTTCGAGGACCAGATCAGCATTGTAGCTCTCTGCGGGCTGGCGGAGATATGGAGAGGGAGGAGATGGGATGGATGCTTTCTGCAGCACCCTGCTGGCCAAAATCGGGCTGCGGGTGTGTGTGTGTGCGATCAGGGGTGGGATTCTACCAGTTCACACCTATTCGCTAGAACTGGTTGTTAACATTCTAAGCAGTTTGGAGAACCGATTGTAAGAAGAAATTACTGGCCTAATCCTGTAAGGAAGGCAGGAAGGAAACATTCTGGTTTTGCTTACAGAAGCTACCTCTCCGTTAAACCTTATGTTCTTGGCAGGACTAGACTTCCTGCCTCAGGAACTTCCCTGGAGTTATTTTCCCCTCCTTTGCTGGTACTTTGCTTGTGTGGAGTGACCATTCAAAGTTACAATGGCACTGAAAAAAGTGACTTATGACCGTTTTTCACACTTACGACTGTTGCAGCATCCCCATAGTCATGAGAGGCCAGGCGAGGAGATATGTGCCTTGATGTGAGTGATATTGATTTGGCCACACCTGTCCACCCAGTCACATGACCACCAAGCCACGCTCACCACTTAAGCCACGCCCACAGAACTGGTTGTTAAAAATTTGAATCCCATTCCTGGGTGCAATGCCCACCAATAGCCTCCTGCAGCACTCTGCTGGTCGAAAATGGGTTGTGGAGGGGGTGCATGATGCCCCTGTGGTTTGTTTTCAGCTTCCATAGCCTCCTGCATCACTCTGCCAGGTAAAAACAGACCACCCCATTTTGGCCGGCAGAGGCACTGCAGGTCAGTCCTTTGATATTTCCAGGCCGGCCCTGCGGGCCAGATCTATGCACCCCATGGGCCTTGAGTTTGACACCCCTGTTTTAAAGGAACATGTCACTGCTTGTAATTCAATTTCTTCAAAGGCAAAAGCACAACATCTATACTGGCTGTGATCTATTCAGAGCTAAGCACTTTTAAATCCCACTATATTAAAAAAAAAAAAAAATGCCTGCACTATTGAAATTAAGTTGTCTGGTCATTGGTGTTTTGTTTTTTTTTTTTAAAATCAGAGCCCACACTGGTTGTGCCCCATGACCTCAAGATACACTTAAGGTATAATTAATCAGCAGAAGATAGTGGATTTTACACACACACACACACACACACACACACACACACACACACCCCGTAGTGAAATAAAATTATCCAGATGCAGTTTCCCATATTTGATCATTTTGAGAACCCAGTTATTTCTTTGGGGAATAAAATCATGAGAGCTTTGAACAGTGCTATAAAGATTAAATTGATGGCAGTGAGCTACAATTGTACAACTATAAAATAGTTAATAGCATCGTGTCTGAAAGGACTTGTTACACAAAGAAGTTGGCTTGTTGCTGTTATTATTTTTAGTGGATCAGGGCTATAAGAAATACATCTGGATATCCTATGCTGAACGGAATTTTTTGCCAATTTCCATAACCAGATTCACATGACCTCCAAATGGTTTCTGCTGCCCCCTAGTTTATAAGGTTCATCTTGGATGAGTAATCATATTTTTAAATATTAGTTTTATTATAGTCTAGCAGAACCCCAGTGGGGTTTTTTTGAACAACACTCCAGTTACCAACTTCCATCTTGCATTACATCCCCTTTCTCACTCTTAATAAATCTCTTTATTATTTCATCCCAATGCAAAACGTTGGTAGTTATTTTTCTCTGGACACGTAAACACCTTTTCCAGGAGGCTTATGACTTAGCAGGGCGACTTGAGGAGTCAGCTGCCAAGCCAGCGGGTACCAGATGACAGAGCTCATGTTTCTCTTCCAGGCTAAGGTTCCAAAAACATGAGCAGGCTAAACTAGCAAGCTAACAGAATTGCTGGGAAATTATTCTGTCTGCATCTTTGTTGTTAACCGTTGCATTGCTTTAAGGCTGGATTTTTGTTTCAGGTTGAAACTTAAATCAGGGTTAACGTCCTTGGTACCATAGACACCTCTGGCAATGGAGGAAAAGAATCATCTCAAGATGCCATCTGAAGATACAGAGTCCCCTTGGTCCTGGGTAAGGCCTCCTGATCAAGAGCAGAAAATAGATGTTGGGAGTTAGAGGGCAGCTTGGCTCTTTATTTGCAGACTACAGGCTCAGAGCGCAGCCCTGGTCATATTGATTCAAAGCAAAGTTGTGTTGAATTGGTGCAAGGGGTTAGATAGGTTTCTTTGGTTCCTTTAGTTTTCAGCTTGGAGGAAAGATGCATCCTTTAAGTTGCATGTAGTTTAAACTATATATTGTTTTGTTTTCTTTCAAACTGTTATTGGATGTCATTCTAGTGGACAAGCCTGTATCCTGAAAAAAACTACTTTCCCCATTTTAATATTGTTGGACTATACAGAGACATTGCTTTAATTTGGGGCACGTTTGGCCAGCTAAAGTCTAATTTCATTCTGAGTTTTGCAATTTTTGTATAGCTAAAAGAGCAAACATATTAAAGACCGCTCTGAGATGGATCTTGCTTTCTGAAAAAACGTGAACTGCTACTGATTTTGAAAAATAACAGTAGGGAGATTGGATGTTGCAAGCTTTATTCTGTATCACTCCTGAAAACTTTCATATTTGGGGACAGGCAGGAAGGTTGGGATGACATTTGAAACATTTGCAAAACCTTGCAATCAGCAAGGTTTTCTGACTCCTGATGGTCTAATAATAGCAACTCTCAAAAAGCATAGCCTCACTCCTAAATACAATTGTTGGAGAGGGCAGACTACTAGGATTGCATTTTTTTTATTTTTGAGAAAAACTTGTAAATTTGCTTTTTGGATCCAACACAAATTTCTGGGGTAGTTAAAAAGCACACTGAACCTTAATTGTCTACCTGAGTCACAGTTTTCCACTTAACTCAGTTCATTAAGCCTCTGATAAATGGAATAGACTTTGCAAGTGTGTCCCAGTTCTCTGCTTCTATTAAGATTTATAAAGGGGAGGTAGATACACGTAGGGATAGTTCTCTTGTTAGGAAATGCTTTTTCAATATTTCTTGATGGGTCTGATTGAACAGTACAGTCCATGATAGACAATGCAGGTAGGGATGTGAATTTGACACTCACAGTGTATGTGGAATATGAATAAAAGGATTGGAAAGTTCTGTAATGCTCGTTTTTAGGTGGTAAATAAGTGATTCAGAACAAAAATAGTCTTGAGTTTTCTGTTGGAGTTAGTCTTGCTAAATGTCTTAATAATGGATGAAATTGTACCTGGAGAAGAACGAAAAGGTTATGGTGAAGATATAAGATTAACATTTTACCTTTGTATCATATGATAGGTGAAAACTATAAACACACAATATTTTTAAAGGTAAAGATATAGGAATGTGATAGATAGGAAGGAAAAAGATACCTTATTATCATTCCTCTCCCTCCCTGTCGCCCGCCTCATATATTTTTGGAACCACCCATCTACCTTGTAGAGGCTTTCTGGATGGTGTACAGTGAAATATTGGAACAGGAAATAAAAGTTAAAATTTAAATAAAGGATGATTAAAAACAGTGTTAAACACCAGTCTGATGGTTGCATTTTCCTCTGCACTTCCCAAGCAAGGCTGCAATGCCATGTTTTCATTCCTTTCAGGAAGGCCACCTCCCAAGCTCACAGCAAAAAAGAACTTTCGACAGAGAATACAGGTGGTCCTCAACTTACGACCACGATTGAGCCCAAAATTTATGTTGCTAAGTGAGGCATTTGTTAAGTGCATTTTGTCTCATTTTGTGACCTTTCTTGCCACGTTTGTTAAGTGAATCCTGCAGTTGCTAAGTTACTAACATGGTTGTAAAGCAAATCCGTTGATTTTGCTTGCCAGAAGCTGGCAAAAGGTGATCACATTGCCCCAGGGACATTGCAACCGTCATCAATGTGAGTCGGTGGTCAAGCATCTGAATGTAAATCCTACTACCCATGGGGATACTGCAATGGTCACAAGTGTGAAAAATGGTCATAAATCACTTTTTTCAGTGCCATTGTAACTTCGGTGACTAAGTGAACTGTTGTAAGTCAAGGTCTACGTTTATCTGAAGCTCAGGGTTGAAATGTGGTGTTGCTCTCTGAGCTGGGCGTTTTGCTTGCAGATAGTTCATTACCCAACTAAGTCGCCTTACCAGTGTGCGTTGCATAGAGTCTGAGGATTCTGGAGGAGTGAAGAGCAGCTTACCATAAGTGGCTCAGAAGTTAGTCTTCATCTCATTGGATCAATCGTTTTGGATACCACCAGAAGATTCTGCAAAGGTAAAGAGGAGCTCACCATGACTAACAGAGAAATGGTGCTTTCCCTCATTGGCTCAAACTAGGAAAGCATAAACAGTCCCAGTGAGGAGATTTGTGTAATGTCAGAGCATTCTGGGAAACTAAAGAGGAATTTATCATTACTTATTATGCTTGTTGGTTTGAGGTTATTGCATCTTGATTTATTTAATAAGGTTTTGAAGGCTTTTTGTTCACTTGTATTTCTTGGGTGTTACCTGGGATGTATTTTGATACAGGATTGTGGTATCCCTTTCAGAACTTGTGTGGTCGTGAGTTGCATACACACACACACACACACTCAGTAGCATTGTTGTTATCTAGTTAAGCAAGGAAATGTCTGCAAACAACCAAGCTCAGAGAACAACACACATACACACACGCACATACACGCACAAAGTACTTGAAGCTCAGACTTCAAATATTCTTTGGATTGAGCACTATAGAAATAAATAAAAGACAGAAATGCAAATAATGCTGAGGTTTGAAAATGTTGCCAAAATGGAACTGATGACTCAGGTGAATCCTAATTTATGGTAAGAAGTTGATATTTTCAATAATCATATGAAATAGATAACCCTTACCGCTGTGATTGTGGATAGCCTGAGTCATTTTAGTATATGTGACCCCGAATGGCAAACAGAAGGAAAATTCAAATGATACTGTCATGACACTGAACATAATCATAACCTCACTAACTGATGACTTGTTATCTTTGGTATCTCAGACTGACAGCTGTGTCATAATATATTTAGCCCATTCACTTGCTTTTCATTGAAAGCCTGTATTTAATCTACTGTCTCCCCTTTGTGTTTTATCTCAAACGTCAACAGGGGTGTTCACAGTAGCATCTGTTGCTGTATGTTTTATTTTAGTGACTTTTAAGAATGGGAATGCCACATAGTAAGATATTGCTTTGAGCTTTCCTTTCCTTCTGACATCTTTTTGAAAATCAAACTTTACAATCATCCCAACACAGAAAAATAATAGACAATGTACAGTGTATTAGTGCACTGAAATGCAATTTGCAAAACAATTTCCTAAAAAAAGTAGGAGTAAGAGAAGATGTTTTCCTTGGGAAGGACAGTAAATCCTTCCAGTGGAAAGCTTAAGTAACATGTTTCAGAAGTCTGCCGGTCTAAAATTAGCATGACAGGGGAATTAAATTATTCTTTCAGATTTGGGCTTCATCAGGTGATTCAATGGCACATGACGGAGTGTAGATTTGGCTGCCTGGACTCTGCAAACTTGATATGGATCAGTAAATTCCTGGGAAGAATTTTTGGAAGAATTTCTTCTACTCTATTGAAACCTTGTTAGACGGGACAAAGTGAAAGAACCTCTAATTCCTTCTAAATCTATGCATACACACAAATCTCTGAGGTGCTGGATGGAACAATGATAAACGGGTCATTTCACAACTTAGCAGGTCGAAGAAAAAATTGTTTGGGTTGGGGTCTAGTTTCACAGCAACACTCAAGATCCTGTTCTAGAGGTCACCAAACTAAAAAAAAAAGCAATTTATTATTTATTAATAAATAATTTATCTATTACAGAGTGTAAAAGTACCAATACTGTTTACTCAGTTTTATTTTTTATGACAGTAATTCAGTGGAATTAGCTTGAAATGAACATTTTCCATCCATTGTTCTTACTAAAAAAACAGATCATTTATTCACCTAGCAACACTGATCTGTATGTCTTTGTACACACACATATACACAAAATCAGTTTTTACAATAATACACTATAACAAAATAGAGGTATAATTATACATCTTGCATCTATTCATTTCCCACATCACATTTCTATTTACAGTGTGTAAGTAAAAAAAATGTGCTGTGTTGAGTATGATCCTACATCTATATAAATATCGAACAGAACAGGAGAAAAGGTGGGTTTACAGCTGTCCTTCCAAATTTATTTTACCTGTTGGGATTTATCATAATATTTTTAAAAAGTTTATTTTTAGAATCTAAGCACATATTCCCAGTGATTACATTCTGAAAACCCCTCCTGAGCAGTGGTGGGATTCATTTTTTTTTTTTTACGAACGGTTCTGTGGGCATGGGTTGATGGGCATGGCAGGGGAAGGATACTATAAAGTCTCCACTCAGAGGTGGTATTTGCTGGTTCTCCAAACTACTCAAAATTTCCACTGCTGGTTCTCCAGAACTGGTCAGAACCTGCTGAATACCCACCTCTGCTCCTGAGTCTCAAGCATCAGAATTCATAGCTCACAAAAAAGGCAACTATGATCCTATAGACAACGATCTCTCATCCCTTGATTGGCAATTTCTATTCACTGGATGCAATACTGTTGAAGACCATTACAACATGTTTTTACTTGAAGTCAAAAGAGTCATCAAACTGTATGTACCAATAACAACTCCAAAAACCAGAAAAAACAGATTACCCATGACAATAAGGAAGCTTCAATCCAAAAAGAGATCACTTTGGCGGAAAAACAAATCTGGTCACGTTGCCAACTTCAAAAGCCAATACAAAAATTTATGCCACCAGATAAAGACTGAATGCACCAATTATCACATGAAACAAGAGGAAAACCTATGCACCAATTCCACCCACGCTTTCTACAATTTTGTAAGCAACAAACTAAAAGACTCAAGGTCCATCCCACCCCTGAAAGGACCCTAACTGACTGCAATGACAACTAACCTAAAAAGACTGCAATGACAACACTATTAAAGCCAACCTCTTTAACACATTCTTTGGCTCCGTATTTTTAAACAGCAATGGATCATGCCCAGTATTTCTTAGCCAGACCACAGACAACTACAATGATCTAATGCATATCGATTTTACAGTAGACAATGTTGAAAAGGCACTACGCAATCTAAAACCATCTCTATCTATTGGACCAGAAGGAATATGTGCTTCTTACAAAAGCTATCCATTGCCATAGCTGAACCTCTAAGCACGATCTTTGAAAAATCTTTCAGGACCAGCTCCTTGCCAAAATTATGGTCACAAGTCACGGTCATCCCCATCTTCAAAAAGGGAGACCCCAGCCTAACTGAAAATTACAGACCAATCTCTTTATGCTGTGTCACCTGTAAAGTCTTGGAATCAATTATTAACCAATCCATTATCCTCCGCTTAGAGACAAACAACCTACTCTCTAATAAACAATTTGGTTTCAGAAAAAAACTATCCTGCAATCTGCAACTCTTACACTGCAAAAACATATGGACTACACAACTCGATCAGGGCAAAGCAATCGACTCAAACTATATAGACTTCTGTAAAGCCTTTGATTCAGTGGTACATGACAAACTACTCCTAAAACTAAAATCTTACGGTATCTCTGGACACCTGCATAACTGGATAGAAGCATTCCTGTCAAATGGACAACAAATGATCAAAATTGGGAGCGTCCTATCAAATTCTGTACCTGTCAACAGTGGTGTCCCCCAAGACAGTATTCTGGGACCAACTCTTTTCATACTCTACATAAATGACCTCTGGGATCATATTAAGAGCAACTGCATTATTTTTGCTGATGATGTAAAGCTATTCAACACCACAGACGATAGTGCTACCCTTCAAAAAGACCTCGACTATGTATCAGAATGGACAAACAAATGGCAACTTCAAATTTCAACAAATAAATGCTCTGTCTTACATATTGGCAAAAAAAATCAGAAAATAAAATACAGGCTGAATAGTCAAGACCTTGTTGATGATCCAAACTCTGTCAAGGATCTTGGAGTACTCATCTCTAATGATCTAAGTGCTAGAGCCCACTGCAACTACAAAGCCAAAAAGGCATTAAGAGTTGTTAACCTAATCTTATGTAGCTTTTTCTCTGGTAATATTACACTACTAACTAGAGCATACAAAACATTTGCTAGACCAATAGTCGAATACAGCTCATCAGTCTGGAACGCACATTACGTATCTGACATTAACACAATTGAGAAAGTCCAGAAATATTTCACAAGAAGAGTTCTCCACTCCTCTATTCATTGCAGAATACCTTATGCCACCAGTCTTGAAATTCTAGACCTAGAAAACCTAGAACTATATCCTTGGTCCAATCTAAATATAGAATATAAAATCATACATTATAATGTCCTACCTGTCAATGAATACTTCAGTTTCAACCATAACAACACAAGTGTAAACAATAGATACAAACTCAAGGTTAATCACACCAAACTTGATTGCAGGAAATACAACTTCAGCAACAGAGTGGTCAATGTCTGGAATACTCCACCTGACTCTGTGGTTTCTTCCCCAAACCCCAAAACTTTAACCTTAGACTGTCTACTATTGACCTCACCCCTTTCCTAAGAGGTCTGTAGGGGCGTGCATAAGTGCACCAACGTGCCTACTGCCCCTGTCCTATTGTTTCTTTTATTTTTCTTATATATATCCATGTATTCATAACTATGTTTTTACTTATACTTCTTATCTTGTAAGCAATTGACAAACCAAATAAAATAAATAAATAAATATGTTGCATTTTTCTAATAAACCACTTCTTAAAAATCTCATGAAACTTTAGGAATAAGGTTTTTATCACCAAGCAATGCGTGTAATACTGAATGATGGCTCAAGAAACAAATGTTTGTGTGTTTGTGCATACACACCCCCACATAGAACTTTTCTTATTGCAGCAATATTTGCTGAAGATGAAAACTTTAAATCTGTCAAAGCCTCAGTAAATAGGGTAGACCAGAAGAAGGGAGAATGTTTTGAACTGTCACGGCTGACCAAATCAAAGGCTTTTCAGGATGATACATGGCCCAGATTGCCCACTCTTGGCCAAAAGAAAAGACAGATGCTTCCCTTCTGAGGCTTGTTTTATTGAGGCTTGTTGCATTGGTAGTCCTCGACTTATATTCACAATTGAGGCTAGAATTTCTATTTGCTCAGCAAGGTGGTTGTTAAGTAAGTCATGCCTGATTTTACAACTATTTTACAATTATTTTGAATCACTTTTGCGAAGTGAATATTGTTAAGTGAATATTGCAGTTGCTAAATGTATGAGGCAATGGTTAAGCAAATCCATCTTCCCCCATTGACTTTGCTTGTCAGAAACAGACAGTGAATTCTAGTTCCACCTTAGGCCTGAAAGCCAAGTGGATGATTCTGGGCCAATCACTAGGAGACAGTAAATTGTAGTTTCACCTTAGGCCTCAAAGCCAGGTGGGTGAATTTGCACAAGTCATCCCTTTCAGCCCAACTCACCTCACAGGGTTGTTGTCCTCGGGGGGGGGGGGGGGAGGAAGAGGAAGAAGAATTAGGTATGTTTGCTTCCTTGAGTTACTTATTATAAAGGAGTGATTCAAAATGCTAAAAAAAATTAATGCTTAACAAAATATATTTAAATAAGATTTGGAACAGTATTTACTTTGGCTATCTTTTGAATCATTACCCACCAAAGAAGACCACTTAAAGTAAAAGGTCTGGGACAAAGGCTGTTCCAGCTATTACTGGAGATCCAGATGTAGCAACACCAATAAGCAGCTCTATAAATAATAAAAGTAAGGGAGTCATTCCTTAGCTGCCACCATAATGTAAGGTCCTGGGAGTTTCCCGAGCCATTGAAATACCAAAGAGAGTGAGGCTTGCAAAAGTATCAACTTTTTATTTTGGGCCAAAGCAAAAAGAATCTGTGTGGAACTATTTCCAAAACACGTAGGCAAAAAGCATGTAAGGAATAGCCACACCTCTGTGAGAGTGATCCAGTAATCCAAAAATTATACACATTTTTACCTTGTTAGAGTCAAAGTTTACCAATCAGAGACAAAGGTTCGTTACCATCTTCAAAGGTTTCTTTGTTCAAGCCTCTGTCTCTCCCCTCCTTGTCTATGGAGCATCCCTATAGCCCTGTGTCGGGAGGGGGGGAGGGTTTCCCTCCCTGGCCATTCAGCAGAATGCTTTCAGGTAACTCCCTGCTGTGGTACTATCTATGAGGTAGGAAACTCCCTAGTCTGGTTCCTTTATCTATGGGGCCTGATATTCCTGGGTAATGGTTTCTTCTATATTTTCAAGGATGTGTCTAGCTTTGAAGCCAAGAACCGAAGCAAGACACAAAAGCAAGATAACAGACTTTGCACTAATGCCAATCAGTATCAAGGCTACAATAAGCTAGAATTAATTGCTAACAGCTAATTTCTGACAGCAGCATACAATAATATGAGCAGAAGCCAATAACAAAGCTTTATTCCTAATGAATGATTTCTAGCAGTATATCACATCAGAAGCAAACAGCAAATATTGGTTTGATCACTATGCTCCTTCAATGTGTTCACAAGTTCCTAGTAGGACTTGCTCTTCTAGATTTTCGGTCAGGACACTGGATGCCTTTAGCTCACATTCTGAGACTTCCATATAAACAGACACTTATTATTGCTACATTTGTCAATTTGCATGTGTAAAACTGTTGTCCCCTTGTTCATATATGCGAAAGTGAATAATACAAAATTATGCTGAATTTGCTCCCTTGCTTATACTAGTATTATATAGAACAAATGTTTCAATCTACAGCTCTTCAAAAAGCAGTTTGAAATTCAGCTTTCTTTCTGCCAAACTCAAAAAGCAGCAGACATTTTTTCCATGACAATTTTTTCCCTTTGTTTTATATATAAAATCATCAAACTCTTTCAAAGGTTTATCAGCCATCTTGGAAACCTTTTTCTGTTGCATTGAAAAATTCTGTGAAATGTGGACATGAAACAATGCCATTTTGGTAGTTTTGTTATTAGACATCTGTTGTCTAATCTGAGAATATTTAAATCTTATAAAGAGGAAAGACTTATTATTAAGAAGGTGCAAGTGAACAAAAGTACTCAGTGCTTGACAGCCAGCCAAGAGGTTTAATTGATATTTTGCTGAGTCAAGATTACTTGCACAATTCTCTCAAAGAGACATACACTATATTTCCCTTTTGTGTAATCACATAAATATTTGTAATAAACAGCTGATCTAGGTTAGTAAAGTTCACAATAACAGAAGATATAGACATTACTACCAGAAACGAGCCAGGGGTCATCAGTATTTAATCCACTATTGTGGATGGACATGACCTCCCTCTCTTTCCAAAGGACATTGCTTCTGAATTGTGCTGGCAAAGGATGAAAGTCTGTCCCAGTGTGGAAATGTTTGGCTGTTTGCTTGCAGATATTTTATTACCCAATTAGGTAGCTTCACTGGAGTACTTGCATAGTGTCAGAGGATTCTGGGAAATTGAGGAGGAGCTCACCACAAGTTACAGATAAGTGGGGCCTTTTCTCATTGGATCAAGCTAGTGGCCTGGGAACTGCTTCACTGGGCACTTTTGCTTACCATGAGCAAAGCAGAAATAGGCCTTTATCTCATCAGGATCAAGAGAACAACTTGTAATTTGTTTCATTAGGACCAATTGTTGGATTCAATTTTTTTTACTACCAGTTCTGTGGGCGTGGTTTGGTGGGTGTGGTGTGGTGTGGTGTGGTGTGGCTTGGGGGGGCATGGCAGGGGAAGGATACTATAAAATCTCTATTCCCACCCCACCAACCTGCTTTCTAGTGCCATTCTCCCCTGCAGGGCAAGAAAAGAAGATCCAGCCGGTCCTCCGAACTTCTCAAAATTTCTGCTATTGGTTCTCCAGAACTGGTCAGAACCTGCTGAATACCCACTTCTGATTAGGACCATTTATATTCCAGTAGATATTTCTAGAAAAGTAAAGAGAATCCTTACTGTTAGTCCTCATATTTGTTGTTTTTGAGGTTTTTGTAATCTTTTGGTTTACTTAAAATATTTTATAGGATGTCTCAACGTAAAAATATCTGCTGTAGAAAAAGGGAAGTACTTTTTTTTTGCCAAAATTCCAGTTTGTATTAGTATCATCTTCAGAAACCACAACATGGTCAGATTCTTGCTTCTTCTGTCCTAGAATAGTAGTGTCATTTTGCTCAAAGGGCACGTGTTTACTTTCTTGGTTCGGTTTGTTGTCTTCAATGGCATCAGTTACATTGACACCAACTATCATCATTGTTACATTATTAGCTATGAATGAGACTGCTGACATTTTTATCAGAACAACAGGATTCCAGCCTAAAAGTATTAAGGAAATCAGATGTTAGGTATGCATCCATATATACTCTCTTTCAAGGCAGCATGTAGTCCAGCCACTCTACCATCAGTGTTCACAATTAGTTATTTCAGTGTCCTCAGTTTTTTGAGAATCATTTTTTTTCAGACTGTCCACTTTCTTGCAGATAGCCTCTGCTACTAAGTCATTCCATTTCCAAGAATGAGCAAAACTTTGATGCCTTGATAAGGAAATGCAGCTCTCAAGCTGGGTAATCACATTTCCTTTCCCTTTAATCAGAAAGTTATGGCATCTTAGATCATTAGAAAAATAATCTATAACAAAAAGTAAATGAGGCAAATGATGTTCAAAAATACCTTGTGCCCAACATAATCGGGGTAATTCAGGGTATCATGTAGGAATGTACTTTTAGATTTGTAGAAGCATATGGTACAAATGTCAAACTGCTAACTATCCTTTGAACATTGGCAGAAGTGCTGAGTCACCATATTATATTTTTGCCCTAGTTCTAGATCTGGGAATGCGTCATCAAATCTCATTGACTCATAAAGTTGAGTGGATAATCTTTTTCTCTGAAATTTAAGAATACCTCTAACATGAAAATGCCCATGTGACTCTATAGCAAGTATTTTTCAGTAAAATCTTTTGCAACAGAAGGAATATCTCTCAAGGACTATGGACAGCCATGAGTGTCCTCCCAAGTCGAAGCTGAGGATTCTACTTTGTGATTTCATTAGAGCACAATTTTTCCACTTGAGTCCATTGTCAATGCAAGAATCATTCTTACTCTTTCTTTGCATGTGGATCTTCACCATTTATATGAGGGGCTACCATCTATTATGTAGATAGTACATCATGTATCTTACACATAACATTGCATGGAATATATATTACATTTAGATGGTATCTTGAAGCTGAAAAGGCACATTCTGTAAGCAGATGGGAATGTCATCCATAAGCTTCTAAAAGCTGTTTCATAATGATTATTTTATTTATTATTATTTCTATTCCTTAAATGTATTTTCTGCCCATCTCTGATAATGAAAAACTTGGAACTAAAACAACTTTGCCCAGAGTAGTCTAATAGAGTTTCTTCATTGCATTAAAAGTAGAATTAGCTCTTTTTCTGTGCATAATTCTCTCTGGAAGATTTCCAGATGTGGCAGCATAAAATACTGATTCAATTCCCTTAAGTAAGTCGGTTCCAGTATCATCTTTAATTGTATCAGCTTACTTTTGAATATCTAAATATATTGAATGATCAAGTTCTTAGCATATATTACAGCTTCAACAGTCTGTGTTGCACAACATCATAGCTTCCTAATATCCTGGAGACCTTGAAGCTTGCTGTTTTTCTTCAGAAAAGTCCACCATAAGTACTGTTAATTTTACCTTTCTTGGGAGACTGTGGGGTAAATATTGCACAAGACCCCAACATCTAAAGACATTTTATCTCTCTCATGGGACTGCTATGTGATAAAGACATAAAGTGATCCTCCTCAGACAAATAAAAAATATTAACTGTAACATTCAACCAAAACAACCTTGGACAGTTCATTGTGATACATTTAAACCTTTTAGCAGGAGCTGTTTCCAACACTCCATAATGATTGTTATGTATTTCTAGAATTTTGGCTGTGATGATCATTATTTTCTCATTTTTCTATTAGAAAAAAATTGCATTAAAAGGTCTAAGCTCAAATGGCAAACAATGAAAACTATACTTTTCCATGTTATATTAAATGATGATCTTCACATTCCAATTTCCATCCTTTTCATCCAAACTGTTAAAAAAAATCTCATACCTTAGTCTTGTTAGCTGTGTTAGTCTTGTTACTATCTATTTACAATCTTAGTGAAATAACATAAAAAAGAAAGAAGCCCCTGTGGATTTTACTCCTCTAATCGTTGCTGACTTTAGGTGGTAGTGCTCATTTACGTCTCAAGGCCATTGAGCCAGCGCTATTGTTGTGTTGTTGCGAAGTTCTCCCTCTGGTCCGCGTTCCTGACGGGAGCGCGGACCATTCTGATTGGTTGATGCCATTTGACAGCCGGCTATATAAAGCGCTGTCAAACGGCATCAGCTGTTGCCGCGAGCTGACTGCTCGTTAGCCCAGCAGTCGCGGCAACCCCTTTGTTTTCTAAATAAAGGTTCCTGCCTGTTGTTCCGTGTCCACCTCAGTCATTATCCGCCGCTCTACTACACTGGCGACGAGGGCGGGATACAAATAAGAGGTGGCCGGACAACACAGCTGAGCGCAGTCACTGTTAAAGAGCCAGAGTCACTAAAAACAAAAGAGCTGAAGCCACTATGAGCTGACTGTCACAAGCCGCTGACGCCATTTCGCGAGCGCGAAATTCAACTTCCTAGCCGAATAGACTGTCATCGCTGAGAAGAGGTGTCTTCAACCCCTGTGTTCCCGCCATTTAGACCAGCGGCAGAGACTTGGGAATCCTATAGGAACTGCTTCGACTGCTTCCTGGATGCTATAGACCTCACTGAAGCTTCAGCCCATAGGAAAAAGTACTATTCCTTAAGATTTTGTGGGGCTGCAGTGTTTGACACTAACACAGCATTGGTAGCCCCACGACCTGTCAGAGAAGTCCCTTGGGGGGAGCTACAAGAAATCCTCTCTAATCACTATTCACCCAAGCCCTCACAGATTGCTAGGAGACATGCCTTTAGGAGGCGAGTTCAGGGTGAGGGAGAGACTATCAGTGAATACATGGCTGCTCTGAGGTCTGCTGCCTTACATTGTGGATTCAGGGATTATCTAGAGGATATGCTCCTAGACCAAATAGTGTGTGGGGTTAAAGACTTAAGGCTGCAAAGGCGGCTATTAGCCAAAAGGGACCTAACCCTAGCAATAGCCATTGAAGAGTCTCAGGCTGCTGAGCTTTCTGCTCAATCTGCAGCTGAAATCCAGGGAAACACAATCAAACAAAATAGCTCAACAGTCCATTTTGATGAGGTTTCTCCTGATGAGGACTCTGAAGATTCAGCTGTTGTAAATCGTCTTAGACAACAGAGACCCCTTCCAGAAGACTCAAAGTCAAAAGCTAGTTTTTCTCCCCGGCAGCAACCCATCTGTTTAAGCTGTGGAGAAAATCATTTAAGAGCATCCTATAGGTTCAAGAATGCCATCTATTTAAGTTGCCAGAGGAAGGGTCACTTAGCAAGGGTCTGCCAAGCTGGGAAAACCTTTACTCAGAGACCTCAGCCAAACCCCATCTTTCAAAGGCAAGTGGAAGTCTGCTATACCTGTTACCACTTCAACCAGTCCAACAACTACTCTAACAAAATCAGTATTTTTGTCTCCTAAGAAGGTAAACCTTGCAAGATGGAGGTGGATACAGGATCTGCTCTATCCATTATTTCATGGAACACCCTTAAGAAGCTGCTGCCCAGATTTCCAAAGAAGAAGCTCCTTGACTGCCACCTGACTTTGCAAGATTACCAAGGCAAGAATATTCCTGTCCTCGGGAATATTCAATTCAAAACTTTTAAAGGCCACTTGCCTCTTGTTATAGTGGATGGTGCTCTCCCCAGTTTACTGGGTTCAGATTGGTTCCCTGCCCTTGGCCTAAATATAACAGGCATCCACTCTGTGTTAAATGCTGAAGTAGATTCCCTATTCAAAGACTATGCTGATGTATTCAGCGAGGGTTTGGGATGTTACTCAGGCACCCCCATATCATTTAGTGTAGACCCTCAAGCAACTCCTGTACGCCTGAAACCTCATAGAGTGCCTTTTGCAATCCGTCCTAAGTTAGATAAGGAACTTGACAAACTAATCAAACAAGGAGTCTTAGAACCTGTAGATTTTGCTAAATGGGAGACCCCCATAGTAACTCCTCTTAAAAAAGATGGTAGCATTAGGATATGTGCTGATTACAAAATTTCCCTGAATAGACACCTCCAAATCAGTGCTTACCCAGTTCCCATCATTCAGCACCTTTCACATTCTTTTGAACCTGGGTCTATTTTTGCAAAGCTGGATATGTCCCAGGCATGCCAGCAATTCCCTGTAGATGACCACACAGCAGAATTGCAGACAATAGTAACTCACAGGGGAGCTTTTAGGTGCAGATGCCTTCAGTTCGGCGTGAGTGTAGCCCCTGGGATATTTCAGTCCCTGATGGAGAGGCTACTTCAAGATCTCCCAGGGGTAGTCCCCTATTTCGATGATATCTTAATTTCAGCCACAGACAAACCTCAGTTGTTACAAAGAGTAAGGTCAGTTCTAGATCGACTCAGGCAAAACGGCCTCAAACTTAAGAAAGACAAATGCATCATTGCCACTAAGCAAGTTGATTTTCTGGGCAATAGAATTGATGCCTCTGGCATACACCTTATAGAACCTAAAGTCAGGGCCATCCATGAGGCACCCACTCCTACCAACAAAACCGAACTCCAGGCCTTCTTAGGACTTCTCAATTTCTATGCTGCATTCCTCCCTCACAAAGCTTCAATCACAGAGCCTTTACATAGACTTTTGGACAAAAAGTCCCCCTGGCGTTGGGGACCTAGGGAAGCCCATGCCTTCCACTCTGTCAAATCCTTGATCACCTCTAAAGCAGTTTTAATACAGTTCAACCAGCATCTTCCATTAGTTTTTGCTGCAGACGCTTCCCCTTTTGGCATAGGGGCTGTTCTTAGTCACAGACTGCCAAATGGCTCTGAGGCACCCATTGTCTTCTTCTCCAGAACCTTTTCTTCAGCTGAGCGCAACTACAGCCAGATAGACAAAGAGGCTTTGGCTGCAATTGCCTCTGTAAAGAAATTTCATGAATTCCTCTTTGGCCATCATTTTGAACTAATCACAGATCACAAGCCTCTGCTAGGCCTTTTGTCTGCTGATAAACAAACACCTCAGATTCTATCCCCAAGGATGACCAGATGGACTCTGTTTTTGGCTGCATATTCATACAAACTGATCCATAGACCCGGAAAAAACCTCGCACATGCTGATGCTCTCAGCCGCTGCCCATTGCCAGTTCCAGTTGAAGACCCTGCACCAATCCATGCTGTTTTCGAATTCAATGAACTCAATCTACCCATTACAGCCTCTGACATTGCTTACCACTCCTCAAGGGACAAGGGGCATACATTTCTAGTAGTAGTAGACTCCTTCTCAAAATGGATTGATGTGGCCTTGCTGCCCACAACAACCACCCACTGACCTGAGTCTACTACCAGCCGATGAGAACCTGCCACCGCCGACTGAGGACACCCGGGAGAGCCATGGATGGAGGGACCTACCTGTTCCAGCGCCTGACGACCCATCAACAGCTCCAGAGGATGAGGCTCCTGCGGTAACCAGCTCCGAAGAGGCCCCTGAAGCAGAGGACTTCAACCAACAAACAGAAGCCCCTGTTCTGCGACGTTCCGACCGCCAGAGAAGACGGCTAGCTTACTTGCGGGACTACGCGTGCTCCTTGCTCGGGGAAAGGAGTGTTGCATTGTTGCAAAGTTCTCCCTCTGGTCCGCGTTCCTGGTGGGAGCGCAGACCACTCTGATTGGTTGATGCTGTTTGACAGCCGGCTATATAAAGCGCTGTCAAACGGCATCGGCTGTTGCCGCTAGCTGACTGCTCATTAGCCCAGCAGTCACGGCAACCCCTTTGTTTTCTCAAATAAAGGTTCCTGTCTGTTGTTCCATGTCCGCCTCAGTCATTATCCGCCGCTCTACTACAGCTATCAAAAGACATTTCTGCAGTCATGTGGCCAGCATGACATCATGGAGCACTGTTATTCCCCCCTTGAAATGGTACCTATTGATCTACTCACATTTGCAATTGCTAGGTTGGTAGGAGCTGCCACGAGGACGGGAGTTCACCCTGCCACATAGCGCTAGGGTCTTGAGCCTGGGCTGCAAACTTTCCAGCTGACAAACCCAGCGTGTTAAGTATTGAGCCACCATGTCGCTTTTATTGAGATAATATGAGTCCAAGCATATTTTCAATTTTCCGTTTTTGTTTTCTGTCATGGTTAGGCTACTTATTTATGGACCTAATTTATGTTTTTAGATATTGTTGCTGTATTTTCCACATGGCAGAAAATATTTTATTCTATTAAATTAAGAATACATAAAATTAAAAGTATCTTTTAATTTACCAAGTAGCAGTTTTCTCTTCCTATGTGACAGGAGTTACTACTAGAGCAAAAAAGAATATAATCAAGCCCATAACAACCAACCAGCTCTCTGAATATAAGCAATTAAAAGCCAGGCTGGTGGCTGCATATGCCGCATTACTCAATTAGAAGTGATGGAATAATCCATCATATACAATAATAATTTAGTTGTTGATCTTGAAGCCTGATGTTCACTAACTATAATACCCAAAGGTTGTATCCAAGTTCTTTAAGCATAGGTACTAGGAGCATAATTCTCATTTTGTATAGGTAGTTCTCATTTAGCAACCATATTTGGGACCAGCAACTTGGCCCCAGGAAGGGCATCTGGCCCCTGAACACTCTGCTAGCTCCATTCGATTGCCCAGACTCCACCCCGCAAGGGATTATGGGGGTTGAAAAGAAGATGATGATTTGGGACTAGCAATTGGGTCATTAAATGAAGTGGTGACAAGTGAAACGATGACTGTGCTTATGTTTTTGCTTCAGCTTTGTGTTGCTTTGCTTTTCAGATTTGTGAAAGTTGTAAATGGGACGACTGGTTGCCAAGTTACTTTCTCATCAACATTATAACTGAGAATGGTCACTAAAGAAAGCTAAATGAGGACTACCTTTATATTTCAAGGCCTTAAGTTCTGAATAACACTAATCCTAACAGGACAAGCCCAATTATATGGTTGGTGAAGATCCAATATATATCTAAAACCATAGACTTCAGCCTTAGCGTGCTAGGGAGCTCTTCAACTGAGGGAAATATGTTGAGTTTCGTAAGCATGCAGGTTAGAGCCAACGAGAATCGAGCCAAGACCTGAAACAATTGCCACCTGGTTGTCATACATTTCCTTAGTCACTAGGTGGCTGACTGATTCTAGTTTAAGGCCCATAACAGTGTGCAGAGGATCCAAAGGAGGAATGACAAGGGCCCCCACATAGAACTGGGAACAATTGTAGCAGTGAAGTGTGGAAGGAGGCAAAGGGTTGCTTAATGATAGAAGGCAGATTTCGCTGGACCAGTAGTTCATGAGGCTCAGAAGCAATGCCAGATCAAGTTTCTGATTAGTTCCAATGGCACATGCTCAAGGGGGAATAGGTCAGAAGAGATGGAAGGGAACAATTTGTCCTACGGAGTCACTCTTTGTTAGGGAATCGTCTTCAAGTGAAGTTCCAAACCTTTAACCCAATTAAGTTGAAAGGGCAAACAAGGGGCAGTCAGTGATAAATCTAAACTGATATATTATTGATAGATCTAAATGTCAGAATGCAATATTCAAAGCAAAAAAAAATCTTTCAGTTTCGAATGTTCAATGCATCCTTGTGTGTCTACTCTGTAATAAATTGCAGCAGATTCAGTGATTCTGTTCCTAAGGAAGGGTACACAAGACTACACCCTTAATATATAATGGGTATTGTTTATAGTTTTGCACCAAAACAAAATCTAGAAGAAAGATTACCATAGGAACAGCACACGTGTCTTGCAAAAATATTGTCAAGTTGCAAATGATATTTTAAGAAAAGAAGCTGTGAGTTACATTAGTGTACAAAGAGTGCCCAAGGCAATGCAAACAACAGCTGTGTTGTCCATTTCTCTTTTCACTTAATCAGTGTTTGGGATATGCAGTTTCCTATAATACATTGGGCATTTGTTTCTAGGACTGCCTGTGCACCATTAAAACTATGATGCATTTTATGCTGATTTTAAAACTCTGGTTGTTTGATTGGTCAAAGGTGAAGGCTATGATTTATCTATGTGCCAATTTGTGTTATTCCTGCCAAGTTTGTGTTTGTGTCTGGATCCCAATATTTACCATGAGGGAAACCAATTTTATCTTCCCAGCTCAGATAATAGACTACTCTGCAAAGGTTACTCTTCTGAAACTCACCCAGAGACTCATGACTGACCCAGTTAAAGGCAGCTGTTTTTTAGAACCTGTCATGGGTCTTATAAATCAGCTTTCATCATTTGCCCTTCTTGTCTCCTTTGCTTATTGCCAGGGAAGCCTTTGTAAAAATGCATCTTCCAGACCAGGGGTGTCAAACTCGCATTGTCACAGCTTTGTCACATGGTGCATCATGACTTTTCCCCCTTTCGTTAAACTGGGCATGGCCAGAGCGTGACGCATCCAGCCCATGGGCTGCAAGTTTGACAGCCCTGTTCTAGACAGAGACTTAAACAGTAAATTCATCCCCACAGCAATTCCTTCTAATTCCTTTTCTTTTCCCCCCAAGGCCAATATAAAATTATTTATGGAACCTATTGTGTTTCTGCCAAATGCAGTGAAATCTTGTTTTAATGGACTATTTGGGGGAGCCAGTGTCTGTTGCTCATATATGTCTGTTAAATACAAATGTTTATAATTGTAGTGACTTAAATAGTTTACAGTGGTACTTCAGTACTCATCATTAATTGGTTCCAGGAGGTGCAATGAGTACTAAAAACGATGAGTATTGAACAAACCACATGACTTTTTATTTTGGCCAGAAGGAATTTCCTGTCTGTCCCCTTTCCTGTGTCAGAGACCTCCCCATCATGGTTGACATTCTGTCTGCCCTCGATAGCCATCTCCTGCTTCCTTTTGCAGCGACCTTCCTCACATGCCAATTTCCTGTCCATTCTCAGCTGCCATCCCCTTCTTCCTACAGTATGTCAAGTGCTAAACAAACAATAAGAAGCAGGAAAAATTTTTTGCGTCAGAATGCACTGAGTAGCAAATTCAATGAGTTTTGAAGCATCAAGTATTGAGGTACCATTGTATGTGGCAACAATAAACAAAAAAATTAACCAAATAAAAGAAAACTACAATGCTGAACTGGCCTGCAGAGAAATTCAGTTTCACACCACTGGTTTAATTCAGGTGTCTTAGCTGCAACAGGGAATAATAATATGTACCCACCAGTGGTGGGATTCAATTTTTTTTACTACCGGTTCTGTGGGCATGGCTTGGTGGGCATGGAAGGGGAAGGATACTGTAAAATCTCCAGTTAGAGGTGGGATTTGCCGGTTCTCTGAACTACTCAAAATTTCCGCTACCGGTTCTCCAGAACTGGTCAGAACCTGCTGAATACCACCTCTGGCACCCATTTTATGTGGATGCTGTAAGCTAATCTGGGTTAAACATTCAAGTGCTAGGTACTTTTTCCTCAGATAAAATTCTCCCTTTGGAATTTTTACAGGTCAGGAATTCCTGTAAATATATATTATTAATAATACATATCTTCTAGGTTAAATGAACACTGTTTGAGTCAGCTGTGATTGAAGTGGCATGTAAGAGGAAGAATGGAGGGAGGGGGGAATTAGAATCAGGCAGAACGAAAATAAACCTAGAATCAAAAAGCTCTTCAAAGGTTAAAATTCTGTTGCTTTAAGTTGTAAAATAGAAAATTAAACGCTCTCAACATGAGCTTTTAAAATGGGCCAATTAAACTTGACAGCCAATTAATTTGCCCCAAATCATTCTCTTAAGTATTTGATTTGATATTTTATTTCATAACTTGATATGATAGTATTTGGAGGATTAACATAACCTGCTGTTTGATATGTGATATTATTCAATTCCTGGCATGCAGTATTTGACAGCTGTTGAAACTTTTAACTGTACCAATTTAAAACCAGCCTTACAAATGTCATTCAGCTCATCCTGTCTCTTAAGCCATCTTCATAAGACAAATAGTTTGTCCTGTTAGACAGGCACCAAATACTTTTGTCAACTTTTTGTGAACACCAAGAAACCTGTTGCACAAAAGGAAACAGTGAAGACAAGGTATTGGCCTGATTCCAACCTCCTCTGTTTTCTGGAGATGAAACAGGAACAAATGATTTATTTCTAGATTTTCTTTTTTCAGGAGATCATTTGAGGCTGGGAGATGATCAAGATATCCCAGAGTTACAATCTAAACTGGGAAGAAGGCTGTCATGCCCCTGTTGGAGTCGGACTCTGAGGGAGAGGAGGAACAGCCGACAGGGAGTGGGGATGTGGCTCCTGAGGTTGTGGAGGAGGCTGGGGAAGGGCAGAGGCGGCTGGGCAGTCAGTGAAAGACCCAGGCCAATCCCTTCTTCATCCTAGGGCACGTAGGGAGCAACAGAGGAGGGAACAACGTGGCGAATAGTATAATAAAGGAGGGGCATTTAAAACACAACATTGCTAGAAGCAAAGTGTGTTTTATTTCTGGCTGAGGTTTATCTTGGTTGGCATTTTTCCAATGGACTGTGCCTTGTTATCTTCTTGAAGTTTTTAATTAATTATCCTGGTCTGTCGTGGAAATTCCTTCAGTGCAGTTTGTTTTGGTTTTTTGTTTTACTGTTATCTGTTCTTTGAGTTTGGACTGTATTTCTTTCTGTTGGAGACTATTTTGGAAAGAGTTTAATCTCCAACTGTGAACAATTGAACAGTGAGGCCAAGTTGGAGGCATTAAAGGAAATTTATTTACATTTGGGAATTTATTATGTGTGTGCTGCTTCCCAGGTGAGGCAATGGCCATACTATACCACATACCATACACCAAATTCCGCACAACATGATACCACACAACCCAAGCCATATATAATATTGTTATTGTTGACAGGACAATTAAAGAATTGTCCAAAAAGTCATTATTTGATTCAGAGGAACTTCTTTTATTTTTACTTAGTACCATCAATATATTATAGGTTTGCCTGTAATGATTGATGCTTTTTGAAACTACCAGGTTTGTTTGTCCTTAGCTTTACTATTTCAAATTCAAAATCTGGAGTGGGGCAGTACCTTTGGTACTGATAAACCAAAACAACATTTATGTACTTGTACCGATAGACCTTGACTTACAACAACAGTTGAGCCCAACATTTCTGTTGTTAAGTGAGACATTTGCTAAGTGAGTTTTGCCCCACTTTATGACCTTTCTTGCCACATTTGTTACTGCAGTTGGTAAGTTAGTAACCTGGTTGTTAAACGAATCTGGATTCCCCATTGACTTTGCCTGTCAAAAGATTGACAGTCATAACGGTCATAAGTATGAACCAGTTGCCAGTTGTCTGAATTTTGATCATATGGTCCTGGGGGATGCTGCAAAGGTTGTAATTGAGAAAAAGGGTCATAACTCAGTGCCATTGTAACTATGAACAGTCACTAAATGAAGTGTTGTAAGTCAACAGTTACAACAGTTACTGTTCTTTGTATATGTGCAAAAATTCCTGGTATTATTAAGTAGGTGGTCTTCCTATGCAAAAGAAACAAATTGTGGAATGGTTGTCTGTCATCTTATTGACTCAGTGTTGTGCTTGTAAACCTTAAATCTCAGCATAGCTGCTGTTCTTCTACTGCTTGATCTACAAAAGCCTTTAAAAAAAACCCTCAACATTGCTCTTTCCAGTTCAAATTGCTTCTGTCTAAGTCACAAGTATTTACTTTCATTGTATTTTTCCACCTGCATCTAATTATTGCATAAATATAGCCTGGCAACCCTTTTTTCCCCCTGTTGGGTCCCCTGGCAATTGCTTTCATCTCATATCTCCTCTTCCCAAGTGAAGCATCCTTAGGTTACCCACCTCAGTACTACTGTTATAGTATTTCTGCCTTATTCCAATACCAAGGGCCATTTCAAAGTGTTTCTAAGGAATTGGTTCAGTTTGGTCACTTTGGGAGGTGATTCCAAAGAACAGAGAAAAGAGAGGGAGGAAGGAGAAAGACTCAAAATGCTCTACCAGCAAATCAATTTTATCCTTATAATCCTAGCAATAGCTTCTGCTAACTCGAAGATTGTCAGACAACTCTTCAACTCAGCAATTAGACTCAAGGGACTAATACAGAAAAGGACCCCTTGCAAATTAGGTATGTGAATGTTCTTATAAATCAAAGGTAATTCTATTCAAAACTAAGCATTGTTGGAATAATTTCAGGACAATGTGATCATCAGATCAGAGACCTGAAATATTTGCTATGGAACCACTGCAAATGGAATGATGTAGGATGCCGACTCAGCCATGTTTACTTCATTCCCCACAGCCCACCCTGGAGATCGAAGGAATTTTAACCCCAAATACCCACCTTTTTGCATTTGCGTGTTTGCGTGTATGAACTTTCTTCCAAAATGTTTTTGAAGCAGGCAGCCTCTGTCTGTAAGCAGACAGAGCAAAAAATACACAGGGCAGAGAGCAACGGGCTTCTCTGCTCTGTTATTCTATTTCAAATAGATTAGCAAAGCTTTGGTGCGTTTTGGTTGGTTCGTGTGAGCCACCTCCCACTTCTCAGAAGTTGATCCCTGGAGTTTGCAGTTACGTGGAAAGGATACACAAAATGTGCCTGGAAGATATCAAGCGGAGAGCTTTTGTTTCCACCAGGAACTGGATGTGAAAGGGCAGTGTGCCAACAAACAATAACAGCAGTCCGTAAAAACATCTATGTATTTAAATGGCAGGGAAAAAAAAAAACAAGCACTGTTTCATGGTCTTGTTATTAACAGATTCTTGGAAAGCAGGCAAGTTTTTTCCTCCTCTCTTTCCTGCATTATTAAAAAGCAAACTTTTAAAGACTTGACTTGAGCAGGAACAGAACTACAAGATTAGGAAAAGTGTTTGTTTGTTTTTTGTTAAATTAAAGTCAAGGATAATCCCAGCCATTTCAATGCTTGAACTACAGTAACAGACGGTGGTCAAAGTGCGGTGTGATTAAGAGCAGCCAAATTGTTTTAGGACTTGAAGCAGAAAGGCTACAAAAACTTCTCCCTTTGCAATTAAATAAATTAAGGAACAATTAGTTGCTCCATCCTGCCACCCAAAATGAATTGCCAAAGTAGGCCACCACATTTTGGCTAATAGTAGGCTGAATTACACTTTGACTTTTTTAAAAAGCTCTCATGGTATTTCAGGGACGCATCTTAGCAAATGGCATGTATATGTAAAGCTGGGTAGTGAAGGGAATGCTAAAACGGGTGTCAAATTCAAGGCCTGGGGGCCAGATCCAGCCCATGGGGTGCTTAGATATGGCCCACGAGGCTGCCCTGGAAACAGCGAAAGAGTGGCCTGCAATGTCTCTGCCAGCAAAAATGGAGCTCAGGAGGGCCATATGCGCCCCTCCCAAGCCCTCTTTTCGACTGCAATGGCCTCCTGCAGGCCTCCTGTGATCAAAATGGCTGCAGGAGGCCATTGTAGCTGAAAATGGATCCTGGAGGGGACACACGTGGCTCACCTGAACTCTGTTTTCATGGGCAGAGGGCTGCGGGAGGCTATCGTGGCCAAAAACAAAGCTCAGGAGCCCATTTTCGCTGGCAGAGCGCTCAAGCCACCACAGGCACCCCTGACATGAGTGATGGCCACACACCCTCTGGCCCCCCGAGGTGAAACACAACCCTGATGTGGCCCTCAAAGAATTTGAGTTTGACATCCCTGTACAAAAGGGACAATTTGGGCTGAAGCCATTTTATTAATACAATTGTAATAATTGGGGAAACAGTGTATTTGTCACTTACAGAGTAATACAAGCAATATATTCTTCAAGGAGAAATCTGCATAGGAGCCCATTCATCCAACTATCCTTAACAGTACCCTATTTAGGAACATAGACCCATTCTGTCACTTATTACCCTCAGTCTACAGTTGAACCTGACAAGGAAGAAGGTGACAAGAATATTATTGTTGTAGATGAGGAATATATAAAGAGGAGAAAAGAACAGTCTTAATTGAATGGGAAAAATGAACATTGAGGTATTCTGTTCTTTTAATATTATGCATGGCATCATCTTCTTTCCCTGGCTCTGTGAAACCTATTGCTGTTCAGATGATTAATGTAAGGTATCTGAATATCACTAATTCATAAAGAACAGACTAGCAAATGCTAAGTCATCTAGGATCTTCTAACTGGTGTTTATTGCGATGATAGTTCTCAAGTGCCACCTCTCCTATCAGACTTAAAGCCAGCAATGACATTGTTTTTGTTGCTAGTGACTCAACAAATGTCACCTGATTCTTAGCACCTTGGTTAGCTTCAAATCTGAGTAATTACATTTTGTTTCTTTTCCGCTTCTCATGACTGCATACAATTTTGCAATATTTGCAAAACTTTGCCAGAAAAAAGTATAGCATTGCATTTCCTTTGTAGTATTCATCTATGAGTGAGCATTTCTGGTTATTGGTGGCTTGGAGGAAAGTAAAATTGCAGTCCGGTCATTGAGGTCAGAATTTGTTCTAATCAAGTGACATGGTTTGAGGTGTACCCGGGGTGGAATTCTGCCAGTATAACAACTGGTTCAGTGATTGTGCACTCTGCGCATGTGCTCCGCATTAAAATATATATATATACTTACCTTCAACTGCAACTCTCTGAATAAAACAGCTGAGGTGCTGCAAACAGCTCTGCCACATGAATCAGCTGTGCTCGAAACAAAGGAAATGAAGCACAGGAAAGAGCAGGGGTAGGAGGGTGGGCAAGCAGGTCCACATGCTCATTGCAGCGAACTGGTTCAGAGCCAGCTGATCATTGGAACAAGGGGTTCACCCAAACTGGTCTGAACTGGTAGAATCCTACCTCTGGGTGTATCTTAAAATAGCACAGCCTGTTGATGCAACATGAATTCTTCTCCTCTTCAGATCAGGATAAAATAGAATCATGAAGCTGGAAGGGACCTCAGAGATCTTCTGTTTCAATCTCCTGTCCAAAACAGGAAACCTTATACTTAGGAAGAAACTTAGGAAGTTTCTTTAGTATAATAATAATAAATGTAATTTATATAATAATAATCTAATCTAATAATATATTGAATACTCACCCTAACTTCTGTTTTCAAGAAGAATGTAAAAACCAATTGTGTATGTGTGTGTAAATAGGCAAAATGAAGTACATAATTTGTACGGGCTAAGGGAAAAGTAAAAGTTTCCCTCATGCATACATGCTAGTAGTTTCAGGCTCTAGGAGGCGCCGCTCATCTCCATTTCAAAACTGAAGAGCCAGCGCTGTCCAAAGATGTCTCCGTGTCATGTGGCCAGCATGACTAAATGCCGAAGGCACACGGAACTCTGTTATTTTCCCACCAAAGGTGATCCCTATTTTTCTGTTTGCATTTTTACATGCTTTCAAACTGCGATGTTGGCAGAAGTTGGGATAAGTAACAGGAGTCACTCCATTATGTGACGCTAGGGATTCGAACTGCTGACCTTTCTGATCAACACCGGGTCCTCTTATGGGCTAATATAGCTTTAATATACTGTTTCTCCTCACAGCTTCTGACTCTTCATGCCATAAATGTATAATAATTTATAAAAATTATACATTAAAGTATACTTCCTCATACTCAGGAAGAAACATACGAAGGAACCACCTAATGGGCCTTGTATCTAAAAGTGGTGAGCAGGAAGCTTATGCTCTCAGATTTGCAAGATTTTGTTAATGTAGTGTTATAGTAAAGAAGACTTCACTCATCTATGTTGTGTTTCCTGTCTGGTTTACCCCATTAAGGCTGACAGGAAGGACCTCTAAATCTAAACTACAGTGATTAGTCTCTCACTGTGGTTGTAATTCAAATTTCAAATTATAGAAGGTTGCTCACATAAGGAATGCTCTCTTACTTGAAAACTGTGTGCAACCAGTAGGTTTGCCATAGTAGGACCAATTTCATTCTTGTTCTTTCATGTGATTTTGCTATGAGCAATACAAAAAGAAAAGAGCCAGTTGGATTAATGATTAAGGCATGAGTTTAGAAACCAGGAGAGGGTGAGATGAATCTGCATGAACCTGAGCCAGTCTCTCAGCCCTGGGAAGGATGCAATGGAAAGAGGCATCAAACCTCAAAAGGACCAGGAAAGACAGCTATTGGTAGTCTGTAAAAAAACAAAACAAAAACAGGCTTCACTTGTCATTTATGGAGCAAAGGTTGCTACAGATTTTGCAAGAAAATGCCCACCAGACTGGTTTATGACTGTAAGAGGAACTTCAAAATCAAAGCAGTTAGTCACATGTTAAAAAAGAATTATTAATGTGAACTTTGTACCTTCAGAAAATGACCCTAGGAATAATGGTCAGGTGATCATTTTGCAACCAATACTACTGAACAGTATATTAAACTATATTAGCATGGAAAAACTCTGAACTTCATTTTCCTTATTTACCCTGGAGCTGTAACTAGGTTTTAAGTTATGAAGTTCACACACACACACACATGAAAGGACAGCAAAATTGATAATTTCAGACTGAACAAGCTAATGGGAACATAATTTCCATAATGACCTTCACGGACACTTTAGTACTGAGGGCAGGACTTTAAAATGTATGGTTTGGAGCCAGAAGTGTTCCCCAGTATCTCTTCTGAGACCTTCTTCAGAGGGGTTCGAGGCTATGTGTGGGGGTTTTAGTAGTTTTTGATGTATGAGTGGAGCTTGAGGAGCAAAAGATGTACTTTAAAGCTTGCAGATGTTTAAGAATTCCTTTCTTTTTCTTGAAAACTCCTCCCAAAGTAAGTTCTGCTTTTGAAAGCCAACTGGTGGCAGTTGTACACTCTTAAAATAGCTAGTCACATTTTTGCCACATATCAATTACATTGTAAGCTGCGCAGGATCTTCTAAAAGTACAGATAATTATAACCTGATTATTTCAAAAGAACTCCCTATATTTATTAAATCAGCCTAGTCCTAACTTCTGGAACACAGTTCCTCTTGAGATTTAGATGGCCCTCCTTCTGCTGTTACTTAGAAGATCCATGAAGAACTGGCCTTCAGCTTGGGAGAGTGAGGCCCCTTGTTTCAGCATACCTGCCATCTTTTACAATATTTTTACTTTTTCTGTCATATCTGTGCTGTGTGTGGGTCATTTGCCTTACGGATAATTTCAGATGTTCAGAATTTCATGGATGGATCAATGTCTCTGGTGCTTACAACTATGCAGTTACACTCATATAATGAATTATACCAACAGCCTTTCCAAAAGTTCAAAGGCCAAAAAGTATGTCAGTTTCAGCTCTGAATCTGAAATCTTGATTGCTGTTTCTCTTTATTTTCCCTTTCTTTACTTCCTTACCTACTTGTGCCTATTTGGGGTTGAGTGGTTTGGAATCTGAGTTGGCTATTTCAAGCAGTCCCTCCTCCTTTATGGCCCATTCCCAGCCCCTTCAGTGACATCTCTGCTGAATAAAATGAGGCAGTTATCAAACTCATTCTCTCGGGACATTAAGCTCTGTTCATGTGTTGTTGTTTTTTTGGCTGCAGGCAAGGACATTCATCTTCTTTCAAGCACTGCTGTAATTCTTTTTGGGTTTTTTTCCCCCATTGTCCATCCGACATTGGAAAAATGAATTTATTCCTATGTTGTTTACTAGCTGCATTTCACAACTTGTTTTACTATTGTTCTTTGAAAATGATTTTAGATACACTGAATTTTTAATTAACAGTGCAGGTCATTCAGAGAAATTTGATGATTAGGCAAATAAACAATGTAAACAATAATTGTCTCTGTCATCACTACTATTATACATTCTTGGGTAGACAGACTTTCAAAGCCACTAACTGTGACTTTGAAGAAGAAATCGGACCCAGATAACTAGTTTTTCCTGCCATTAAATTTGCAAAATTTTTATTAACTTGCTTGGTGTTAGGTTTACTGCCAAACATATATGGATGGAAACATCTTACTATGTATGTTCCTAGAACAAGAATAGAAGCAGAAGATCCTCAAAATTCTCATTGTCATATGCATTTGTTCTGTGCCTTCCCTTCATGCCTGGAGCTATTATATGTCTCGTTTCACATCTTAAATCCATTTCCAAAAGCTTGTAAACAAGAAAACTGACCTCCGGTGAGTTCAGCTGTTGGTTTTATGTGCCTGGTATGTATGTTCCTTTGGGATACATGTTAGAAGTGTTATTTAGTGCAAGTAAATTCTTCCATGGTGTAAGAACAGATTTAGTCTAAACGTTGCTTCATAATTTCATGATATTAATAGCAGCAAAGAAAGGGTAGCATATAAAGAATGAAAACTGTAAAGTGCAGCATAGTGCATGTATTGTGTAATGTATGGAGGTAATGTAGTGGTGGAGGCAGTAGTTAACATTAAATTCATAATCCACGTTATTTAGTGGAGTTCTTGATCAAGAATAAGCAGAAGATTCTCAAAGCATTCACTGATCAATACATGTATGCTTGTGAAGTTTCAGGAATTGAAGATAAAAACAAGAAGGAATAAAGATTTATCTTCAATCAGATGTATTATAACTTTGAATTGAGGAGGAACTTTCTGTTCTTATCCAAGTCTAAAGCAGTGTTTTTCAACCTTGGCAATTTGAAGATGTTTAGATTTCCCAGAATTCCCCAGTCAGAATAGCTGGTCTAAAGGCATTAAGGTTTAATTCTCTTTCCCTTCCTGTAAAAGGAAGTCTTCAATAGTTTTTTAAACAACGTTCACTCTATTTAAAAAAACAAAACAAAACACCAAGCCACATTGGCTTTGGTTTTACTTGCTCTACTTAAATATATGTACTCATGTGCATCTATTACAAACCATAATGAGGAAGTGACATGGTGCAACATCACACCACAAACTGCAGTCTTTTTCACTTGCATTCCAATGCAATATGTAAATTATGGGTGGCAATATGATTCAGGGAGTACATATATGCTCCCTTTTATTTTCCTTAAGTATAGCATGCACGTAGTAAACAACATACAGTAAAAAGCAACATGAGAATACAATTGTCAAACTGCCTGGTTCCTTTTTGGGCATGTTGGCAACTGTGATGACAACTTGGGAATTCACATGATTTGATCCAACATACAGGACAGCCCAACCGATCTCTTGAGATAGGTTTTTTATTTTAAAGAAGGGAAGAAATATCAGTGCAAGTTTCAATTTCAGTTTCAGTTTTAATTAATGGTTAATTACAGCAGGTAATGAAATCAAATACCTTTCTCCTGCTTTCTTGCCCAGAAGTAGCAATACATATATAATTCAAGATAAAATCAGCAGAAAATTAGACTATTTTACATAATGTTTGTCAAGTGCTTTTTAGTAAAAAAAAAAAAAGGCCCCCACTTCTGGCAATGTCTGTTACCTGATGATTGTTATGTTTGTGTTTTAGAGTGTTGATTAAATAGGAGTATTGCTAAACCTATATCCTGCCTGTTTTCTTTACAAATTGTAAAGGTCTTCCCTTTCCCAGATTGTTACTTGCCTGGCTAACTAGTTGAACATGCCCATCCCAGTCTTGTCTTCTTCATCTTTCCATAAAAGACATCTGCATTGGTAGATTTGTCTTAAGGTGGTTGTCTTTTTCCTACAGTGGATCTTCAAATTCTTCCCCACTTAGGACTATTTCCAGGAAATCATGGAGAACAGGAAATTCTGCCTAGAATCTTCATTGGTCTACCAGCCATGAAATCTCCTCCTCCTCAAAACTTTTTAAATCCAACACACTCCTCCTTCTTTTGTCTGCTTAGTAACAGCTTCCTCCTTTTCTATGGGAAATTTTGTGAAAGCTTATGCTATTTATTCTCTGCTCAGGTCTTTATCAACTCAAAAGAACATGTCTAGGAGGGTATGTAAATGACTGGATGCTAAAAAACCATGTGTGGTCCCAGGATGTCACAGCAACCCTAGAAAATAATTGTCTGAAAAATTCATCTTAAATTGAGCATGTTTTTATACATTACTTATTTCAGACAACCTAATCTGTTTGTGTCTGTTTACTGTGTCAGATGTATAAACTGAATACACACAATGAGTTTTGGTCCAGGATCAAAACTTCAACAAGTATGATTTTTTTTCTGATACATGTAATAATACATGTTTATATAATACATAATACATGTAATAATACATTCTGATACATGTTTATCTTTCCATCATATTAAAATTATAACTTTATAGCCACTTCAGAAACTTTTGAGAGATATCTCCCAAGCGTTTAATGGCCCTGAATACTTCTAGATTTATAGATAAATAAATGGATATGAACTGGCCCAGGCTGATAATAGAATTTTTTTGCAAAGAATGTGAATGGACTGGGAGGGCCATGGTATGGGCAATAATTAGGTGTTGATCTATTTTATTTCTAATGTTTGCCAACTACATTTCCTACATTGGCAATGACAGATGAAGTAGCCATATGTCACCATGCAGTCCCTACATCATTCTAAATTAAATCAACTGCATCATGAATCTTTCATTGAAAGAATGTTATTCTGCAATGATATCACTCCTGTTGCTAAAGCCCATGTCACACTGAACCAACGGATGCAAAGAGGATGTAAAATGGACAAAAAACCTTGCCATCCGTTCGAAAACACGATGTACTCACTGCCTCCGTTTGGCTTCCTCTCTATCCGTCCAGCATCCATTTATGGACGTTTCATCCACTCCAAAAGTTTTGGGCTGCCCAAAACTTTTGCGCGGAAAATGTATCCAGTTCGTCCATTCTTCATCCGCTACGCATCCGCTAGGCATCTGTTACGCATCCGTTACGCATCCGCTATATCCGCTAGGCGTCTGCTACGCATCCGCAGAACTCCATCCACCCAGACGCAGGGAGGAAGTGGAACGGATGCAGAACGGATGCAGAACAGAAACAAAGCGTTTAAAATGGAAAAAATGTTTGCAGAGGGGACCTATCTTGGATATTAAGGATGTCTAGAGGATGCCTAGAGGATGCCTAGGGGAAAACCTATACTGCCTATAAAAAGGGGGAGCAACTCGCCTGCAACTCACTTTCAGAACAGCAGCCCAGCGGTGCAGACCTCTGCAGCTTTCATCTGCCTCTTGCTCTTCCACAGCATCCAATCATGTCCACCGTGGATTGTAACAAAGTCCTTTCGGCAGCCACCATTGTTCTGCAACAGTGCGAAGCCATCTGCAGGCTCTGTGAACTCTACTGCGAGAAGAAAAGGAGCCACCCAAAAAGAGTCTGGATCTGAAGATGGTTCGCCAGAAGAGCAGAGGACGGACTGTACAACAAGCTGATGGTGGAGCTCAGGAACGAAGACACTCGGGCATTCCAGAACTTCATGAGGATGCCTCCAGCCACGTTTGGCGAAGTTGTGCAGCGGCTGACACCCAGGTTGACCAAGGCAAACACCAGCTTCCGGCCCAGCCTGGAACCTGGGCTCAAGGTGGCACTCACTCTGCGCCACCTGGTCTCAGGGACCTCCTACAGGAGCATGCAGTACAGCTGGAGGGTGCCATCCAACACCATCAGCATTGTGGTCAGAGAAGTGGTGCAGGCCATCATTGAAGAATACAAGGAGGAGCTCCTCCAGTACCCCTCTACTGAAGAAGGATGGAAGAAAGTTGCAGAGCAGTGGTGTCAGAAGTGGAACTTACCACACACCTTTGGAGCCATAGATGGGAAGCACGTGGCCTCCAAAGCTCCAGCCAAGTCGGGGTCCACTTATTTCAATTACAAGGTCTTCTTCAGCATCATCCTCTTTGCCATGGTCGATTCTGACTACAAGTTCATGTACATCGATGCTTCAGGCAACGGCTCATCTTCAGATGCCCAGGTATACAACGCCAGTCACCTCAAGGAGGAGCTGGAACGCAACCTCATCATGGGCTTCCCAGATCCAGAACCCCTGCCCAACGACACACAAGATGTGCCCTACTTCATCGTGGGGGATGACGCCTTCTCCCTCAGAACCTAACTCATGAAGCCCTACACTTCCAGACTCCTCACCCGTGAAGAGAGGATCTTCAACTACAGGCTGTCCAGGGCAAGGCGGGTGGTGGAGAACGCCTTTGGCATCCTGGCCAACAGGTTCCAGGTACTTCTCACCACCATGCAGTATTGCCCAGAGACTGTGAGGAGGATCATGGAAGCTTGCTGCATCCTGCACAATCTCATGCGCACCCGCTACCCAGTCTTGCAGAACAGGCTCGTGGACCTCCAACAAGGCAATAGGAACATGGAGCCTGGGGAATGGAGGCAAGGGTGAAACCTGATCAACACTGAGGATGTGCAAGGCCCCAACAGAGCCTCACGTGAAGGGAAGAAGCAGCGCAACCTCCTGAGACAATGGTGCAACTCCCCAGCTGGAGCAGTGGAGTGGCAAGACAGGATGGTAGATGCTTAATGGATGCTTCCTTCAGCCTGTCTCATCACACGGATGAGATTGGGCCATGTATGTTGGGTGGGCCTACAATGAACAGGGCGTTTAATAAAGAGTTGTGTTTATGTTGACATGTGTGGATAATTATTACATTATTATTAATAATAAAGGGCCATAGGTGTGGCACCTGGGAGGGTGGACCATACATTCCCACTATGCTTGCACTGGAGGTTTATCTATCCCACTGCTATCCTAACCTATCCCACAGCTATTACCCATCCCACAGGTATCCTAACCCATCCCAAAGCTATCCTTACCCATCCCACAAGCAAGCAAAGGCTTAAACCATTTCTAAAAGTTTCCAGCAAGACTTTATAAAAAAAAAGAAATGAAGCAAGTGTGTGAATCATAAATATACTTTATTAACAACAAGCTATAAAACAAAAAAGAGTCTCTGGCACTCCTCTTAGTCGCTCAGTCTCAGGGGTGAAGGGTGCAGGTGCTGTGGAGGTGGCTGGTGCTGGAGTGCTTGTCATCAACTCCTCCAGAAGCAGAAGCAGCAGAAGCCCCAGCCCCAGAAGAGTGAGCCCGTGCTGCAGAAGCCCCAGCAGAACCAGAGTGAGGGCCAGGGGGCGGGATGGTAGCCCTGTCCCTCTTGCCAGGGCTGGCAGCAGATGGCTGAGGCTTGCTGTGCTTCCTCATGGTTGTGGGGTTTCTGGCTGGCAGGGAGGCTGGCAGGGAGGCAGGCACCAATGCTGGCAGGAAGGCTGGCAGGCAGGCACCAAGGCTGGCAGGAAGGCTGGCAGGCAGGCAGGCACCAAGGCTGGCAGGCAGACATGAACCAAGGCAGGCAGGCAGCAAGGCTGGCAGGCAGACTGGCTGGCAGCAAGGCTGGCAGCAAGGCTTGCAGGGAGGCTGGCAGGCAGGCAGACAGCAAGGCTGGCAGGAAGGCTGGCAGGAAGGCTTGCAGGCAGGCTGGCAGGCAGGCAGGCACCAAGGCTGGCAGGAAGGCTGGCACCAAGGCAGGCACCAAGGCTGGCAGGGAGGCAGGCACCAAGGCTGGCAGGCAGACATGAACCAAGGCTGGCAGGAAGGCAGGCAGCAAGGCTGGCAGGCAGACTGGCTGGCAGCAAGGCTGGCAGGGAGGCTGGCAGCAAGGCTGGCAGGCAGACATGCAGGCAGGGCAGGCAAGGCAGCCAATCCGTCTGGCAGCAGGTCTTTCCTCTGAATGGCGACCTGCTTCCGAGCTGCTTCCGTTATATCCGCGGGGCTGACGCAATGCATCCTCCCCGCATGCGCAATTAATGCCAGGCATCCGCTAGGCTTCTGCTGTGCATCCGCTGTGCATCCACTGTGCATCCGCTGTGAATCCGCTGTGCATCCGCTTCATCCGCTCAGTGTCTGTTCTGCATCCGCTGTATCCGTTCTGCGTCCTCTTCGCTGAGGCCCCCGGAAGCCCTGCGGATGTGCCATCCGCTCCCATCTGCTTCCATCCGCTAGGCTTCTGTTCCGCATCCACTTTGCATCCGCCCTGCGTCCTCCCCGCGTCCGTGTTATCCGCTCCGGTTCTGCAAATTTTTGCCCCTTTTGAGAGCGGATAACAATGGATGGAACATTTTGCTCGTCCGCTGTGTCCTTTTTGCATCCGTTGGGCAGTGTGACATGGGCTTAAGGGAAAAGTCTCTTGCCTGAAGGCCATTGTTCATGAATCTTCTCAAACTCACATCTGATTTGGCATGTGGATATTCCAGATTGCTAATTCTGCAGTTTCTGTTATTATAGCATCCTTATGTAAGGGCAATCTGTTCCAAAGATTTTATTCATTCTCTAGCTTGTGATGCAGTAAGCTGAAATATCACATTTATTCTAGCCTCCCTCCCTCCCTTTTTCCTCAAGAAACTTGTTGCTGTTATAAAATACTGTTTTATAAGATATTATAAAGACATATAAAGGTGCTTAAATATACTTCAATATCTCACAAGACAGCAAAAACCCTCTTTTCTCATACTTTGCCTAGAGAGAAGCAAATCTCCAAAATGCTGTTGGACCCAAAGTCCCTTTATGTTTCTTGCTATAACTGAAACATTCCCTTTTTTCTTTATATAGATAAGGTTTATTGTTTATTATTTAGCTTGAAAAGAGATTTGAATGAGTCAAAAATAGCTTTCTATGGCAGCACTATCCAAAGTTTCTCTGTGAGGGATACAGAAGGTTTCTAAATAATATATATAGGTAATCCTTGACTTACAACAATTCATTTAGGGACCATTCAAAGTTACAATGGCACTGAAAAGAAGTGACTTATGGCTGTTTTTCACATTTATGACTCTTGCAACATCCCAATGGCCATGTGATCAAAATTCAGCCGCTAGGCAACTGATTCATATTTATAACAGTTGCAATTCAGACAGTTGGTAACTGACTCATTTGTAACAACTGCAGTGTCCTAGAGTTATATGTGATCGCCTTTTGCAACCTGCGGACAAGCAAAGTCAATGGGAAAGCCAGATTCACTTAACAACCATGTTACTAATTAATAACTGCAGTGATTCACTTAACAACTATGGCAAGAAATGTAGTAAAATGGGGCAAAATACATTTACCAATGAAGGAGAATATTTGTAGCTCAGGGTTGAAATGAGGGGTCCTTGGTGCTCTCTGAGCTTAGTTGTTTTCTTGCAAATGTTTCATTACTCATGCTAGGTAATATCATCAGGGCTAGTGAGGAGTGTGGTTTGCTGTCAGAAGTAATTTATCAACTGTCTTGCTTAGCAACATAAATTTTGGGCTCCATTTTGTGGTCATAGGTCGAGGACTATCTGTATAAATAAATATAAAATTATATCTGATGTAGAATGTCACAGGCTATTCTTTGCTAAGATCAAATAGAACACAGATAGACAATTTCAGGGCAGGGTGGACAGCTTTTATCGATGGCCACATTTTTTAAGGATAATTTTTGGGGGTGCCCTATTCATGGTGGGTAGAGCTGAAGGAAGCAGTGGGCAAATATGAGTTCATATGACCGTACACTCTATTTGAACATTCCACCTTTCTCTCAGAGATGTTTATTCCTCCTTCCCCATTGTTTTCCAAATTTATTATAGCCTTTTTTCTAAGTCAGTTTTTTAAGAGTAGATGGGACAGTTTATCCTAATATACTCAGTCCAATATTCCATGTTACTCATAAATAAACCTTTGTATTCTATTCTTGATATATAAGCCTAATGAACATCTGTAAGGAAGCTTTTGATTTCTTTTATAAAAATGATCTACTTTATTAAAACGTTCAATATTCCAGGTTCACATGTGGTTCTGTGGCTCTATCTCCAAAAGGGAGACCATTGGGGTGTTATTTTTAACTGTGCAGGGTAAAAAAAAAAGCTTGCGTTCAACTATGCCCTCAAATTCTTGGCAAGTGGCCCAGCCTGTGACAGGCTGATTATATCACTGAAGGAAGTTGTTTTTGAGACTGAGCATACAGTTTTGTTTTCCCAGAATCAATATCTTTATGTCTTATGTTATTTGAAACATCTGCACAATTGCCTCATTTATTGTGAAATACCAACGCTGTTGTCATCCTCAGACAGAAGGTATGTACAATCACAGTTCCTGATCAGGGCCTTTAGAAATAAATACTGTAACAGAGGAATGCAGGCCCTGCTTCAGGATGTAATGTCTTTAAACAAGGCCTCGGATTCTACAATCTCAGCAGAATCAGTTGTGAGGTCTCCTTGGGACTTCTTCTAAATACTGTCACTCCTGATGATCTCGGCTGTCTCCCTGAAGATAAGGCCTCTTTAAGAAATGGACTCCAGGAACAACTAGAAATGCTGTAGGACTGGATTATTGGTATCTGAGCTGCAAAAATCTGGAAAATCACTAGAAGGAAGCAAAAATCTTAAAGGTTCTCCATATCTCCTTGGTGTCATCTAGTGGTTCTCGGGATTCTTGAGGGCTAGACTTGGCAACCTTTCTTTTGGAGACAAGAAAGATACCCATCAGTTAAGAGATGGATGAGATGGACTGAAAAAAGAATAGGCTGAAGCTAAGTAAAGATGGAGTTGACACGGAGGAAAAAGTGCTTTGGAATTCAAAGCCACTCTTCCCAGTGTTCTGTAACTTGTTTCCTGAACTGAACACTGAGGAAAATGCTCAGTGAATCCATGCTGAACACTGTGGAAAATGAAAACGGCAGTTCCCAGGGCCAGCCTTGCTGTCCAATTGCTATGGTTTCCTATAAACAAGGAGATCACCAGATGGCACTTGGATGTGAGGACCTTTAAAACAGGGGTCCCAAACCCCCAGGCTGAGGATCCCTACTGGACTATGTCTCTTGGAAACCAGACTGCCAAAGCAGCATGAGGACCAGGCCTCCAAAGCAGCATGCAGACGTGCCAAGCTTCATTTGTGCAGGATTTAGGTTAGCATGCAAAACCATTCCTTCCTTGTCACTGTTGTGTATAGGACTTGGTAGATTCCAAATATCTTAAACTGATTGGCCAAATAGGCCGTTCTCAGATTGGGCAGTTAAGCGGCATTCCGATTGGCCCGCCTGACGGCGGGAACACTTGAACAACTGTCATTGGCCACAAGCTGTGAGCAAGCCAGTATAAGAAGGGCTGCCATGGCTTGGTAAAATGTTCCGTTACAAGTCACTATACTGTTTAATAAAGAGCTGTTTGTTGGAACCCGGTCTCGTGCACCTTATTTTCAAACGAAACACTGGTGACGAAGGTGGGATCGTCCTAGAAGAGCGAGACCGAAGCACGCGGCAACCAGAACCGAGCAACTGAGATGGCTGGTAACAATGCGCCGCCCGCACCGTTCAACCCGGCCGAAGAAGATTGGGAGTCGTACATTGACCGCTTTCTGATGTTCTTAGAAAGCAACGAGCTACAGGAGATTACTGACCAGAGGAAGAGAACTGTATTACTCACGTACTGTGGGCCAGCCGTTTTCAAAATGGCCAAGGCGCTAGCTAAACTGAGAGACATTAAGCAGATGGCATGGCCTGAACTGAACAGAATGCGACGACATTACGTGCCTGTGGTCTCCAATCTGATCAAAAGACACGAATTTTATAAAAGAGACCAATGGGAAGACAAGAGCATCAGGGATTTTGTAGCAGCCCTAAGACACATCGGAGGAGCCTGCGAGTTCCAGAACATGGACGAGGCCATGAGAGACCACGTGGTCCTCGGATTGAAGGACGCTACACTCCAAAGCAAGCTGCTAAACAGACTGAATATCACAGTGGCCGAGGCCATCGCAGAAGCCACTGTTGCTGAAGCAGCCAAGAAATCCGCAGTCACTATGCACCAGATGAACTCCATTCCAGATCTACCAAATCAACCCAGAGAAAAGAGGGCAGAAGGAAGCAAGAAAAAGCCCACAGCGACAGCCCACCATAAAGATCTCGACTCCCCGAGCGACACTGATGACGACAATGAAGACATACATAGGCTTCAGTCTGAAAGAAAATGGCGGGAAAAAGGAAGAAGCAGGTGAGAATTTCAGTATGCTGGATGTGGAGGAAATCACCCGCATTCAGAATGCAGGTTCTTAGATGCCATTTGCAGATGTTGTGAAAAATGGGGGCACATTCAACGGTCTGCCGGAACAAAAAGAGCTATAGTCCAAAAATATGCAGCGGCACCTTCCCCCCCCCCCCAGAAACGAAGAGAGGCAAGCCGGAAGCAGATGGAGTCAAGAGAGCAGAAACCGGCGAACGAACAACAGAGAAGAAACACACCAAACAATAACCATCGGAAATGCCAGGGCAGCAAACGCATAAAAGGTCCGAATAAATGTGAAAATCGAAGGAAAGCCCTGTGAGATGGAAGTAGACTCCGGATCATACCTGTCAATGGTATCCTGGAACACTATCAGAAACCTGATACCAGACATCAAGCAAAGAGAACTGGAACAGATGCGTTCCCTTTGCCTTAAAGCCAAAAATAGATGAGCAGCTTAACAAACTCATCGCACAAGGGGTGTTAGAGCCAATCGACCATGCCAGATGGGAAACATCCATCGTGACTTCTGTCAAACCAGATAGGTCAGTGCGCATCTATGGAGACTATAAGGCAACCCTAAATCATGCACTCCAATAAAGCGCGTACCCAGTACCGGTAGTGCAACACCTATTGCACTCATTAGGGGGAGGAAAATTTTTTGAGAAACTTGATCTCGCACAAGCATATCAACAGCTACCAGTTGACCCCAAGACTGCAGAGGCACAGACTATAGTCACGCACAGAGGGACATTCAAGTGCTACCAGTTGACCCCAAGACTGCAGAGGCACAATCTATAGTCACGCACAGAGGGACATTCAAGTGCAACCAACTTCAATTTGGCGTTAGCGTTGGCCCGGGCGCTTCCAAAACCTCATGGAGCGCCTTCTAAATGGAATCAGAGGAGTTGTTCCCTATTTAGATGATGTATTAGTATCAGCAAAAAATGCACAACAATTAGAAAATAGACTAAAAGAAGTTTTGCAAAGATTCAGAGAAGCAGAGCTAAAAGTCAAAAGAGAAAAATGGAAACTAGCCACCGATCAAGTCGAATTTTTAGGCTACCTTATAGATGAGCAAGGGATACACCCCACTGAAAAGAAGATAAAAGCAATCAAAGACGCACCCAGACCTAAGAACAAAACTGACTTACAAGCATTCTTAGGTCTCATTAATTTCTACAATGTTTTCCTGCCCCAAAAAGCAACCGTAGCAGAACCTTTCCATCGACTGTTAGATAAAAAAACTGTCTGGAAATGGGGCCACCGGGAACAAGCAGCATTCCAGAACATTAAAGACTTATTAACTTCTAACACTGTTTTGATTCAGTACAGCAACACTTTGCCATTGACGGTCACCTGCGATGCATCGTCTTTTGGAATCGGCGCCATCCTGGGTCACAAGCTACCAGACGGCAGAGAGGCACCAATCGCCTTCTATTCCAAAACACTGTCAAAATCTGAAAGGAACTACAGCCAACTCGACTGAGAAGCCCTCGCAATCATTGCAGGCATCAGAAGATTCCACGAATACCTATATGGTAGGACATTTTCAATTATCACTAACCACAAACCCCTGCTAGGGATCCTAGCAGGAAACAAACCAACCCCGAACATTCTGTCGCCAAGAATGATGAAGTGGTCAGAATTCCTCACTGCATACAATTACACACTCATCCATCGGCCAGGAAAGACCATCACCCATGGGGATGCCTTGAGCTGTTCCCCACTGCCTGACATAGAAGGCAACCCAGCTCCCACCATCTCCACTCTTCAAATCGAGTCATGGCCGAATCTGCCACTAACCACAGCAGACGTCGCTAAAGCTACCGCGAAAGACCCGCTGACAGCTCGAATCCTGCATTGGGTAGGTAAGGGCTGGCCAGACGAGAATAGAGGTGAGACTTTTAAACCTTTTCGCAAACGACAGACTGAACTGTGTTGAAAAAGGCTGTATACTGTGGGGGGACAGGGTGGTAATCCCCAAAAAGTTACAGGAAGAAGTGTTATGTATGTTGCATGAGGGATACCCGGGCATAGTCAAAATGAAAGCCCTGGCCAGGAGTTACATCTGGTGGCCAGGGCTGGACAAAGACACTGAATGATGGCTGGCAACATGCCATGACTGCCAAAAATCAAGGCCTACCCCCCCACTGGCACCAGTCATGAATGGGAAACTACCAGAGGCCCATGGTCGAGACTGCATATTGACTTTGCTGAGCCAACGAAAGGGAACACCTATTTTGTAATTGTTGACACCTACTCAAACTGGCTAGAGGTTATCCTTATGGCGTCCACTACTACGGAAGCAGTCATAAAACAGTTAAACAAACTTTTTGCCACACATGGACTGCCAAATGTAGTAGTCTCGGACAATGGGCCTCAGTTTACTGCTTTAGCTTTTGAGCAATACTTGGCTGCACAGGGCATCCGATATGCCCTGACAGTGCCGACTCATCCGGCTTCTAATGGACAGGCCAAACACATGGTTCATTATACTAAGGAGGCCCTAGAAAAAATGGGCATGGGAGACGTCCAAGATAAACTTAACAAACTATTAATTATTCAACATATCACCCCTAGTACAACCACTAACAAAAGCCCAGCAGAACTCCTCATGGGTAGAAAATTGTGTTCCTACATCGATAGACTGCACCCACCTATACGTGTGACAAACCCCCTGACTGCCCCAATAAATATTTCTCCTTTGATATCAGCGATTTAGTCTATGCTAAGAACCTTACCGGGGACCCATTATGGCTTCCAGCCACAGTTACCCAAATCACAGGGCCCCAGTCATACCGACTTGCACTAGACGATGGCAGATCATGGAAGCAGCACATCGACCAGCTTCGCTCTTGAACATTGGAACGCAACACTACACCATTGCCGCAGACCAATAAATGAGCCAAAAACAACTGAGAACGGGGGGGGGGGGGAAACACACAATAATAAAAAAGGGAGAGACGAACCTCCAATAACATGACAACAATCACTACACAAACCCGAACTAGAATCCCAAATGAAACAAAGAGCGCTTACCCATAGACGACCTCCAGAGAAGAAGTCCAGGAGCAGAAGAGTGAGGCGAGGCCTTCCTGGAAGGAGACAGCCAGGCCAGCTTGACCAGTCTGGACAAACCAGGAGGGAGTGGTGGAGCCAACTCAACCAGTCCGAGAAACTCAGGTGGGAGTGGCAAGGCTGACTCACCCTTCCATAAGGTTCCATGGAGAAGACATGGAGAGAAAGCGATCCTGTCCGAACCGTTTGAGGACCATGCTGAGACTGAGCTGCGCAGGTCAACTAGGACCTGCAAAAGCCCTACCTACCTGCGTGACTATGTTACGCACGTTGGACTAAACCAAAAGGGGAGGGGTGTTGTGTACAGAACTTGGTAGAGTCGAAATATCTTAAACTGATTGGCCGAATAGGCCGTTCTCGGATTGGTCAGTTAAGGGCCATTTCGATTGGCCTGCCTGATGGTGGAAACACTTGAAAACTCATTGGCCACAAGCCGCAAGCAAGCCTCTATAAGAAGGGCTGCTGCAGCTTGGGAAAATGTTCCGTTATAAGTCGCTATACTGTTTAATAAAGAGCTGTTTGTCGGAACCTGGTCTCGCGCACCTTATTTCCAAACGGAACAGTCACCAAAATCACCAAAGCTTCTGCCAGTCCGCAGAATTAAAAAGGTTGGAGATCCTTGCCTTAAAAGAAGAATTATGAGCTGCAAAGTGCAGTACTGCAGGCTACTTCTGCTGATTGCTGGCTATCTGCAGTTTGGCAGTTCTATTCTCAAGGTTGACTCAGCCTTCCATCCTTCCGAGTTGGGTAAAATGAGGACCCAGATTGTTGGGGGGCAATAGGCTGACTCTGCAAACTGCTTAGAGAGTTCTGTAAAGTACTACAAAGCACTATATAAGTCTAAGTGCTATTGCTTTTTTAGGACACTACTGTATTTTTAATATTTCTTGGGTAAGAATGAGGCCTTTTAGTACCTCTTACATAAGACAAACAATGATGATGACTGAGCACAGGTAAGAGCCTATATATTAGGCTCGACCTTATGGCAATAGGAGATAATTATTTCTCCACTCTTATTGCATCTCCAGGTAGTCGACCAGCAGCCTGGATTCAGGTAACCATGTTCTTCTTGGGTAAGATGGAGCTGGGTAAACAAGGCAGGATCCATGTGAGGAATATTCTCAGCATCTGTCAGAGTCTGGCCAGGAAGACTCCGCCTGATGTGATGGAAACACAGTATTGGGCTGAAATGCATTTCAATTTAGGGGCCCTCCTGAATGCATGACTTCTGCGAGAGGAGCAGATAGCAGCCATAGCTGGGGGTGGGTGGAGTGGCTTTGCAGTTTCCTCCAGTTGTACCAATTGTGCCTTTTTCTGGACTGGGAGGCCTTGCTCACAGTCACTCATGCCTTGGTCACTTCCCATTTGGATTACTTGCAATGAACTCTACCAAAAGTGGCCAAAATTGTGGAAACTTTTTGAGAAAAGTGTATTTTTGAGGTTTGATGGCTAATAACTACTTTTTTTTGGAGTAGATAGAGTGGAAATGCTCCTAATTCTGTCCCTTAAAAATTGCCATCTGATGGGAGCAAGAATGCCTTTTCCATGGCAGCCCCTGCCCTTTGGAAGACCCCTCACCATGAAGTTCAGCAGGCTTCTATCCTCTAGGCCTTCCATAAAGCTTTGAAGATCTAGTTTTTCTTCCCCCAAGTAGCTTAAATGACTGTACATCATAAGCTTGACCCGGTTCCAGTTTTTTTTCATGTCTTAATTTGATAGTTTTATCACTGTTTTTGTTGTTTTTACTTTTGATTGGGAGCTGCCAAGAGTTGGTTCCAATGGCTGCTTGTATAAATGTTATAAATTGTTTAATTAATTAATTAAATAAATAAATAAATAAATATGTTCTTGTTGAAACTTATATTTTAGAGATTCAGTTGATAGTTATTTCCACTTCCTATTAACTATTGCCATATTTAGCTTTGATGAATGGATATTGGATGATGAATGAGTTAGGGAGCTAACCATTATCTGAGGGCAGGAACAGATGACATCACTTTTCACACTCCTGTCCCGTTGCAGAAGGGAGCTCCAGGCACATTTTCCTGCTGCAAGGATTGTTTTCTTCTTGTGCTGTTTTTCTTGCTTTGGCATGCAGCTTTTTACATCTTTAAAGGTTAACCCAAAGCAGAGAGTGGAATGACCTTCATTTTCCATGTCTTTCTTCTAAGAGGACTTTTGTTACCTCTCTGAGGTACAGAGATTAGGATGCTTCTTTCAGAGAAAAATTCTAGTCTCAAAGCCAAAAGAAGTTAATTCCTCTTTTTCTTTTCTTGACTCTTATTTTCTCTTGCCCCCTCCCCCCCCAGTTTTTTTTTTTTTTTAACTCCAGACATTTCTTTTACCAGTTCTCAGTGACTTAATTTGCCAATCACTTGAGGTAAAAGTGATTGCAGACTCAAGTGACTGAATTATGGATACATGGGGGGGGGGGGGGGGGAATAGTAATTTTTAGAAAAAATTTTCTGCTTTGTTTTTGAACGGAGATTATTTTGAATGCAAAACAGGTATTTTAATTACTGATGCACTAAAATAACATGTCAGTCTGGGCATCAAGAGATCTTCATAAAGAAATATTTTGGAAATGTTAAAAAGAAATTTTATTTTAAGGTGGTTATTGTGCTTCTGGGTATGGGCATCATTTTGATGCCTTGCCTTTGTCTATTTGACTGTAACTTGGAATAGTTACACACTGCATACAAGGAATTCTCAACTTACAACAGTTCATTTAGTGACTGTTCAAAGTTACAATACCACTGAAAAGAGTGACTGTTTTTCACACCTATGACCGCTGCAGCATCCCTATGGTCCTGTGATCAAAATTCAGATATCTGGCAACTGACTTATATTTATGACAGTGGCAGTGTCCTGGGGTGATATGATGCCCTTTTTGAGATTTTCTGACAAGCAAAGTCAACGGGGAAGCCAGAGCCACTTAACAATTGTAGCAAGACAGATTGTAAAATGGGGCAAAACTCTTATTTAGCAACATAAATTTTGGACTCAATTTTGGTCTTGAGTCGAGGACTACCTGTAGTTTATATACAGAGGTGGGATGCTGGGGGTTCGCAGGGGTTCAGGAGAGAAGATTCTGTGCAGTTCTGAGAGCCCCCAAATCCCACTCCCGGCTGGCCCCACCCACACCGCCCCAACCCTCCCAGGATTCGCCACACGGCCCGTTCTAGATTTAAATAACTGCAGAGTGTGCGTGGAGGCTCAGACAGGGCAAAAAACAGGCCTCCTGGAAGTTTGGGAAGGCTGGAAATGGGCCCATTTCTGGCTTTCAGAGACTCTCTGGAGCCTGGGGAGGCCGTTTTCACCCTCCCGGAGGCTCGAAGAAAGCCTCCAGAGCCCAGGGAGGGCAAAAATGCCCCACCTGCCATGGTGCAGGAGGCAGAGTAGGCCATGCCCACTATGGCCACGCCCACCCAGCAACCACGCAGAGAACTGATTGCTAAAATTTTTGAGGCCACCCCTTGAGGTATATATGCATATCACCAACACCGAAAGGAAAGTGGTTGGCCATTGGACAAAAAGATGGGAAGGATCAGCAGCAGAGAATTGCCCAGTGGATGGACATGGTAGCCAGCTCCTTTTCAAGGTGTAGCCAAACCATCTTTATCCAAACAGGTTTTTCTTAACACACTTTAGATTTAAACTATCCTGAGTTTAGGACAGGAGCAGCTGACAAGTACTGTGTGGATATGCCCTAAATCTGAAGGCATTAGGCAAATTAAGGCCTAATCCTTTTTGCATACTTATTGGGAAGTATGCATATAGTTTCAAATAAAGCCTCATGTAAGCGAATGGCACTAAAGGTAGTCCTTGCCTAATGATGGCAGTTGGGACCGCTGACTCTGTTGCTAAGTAATACAATCATTAAACACAACGTCACACTGCGATGCCGACTTATGACAGTTGTGTTAGGTGTTAGATGAATTCTGTGTGGTCGCAGCATCCTGTGGTCATGTGATCACTGTTTATGGCATCCTGACAATTTCCCCATTGACTTTGCTTGTTGGAAGCCAGCAGGGAAGGCTGCAAATGGGGATCACTGCAATTCTGTGATGGCAGCAACTGCAAGGAGTGGACATTGGTCCTGTGGTTCAGTATTGTTGTGTCTTGAATGTCACTGAACGAGGATTGCCGATATTCAAAGCAGTAAAGGAAAACAGATTTTGCTGGTCATGATCACGACGCTAATTGTGTTGTGGCTATACATTAAATATATGTTTGTGTTTTGTAAGGAGCTAATAATGCTTAGTTATTACCACTGGAGCATTTGAAGCTGGGGTGGCATGGTAACAGTGTTTCCACTCCCTGCTTTAATTATTTTCTTGCTTACATTTATTCTTTCCGTCTTAACCTGTCGGATGATTTTTCTGAATGTTCCAAGTCACATTTAGAAGTTAAATAGAAAATTATCAAATAGATCCTTTTAGGAGGTGGCTGAGGCAGTGCAAAATCTCTCTCCATAACCTAGATACATTTCTTTAGTGCCATGATTACATTCCAGAAGGTTTGAGAAGAATCCTGTCCATCTGTGCATGTTTTTAATGGCAGCTGTCATCATTTCTCCCTGAACTCCTGCAGGTTCCTTCTTTTTAAAGCTTTCCCAAAAGCTTTAAAGGAGGTCTTTTCCTCCGGCCCTGGGACAGTAAAGTTTGAATCTTGGGACTGTATGGGTCAGGGTTACGCACTGAGCCACCACGCCTCCTCCGTGTAGAAGGGATTTTAGTTTAGTAGTTCCCCTCTGCTGGTTTTGCTGTGCTACTTCTTTGTGATAGTGGTGGAGATTGGTGTTTTTAGTTTTGGATTTTTTTTCTTATAGTAATATCTAAAGCAGCTAAAATTTTGATGAGAAGCCAAAAGAGTTGTGGTGGCCAAGTGGTTAGAATGCAGTACTGCAGGCTATTTCTGCTGACTGCCGGCTATCTGCAGTTCAAACATTACTGGCTCAAGGTCAACTCAGCCTTCCATCCTTCCAAGGAAACGAGGACCCAGATTGTTGTGGGCAAAATGCTGACTCTGTAAACTGCTTAGAGAGGGCTGTAAAGCATTGTGAAGTGGTACATAAGTCTAAGTGCCTTTGCAATTGCTAAAAGGTTATAATTAGCAACAGCAATGCCATTTTACCAGGGAAGGCTAGCTCTGTCTTCGGCAAGTGAGCATGTCACAAAAGTTGTATTCAAGGAAAGCTAAGGACTTAGGTGTTGTTGTTGTTTACTGCAAACACCCTATAGCCATTTTGGCTAACCGTAGAGAAGAAAGGAGGGGAAATGCACATGAGGCTCATGTTTAGGAAATATAAATAAAGAATTGGCTAATGCCTTACACCCTCATTGTTTATTATTGGCTTAAACTTTTCAATTAGTGAGTGAGGTGATGAGGAATATCTGGATTGGTCACTGCCCATCTCTGCCTGCTTTCTGATTTGAGCTCTATGGTAATAAACAATTTTCTGATTCTTCCACAAGTATTTTTTTTAATTGTAACCCAGCTTTGAATGACCTTCTTAACACCTAACACTGGGAGAGATGAGCAAAAAATGCCAGGAATATATACCAAGACTACACTGCTTTTTAGAAATTGTTGTCTCATGTCATTTTCTGAATCTGCTTTGGGATTAAGCCTTAAATTGGTATGGGCCAGCTCTTGGAAGCAATGGTGAAGAAACTGGATAGAAAAAGCATGGAAGCTATTATTTTTGTTAGAATTGCTGTTATTTAAATTTATTTTGAACTTAGTATTACAGCGGATTCCAGAGAATACCATGGATAGCGAAGAACACAAGCAAATGGATTATAGAACAAATCAATCCAAAATCTTTAGTGAAATCCCAAATTATTAAGTTAAATGTTTATTTTGTACACATTAAAGACCTAGCACCCTTGAGAGATCCATCATGCTGTAAAAAGTGGAAGAAAATAGAAGAAGAAAAGGACCTGCAACAAGATTGATGGAGTCAATTACTGCATTGATTGGTGGGCTTTGGGGAGCCCTGAAAGGCCAGAGTGGGGGCAGATCATCCTGGAGAAGGTCTATCTTGCTAAGCATCAATACTGACTTGAAGGCATATAAGCAAAGAATCAATGAATCAACAGTATATAAATTTGGAACTAAAGTTGTAAGAAAATATTGGGACAAAAAGTGAATGTCAACCCTTTGGGGTATTAGTGCTGATTTGAATACTGTGTTTCTCTAACAATACGCCCCACCCCAATAGGAAGACCCAGCATGTTTTCTAGGCATAAAATGAAATTAAGCCCCTCCCCCCAAATTTAGGTCTAGTTTAAAAGCTTTCAAAATTGGGGGGAGAAGGCGGGGGAACTTTTCATTAGGAATGCCCCAAGGGCAGCTAAGCCTCATCATCAGCCGCTCCTAACAGCCAACCATGGTGGAGCATGGAGGGCTCCCTTACCCCTCGGCATGGATGTCCGGCAGCATTTTAGCCGCTTCTCAAACCTCCGTAGCTTCCACGGTTCCCACCGGTGCTGGTGCCTCTCTCACCAGCACCGTCTCCAACAACAGCATCTGAGTTGCTCCCGCTTTCCCCCCGTCCCCATAACAACAGGGAAAAAAAAGATTTTGAGGTACCTGGGAGCGCTGCACTCTGCATTTTGGTTTAATCCCAAGCTGGGTGGGAGTGAGAAGAGCCGAGCAAGTGTCTCTGCTGCTGCTACTCTTGGTGCTCCAGCCTTGGGCTCTACAAGTTTGCAAAAGTCCCGGTGCGCAGCCCATTCCTGCACTCCAAGCGCCCAGGCCGAGCTGCAGCTGTCCCTCTCTTGCCAGCGCCGTCTCCAACAACAGCGGCAGCAGTGGTGGGAACCGTGGAAGCGTTTCAGCCGCTTATTGGGTGGGGTTGCCGCCTGTGTAACTTACTGGAGTACCAAGGGTAGCAGCAGCAGAGATGCTCACTCGGCTCTTCTTATATCCACCCAACCACTCGGAATTAAACCAAAACGCAGCACCTGACACTCCCAGGTACCTCAAAATCTTTTTTTCCTGTTGTTACGGGGATGGGGGAAAAGTGGGAGCGACTCAGATGCTGTTGTTGGAGACGGCGCTGGTGCACAGGGGTGGTGGTGTTGAGAAATTAATTCACCCCAAAAAAGACGTCCTAGCCATTTTTTCACCCCCCCTCAAAATAAGACCCAGCCTTATTGTATGAGAAACATGGTATATCTTATAACTTACATTCCTCAATCTAGATGGGCTGTCTCACATTCAGAGTTATCTATGGACATGTACAAGAGAGGCAGCGCTTGCCCTGTAAACGCATAAAGCAGACCTCTCTGCCAGCTTTAAGATGACAATTTGACTTAGGTCAGTTGCTTTTTCTTTAGATTTTTACCCTGCCTTTTTTATATACAACTCAGAGGCAAACATATTAATACTTCTTCCTCCTCCTATCATCCCCACAACAACAACAACCCTGTAAGGGTTGGGCTGAGAGAGAGAGAGAGAGAGAGAGAGAGGGAGAGAGAGAGAGAGAGAGAGAGAGAGAGAGTATGTCACTGGTCCAAAGTCACCCAGCTGGTTTTTCATGCCTAAGGTGGGACTAGAATTCACAATCTCCTGGACTCTTGCTTGGTGTCTTAATCACTACATCAAATTAACTCTCATGTCACTTTATTTAAATAATATATACATACTTATCAGCCAAGCATATGCTAAATGGTAGCACTTACTTGACCTTAGATGATTCTGAAATGCAGCGTTGGATGTGATTATTGTTTGGGAAATCATCAAAACAAACAAAACAAAATCAATTTTGATTTATTTTGTGAAAATAAAATGGGCACCTGGAATCTAGTTCGATTAGGGACTGTTCAGTGTTTATGCATGGACTCAATAGGATTCAGAAATTTTCATCCACTGTAGTATGGAAGAGGTACAGGTATGTATCTTTTCACAAACACAAGCTTGTCAAACGTATGCCTGAATCACTATCCTTAAACTCTCCCAAATGAGTTTAGAAGTACGTATTGCTCTCTGGAAGGGATTTACAGGACCTGATGATCTGATCTTGAACGGGGAGAACTGGAAATCTGCTTTCCTCAGGAATAAGTCTTCAAATATATGGCCCATTTTTTTCCCTTTTAATCAAAATAGCCAAATCCAAAGGGTTTTGGAATGTATGATACTAGGAAAAGACCAATGCTGGATTAATCCGAAAAGAAAGGATCTTTATTTTAAGAAGGCAACAAAGGATATTTTTTAGAAAAATATGTCATGTTTTTAAGCTACATGAGGCTGACAACTGCCTATTAAAATTAATTATCATTAACTTGAGTAAGCAATAAAGGAGGGCAGAGGAAGGAAGAATACAGATGCTACGCCAGAGAACACAAGTAGTACCCAGAAGAAATAAGAAATCCTTTACACATCTGTCGATACTTTCCCTGCCAAATTTATCTTACTGGTTTCGATCCTCTCAGGATTTCTAGGCATTGGGCTTAAATTTCTAGGCCTAGTTAGACAAAATATATTTCCCAGCCAAGGCTCCCAGAGAGCCAAGAACTTTCTCACTTCCTTTCCCCTCATTTGTCTTCCTCGGAAGGAGGCAATGGCTGTCTTTACAGAATATTTAAAAGTCCCCAGCTAGCCAGCAGATGACCTGTTTTATCAATTACAGATAGTCCTTGACTTACAACCACAATTGAGTCCAAAGCGTCCGCTGCTAAGCAAGGCAATTGTTAAGTGAGTTTTACCCCATTTTATGACCTTTTTGCCACAGTTGTTAAGTGAATTGCACAGTTGTTAAGTAAATCATTCAGTGAATTTGGCTTACCCCGTTGATTTTGCTTGCCAGAAGTTGGCTGGGAAGGATACAAATGGTGGTGACGACCCCAGGAAACTGCAACTGTCATAAATACATGCTAGTTGCTAGGCTTCTGAATTTTGATCACATGATCATGGGAATGTTACAACAGTCGTAAGTGAGAAAACTGGTCAGAATTCATTTTTTTCAGTGCTGTTGTAATTTCAAACAGTCATTAAACAAATGGTAGTAAGTTGAGGATTGCAAGCCCCTGGCCTATTATGGTGTCCTATTGATACTTCCATCTCTGCAAATTGTTGATATTAATTCAGTATTTTATCTTATATATTTTAGTACAAGTCTTGATAGTTCTGCAGAATGCCTCCCAGTAGTCTCTCATACTGTCCTGTATTGCTGTAGGATGGTTAATTAAAGGATGTTCAGATCAAATTACTTCCTGAGTGTATGTACACTATTAAGGTAGTAATTTCACATTGTGCTTACTTAAGGCTCTTATTTTTGAATATAGATTAGCAGCTGCCTCGAAGATTGTGAAACTGTTACACCAATATTAAAAAACAACATACTGTATATGAAATGGCTAAGGTGCTGGCCTAGAAATTAGGAAATTGTGAGTTCTAGTTCCGCCTTAGGCATGAAAGCTGCCTGGGTGACTTTGAGCCAGTCAACTCTCTCTCAGCTCAGCTCAACTCACAGGGGTTCTTGTTGTGGGGAAAATACGGGGAGAAAGGAGGATTACGTACCCCAAGTTACTTATAAAGTACTAAAGGTGGGATAAACATGTAATAATTCAGCCCTGGAAGCCTCTGCAAAAGTCGATAACGGCACTTTTAACCAGAATTCATTCTATTTTATGATAGTTTAAAAGGGCTCATTTTCTTTCCTCTATTTCATAGTATAGATATAAAATAATATATGCATGTACACCCAGCTTCTGGATATCAACAGAACTTTATGACAAAAATTATGATGGGGTGTAGTCCAGAGTTGCAGAAGGGAGGGGCTCTTTCTCAGGGACCAAAGACACAACATAGCTCAGAATCCTTGGTATGTAGGAAGATGGTATAGGCCGATACTCCCAAGTTGTTTACTGAGTACTATATATATCTAATAGTTATATAGATAAGTGCTTTAAGCTGGCAAGATTCTGTTTGCAGTTGAACAACAATAAAAACTTTTCTGAAGTAAAAGTCTGTAGAGATCTAAAAAGTTCTCTGAGGTAACTTCTCATGTTATTCTTGGTTCCTTGGGTCTAACACATTTAATCTCTATTTAGTACAAGATGTAAGACAACACTTTGTTCTTTATGCAAACAGTGTAGCTGACACAGTATGGATGACAATGACCACCATATGGATCGAAATGTCATGAATGTAGAAAGTATAGCCATAAAAAAATACACGAATCTAAAGTCATATATTGAGGATTCAATGGCTACACGGGATGGCGGTGGGATCCTTGTGAAATGGAAAGGCAATCCATGTGATATAAAGGCATTTGTAAGTATTAACTCTTCAGAAAAATCATATTGGAAAGTTGCAAATAGTCAGCTGTGTTGACTCAATCAATATAGAACCATCACAGGGGCAAAATAAAACCCTAGGTCCATGCTTATACAGATATGTCATGGAACTGGCTCATTATGAGAAGATAAAACTTCTGATGTTGCCTTGCTTCTGGTTTTTTCTTTTCTTTTCTTTTCTTTCTAAAGCATCCTTCAGTGCCATATCTCAATTGTTTAAAAGATCTGCCAGTTCTCAGAAATCACTCTCAAAAGCACAGGAGGTTGCAAGAGACATGGAAAATTGCCAAAATAGGGATGCTCCATCATAAGTAAGCAAAACTGATTTCTACTGCAATAAAATCATCAGTCTTTAAGCTCAGGATATTTGCTTTTTTTAAAAAAATCCAGTGGGACACCCCTATTGGTCAAGAAGAGAAAGGAGACAATTTTGCTGGTCTTCCCCCCTATATTTTGAAGAACAAGATTCTTCAAATCAGTGTTGAAGGTGACTTTGGAGTTCTAAGTAGAAAGCCATTCAATAATTCGCTGAAAAAAAATTGCAACCAATTCAATGGTCTCATAGAGAGAAGCTGAAAGGTATGGCAGACATCTCAGGATATCTCTTTCTATAGATTTTCACAAGGAAACTAATAAAGAGGTGCACATGTAGCTATGGTAGACATGGAAAACTTCACACTTCCACAGATAAGAGTGCTGTCCCTTTCAAATAATTACTATGTCACTATGGTGTTTAATGAAATATTTATCTTGAATTTTAGATTCCACTGATGAAAGATCCTGGCTGGATCAGAGATGTCTGGACTCGTAATGTCAATGTAAGTATATTCTTTTTACATTTGTAAAAAAAGAAAAAGAAAAATAGACTCTATGGATTTTACTCCATTAATTGTTGTCCACCACAGCGGATGATGCTCATCTCTGTTTCAAGACCATTGAGCCAGCACTGTCCAAGGACATTTCCATGGTCATGTGTCCAGCATAACACCATGGAACTCAACCTTCACACCGAAGTGGTACCTATTTATTTACTTGCATTTACATGCGTTGAAACTACTAGGTTGGCAGGAGCTGGGGCGAGGACAGGAATTCACCCTGTCGTGTGGCCCCCAGATCTTGAACCTGGGCTGAGGGCTTTCCATCTGACAAGCACGGCATCTTAACTGTTGAGCCACTGCACTGCCTCTTCTTGTTTCTTGGCCTTTTGGCTAAGTTCATGTGTAGTATCTGTTCTTATCAGTTTAATATCTGACTTCAAACATAGATATTCAAAAAGTCATGGTGGAAGGATTTTACTATACTCATCATGCCTGGAGTGTCCTGATTTCCACAAAACTTCTCACAACTTGTCCTGCAATGTCATCATGTTACATTCATAAACAAGATAGATTAAAATCTGAAAATCACATTGCAAAAACCATGAGTCTCTCAGACTCCTTCTCCTTTAACAGGTCAAAGTTATCTAAATTATTCATCTTAGTTACCTGATTTGATTCCTATATAGGCTGATTAGTTCATCAGTACAACCACAATTGTTTTGTCATGGCTCAGAAATGAAGGCTCTCAAAGAGCTAGTGGCAACATCTGTTCTTATGTTACACACTTCATCCAGAAGTACAGCCGTAAAGATTTATGTCAGTCAGTACATAGCTTATATTGAGGTCCATACATTGTAACATTGTTGAAGTGGAGAAATACTGATATGTTCATCAGAAAGGAAAAAGTTTATATGTCAGCAAATTTGTGCCTGTCTTAAAAGATTAAAAGTCAACAATAATATTTTGAATTTTCTTGATCAGGCTTTAAGTTATATGAGAAGATTTATATTACAAGGCACTGAAAGAGAATTATCAGCAAACAAAATTAGATTTATTTATTTTTTATTTATACTCTGGCTTTTTCCTAAAAAACTCAAAAGGGTTGGCATAAAACTGGCTTGTTAAAAGTGGAGTTAAATGTGGGCCTAGTATCTTAACAGAGGTACCACGCTGGATCTCATGGGTAACTTTTGACCGTCATTGTTTAGTACCAGTAATAATTCTTCATCTTCAATATTGAAAAAGTACTTCACTCAATATTTCACTCAATGTATGGCTGTCAAATCTTTGCTGGACTTCTAAAAGATGCTCTCTCACACACCACCATTACTGAAATTTCACAGGATTTAGCAGTCTTCTTTATAAATAGAGACTTGGGCCAGTGAAGAATCAAACAAGATGCCTATTGCTTTCATAACAATAGTAGCTGAATAGTAACTGAAACTGAACACTCTTGCTTAAAATAGTAAGAGATTAGAACAGGCTGTCAAAATAGGAGACTAACTGCAACCTGAATCTCTTATGTGGAATTGGATTTGGAAAGACAGAACTCTAATGTCATATTGTGTTTACTTTTCTGAGGAAATTTTACCATGAATAAGACATAAGGGTTGAATTTAGAGAAACAGAGTGTCTAGAATCAAACAGATCAAAATACTTTCAGATATATAGAAAGTGCTGAAAGTGGGGGGTGGGGAGGAAAAAGGTCGTTGGTACTTACCTGACACGCCCATTCTCTTTGAGGTGTGAAGAGCATCCAGTAGTGGGAGGTGCTTCAGTCTCCACATTCATAGGCTGAGCTTGATTTGTGGAACGCACCTCCTCCTCCACGTGACTCCTCCTCAGCATTCCCCAGTTTTGGCGAAGACGAGAGAAATAAGCACTCTCATCCTCACATTCTAAAAAGTTAATTAGCCGAAACAGGTCCCCACCAGATGGAAAAAAGGATGGGACTTGATGCTCTTCACAGCTCAAAGAGAACGGGCATGTCAGGTAAGTACCAACACCCTTTCTCCTATGAGCTGTTCAGAGCATCCAGTAGTGGGACATACCAAAGGTTGGCCTGTCCTATGGGAGGGACTCCGTCTGGTCTGGAATCTCCTTCTAGTCTCTGTGGACCCGTTGCAGAACTCTTCTGCCAAAGGAGGCCTCAGCAGAAGCAAACACATCAATTTTGTAGTGTCTAATGAAGGGCGATGGGGAAGCCCAAATCATGGCCTGACAGATTTCAGTTATTGATGCCTGTGTGGCCCATGGTGCAGAAGTTGTTGCACTCTTTGTTGAATGAGCCGTTATGCCCCTAGGCATCTGCAGAAATTGAGTCTGGTATGTTTTTGCTATTGCAGCCCATATCCAACGGCCTATCGTAGATGGTGAAACCTTGTAACTCTGAGAATTGGGTTGAAAGGACACGAATAAAGCCTCTGATTTCCCGAAAGCCGCTGTACACTTGATATAGATTTGCAGAGCACGCCTCACATCAAGCTTATGCCATTGTCTTTCCATTCCCTGTGATGGTATGGGGCAAAAATTTGGAAGAATAAGCTCTTGTGCTCTATGAAAAACCGAATTGACTTTGGGCATAAATGTGGGATCGGGACAAAAGACCACACGATCAGCATGAAAAACACAGAGATCTTGTCTGACAGACAAGGCTGCAATTTACGAGATATGACGAGCGGAGGTGATTGTTACAAGGAATACTACTTTGTACGTGAGAAATTGGAGATTTGACGTTTTCAAAGGTTTGAAAGGCCCTTTAGTGAGAGCAACAAGGACCTTGTTCAGGTCCCAGGTGGGATAATGGCGCACTGCTGGAGGGCGCAAATTGGTGGCTCCTCGAAGGAAAGATCTTATGCGTGGATGATGTGAAAGAGAACTGAGGCCCTTGTGAGTGAGCACTGATGTCAAGGCCGCCACCTGCCTTTTTAACGTATTAGGTGACAACCCCTTATCAAGTCCCTCTTGTAAAAACTCTAGAATCTGAGTGACAGAGGGAGAGGCAGGATCAATTTGAAGCTTACTACACCATTTGCAGAAGGTGGACCATGTGGCGTTGTAAATGCGAATTGTTGAGGGGCGTCTGGCAGCTAGAATAGTGTTGATAACTCTGTTGGAGAGCTTCTCGCTCTTCAAACCCCTCCACTCAACCTCCAGACAGTGAATTGTAACCATTGAGGGTCCAGATGTTGAAGGGGGATTCTCCAGGGGGGGAGCTACCGAGAGACTGCAGAGGTCTGCGAACCATTGCAGTCTGGGCCAATTAGGCACTACTAAATAATTAATAGAGCGAAATAATTCCGCTCTCCCGTCTAGTAACTTCTGGATGACTTTGGGAACCAGTGGAAGTGGAGGGAATGCAAATAGGAGCCCTGGGGGCCAACGACAGTGGAGCGAGTTGAAATTCTCTACCCCTTGGGATGGGTACCTGGAAAAAAAAATCTCAGGAGCTGAGTGTTGAGAGGGGAAGCAAATAGGTCCACCACCGGCTGACCAAATGTCCATGCCGCTTCTTGAAACAGGGATGGGTGAAGGTGCCACTCCAATTGATCTATGGTGGCCCTGCTTAGCCAGTCTGCCTGTGTATTTGACAGACCCGAAATGTGTTCTGCTTTGATGGAAAGTATGTTGTTCTCCGCCCAGCGACACAGGCGTTCCACTTCCCGCATTAGCTGCTTCGATTGTATGCCCCCCTGCTTGTTTATGTGAGCTTTGGCTGTTACATTGTCTGTCAGTAGCAGTATGTGCTGACCGTGTACCTGGGGGAAGAAGTTGCGAAGGGCCAGGTGTACTGCGTGAAGTTCCAGCCAGTTTATGCTGCACAACTGTTCTATGTTGGACCATTGGCCTTGGGTTGTGAGCGACTGGACGTGAACTCCCCATCTGAACAGACTGGCATCTGTGGTGATGGTGAGCCTTTGTGGCTCCTTGAAGATACAGCCTCTGTTGATAACTGGTTTGGACCACCAGAGGAGAGATTTGAGAACCTTGGGCGGAACCCTGACTTTGTGTTTGGAGTTGCTTCGGCCGGATCGCTGGTACGGTAGCAGGAACCACTGGAGGGATCTAGTGTGGAGGCGGGCCCAAGGAATAATAGAAATACATGAAATCATTTTGCCCAACAATTTTGATAGGTCCATTAAGGACACACTCTCTTAAGCAACCTGATCTCCTTAACCAATTTTTGAATGCTATTTAGTCTATCTGGTGAAAGATAAACCTTGCCTTATCTATGACCGCCCCTAAATGTAGTAACCAAGTCAATGGTGTTAATTTACTCTTCTTCCAATTTATTAAGAAGCCATGCTCTTGTAGAGATAATAATGTGTTCTGAGTATGATTGTCTGGTGGGTGGAAGGAAGTAAAATCAAAATATCATCAAGATAACATTGGAGGCGTACTGAGATGTTCCTGAGGTGGGCAGCTAGCGCTGCGAGGACTTTGGTGAAGTTCCTGGGGGAGGAGACTAATCCGAATGGAAGAGCCACAAATTCAAAATGGTGGTTATTGTAGCAGAATCTCGGAAACTTATAATGGGAGGGCCAAATAGCAATGTGCAGGTACGCCTCTGTCTAATCTATGGTTGTGAGCATGTCCCCTTTCCTGATGCCTGAATTTTTTGGCACAATGAAAAGATGTGAATAAAAACCTTGCCCTTGTTGATTGGTCGCTACTGGTTGGATGGCTCGTATATCCAGTAGATGTTGGATAGCGGAAACCATGAGATTACGCTTGACCGGGTCTCTGGAAGGAGGGTATGACATGAAGGAATCTGGGGGAGTGGATCTAAACTCCAGCGCGAGGCCAAATCTAACCATATCTCTGACCCAGGCGTCAGAGGTAGAGGAGTCCTATTGGTCAGTGAATAACTTAAGGCGTCCTCCAATGGGAATTGGGTCCCAGGAGTTATCTTGGTCACCGGAAGGGCCTGTTCCCTGCTCCCCGAAAGGATCTTTTGGATTGACAACTCCTTCTACTTCTATCCACTGAGTCAGACCTATCTGGTTATCCTGGTCTAACTGCTGTCTCTGATATTTGGAAGAGAAGGATCCTTGATAGAAAGATCAAAAGGATCCCCTCTGAAAGGACTGGGGGCTTCTGGGATCTGACCTCTGAAAAAGGGAAGGAAGAATTTTCTTCTTGTTGCATGTTTCAATTAGTAGCGGATCCAGGAAAGGGCCAAACAATCTATCTCCCATAATGGGGGATGAGGCCAGCTTGGATTTGTGTTGGAAGTCGGCTTGCCAGTGTCTTAACCATAGCAAGTGAGGCACTGTGACATGTGAGGTAATGGCCCTTGCTGAAATCTTGACTGCGTGATAGGTAGCATCAGCAGAAAATTCAGCAGCTGCCATAAGTTTGGCAATATCTTGGTGCACCCTGATGTTAGAAGAAGGAATGTGTTGTTTCAAAAGATGAAGCCATCTAAGAGACGATCGCGTGAAGAAGGAGGTGGCCGTGGCTTATCTGACAGCCCACATGTCAGACTGATGAGCTCTGCATAGGGCTAGCTTGACCCGTTTTTCCTCCAGCTTTAAGGCCTCCAGTGCCTCGCTGGGAATAGAGGGGGACGCTAAAGCCACTATAGGCTCGTCTACCTTGGGGGTACCCAGTAACTTTGCAAAATCAGGGTCCAAGTTAAAATATTTCCTATCATGTCCAGTTGGGGAGGTGTATACCGCTGCAGAAGCCCACTGCCTCTGCACCAGGTCCGAAAATATGGATAGAACTGGAATTACCTTTGCTTCAACTACTGGTTGGTTGAAGATCATATCCTCTGGTCCCTCCCTTGAAGGGTCAGTTGTGTCAGATGGTTTTGGCTTGTTTAGGCCTGTAATGTTCTTCGCCTTATACAAGAGAGATTTGAAAAGCTGTGGCCGGAATAAGCCTGTAAAAGCAGGCTGGTCAGGAATAAGACCTTCATCCTCAGACATTTCCCCTTCTAAGGGGTCTGCCTCTTATAGGGGCTTGCTATTGTGCATTGATCCCACTTCAGACTTGGCCATTTGAAAGATTTGATATATTTCCTCCTCCTCCTCCTCCTCTGGCCCTTGGAGGGGAGGTCTCCCCCTGTAAATGTACCTGGGTCTGGTGTTGCTCCAACCTGGTCAGTGACCTCAGTAGTTGGGGCTCTTGGTCGGTAGCCATAGGGTAAGGTCTGGACATTACAGTGTGTTGGAGTCATTTCCATCCAGGCTTTCATCCTTTCTGGGACCTCCTCAATGAAACTGTCACCCTGGCGAGGACCAGCGACTGTCAGAGTGAATGTGGCTCCAGGGGCCCGTCTGGTCAGTGTTCCAGACACTTGGACCTGTTGTCCTGGTGGAGTCAAGCTACGCCTGGATGAAAGGGAGAGATTTAGGGGAGGAGGAGGGTGTGAAGAAACTGATAGACTGGAAGAGGAGGCACCCTATGATACAGTGTGGACCTCTTGAGTATGCCTGTCTATTTGCTTTTGTAAGGCCTTATGGCACCTTAAGGCGTCCCTTTCTGAGGCTTTAGAATTTCCACTGTGTTTTGATTTGGCTTTTGCCTTCAAGCAAGGGGCCTGAGAGGTGCTACCATCTGCCATTTTGATTAAAATTAGAATAACAGTAATTGAATATAATTTGTGGACAAGATGGTTGGCATGCGCAGGGTCCGATCTGAGTCAAAAACGGTTGCCCTGATAAAGTTCTTATTGCCCCCTTTTATTTTCTTATTTTATTTTACTGGTGTCTATATATATATAAAATGAGTCATATCTCAGTAATAATATTATATTGAAATTAAAATATTATACTGTCAAATAGTTTATTATCATGACTGATTATTATAATTGCAATAATTATTATAATATTATTGCTATAATTGTTTTGTAACTGCTCCTATGAGTAGTGATATATATATATATATATATATTCCAATATTAATAAGAGAACAACCAAGATTAATGTATAATCCAATTAGCCAAATAGCGAACGCCTAAGGCCTGGGTTGATGATTGAAAGGGTCTTCAGCAGCTTCCATGCACAGGCAGACACTGGCCTAGGTGCTTGCTGCTGTGCCACTGAGAATAAGGCTGTGAGGGTTAAGCCAACGATTTTTAAAGCGAATTAATTATCCTCGAGTGCAGGTAGCCAAAACGAAGGTAAAATTGCTCTCAGAATCCTGGAGGGATCCTGCTGCTTTGATCAGAAAATACCTCACACAGCTCAGGAAAGGCAGACAAGGCATGCAGCCATGAGTTGGCATTCAAGATGGCCTCCAGCAGTTAAAGTTTTTTGCACGCTTCTCAGCGGCAGCTTCCCGCCTTGCAAATGAAGCCGGAGATCAAACAAATTCTGAGCTCTCAAATCAACGGAATGGCAGAGAAGAAAGGGAAATTAATACTAATTAACTTCCCCACTGAAGAAACGGCTTTCGGAGGGGGTGTAAAGGCGATACAACTTTAAAAAAAAACAAAAACGAAATATCAAGCCGCTAGCAAGGAAACGGAATTAAAGACACAACGGCAATCAAACTGGCAGAGGTAAGGGAATTTTGGCTATGGAGAGGTGGTGCAGGGCAGCTCCAAAAGCCTCCATCACCTTTTTTTGGGGGGAGGGCGCAAACGGCGCTTCCCGTAAACAGAACTCTCAGAGTGATAAAGGATTGGAAGAAGGCTAAAGACAAAAACAAAAGGGAACCGAATTGCAATCAAACCTGTTAATATTCCTGTTTCGGTCAAAGAAGCCTCGAAAGCACTGCCTGTCTCACACGAGGCTGAGCAAAAATTGGGAATGCTGAGGAGTCACCTGGAGGAGGAGGAGCATTCCACAAATCAAGCTCAGCCTAAGAATGAGGAGACTGAAGCACCTCCCACTACTGGGAGCTCTGAACAGCTCATAGGAGAAGGGAAGATTGTGAAAATAAAAATGGACATTGAACAATTCAGGTGGATGTTAAACATTAAGACAAAAATAACATCAACTAGCACACAAATTGCAATAGCAAGAAGTGGCTGATGGCTTTGAGTTCTTGAGCTCAAATAGGAAATTAATCCTAATTTAGTGCTGAAACCTTTAAGTGGTAGCAGCTCTTCAGTGTCTCAAATTGAAAATATGCAAAATAGCCATTTTAATGTGCAACCAAACCATGAGGCCAGAAGTCACCTTTCTGCAGGCTTTATTTTTTTCTGAAGTAAAGGCTGGTGGTTTAAAATATGCTAACATTGCTTCTTGATAAACCAGGATAATCAAACATCTAGGGGGCTAGCAATCTAGCTAGTAATATTGCGTGAGGATGCTCATGCTGCGTTATCCTGGACAATGCTAAAGGAAGCATTCCCTCTTCCACCAGATGAGCAAGGGGTGTGGCAATGTGACACCTGCATGACAACCTCTTGGAACGTTTGCTTGGCCATATTTAGATTAGAGAATGTGGAGGTAATGGAGGCAGAATGAAGAGGTCATCCGAGGAGCCAGTATGTGTACAAATACTATTTCCACAGATTTCTGGGTAGGACTTGGATATTCTTTTGCTAAACGGATTTACTCTGGAGAATATGAATGGGTACTAGGAAGTTGGGGTGGTGTTGTGTGAAGTTTCTATTGATCTTAAACTTGCAAGGCTATTTAAAAGGTTGGATTTGGATCAGAGAGACATATGTAAAACTTCCACTCAGAGCAAAGCTCATTGAGTGACCTTGTCTAATGATCTTCTGCCAGTATAATCCATGTTTGAAGATTGCTGTGATGATAAAATGGCAGAAGAAACAAAGAACCTGTTTTTTAATTCTTTGGAAGTATGAGATAGCAAAGATATCTGTTGCTTGCCAATTGGTTACTATGGGTATAGTATGCTGGAAATGCCTGCTTACCACTTTAGGATGGGCTATTAAGGCAAATAAATAACATTCTACGGGTTTTTTGTTTAAATATATAATTTTATTAAAGAACAGAACACAAACAATACAAACTTTGAATTGAAGAGAAAAAGAATAAGAAAAAGTATTAAAGAAACTGGGGAAAAAAGCCCAAATTCTTAATTGCAAAGCTCTTTACCTACACAGGCGCAAGATCTCTAGATATAAACAAATGACGTAACTGACATAACCTTGCATGTGAAATGTAAACTCCCCTGAATCAACTTTTTTTTTTGCGCACAGTGTGTCAAAGAGAACAAGAGTGAGGCTCATAGATCTAGAAACTTGTTTCTGAGGCAGAGGTAAAAAAATATCTGGAGATAACAAATTATGCGAGCATAATTTTGTGCAGCCTAATAAAGTGGCAGAAAGCACATTAAACCAACTGTCTGGATGTATCACATTGATCTCTTAATGAATCCTGAACATTCTCTCTTATTCAGGACTCTGAATTCCCACTGAATTCTATGGGATATTTTCAGGTAAATGTGTGCATAGGACCCCTATAATTATAATTAATTTAAATGTTAGATATTATAACTTTGGTTATATTAATAGATAGCTATTCTTGGTTGTAATTTTAAATATATCACACTTAATATGTTAGTATTTACATTAAAATTTAATATAGGCTGCATCCTTGGTTTCACATATTATTGTTTGACAAATGTATTTTAACTCTGACTTGAATTTTATTTAGTATCTTTGACCTCAATAAATTGAACTGAATTATTGATTGATGTACATATGATTATATCACAAAGCTGGCATAAATCCTGTGCACTCTTAGAAGGCTAGTAGGGTTGAAATTGTGTTTCTAATCTTTGTGGCTTAGATACTTTGAAAATATGATTGTGTTATTATCATTGCAACCAGAACCCAAACCCAATTGATGGATGGTTTTGAGCACATATATAGGCTTTCCTGCAATAAGTATGGTTGGGTAAAACACAATATAAGGAGTGTCAAAGTCTTTGTACATTTTATTTTCACTGTATCCCAAGTACATAAGTAACAAAAGATAAGTGATAACCAAATTGTAATGAATAATCTGAATAAGGACCAATATCCAATCCATACTTCCTTGGAAGTGAATCCTATTAAACTAAGTAAGCCCTGCTTCCAAATTACTATAGTATAGTAACTGACAACCTCTCTCTTTTTCCAAAAAAAAAACACTTCTACTGTTCTTGAATTGCTGTTAAAGGTATAAATGTCTTTTTAAGTAAGTAAAACTGAGGTATCCAAGTAAATTAAATGGTATTCCTATGAATAAACTGCACCACTAGGAGATATAGTCAGGAATTAACACAACCACGTAATGGTTGAAATGGAGGATAGTAAAGGAAAAGGAATTTTCAATAATGTTTCTGAGACATTTCAAAGGCTTTAAAATGTTTCTTCCTATTCTGGATTTTATTTATTTACTAGACAATTTTGTTCCCAGATACCTCAATACCTTCAACAATGGCAGAACTTCTAATATACTTGAAGAGTTCTTAAAAAATTAGGAAGATGTAACACAATCAAATATCAGGAATTGATCACAGCAAATATTTTAAATATTATTTATTTATTGAATTTATATTGCCACCTATTTGTCCATGGCGACTCAAGGTGGCTTACAGAATGTAAAACTATATTAAAAAATATAATAAAATAAAAACTAACAACAAGAACCAAATAAATTAATAAAGTATAATGGAACAAAATCTGGGGAAAATAAATATCATTATGATGATTTTATGTCATAAAATGTTTTACAAACTTTGCCAAATTTTAATTTCACGGGAATCGGAATTTTGGGCACATTTGGTAAACCCATTTGAAGCATCTTGTTTGAAAAAGTTTTACCCTGTGATGCATCTTTTGCTCAGTTAAAAGTTACAGACAGAAGAGTTTTAGTATTGTAATATATGGATAGTTTTAAAACATTTGTATGGCTAGATTTTAGCCATCTCAAGCTGCCTGGCTAAATTCAGCAGATTTTAGATGGCTTGCAGAAAATTCAATAAAACCTAATTAATAGAACAAACCCCTCCTTCCCTTCACCATATAAATGGATAAGCAAAACATTAAAATGGTGACCTACATGAAAGTTCTACCACACCCAAGTAGGACTCCAATACATTATGACTTCTTCATGGAAGAACAGTAAAGGCTTTTCTGTTAAGAAAAGGCTTCTTGACAGCCTTTTTGGAGGGCAGTAAAGTGCAGGAAAGTTCGTTCAATATAACACTTCTTCTTTGACCAAAATCAAAGGACTGTAAGAATTCAAAAAAAATTGAGGTCCTCATATAGAAAACATGAACATTTTACAAATAAAATATAACTGCCATGCTAATGGAATATTATACTGGGGAGAAGATACTTCTTTCCTTCTTTCCTCCCTCCATTTCCTCTTCCTCTTTCTTATTAGATAGTTCTGAGAAAAACTTACTCCATCATGCCTTAATGTTATTATTTAACACAGGGCCTCCCAAACTTGGCAACTTTAAGACTTGTGGACTTCAACTCCCTGAATTCTCCAGCCAGCATAGCTGAAGTCCACAAGTCTTAAAGTTGCCAAGTTTGGAGACCTCTGATTTAGCATTATGATAATTTGCAAAACAAGTATCACATGCAAATGACAGAGTCATAATGTACCATGCAACTTAATTGGTGTTCCACCTTTTGAGTCGGATGAATTGGTATCAGAAGTTCAAATATGAATACAGGAGATGTGTTCTAATCAAAGCAATGCTATCAGGTTTTAAAGCAATAGTATATAACAAGTATAGAAACCAAAGGAAATGTTGTGCATGCAGAAATCGTCAACTTAGTGAGTTGGTCCTTTTTTTTTTTTTTTTTTTTTGCTGGATAGCACAGCAAGGTTTTGATTAGGATCCTACATGCTCTCTCTTAGAGGTTAATTACTGTATACTGAATAAACAGAAGTCTGACAAGGTTAGATCAAGGATATTGCACTGATGCTTCTGATCATGATGTTTCGTTTATAAGTGATAACTTTGATGCTCAGTGAAAGGTTTATTAGAATCTCAAAGTCAACTTCAAGGCTTTAAAAAGGATGAGCAAAGTTTTGCCTGGCAGATATCCTGGAAACCCTTCCTTTCCTCTCCTCTCTTTGCTGTTGTGGTATGCCTTTTATCAAAGAAAAACAAACAAATCAAAACCCAAATCTAGATGCAGATGATAAGAATGAATGTGATTTGACTGACGAAAAATCTTATTGGATGGAACTGTCATAAATTCCCAATGTTAAAATATTTTACAGTACTTCCAGAGTTTGAAGTATGCAGCAGCATTTTATTAACCATATGCACATGATGGACCTCTCTTTGAATGGATATAGCTTGGCCAAATCATTTTTAAAAAGACTATCATATTAAACCAAGCCTTTCTTATTAAGCAACCAGATAGGGGACTTTGGATTTGGTTTGTTTTTGTCAGCACGAATATTGAGCAACTCTCAATAATATATTTTTTTTAATTGGAAAGTGGGATTATAACGAATCTCCGTTGCTTCATCACTCATAAAATACAGTGGCCCTCGCTTACCAATCGCTCATTGAGCAACCATCTGAACTTGTGGCAGTATTGAAGGAATGATACGATTGGTCCTCAAAATCCCAACAACTGCAGTGCTCCACAGTCACATGGTCGCCATGTTCAAGCTTCTTTGCTGGCTTCTTACAAGCAAAGTCAGTAGGCGAAGCCAGCAGGAGGTCTCAAATGGAGATTAGATGACATCCTTGCTTAACAAGCCATGATTATTTGCTTAGCAGTGGAAGTCAGGAAGTCTCAGTTCAGCTGATGCACAACATTGTGTTTTAATACTGTGTAGCTTAGGGATGGAAATTCCAATCCCAATTGTTGTCATTAATTGAGAACTACATGTGCAACATTTCTATAACCCCAACAAGGGAACATTTGGGTTACTCGCTGCATGCCTGCCAAACCCCAGAGTCAATCTGGATGAGGGCCTTACACAAAAAGGAAGAACAGAATAGCTGGAGACCAATTAATAATACACTCTCCCAATTCTACTTTATGAAGAAAACTGCAGAAATTAGTCAGGAGTCAGTAACTGAATTGAAGGCACACATATACAAAATTCTCCCTAAACATATGGGAACATTACTGAGTTTTGCTCATACTTGACTGAAGGCATTGCGTGCATTTTCAGTCTTAGGAAATGTTGGAGGTGAATTATGTGCTAATGCTGAATCACAATGTAAACTATGACTCATGTAGCTGGTACCACTGTTGTGTGTATGGCCACCTTTTCTATTTTTTCTATTTTTACCATTTTTATTTGATACAATTAATATCAATATATTTGACATTAAAACCATATGCACCCAAATGCAATAATGGTTTTAACAAACCCTATAATCTGTTGCCATTGTACAGGTAGTCCTTGATTTATGACCACAACTAAAATCAGAATTTCTGTTGTAAGTTGCTGCGGTTGTCAGTCTAATTGGATCTGAGTTTAGAACAATTTTTATAGCAGTTATATAGTGAATCCAGCTCCCCCAATGGGCATTTTTGTTACTTTTTTTTGACACAAATTGGTGGAAAAGATCACTAATTGTGATCATGTGACATCAGAATTCTGCAACTGGTCATAAAGGTGAGCCAGTTGCCAAATGCCCCAATTGTGATTGCAAGACTGTGGGAGTAGTGTGAGGATACGAATTGCGAATACAGGTCATTAGTCACTCTCCGAGGCCATCATAACTTTAAACCATTATTAAACCAATGGTTGTAAGTCATATTACTCGTATACTACTTTATTTCATTCATAAGGCCACCAATTTCTCACCATCCTTTGGGAAGCCTAAAGACATTAAAAATCCAATATTTACAAACAATAACTAATAATGCCTGAGGTAAATAACACAAACCAATCATAAAACCACCACAATAAGAGGCTAATCTCTGAGACCAAGTGGCTGGAGAAACAGCCATGTCTTCAGAGCCTCAAGAAAGGCTAATAGGGTTGGAGTCATCTGGATCTCTGGGAGGATGCTGTTCCACAAGGCATTGCTACAGAGAAGACCCAACTCCTTGGCCCAACAAGACCTCCTTGTTTAATAGAGGATGTAGAACATGTCTACTCTGCTAGATTTGGTGGGGTGAGCAAAAACAATGGGCGAAAGTTCGTTCCACGAGAAGTATACCCCCATGCCAGACAGGGCTTTATAGGTGACAACCAGCACTTTTAATTGCCCCAAGTTGGCACTGTGCACCAAAATAACCAGGCACAAAGATAGTTCCCCCCCCCCCCACTATCACTCTGCTAATGAATTCCCACAACACTGTCTTACGTCCTGGGATGTCAAACCACCTAGTAGAGCTGTATTACTATTGCTGTTACTATTATCCTTCTCATCTTTCCTATTACCTAGCTTTTTATTAGATATTAAATTAGGTAACACAACTTTTCAGTGAACCCAGCTTCCCCATTGACTTTGCTTTTCAGAAGGTCGCAAAGGGTGATCATATGACTGATGACACTGAAACCGTCGCGAGCCAGTTGCCAAGCAAATGAATTTTCATCACTTGACCATGGAGATGCTGCAATGGTTGTAAGTGTAAAAAATGGTCATGTCACTTTTTTCAGTGTTACTGTAACTTTGAAAGGTCATTTACATGAAGTGTTGTAAGTTGAGGATATTCTAATTCTATTCTAAATTTATTTGTTTATATCTTGCCTTTGTTTTTATACATAACTTATCATGAACATACCTAATATTCCTTCCTCCTCTTATTTTCCTCACAACAGAGTGGGTGGGATGAGAGAGAGTGGTTGGCCCCAGATCACCCAATCAGCTTTCATATTTAAGATGGAACTGGAACTCACAATAGGCTAGAATGGAGCAACCGAGCAGGGAGGAGGTTCCCAAAAAGACATCCTGAATCCTTGGTAACTTGGAACATTCTGTCTTCAGACAGTGACAGGTGAAGGAGTGAAATAGTTTGGATCAACTTGGTTATTGTAATTTGTCAAGGTGTGGGTGAAAACCTCAACCAAGCTGTGGCTTAGGTCGTACACCACTGACACAAGTAGTTTTCAAAAGTCTCAAAAGTTGTGAAAAAAGCAACTCTGCTGCCTGTTGTTTGCGTCTTTTCATGGACCTCTGCATCTGTAAATAAAACTCATATGAAAAGGTTACTGTAAATCATCAGTGCTGACTCATTCGAAGGAAACTAAACCCTGTAACATTACCCTGGGAATTTGTCACCTTCTGAGGAAGCAAAGAGCTAATTACTGAAATGTAATCTCTTCTTTTAGCTATTCTTGATAATTCCTCTACCCTTTAAGTGAAGCGTCAGGGCTCTGGCAGCTACCCCCATTTAAATCATGAGTCTTGAGCCAAACTTCCAAAACTTAAAAAGGATTTATTGGGAGTTAAAATACCGGCACTGCCTGGATGTAGCCAACTCTGAGACACATTACTCATTGTCACCCTTGACCCTGGTTTTCCCCCTGGGTGTATTGCAATTCATATTCTCCAATGGGACATATCCATAGCCAAGAGTCATCAATCATGCTCTCCAGTTAGAATTTTGTACATCAGAAACTTCAGTCGCCTAGTTATTATCTTTGAAAACATTTATGGAATGTGAGCTGCTGAACTGTCCCCACACTTTCTGTTGGCAACTCTAAAAGACCATAGAAATATTTTATGAGTTGACATGGAGCAGGAGTTAAAATCGAGTCCATCCAACCAAACCATTGTTTTTTCTTTCTTCTTTTCTTGTCCTCTTGTAATTCAATACTTTTGACATTATCAGAGTTCACCTGGGAACGATAACTTCTTTCCAAGACATAGGAAGTCAGTCAGGATTGCAAGGAAATCCAGTTATTGGGATTTAAGGAGAAATATGTGGGACTAAGGGAAGGACATTAACTATCTGAAAAGAAAACAGGAAAACAGGATAATCCCACAAATGGGAAAAATTTCAGGGACTTACTAGGAAAGAGAGACAGATAGACAGAAACACAAACACACATATACACACATTATTTAATATATATATATTAAATAAAGACAAGCCCAACCAATTAACCAGGATCATCCCACAAATGGGAAAAACTTCAGTAGATAACTCAGGGAATCACTAATATAAGTCATGATTTTTTAAACAAAGACAAGCCCAGCCAGTTAACCAGTCTGCAATGGGAATTCCAGGAAGAGCTTACTACTTCAACAAAATATGGACTAAAGGGCCTGTCAAATAGGCCGATGGATGCAAAAAGTATGTAAAAAGGACACAGTGGACGAGAAAATTTTCCATCCGTTGTTATCCGCTCTCAAAAGTGCCCCAAATTTGCATAAACAGAGCGGACAACAACGGAAAGGAATGGACAGGGAGAGGATGTAGCAGGATGTTAAGCGGATGCTCCACGGAAGCCTAGCGGATGGAAGCGGATGGAAGCGGATGGCACATCCGCAGGGCTTCCGGGGGAGCACAGCGAAGCAGATGCGCAGCGGAAGGAGCAGATGCAGAGTGGATGCCTAGTGGATGCAAAGCGTTCACTGCGCATGCGGGGAGGATGCATTGCGTCAGCCCAGCGGATATAAAAGGATGCAGCTCGCAAGCAGGTCACCATTCAGAGGAAAGACCTGCTGCCAGACACATCTCCAGCCAACAACCATGGGGAAGAAGAGGAAGCCTGTGCCATCTTCTGCCAGCCCTGGCAAGGACAGGGCCACCATCCCACCCCCTGGCCCTGACTCTGCTTTTGCTGGGGCTTCTGCTGCTCGGGCTGACTCTGCTGGTGCTGGGGTTTCTGCTGGTGCTGCTTCTGGTGCTGGGGCTTCTGCTGGTGCTTAGTCTGCTGGCGCTGCTCCTGGTACTGGTGCTTCTGCTGGTGCTTACTCTGCTGGCGCTGCTCCTGGTGTTGGTGCTTCTGCTGGTGCTTACTCTGCTGGCGCTGCTCCTGGTGCTGGTGCTTCTGCTGGTGCTTACTCCGCTGGCACTGCTCTTGGTCCTGCTGGTGCTGTTGGTGCTCCTGGTCCTGCTGGTGCTGCTGGTGCTTACTCTGCTGCTGCTGATCCTGGTCCTGCTGGTGCTGCTTTTGCTGCTGCTGTTGTTGTTGTTGCTGCTGCTGCTGCTGCTGCTCCTGGTGTGGTGGAGCAGCCCCTAGAACCTCGAAGCCCCTCTGATGAGGGGCCAGAAGGACCTGCCAGAGGGAGGAAGAGGCATACATGAGATAGGGAGAGGAGGCAATACTCAATTGAAGAGGAACATGAGGATGAGGTGCTCGAATGGCTTGGAGAGAGAAGGCGGAGAGCCTGGGCTACACTTCAGAGGTCCTCCTCAGGTGGTGGAAGCACATGCACACCTGGTACTGGAAGCTGCACCTCAAGAAATCTGGCCAGGCCATGGTCAAGCTGACGGACCGAGAGACCTACGTGATGGCCAAGTGCAGCTTCTTGGAGGGTGAGATCCGCCACCGAGGAGCAGCCCCTCTGACAACCCTCTCTCTCAGGCAGCCCACAGAGAGCTAGTCCTCTTCTGGCCAAGAGTCAGCTCCTGTGTCCAGGCAGGTATCTGTGGAGCGTCCCACGACGGAGACCCCCCCGACAGCTGAACTCCCGGTGGCGGAGCGCGTGGAGGACCCCCTGATGCAGTGGGAACAAGGAGAGGGCACTTCCACCAGAGACCAACCCACACCCACCCCCAGCTCCACCTCCACAGAAAGCAGGCAGAGAGCCAGACCGGAGGGGCAGAGCCACACTGTCCTGCTGGAGATCAGGGACACCATCAAAAGCAGTGTAGATCTCCTCTCTCAGCTGGTACACACCAACATACCATCCTCAAGCCCTTCCTCACCTACGTCAACCAGACCCTCATGGACATGTCCGAATCACAGTACCAGGTGATAAAGGACAGGATCACCGGTCTTCTGCACAACCCTCCAGGCCCAGCTGAACCTGCTCCGACCCAGTCCAGGTCCGCTCCTCCACCCCAGGTGATGTCACAGCCCTTCCAAGGCTTTCCACAGGCCCTCACCGACCAAGGCTACGGCTACCAGGAGTTCCAGCAGCACAGGCAGCCCTTCCCAGTCCAGGCACAAGTTCATCGAACGCCACAGATGCCACTGACGCCACAGATGCCACCCACGCCACAGATGCCACCCACGCCACAGATGCCACCCATGCCTCACCTCGCTCAGACAGCCCCACTACACTCCTCCTTCCTCCACCCCACAGCCAAGCCCGGCCTCAGAACATCTGTCATCGGTCTTGGGACTGAAACCCCATGTCATGGGGGAAGGGGCTCTCAACATCACGGGACTGAGCCAGCTCTCCATCCTGTTGTGCTCTCGGGGCCAGGCACCCCAATGGCACCTCAGACCAGCACTCCAGCAGCAGCCACCTCCACAGCACCTAGACCCTTCACCCAAGACTATGGCCACGCCTCAGAGTGACTGAGAAGAGTGCCAGAGACTGGGTTGCTACCTGTTAACTTTATCTTTGCTTGGGACACTTTACTTGGGTCATTTTGCTTTTACAGTTTGTTATTAATAAAGTTTATCTTTGCTTCACACACTTGGTTCAGTTCTTTTAGTCAATAAAATCTTGGTGGAAACTTTTAGAAATGGTTTAAGCTTTTGCATGCTTGTGGGATGGGTAAGGATAGCAGTGGGGTGGGCAGGGATACCTGTGGAATGGGTAATAGCTGTGGGATGGGTTAGGATAGCAGTGGGATGGGCAGGGATACCTGTGGGATGGGTAATAGCTGTGGGATGGGTAATAGCTGTGGGATAGATAAGCCTCCAGTGCAAGCATAGTGGGACTGTATGGTCCACCCTCCCAGGTGCCACACCTATGGCCCTTTATTATCAATAACAATGTAATCATTCATCAACACATTTCAACATAAACACAACTCTTTATTAAATGCCCTGTTCATTGTAGGGCCACTCAACATACATGGCCCAATCTCATCAGTGTGATGAGACAGGCTCAAGGAAGCATCCATAAAGCATCTACCATCTTGTCTTGCCACTCCACTGCTCCAGCTGGGGAGTTGCACCAGTGTTTCAGGAGGTTGCGCTGCTTCTTCCCTTCATGTGAGGCTCTGTTGGGGCCTGGCACATCCACAGTGTCTATCAGGTTTAGCCCTTGCCTCCATTCACCAGGTTCCATGTCCCCATTGCCTTGTTGGTGGTCCACGAGCCTGTTCTGCAAGACTGGGTAGCAGGTGCGCATGAGATTGTGCAGTATGCAGCAAGCTTCCATGATGTTCCTCACGGTCTCTGGGCGATGCTGCATGGTGGTGAGAAGTACCTGGAACCTGTTGGCCAGGATGCCAAAGGCGTTCTCCACCACCTGCCTTGCCCTGGACAGCCTGTAGTTGAAGATCCTCTCTTCACGGGTGAGGAGTCTGGAGGTGTAGGGCTTCATGAGGTAGGTTCTGAGGGAGAAGGCGTCATCCCCCACGATGAAGTAGGGCACATCTTGTGTGTTGTTGGGCAGGGGGTCTGGATCTGGGAAGCCCACGATGAGGTTGCGTTCCAGCCCCTCCTTGAGGTGACTGGCGTTGTATACCTGGGCATCTGAAGCTGACCCGTTGCCTGAAGTATCGATGTACATGAACTTGTAGTCAGCATCGACCATGGCGAAGAGGATGATGCTGAAGAAGCCCTTGTAGTTGTGATAAGTGGACCCTGAGTTGGCTGGAGCTTTGCAGGCCACGTGCTTCCCATCTATGACTCCAACGGTGTGGGGGAAGTTCCACTTCTGATACCATTGCTCTGCAACTTTCTTCCAGCCTTTTTCAGTGGAGGGGCACTGGAGGAGCTCCTCCAGGTATTCTTCGATGATGGCCTGCACCACTTCTCTGACCACAATGCTGATGGTGTTGTGTGGCACCCTCCAGGCGTACTGCATGCTCCTGTATGTGGTCCCTGAGGCCAGGTGGCGCAGTGTCAGTGCTAGTGCTGACCTTCAGCCCAGGGTCCAGGCCCACCGGAACGATGGCGGCTACCAAAAGGAACGTGTGACGATCCATGGTGATGACTGGATGCTGTGGAAGAGCAAGAGCCAGATGAAGGCTGAAGAGGTCTGCACCGCAGGGCTGCTGGACTGAAAGTGAGATCCAGGTGATTTCTCCTCCTTTTTATAGGAAATATAGGTTTTCCGCTAGGTGTTCTTTTGCATCCTCTAGACATCCTGCAGACATCCTAAATATCCGAGATACGTCCCCTCTGCGAACATTTTTTCCGTTTTATTGCTTTGTATGCAAGCTGCATCCGCTTTGATCCTTTCTCCATCCGTGCTACTAATGCTGCGTCTGTTTCGCTTCTTCCGTGTGTTTTCCGCTGGAGTGGATGCGAGTTGCGCGGATGCGCAGTGGATGCCTAGCGGAAATAGCGGATGCGTAATGGATGATGACAGACGTATAACGGATGTTCCCCGTATGTGTAGCGGAGGTAGAACGGACACGTTAGATACTTTTTCCGCTCAAAAAGTTTTGTGCAGCTCAAAACTTTTTGAGCGGATGAAATGTCAGTAGACAGATGCTGGACGGATAGAGAGTATGAAAAACAGACACAGTGAGTACAGAACGGATGCATCGTGTTAAGCAATGGATGGCAAGTGTTTCTCTCCGTTTTACATCCTCTTTCCATCCGTTGGTGCTGTGTGACAGGGGCTTAAGGAATATCTACTATTTCTTAAGATTCCCACTTAAGGAATCAGGCAAGAGAGCTACTGTATTTAAATTTGTTTATACATCCTCTTTGATTTTTACAATAAACAAGATAGCTTTGGGAAGTATATGGGAGATAGAATTTGTTTTCTGAATTTAAATGATTTGCAAGTGAAACTGGATTGGCCAATTATGAAAGGGCAAAGAACTAAGTGAATTTGTATCCATTTTAGCTAAGGTTGGCTATGTATTTCAATGTATTGACAAGGTTGCTTTTCAAAACCCTGTATATGAAAATTGTTACATGGTAGTCCTTGACTTACGACCACAACTGAGCCTAAATTTTCCATTAAGTGAATTTTGCCCCATTTTATTTTTTTTGTTACAGTTTTTAAGTGAATCATGCGGTCATTAATTGAATTTGGTTTCTCCCATTGATTTTTTCTTGTAGGAAGCTGGCTGGGAAGGTTATAAATGGTGATCACCTGACCCCAGCACAATGCAACTATCATTTGTCTGAATTTTGATCACATGACCCTGGGGTTGCTTCAATGGTCTCAAGTGTGAAAAGCAGACATAAGTCACTTTTTTCAGTGCTTCTGTAACTTCTAATAGTCACTAAACAAATGTTTCTAAGTAGAGGACTGCCTGTATAAAGTGTTATGATGCATGCTACAAGTGCTGAATTGCTAAAGGTTTCAAAACTCAAAGGTTTGAAAATGAATATTCCCAGAACCTTAGTAGGATGTTACTTAAGATCCTGATTTTTTTAATGGGTTCACTCAATTCCTGCCCATTCTCTTCCTGCAATAACATGTCAACAATAGGTTTTGTTGCTTTTTCACTTGTTTCTTCTTTTGCTGCTGCTGCAATCCATCAATAACAGGAAGGATCAGATTGAGAAACCACTTTCCTGAGTTAGCAGCTGGAACCATACAAAACATGTGATCAGAGCTATACCAAATCTATCGAGCTAGAACTGCCAAACTGTAACTTGGGGCAATAAGTATATTCACCAAAAGTAATTCATGTTGAAAAGTAAAATTTTAAATTGGAGTTATGCTTACTAAAATGTATTAATATATCAAGGTTTAATAGGTATTTCTGGCAAATAAGTAAACATGAATTCTGGGTAGTCAGAGTGATGCTTAAAATAAAGTGCATGCACAGACCTTAAACTGAATAAGCAGGCATAGTGTGTTGTCTCAGTATCATATTTTCAAGATATTCAAATTTTTAAACTGCAGGCTGGAATTATGATACAGGAAGTCCAAGGAATGTGGTGAAACTATCTCTACTGTGAAGACTGAAATATTCTATGAAACCTCAAATGTGGAGGAGGCCAAACCAGTGTCTATAGAGATTCTCTATCATCCAGGTTGTCCCAAAAGTGCTTTTTTTCAGAAGGCAACTGGACTTCCTTATTTTTCTTTGAAGAGGTTTTGCTTCTCATCCAAGAAGCTTCAGAGCTGAAGAAGCTTCTTGGATGAGAAGCAAAATGTCTTCAAAGAAAAACAAGAAAGTCCAGTCGCCTCCAAAACCAGTGGTCTTGTAGGTTTTAATGGACTTCAATTTCCATCTGCATGGCCAGTATGACCTCTCACTGGGCATTAGTCATTATGAACTTGAATCACAGACTCTTGTAGCAGGTCCGAAACAGACACTTGCAATTTTAGGAAGCTTCTAGTGATCCTATCAAGATAGAGAAGAATGGTCTCATGTAATAAGGACATATAAAACCAGTGATTCACCCTAGAGAGGCCATGACTTTTACAGCAGGAAAAATCAGTAATTGATTGTACGTGCAGACAAAGAAACTTCCCCTAGGCACTGGAGCAGAGGCTCTGGTGTGGACGTATCCCACAGATTGAGAATGACTAGACTAACTTTATTGTCATTTTGAATGTACACCAAACGGCATACATTAAAATGAAATTTTGTTGCATACAGCTCTCAAAGGCTTTCTAATACACATGACAAAATAAATAAATACAAAGTTATGCATTTGCCCACATATATTATACAACATGGAGAAACAACACAGTCTAGTTTAGATATAAATATGTACATGGCAGGACAAACAAATCTTGTGAGTTCACCAGACGGATGGCATTGGGAACAAATGAGATTGTGTCAAGGGCACCTCTGTTCATGGCCTAGTTTCTTTGATAGATGGGTGTTATTACTCCTGCCAGTTACTGAACCCAATTACAAGAGTGGATTATATTCACGGGAATATCCTAAAAGGCAGCTATTTTTTCTGTTGTGAAACACAGAACTTTTCTGACATACACCTGAACATATCATAAGCAAAAACTCTGTGAAGCAGGTAATGCATAAATTGTAAGAGAGAATTGCTTTCTCTCATAATCCACCCAGTTGTTTTCTAATACTGTAAATTAAGAGCAGCTTTTTCCCCTCTATCTTGCTTTTGACCTAGAGATGTTTGAGCATTTGTTTTTATCATTATGGTGGTACCCAACCAATTTATCTAAAACTGCTGCTTTGACCAAGATTAGTTTTCTAGGAGCATCTGAAGCCAGATCATCCAAAAAGGGCCTTTGGGTTGCTTCCTTTTACATCGGACTAAAGACAGCGATTGCTCAAGCAACAATACCAGGGTTTTTAATGCTCAACCGGAAGAGAAGCCTTGTCAGATTATCAGATCGGGTTCAACAAGGCCGTTCTCTATACTCTCACCTGGGAATAACCCTTTATGAAATGGAAAAGCCTGCCTGCCTCCCACACCTCCCCAAGGATCAAGAAATTCATTTGCTATTTTTAAAAGTATGGTTTTTTTCACTCCAGGGCAATGCAAATAAGCCCATTGTAATTGACTAGCTCTATCATTATCTCCTCCCCCTTTTTTTTGTTTTAGAAGTGTTAATAAATCACCTCTTTCTAACCTGTGTATATTATATGGGTGTATATATGTGTGTATGTGTGCGTGCATATACATATATACATACATACACATGTGTGCTGTTTAGCTTCCTTCGGGTATTATCCCACGTCATTGTAGTTCTGTTAAAGTTGTAGCAATGTTTCAGCAGAAGCCTGATGTATATCCATACAGAAGCCTGATGATGGCAGATGAGATTCTGCTGAAACGTTGCTACAACTTTAACAGAACTACAATGACGTGGGATAATACCCGAAGGAAGCTAAACAGCACACATGTAAGTACCCGCGAAAACCTAAGAAAACAAATACATACACATATATATATACATACACATACCGTGTTTCTCCAACAATACGGCCTCTCCCAATGGGAAGTCCCAGCATGCTTTATAGGCATAAAATCAAATTAAGCCCCTCCCCCCAAATTAAGGCCTATATTACACATGCAAAATGGGGGGGAACGGTGGGGGGGGGGGCTGGCCGTTAGGAAGTACTTTTGTTGCATTCCCGAATATGGTGCTGCCTGCGTTGACCTCAGCGTTGGTGGGGCACTTCGTATTGGGAGACCTTCCACCATTGCTTTACCTTCTCCCAGTGCTGCTGTGGCGTTTAGAGCAACACTGCGGCGTTTGGCGCAGCCATGTGCGGCCAGCCAGGGCTCCTCCCTGCAGCCAAAGCCCGGCGGAGACACTTGGTTTCAGGCGTTTCTGTCACTGCCTTCCCTTTGCCTTTGAAGGCAAAGCCAGTTCTTTCAAAAACGACACCTCCCCTGCCCAAGCAGGCAGCTCAACCCCACGTGGGGAGGCAAATCTCCCAGGGCTGCAGCGCAGGATCGGCCCATCCCAGGAGAAGCACCCAGCCGCCATCCCTGCCTGGTGCCGGGCAGAGTGCGAAGAGCTTTGCCTGGGGCGCCCAGCGCAGCTGGCAGGCGGGTCCTCCTGCCCAGCAGCAGAGCTCTCACCAAAGCAGTGAGCGCCTCCCCACCAGGCCCTCCGCTCATCCCGCCAGGACCACACCGGAGCTGGGCGGGCTGGGCAGAGCTGGGAAAGTGAGCCGCGGTTGCGCACCCACCTGACAACCGAAGACCTGGGCCAACCTGAGCTTGGCTTCCTTCCCAAGTCCCTCCAAGCCTGAACCTGAGAGGCTGCCCGAGGCAATCATAGTGCCCACCTGTCCGCGGACAGGGAGGTGAGGCGACAGCAGCGCCGCTTCCCTGGCTGGCAGGGCTGGCGGAGAGAGCCCAAATCCGTCTGTCCTTTCCACCCCCCGCCCAGCCCGTCCCCATCCTCACACATCTCCAAATGCGCCGGCAGCTCCAAACGCTGCAGCGGCATGGGCATCAAAGCTCACACGGCCTGCGTCGCATCCTCCTCCGAGCTGAGCCCCGCCGAGTGAGCGTCGATGCCAATGCTGCTGCAGCGTTTGTCCCAGTGTGCCATCTGTTCTTTTGTAGATTAGTACATCCAGGAATGGTAGTTGTTTGTTTATTTCCGTTTCCATGGTGAACTTGATTTTGGGGTGTGTGCTGTTTAGGTGTGTTAGGAAATTGTTTAGGTTTTCTTTTCCATGGGGCCAAATCACAAATATGTCATCGATGTATCTTAGCCATAGTTTGGGTTTCTGGGTGGCATTAGTCACCCATGGAAACGGAAATAAACAAACAACTACCATTCCTAGATGTACTAATCTACAAAAGAACAGATGGCACACTGGGACACACCATATACCAGAAGAAAACACACACCAACCGCTACCTCAACGCCCAATCCCACCACCACCCAGCACAGATAAATTCCGTGGCTAAAACACTAATTACCAGAACCAAACGCCTGGCAGACAAGACACATATAAAGACTAAACTATGCACCCTGACTAAAGTATTGACAGCCAATGGCTTCCACAAAAACAAAATCACCAACTTGATCCACAAAAACATACCAAGACATAACAGAGACCTAGAAGATCAACAGACCTATGGAACAGCTGTCCTGCCCTACATAAGAGGGACTACAGTTAAAATCAGTAAGATACTACACAGGCATCACATCAAGACTGCCTTCAAAACAGACAAAAAAATAGCAGCCATCCTTAAAAACCCCAAAGACAAAATTGACCTGGAAAACCAAGGCATATACGAAGTTCCCTGTACATCATGCCCGGCCACATACATTGGACAGACCAATAGAAGAATAAGTACCCGCCTAGATGAACACAAAAATGCAGTAAAAAAGCTGGAACACACCTCCTCACTAGTCCAACACATGAAAACCACAGGTCACAACATCAACTTCAATGGCACCCAAACCCTAGCCACTATAGAAAACCCCAGCCACAGAATCATCAGAGAAGCCATAGAGATTGAAAAAAGACCTGAAAGCATGAATAGAAGAGATGATTCCAGCAGACTGTCAATCATTTGGAAGCCTGCACTCTCAAATAGAAAGATCTCCACGCCACAAACCCGGCAAACGCCTGAGCACAAACAGACTCCCTCTGATGCCTCCAACTCGAACACCCCCCAACCAGGCACCCAGGTGAAACCTGGCTTCCTAATGGATAGCAGCCGTCCTTTCACACGAAGCCAAGCTGCACTGAAAGCCTCCAACACAGGAACAGAGTATTGCCAGCCAATCAAAGCCACAAAACAGACAGAAGAAACCAGAAACACCAATCAATCAAACTCCAAGTCCAGTGAACACAGACCAAAACTCCCAGCCAATCAGAATAGGCCAGCCTCGAATTTGAAACCAAAAGCTGTGAGACCCACATCCACACAGAAGCCTGATGATGGCAGATGAGAGCCTGCTGAAACATTGCTTCAACTTTGAAAGCACTACAATGACGTGGGATAATACCCGAAAGAAGCTGAACAGCATGTATATATATACTGTATATATATACTGAACAGTATATGTATACTGTTCATCTTCGGGTATTATGCCACGTCATTGTAGTTGTGCTTTTAAAGTTGTAGTTTGCTGATACACGCACACACACACTATATGTTATGTGTGTATATATGTGTGTGTGTTATATGTATAGGTCTGTCTGTCTAATCTATCTATCTATCTATCTATCTATCATCTGTCTATCTATCTATCATCTGCCTGTCTATCTTCTTTCTATCTATCATATCTATCATCTATCTATCATCTGTCTGTCTATCATCTGTCTGTCTATCTATCTATCTATCTATCTATCTATCTATCTATCTATCTATCTATCATCTGTCTATCTGTCATCTGCCTGTCTGTCTATCTATCTATCATCTGTCTATCTTCTATCATCTGTCTGTCTGTCTGTCTATCTATCTATCTATCTTCTGTCATCTGCCTGTCCATCTATCTATCATCTGTCTGTCTATCTATCT
>BLBF01000007.1:12024816-12156275 GCA_015471245.1 Laticauda colubrina | reverse complement strand
ATCTATCTATCTATCTATCTATCTATCTATCTATCTATCTATCTATCATCGTCCGTCCGTCCATCCATCCATCTGTCTATCCACACACGAAAAACGAAAAACAAAAAAAGGGTTCCGCCTGCCCATTAAGCCAGCGCCTCGCAGGATCCCAGCCGTGTTTTTCACGCCAGCCTCCGGGTGAATGCCATTTACACGACACGTGCCCGAAAGGCTCCGGCAAACAACATTCCAAAAGCGCCACCCAAATCCTCACATTTCGTCGACCCGCCTCCTTCCTGTCGAGCTGGGTGTTCGGCTGAGGCCAGGCAGGCCCTGTGATTGGCCGGAGGGATCACCTCAGTTCTCCTCCTCCTGGCGCTAAGTCACAATGCAACGGCTAAGCGCAGAGCAACTTCAAAAGCAAAGGGCCCTGCCGAGGGGGGTATCCCGACGGCCGAACGGGACGCCGAATTAAAACCAGGTGGGCTCCTCTCCTTCCTTTCGTCTTACCATTCCTCTTTAGAGCCCTTCGCCTTTGCAGGGACCCCCCTCGAAATTAGGTGGGTGCGGGTTAGGGAAACTGGCATAAACTCAGACCTAGGTGGGTGCCGTTTAAATATACGGACAGGGTTTGTGCCTCGCCATTGACTAGCCCTGTCCGCTTCCAGTATTCAGAAGGGTTGTGCAAAGAAAGAGATGTAAAAAGGGTATTCAACTTCTTTTAAAAAAGGATCTGGGATGTTGTCCCGGGAAGCCCTGTTTTGGGGAAATGTATTTCCTCCAGCAGCATTTAAAACTAACCATCTCTTTTTTGCTGCTGCTAAATATGGAGAAAAGAAAAAGGGCCAAATAAGGTTATATTTTCATTCTAATTGAACGAAATATTACAGGTGCATTTTATACGTATATAAAATCTCAGCCTGCTATTCACGATTACCACCCTGTAGTTTGGAAATATCAACAAGTTGCCTGGCATTCTTGGAAAACCGAAACATTTTTGTCCTGATAAGACTTGGCAGTTGTTATATACATTGTACAGTATGTATGAACGATATAGAAGTGGCTAATTGTGTGTGTGTGTGTGTAAACAGGTATTTCTACTCCAAAGCATTTGAATGTGCAGGACTGATTTTGTGACTATTTGAAACAGGACCACATTGTTCAAATCATTCACAGTGGTGTATCCTGCCACTGTGTGTAACTTAATTCATTCAGTTCAACCAGTGGCAACATTTTTATTCATGGGGACATTCATATTTAATTAAATGCATATTTAATCAAGTTATCTTGAAGATTTCCAGCCAGATATAGAAAAATCAATCTATGTATTCCAGAAAATAGGACCACAGGGCCCAGAAGCTAAGGAAAGGTTAGATCAGATTAATATTTGAATGGGAGGCTGTCATTAGCCTGGGGGCTTAATTGGGAAGGTGAAAAAGTGCCAGCACGCTGTCATAAACAACTTCCATATAGCTGCAAACCATAATGGTTTGGATGTATTCTTGACATTTATTTTAATAGCAGTTTATCCCTCTCTATTTTTTGTCAGGTCCAAGTAGTATGCATACCTAATGCTTCCACCGCTTATTTTCCCCATAAGAAGAATTCTGGAAGGTGGGCTAGACTGAGAGTGAGTAGGCCGAAGACATCCTGCCACCATTCATCCCTAAGGGAAGGCTAGGACTCAAACTCTCCTGGCTTCTATCCCAGCACTACTGATTCTCAAGTTGCTTAGAATTGAGCTTTACTTGAAATAAACTTGACCATATGAATGAATCCCCATCTTATTAATTTACCTCTCTGATTTGGGCCCCTCTTAATTTTGAATGAGATGACCACTTTCCAGGTTATACAGAACTCCGGTGACATGGATTTGCACCCTCTTGTCTCAGCAGCCAATGATGTCTGTCTGTACATTCCCTAGATCCATCTTTAAGTGATTCCTGGCTCTGACCTACATGTGTAGAGCAGAGCAATCAGAAAGGCGGAATAGCTAACGGAGAGCCCCACCATTAATCCTGTACCTCCCTTTGTAATCTCAGCTCGAGTCATTCCCCTTAATTCCCCCCCTTTGGCATCCTGTCTGGTTTTGCTAGCTCCCTCCTCCAGGGCGGGTCCCAAGCAGTGATGTGGGATGAATTGACATCCCTGCAGTAGCCTCTGTAGACACAGAAGCAAGCGCTGCGCTGGCCCTGGAGCTACTTACTGTGCCTCCTTTGCTATAGCCCGCTCTGCAGTCATTCATTGCTCTGGAGTAAGGTAGCTGCGGGAGAGACAGCTGCTTTTTGCTTCCCTGGGAGAAATTGCTGATGTGTTCTACCGTGGAGAAGAGAAATCACGCAAGGTACGAAATAGCTGGAAGACCGATTGGGCAGCAGGTCATAGTGGAGGTGGAATGTCAAAGAAATCAGATTGCTTGATTTTTTTTCCTTCTCGACTTAAGATGCTTACGGTATTTCTCTTAAGGCAAGGATACAGTTTTGCTTTGGGTCTAAGTTATACCTTTTTTGTTTTTAACCTGGAAAAGCGTTTCAGATATTTTCTAGAAAAATACTGAACCTTTCTGTTCCTTGCTGCCACCATACGGATCTAAAGATAAGCTGTGTTTTAATGGTAGCTGGTGACACACTTAAAAGGACTGAGGGTGGAGAGTCATGTCTTTTTCTGAAATTCTCTAGTTGATTTAAAGAAACATTGTGGGTAATATAGGCAGCAAAGATTGTGATAGCTGAGCCGAGGTGATAACAAAAGGGAAAGGTTTGCGGGCCTGTGGTTGAGTTACATGTACTCATTTTTTGTCTGTAAGAGCTGTTTTGAGATAAGAAAGCACTTTAATGGTTTCTCAAGGTGACAAGAAATGATAGCTGTTTTATATGCTTTAGATGTTTTGGAGAGAGTTGCACTTTTCTTGGATCTTCTGCATCTGTGCAAGTAGTATTTTCTGTTTGATTGCACAGTTGCCTAATGTGCAATGAGAAATAGTCCTTGTTAGATATATGTAGATTGTGTCAAAAGCTCAAATTGTGTTAGTGAGTTCTGTATCTCCAGGTGATATATTTACATCAATTAACATTTTAAATAATGTTTCTATTGCCTCATATTCTCCTGTGGGGGAACCAGGCTTTATTGGCATGAAACAGAAAGCACAATTAAAACTATTTTAGCCTCTACCTAATTGTTGTTCGCATTTCTGGTATAAAGCCAGATAGAATGGGTGTGAGCTAAAACTGTAAATGTAGTAGAATTCTGCCTGTAAAATGTATATATAGCGTTTTTCAAAAGGCATATTTGCTTTCATTGGAATAATCTTCTTTGGGAATTCAATGTCAACTCTCAGGATGATTGAAATTGTATTAACATATTGTGTATTTCTCTGAATTCACCTTGTTTGTATGCCTGCGGTAGAAAAACTCATGCAATGTTATTTGAATTGAAGCCTCTTGACATTATGAAATGTATGTGTGGTTTTTGCATTTTAAAGCCCTCATGTGATGTGCTAGATTTTACTGAGACTTTCATATCTCTGCTCAGTCACAAAGCACATTGGAGAATATTGGTCTATAACTTTCTTAAGAGTTTTGTTGTAAGGATTAAAGGGGAAGTATTATATATATGTTGCCCTTGAATGAAATATAGGATATAGCATAATCAAAAAACATAGTTAATAGATTTAAGTATAAAGAGTTTTGTTCTCAAAACTACATGGCATTCACGCACATCATATTTCTTTTGTGATGTCCAGTAATTCCATTAAGTTTATGGTTAAAAAAAGCATTCATTCAATTATAATCTTAATAGCAAAGTACATTTTGAACCTAAAATTCATAGCTTTTAAAAATTCGGTGCAGTAGGGTCGCACAAGTCTTCCCTCAAAGTGGGAAGCCAATCATAAGTCAAACCCCCTAAGCAGGTTTGGGATCTCAAAATGGCTTGCTGGATGGGAAATTTTAGGAACTATCGTCTCCAGATAGTTGGAGAGCACCTGATTGGAGATAGTTACAAAACATGTATTTGTCAAAAAAACTATTACTAATAATAAAGATTACATCTCCCTCTCCCAAGTTCTTGGGAAGGAATTCATAAGTGGATTTATATGTTATATGTTAAATATACTCTAAATATCTGACTGATTGTGTGAACAGCATAATTCTATGAGATGTGTTGAGATATAGTCATTCACTCTCTCAATAGCTATGATTCAGTAATGATTTATATTTGATTTCATCAGCATCAGTGGAATGATTCAGGTCAAGCCTGAAACTTAGCCATTCTTTTTTGCAATGTGCTTTCAGATGCAGAAGGTAAATTTTCTAAATGGAGATTCTCACAGCTAATTCACTGGGTGGACTTTAAAGCATTCCTGCAGAAGCTTTATCAACAACAGTGGGTTGTGTATTGAATTTCCACTTTCAGTGCATTTGCAACTCTTCTGGTTTTGGAACCCTTGATTTTTTAAGCTTTCTTTGTGCAATAAAACAGGACAAAACATTTTTCCAAACCTATTTCGAAGCAGTTAGGGGAATTTGTAATGATGGCAGTCCCAAGCATGTACACATTAGCATTTGCTTTTCTTCCACAAAGAAAGATTAAGTGTTTTCACAAGGTCTTCTGGTTTGGTAGGTTATGTTAATTTAAAAAGTGGGTCAATACAGAAGTGATCAGGTTTATTATTTTTTTTTGCCAAGACTACACTCGTGTAAACTGAAATATTCAGTTATTCTCAAAGCTATGCCATTTTCTGGGGAAATTCTGAGGTTCTGGGGAACCTCCAATTTTCTGCTGAGAGTTATCTTTAGACCATGCTGGAAAAAACTGACTTTCTTGGTGCTGAACTTTTCAAACTGTGTAACAGTGAAATGGCCCTTCTTCCCATGAGTGAGTAGAGAAACATATGTGTGCTTATTCATACTGATCAAAGATGTTAGAAAAGTGAATGTGGTAAGAGGACAGAGCAAACAACAAGACAGGAAGAGTTTCTTTTTGGTGGTTATTCCATGAGTTATGCTTTTTAAGACAAGGCTTATCTCTTTGTCCAGAGCTTGGTGGTCGTGATGGTTAAAAGGATATTGACTCAGCAATAAAAAAAGGGATGAATTCCAAGGTGGTCAAAGCTAGAAATTAGACTGAAGACAACTAGTGCTCTAATTCCCCATACCCCAAATCAGTATTTATTTTTATATGAAAATTAGGTTTGCCTCCTCCTATCCCGCAAGAGTATGGAAGATAGAAATGAATGGCCTTTCCACTACATTAAAAAAAAACAAACCCAGTTCCCCAAAAATAAGACCTAACACAAAAATAAACCCGAGTGTGTTTTATGCGTGCATCTAATATAAGACCTACCCCCAAAATAAATCCTACCTTAAGAGCCTGGGCAGCCAGCCGCCTACCCATTCTGTCCGGTTGATCGCTGTGCTGCAGCCACGAGGCGAGAGGTGGTGATGGAGCTGCTAATGTGCCCCACACTGGCTTACCTCAGGGCTGCTGCAGCCAGGCCTCACAGCACCAGCAGTCATGTGCAGTAGGAGCCCGTGTAGGTAAGCTGGCGCGTGGGGCAGCTTCACTCCCCCACCTTGCCTCGTGGCTGCGGCACCAGCATATCACTTGGCCTCCTGCTCTGTTGTTGCTGTGAGCAAGCAGAAGTGGGCCACTCAGGGTCCTGCTGGAGCTGCTGCCATGAGGCAAGGCAGGTCGGGGCATGGGTGGCCTGGCTGCGGGTGCTCTGAGCCAGTGCAGGGCGTGTGGGGCAGCTTCACCCTCCCTGCCTTGCGCCTCTGGCACTGGCATGCCACACGGCCATCTGCCCCAATGTGAGCAAGCAGAAGAAGTGGGCCTCCTGTACATGGGAAAAAAATAAGACCCCTCCAAATAAGCCTTAGTGCTTACTTTGGGGCCCAAAGAAAAAAAGACCGGTCTTACTTTTGGGGAACCACAAGGAATTGAGGCAGTCCTTGACTTATAATTACAATTAATCCCAACATTTCTGTTGTTAAGTGAGACATTTGTTAAGTGAATGTTGCCCCATTTTATGACCTTTCTTGCCACAGTTGTTAAGTAAAACATTGCAGTTGATAAGTTAGTAACCTGGTTGTTAAGTGAATCTGGCTTCTGCATTGACTTTGCTTGTCAGAAAGTTGCAAAAGGGGATCACATGACCTTAGTACACAGCAACAGTCATAAATATGAACCAGTTGCCAAGTGCCTGAATTTTGATCACATGATCATGGAGATGCTGCAAAGGTCAAAACTTTGAAAAAACAGTCATAAGTCACATTTTTCTGTGCCGTTTAACTTTGAACGGTCAGTCACTAAATGAAGTGTAAGTCGAGGACAACCGTAGGTAGACTTGCATCTTTGGCTTTGAGAAAATTAACGGTTTACTTTTGCAGAACTAAGGCTAAGTTTTTGGACCTGAAAGGAAGGTTGTTTTTATAGCGATGTGAAGCTTTAGTTTGGGCACTGAACTTGAAAACAGTTTGATTAGATTTCTAATCCGTATGATTTTTATGCTTCGGTACATGTGCAGAAATGGGTTTTTCTAATTTGATTTTGAGAAAACAGGATTGAACAGAGGATCTAATAGTTCTCATCAGATCAGTTTTCCAAACTATTTCATCTTGAACTATTCAACTGGATTACTTTTCTGAATCAAGGTTCTGATTCTAATGGGCTCAATGCTGATTTGATACTCCTAATTTGTGATTGTGGGTGAGAAGGGCAATAAACATTGCTGTTATTCCCTTAAGGAGGAATCAGGCTGATGTTTCTCTATGAAGCAGTTTCTCCATTAGTTCTTCAAAAAAAATGTGGTTAAAGGTTCCTCCCATCCCATCTTGTAAAATGGAAGAATCTAGATTACTTTTCAGGAGTAAAAAGTTTGGGATAATACTTTTGTGTCCCTAATTTTCTTTTTCTTTTCTTTTTTCTACCCAGTTTGACAGGCTGGGAGGCTGCAAGTTCTAGTTCTCCCTTAGACATGGACTATTTGGGGCCTGTTACTCTCTTTCAATTTAGTTCATGTATCCAGTTATTGTTCAGAGGAAAATAGGGGGGAGTATTATGCCAGATGGTTTGGGTTGCACAAAATAAAAGTAAAATATAAATCAAATTAAATAAATTGGGAATTTTATAGGATAAAGGAAAAAAATAAAAATGAATACATGAACTTTTGCATACCCCCTCACTGTTTTCCATTCCATGGTATCTATTAAACTATTGTGCATCAGAACCAGAATTCTAAACATAAACTGAAGTTTCCTGCCATATAACATGAAAAATAGGAAATGCTTTTTTGGGGAAATGACCTACAGATAATCCTCAACATGCAACCGTAATTGAGTATGGAATTAAGATTGTAAATCATTTTGGTTGCAACTCAAGGCATTATGTGACCAGATTCAAAGTTACAATTGTTGTTATGTTAGTTTTTAGACAAACATGGTAGTCATTAAGTAAACACAACAACCATTAAGTGAATCCATTTTCCCCAGTGGCTGTTTTTTTTGCCAAAAACCAGAAGTAAACACTGGAAACCAAGAAAAACCATAGCAAATCATGGTCACAACTGTACACTGCTACAAGGATTTATAAAATGAGCCGGTTGCCATGTGCCCAAAATGTAATCACATGACCCTGGGGTCGTGTGCAGCTGTCATAATTCTGAAAACATGTTTAAGTAGGTTTGGAGATGTCAATTGTAATTTGGAACAGTCATTAAGCAAACAGTCATAGATCTACTACTATCTGTAATAAAGTATATAATTTTCATACAGATCTTCTTCAGATTCAAATCCATGCTGTTTAGTTCAATGATTTGGTAAGCAGGATATTTTCTGTGTGAAACTAATATCTGCTGCCATTTCTATGAATAATACAGTACAGTAGTTAGAAAAGAGTTTGGTTTTTTTGCTAAATGAGAATTAGCAGTTTGCAAAGTAGATCCATGCATTTTCCAATATAGCATCTGCCTGACTTCCTCTTGAACTTTTCAAAAGTAGCTTTTATCCCACTGCAATTCTTTGAAATGAGTAGCATATTTTATTTAGTTGTATAATGTGGAAATTGTTTCTCAAAAGCTTGGTTGTAATCTTCATTTTTGACAGCAAAACCTTTTCGTTTGATGTCTTTCAGTCTCTGTTGTGCAATTTCGTTTAAGGGGTTCTGTTTGTTTAGCTTTTAGTGCATTATATTATGATGATGATGATGATGATGATGATGATGATGATGATGATGATGTTTTAAAATAAAGATATAATCTAGTTTGAAGATGGTGGTTAGATTCAGGAACTTTTTGTAGATAAGTTTTGTAATCTTTTTCTGATTATCTTATGTTTCTTCTAAAATGTGCCATAAAAGAGAATTCTGAAACTGAAATTGTATTCAGTTGGTTTTTATTTTATTAAATTAGAAGAACTGGAGGAGTTCAATATAGTATTGTCAAGAAGGCTCTCACTTTTTGTATTGTACTCAAATATTGAAGACTAAGTTATGCTACTGGTCTTTTTTATTTTGTTTTAATAACAATGCCTACTAGAGATGTGAGCTGCATTTCGGTAATAAAACTTTTCTAATAACCTGTTTTCAACTCTTTAAGTTGAATTATTCAATTGAGGATTCTTTCAAGAAATTTTTAAATCATTGTTTTGAAAATGATTATCCAGGTTGTGACCAAAATGAATTGTTCTCTCTTCTGCACATCTTTCTCTGCTTGATAACTTTATGGTTTATCATCAGTTGGCAAAGAAAAACCTATGGGAAAATGCCATTTCATAGGCTTATATAGCACTTCCTATTCAATAATGCAAGCAGTATTGATTTTGTGGAAAGAAAACTGAGAAAGGAAATAAAAGGTGGGCACAGATGGCTACTTTCTGGTTTTGACCACTTTTGCTTCTGCCCACTAGGCTAAATCTGTGCCTAGTTTCATAAGGTTGACTTCTTAGGACATTCTAGCCATACCATGTAAAGTGGAGGAGTACAGGAGATGGTATTCTATTTATAATTTCAGTGTCTAATGCTGACCATTTGAGAATTTTTCTATTGTAGAGTACCTTATTCCTCTCCTTCCTTGTTCTTGTGTGTGCAACATATGTTATATGTTATATGAAAATGCTGTTATCTCTTTTAGTTTAATTCTTTTACTTTAATCTGTTGCTTGTGAGAGGGGGATACTCATGGTCCTCAACTTACAACTATTTGTTTGGCAACTCTTTGAAATTACAATGACATTGAAAAAAATTATTTACAATTGTCAGTCCTTGCCTTACAATCATTGCAGCATCCCCACAGTCTTATGGTCAAAATTCAGGTGCTTGCCAACCAGTATTGTTCGTGTCTCAGGGTCATGTGATTGCTATTTTACAACCTTCCCAGCCAGCTTCCGACAAACAAAGTCAATGGAGGAAGCCAGATTCATGTAATGACCACATGATTCAACTTAAGTACTGCAGTGATTTGCTGAACAACCATGGCAAAAAGGTTGTAAGACAATCACCTAACTTATCAACAGAAATTCTGGTCTCAATTATAGTTATAAGAAAAGGACTACCGATATGTACCACATAATCATACCACAATAATAGCACAAATTGTGGTGGTGTAGTGTTTAGAATGCAGTACCGCAGGCTACTTTTGTTGACTGCTGGCTGATTGCAATTTGGAAGTTCGAGTCTCACTGGCTCAAGGTTGACTCAGCTTTCCATCCTTCCGAGGTGGATAAAATGAGGACCCAGATTGTTGGGAGCAATAGGCTGACTCTGTAAACGCTTAGAGAGGGCTGTAAAGCACTGTGAAGTGGTATTCAAAGTGCTATTGCTATAATCAGCTTTCTTTTTCCTTCTTTACTCTCAGGTAGTGTCTTGTTCTAGGTCAGGGGTAGGGAAACTTGGCTCTTTTACCACTTATGGACTTCAACTCCCAGAATTTCTGAGTGAGCCATAAAAGCTTCCCCATCCCTGGCCGACTGTTTTTTCAGGTGTGGGGGAAATCAATTTTTGACTTGAATGGGACTGTTTAATATACAAATGTAGGACATATGCTGAAAAACCAGTTGGCCAGGGATGGGGAACCTTTTATGGCTCACTCAGGAATTCCAGGAGTTGAAGTCCATAAGTGATAAAAGAGCCAAGTTTCCCTACCCCTGTTCTGGGTGGACATGAAGGTGTCTTAGCGTTATCAGAAAGGGTTCCCTACTCATTTTCATCAACTTTTGTACATGAATCTGAGGAAAGGAAGGTGCCATCTTGTTAGTCCCTCCCAGATAGCAACAAATATGGTATTTTGGACCTGCCTGCTGAAATTAGAGATTCAGGAGAAGCCTCCTTTTTGTGCTGCCTGGGGAGACTTTTGTACTCAAGAAAGCTATGATAGAAACATAGGAGCTGTTCAGTAGATTGTGCTTTTAGAATGCTTCTATGTTCTTTCAGCCTATTTCCTGGATTCTCAGTCTTGTAGAAGGCCTGGCTGTGAGACGCTTGACACTGGCTTGGCAGGATGTTTCCTGTTGCATCCTGGCTGGGGGCGGGGGGGGGGTGTTAGTGGCAGCAGAAGGGGTCATACCGAAGAGGAAAAGTGGAAATAACTAAAGATAGCTTTGTGGCTGAAGATAGCCTTTCCACTGTTTGTCTTTTTCTCCTCGGGCCCTCCCTGTCTGTTTTGAATGATACGATAGAAATCTCCTTTCTTGTCCCGGAGGGCTTTTCCAGTTGACCTCTTATTATTGTTGCTTGTTGTGGCGATGCTCTGCAGTTTTGGAGTCCAGTTTATTTTTGTTTGCAGCAGCTGGATCCCACTCACATGCAGATATATGGTGCAAGTGGAATAAAAAGCAGCTTTCAAGCATGTGATCAGCCCAAGAATTTGTGAAACACAGGAATATCAAATTTACATAGCATTTCAATCAAATCCTGTTCTTGGTTTTCTCCCAAGCGTTCTTGATTAACGATCTGATGAGGAGTTAACAGACAAATTTTGAATTATTGCTATTATTATTACTCAGTTTAAACAACTAATGCTTCTGATCTACTGTAGATTACTCAAGCATCAGTTAGTAGGTTCTGATTTACCTTCTGTCCTTCCTCTGTAATCCCATCACCACTGATTTTGGCTGTTGTGAGAATTAGTTTTCACACAGTCGCACATAAACACAAAAGAACAGGCTGCTACCCACACAAGGAGCAAGTACATCTTCTGCCAACAAAAAATAATTGCTTTTAGACTTGTGCGTAGAGCAGGCAGGAGCAAGCAGTACAAGAAACTGAACATTGGCTGTTATATAAGCAGAACTTGCAGTCACTGGGATTCTTTTATAATGGGTTCATAGTTTGGGTACAACAAGCCAGCTTATCTGAGCCTTCATGTCCTGCAAAATATATTCTTGGTGGAATTTTGTTTTGCTAGCTGAGAGAGATGCCCATTAGTTGTTTTCAACATGGAGATCTACACTACGATACAAGCTGGCTGGGGAATTCTGGGAGTTGAAGACCACATATCTTCAAGGTGCCATACTGGGAAGGCTTTCAAGCACTTTTATGAACAGTAGCAACTATCTCAGTTATGTCATAGGAAAGGCCAAGGGATCATTATACTATATTTGTGTGTCGCTGTTCTTCCAGAAAGGAATCAAAAGCAGCACTGAAAAATATATTATCCCACTCGCAATGGTACGATGTTAGACAGAGAAATATGGCTGCTCATGCTCATGCAAAATTCAGTAGGACTTTGAATTCAAGTTTAATATTTACAACACATTGATTTAAAGGCCTAACTAAACATTTTGTTCATCACAAAGGAGGATAAACTCAGGATATCAAAGGAAAAAGAAATGTTTTCAGCCTGAAGAGCAGCATCTGGCAATGATGATGACATGAGATCACTGAAGCAGGGCTCTCTGGCTTGGGCAGAATTTTAAGAGGCAAATCACCAATTTTGTCTCTTAATGCTTTAATTTTCAGGAGTTTCTCAGGGTTTTGAAATGGGTGAATTAAAATATTGCCAGTCTTAAGAAACCACATTTGCCATTTAATGGTCTTCCATATCCCCAAGAGTCATCAAAGAGTATTGCAGGCCCTGATGATGGAATCTGGAGAGATCTATTGGTCTATGATCTTTTCAGTCTGCTTTTTTAGATTTCTCTTTTGCTTACTCTGTGTGGGATTCTGTCTATCTTTGAGTCTCAAGGGTGTTATTTCCTGCTGTTTGAACAGCACTGAAAAAAAAAGTGGTAGGCATCTAATCTGCTCATTTTATTTCCACCTTCTCATCTTTGATGTCTCTCCTCTTCCTTCTTACCTGGAGACATGTTCCATGTACTTGGCCAAATGTGCAATGTTTAATAGTAAGCAAAATGCTTTCAGTTGAGTTGTAGGATGGTTCTATAGGTTGGTTATCACACATTTCAGAATGTATAATTGTATTTCTTATCAGCATATTATCTGCAACTTGCTATTTCAGTGATTCAATCTCCTCGTTTGCAGTGGGTGTAAATCAAATTAATAAATAGGCTCATAATAGCATGAACCGGAGAATGAAATCAGAGATAAATGCAGGTATTTGGATTCAAGAGTATGAGGGGTCAAATTTTGTTATTGTTGTATCCTTCTTTCCCACTCATTTTCTGCTTAAAGGCCAGGTCATATCCTTTATTTGATTAGATCTGGCCTGAAGAAATATGGTCAATTCTACTGAAGATTGATTTTGTTTTAAATGCAAAGAATTATTTGCTCTTCTGTTTTGCAGAATTACTTTGGCTTTGCAGAAAGGTTTTCTGCAGCTGTTGTATAGATGCAAATCAGCATTCTTCTAGTGACAATTTTTTTCTGTTTTTCATCTCCAGGCACAAACCATGAATTACGTTGGACAGTTAGCAGGGCAGGTCTTTGTGACAGTGAAGGAGCTCTATAAAGGATTAAATCCGGCCACATTGTCTGGATGCATTGATATCATTGTTATCCGCCAGCCTAATGGAAACCTCCAATGTTCACCTTTTCACGTACGCTTTGGAAAGATGGGAGTTCTGCGTTCCAAGGAAAAAGTGGTAAGGAACAAAACAAAAATCAGCTTGATTTTTCTTTGTCAGATTACTCTTTGTCCAGAATATTGCAAAAATAAGGGTTTGCATTTGTAAAATTGGTAAAATATTGAATATAGGCACAAGGATTGGAACAATTGGAACCAAAGGTGCTTTTTTAAAAGGCAACTGGACTTGTTCCTTGAAGAACAAATTTTGCTTCTCATCCAAGAAACTTCTTGGATCAGAAGTGAACTGTCTTCAAGGAAAAACAAAGTCCAGTTGCCTTTTTTTTTAAAAGCACATTTGGGACAACCATAATCTGGATGGCTGAGACTCTCAGTAGACTTTCTATCATTTCCCCTGGAAAAACTCCCACCCTCCTATTTCATTCAAAAGGGAATGGTGGCTGCAGCCCTAAATAGCAATTTGTCAATCCAGCCTATGATTTTAATCCAGACTCTGCAGTAAAGCTCAGGTGTGTGTCTGACAGCCATTTAATCTTTAAAAAAAATACAGTTGATCTATAACACTTGAAGGAAATTATCAAATGATAATGAGTCCAAATAAAGTAACACTGCCTGGGGATTTCTTAAAAAGAAGTTATCAATATTTTCAGCAAGTGACAGAATTATGAGAGTTATAACTGCTGTGAGTCAGACTGATTGTTTACTCAGGAATCATTTGCTGTGCATAAGGGCTTTCATCAGCTGTCTAGCAATGAATGCTTATTTAGTTACTCACCTCAGCCTATCCCTTGATTAATGACTGCTTTAAGCTCTTTTATGAACTTTATATAATGTGGTTTTAACCATGTACTCCAGAACTTGTATTGAAACAAGTGAGATTTAAATGATCTTAAATCAGATGTCACTTGAGGTAAGTAAAAGATTCTTAATTTTTGCCAGATTATGGTCTTCGCTCCTAATGTTACTTGGTGTAGTATCATGACTAATAACATCTGAGAAGTTCTGGATTCAGACATTATTATCTGAGTCTTTCACAGAACTTAAGGCAGTTTTTCTCATTTTTAAAGGCATACGAGCTGCAATGGCACAGTGTTTAGAATGCAGTACTGTAGGCTACTTCTGCTGACTGCTGGCTGCCAGCAGTTTGGCAATTCTAATCTCACTAGACTCAAGATTGACTCAGCCTTCCATCCTTCTGAGGTTGGTAAAATGAGGACCCAGATTGTTGGGGGCAATAGGCTGACCCTGTAAACCGCTTAGAGAGGGCTGTAAAGCACTGTGAAGCAATATATAAGTCTAAATGCTGCCATTGCTATAATCAACCTTAATAGAAATTGCTGACATAATATGAAGTGTTTTAACAACTTGGACCCTGTTGCTATAAAATGGGTGAAAACTTCTTTCGCTTGAGGAATGAACATGACATATTTTCTTTAGGATATTTTTTTAATCCATGTACTTTTTGTATTCTGTCTTTCTCAAGGTTGACATAGAAATTAATGGAGAATCTGTGGATTTGCACATGAAATTAGGAGACAATGGAGAAGCATTTTTTGTAGAGGAAACAGATGACAAAGAGGTGAGATCAGCCCACCATATGTATTTTGTTTGTCATATTTTATAGTGTACAAGGAAACACAGAAATCAATAACAAAACAAGGGATTGATGTTTGTTTTAAGAAATCAGCTGTAGGATTATCTATGAAATTAAGTTTTTTTGTCATATAGGACTAAATTTATGTCTAAAATAGCCACTAGTGCACATTCTTCAGCTTATTTCAAAGAACTATGTTAGGTAGTTGCCAGACATTATGGAAGAAAATTAGAAAATTAAATTTTTTAAAATAATTTTCTCTAGTAGATAAGCCTTTAGCAGAGGAAATGTGGCATCGAATATAATGTATGCATAAGATGAATACATTAAATCATCAGTTTTTTTGCCGAGTTTGCAACATGGTTAATGTTTAAAATCAAGGATTATCAGGGCTCACTTCCTGGCAAGCCACAGCTTTTAAATTTGAGATATTTTCCTGATTTGTACATTTTGCTGAGTTTGCCTTTTCCAGAAGAGTTTCTGTCAAGAGGGCTTTTGGAAAGGATGGATATGTGTGCATATATGTGTATTCATATTATTTAGGTTTCTGTATATATACACATACCTATTCTGCTGGCCTTGAAAGATTCACTGGTTCAGAACAGATTTGGAGCATATAAATTCACTATTGTTTCATTTGAGTTGACAGATGTCAGGTGTCAACAGACTTGTGTTTCCTTTCTTTAAGGAGGCAATTCCATACCACTTGGCTACATCTCCCATTTTGTCCGAGGGATCTTCTCTCATGGAATTACAGCTGAAGAGAAATTCTGCTGATAGGTTAAGGAGCATGGACACTGCTGGTCCTTCACAGTTACCAATCCCTACTTCTCCTTCTGCCACTGAATCCATGACTGCAAGTTGTTCTGTCAAGAAAAGAAGGAAGAGGAGAAGGAAATCCACCCATAAAATAGACACTTCAAAAAGAGACGAAAATGCCGATACTACTGAAGACGAAAACATGTTCCCTATAGAAATGAGTTCCGATGAAGAAAATGAGTTGCTAGATACGACTTCCAGGTATTAATCGAGAGGGTCTAATTTATTCAGTGTTAATTTTTAATTTCAAGTTGGACAATAGTTTAACATTTAAATATTTTAAATACATTTTTTCTGCTTTTTTATAGTAAAGAACTTTAGAATGCTTATATACTGTAGCTTTTATTTTGATTAAAGTCACAGGATTACAGTATTATGGTTATCCTATGAAGTTTAGTTGAAAAGCTAAATGTAATGCATGCTGTCGTTTATGTTGTATTGTTTTTTTTTTTTAAATAAAGTATTATTTGGGTTTTCACACATACAAAATATAAGTAAAACATCTTTTTTGAAAATAGCATGGTCCTGGGTTGAAGTTCTTTATACAGACACAAAACTCAATTTCATGCTCCTTTTTGTGTTTTATTCCATATCTTATACTATTCTACATTTTCTATATAGTTTTTTCCCCTCTTTTAATTTTCTCAATTTTATTTTGATTATCTCATCTCATTTCAAATCATTATATTTATACTTTTGCCTGTTCTGTTTCAATTCCATGTTATCTTTTCTCATTAAACATTTTTTCTCCTGTAGTTACTAATTGGAGTATGACACCTTTATATCTTTTAATTACATCCATTCAACTCTTATTTAAACTTCAGTATATATATATATATATATACCTTAAGGTTATGACCTTCAATATAATACATAATACATAACTTCCAATCGAATTCTGCTTGGTACATTCTTATAATACACACTATATTCTTTAAAAAAAAGATTATAAATATATGTAATTATAAACCCTCATTCCATTCCAATTCAGTTCTATCATTAATAATCATTAAAATCTTAATATCTTTAACACTTCTTTTCAATTAAATATATACTTCCTTAAAAACACATACAATCTCCATAATTAATTTTTCCCTTATTTCTCTTCACATATGTTTTGTAAAGCATTAAATATTCATTTTGTTATATTTGTTTATTGACAAGCATTCCACTGAATTACAATAGCTATTTTATCAAACATTTTAATCATACGTTGTTTCATATTTTCTAAAATTATTTCTGTTTCTAATATAACCATACTATCTTATGTACCTTTGCAGAATCCCTTTTTCCATTAAATTTTCACCCATTATCTCTAAGTAGGCCCTGTTTCTCTATATTTTGTTTCTGTCCTTTATAACTTCTTTTCCCTTCTTTCTACTCTCTCATCTTCTCCCTCCCCTTTTTACCCCCTTGTCTCTCTACTTCTAATTCTCTCTTCTGCATTTCCCTCTTCTGTTGCTTTCTGATTTTATACTTGTTTTTCACTCTATTTTTGGGGGGAGTTGTTTTTCCCAATCTTAAACTTTCCATTCTCTTTCCCCCCTTTCCTCCCCCCCCATCTAAGATTACTTGTTCATTAAAGATGGCTTTTTCTTTGTCGCAATCTTCTTGTTCTGCAGGCATTTCTTGTTGTTTCTCATAGTTCCAAATCTCCATTTCTAAAAACTGAAATACGAAGCCAAAAGAACCTCTCCATTCTTGTGCATCTTCTTTGTACTTTTTAAGTTCCATTTTCAGTTCTTCTAAAAGTGGAGCCCTTTTAAACAGTTTTAAACAACCACCTGATTGATTTTAGTCATTCAAATACACTAACCAAAAATCTAGAAATCATCAAGTAATACAAATAGTCCCAAGTTATTTCTTCTTATTTCTTTTTCCACTTTCTCTTCCTGAGGGTTTTTTTTTCAATATTCCAGTTAAAATGTATCTTTTGGAAGTCTTGTTGAGATTTTGCTGTAAGTTCTTTTTAATTCCAGGCAGTCTCCTTCCTTTCAGATCCTGCCCTTTTATTCTTTTTCTCTCCTTTCCTGTTTTCAAAAGCTTTTGATTATCCAGAAATCTTTATTATCCCTTTGACTTTTTATTTTCAGCATTAAATGCCTATTAATGTCAAAGTGGATTTTTTTCCAATTTCTTGCTTAAGCCTCTTAGCTGTTAGTATAGGAAAAGGAGGGAAAAAACCCCAAATCTTTTCCCTTTTCTCTCCTTCGCAGCTTAAAAATCTTCTTAGGGAACATTGTTATCATTTTTTTTAATAGTTTCAATTCCAGTGTACCTTATTTGTTGTTTTTGCTGTTTGACCCAGTCAGCCAAAACTTTCTCTTCTTATCTTCCTCCTGCACATTCTTTTCCGGTCGAGTTCTTTGTGGTGGCCATTTCTGACCACTGCTACAACTGCCTTTGGGAAAGGGAGTTAGGGCCAGCTGGGGAGGAGAGATGCAGTTCTCCAGTTCTCAACCTGCAGGCAGTCTCCCCCTTCTTCATCACCTCTATGGGGTGGCTTAGCCCTGAAACCAGCCGGCTTGGGGTGCTCCAGTGGCGAGCACGGATTGCAGCCTTGCAGAGATGAGATTTCGGTCAGTCGCCGAAGAAGCTCAAACCGGAAGTCCCCCATTTATTTCGTATTGTTTTTTAAAACGGTGTGTACATTAATTGCAGCATAGCATCCAAACAATTCGTTGCTCTGATTTTTGTTATTAAATCAACTTTCCTCATAGATAAGTTATTGTGCCTATGGACTACCTCCTACCATAGTTGTCCTTGCCATTGTAGATGCTAGTTTCCCTCTGTTTACTACTTTCCTTTATTTCAGAAATAAATAAGGGGAATTATTTTTTCATGCCCAAATGCACAGAAATATTTCATTCATACATATAGGCAACTTTTTGAAAGATTATCTGGAAAACACTCCAAAACACTCCAAATCTCCAAAACACTCATTCAGCTTCTGTGACTGTTTTCTGACATTTATGTTTTATAACAGCAAAGGGACCTAATGTTTGCAACAAGTTCTTGAGTAAAAGGATTCATGAAATTAGATAAAGCTGGTGAACGTGGAAAAATATTGTGTCTAGAGAACAGTGGTTGACTGAATATTTTCAACTAGCAGTTGAGAGATGCTTCATCCGTGTTTCTTCAGAATCAATGTCTTCCAATATATGTATTTGTAATATTTCACAATACTTTTTTTTTTTAAAAAAACATGCCCAGATGATCAAAATGTCTAAGTAAAGTTGCCTATTTGTTTTACCCTCCCTCAGCTGATTGTGTTGCGGTATGTCTGTAATTTTGAAGCATTATACTCCTGTACTCTTTCAAAATAAATTACTGTATCTCATTAAGTGAAAACAAGATGAAAAAAACAGCAAATAAGATAATAACACCATCTGTTTGCTCCATTGAATTTATAATGAACAATTACTGGAACATTTTAAAGAGTTCATCTGGAAAGAACTTCAGACATGATATATGATATGATCAGGAATGGACTTCAAACATTTTAGCAATGGATTCTCTGCCTGGTTGCTGGGTGGGCGTGGCCATGGAGGGCATGGCCTAGTTGGCCTCCTGCAGCATGAAGATGGGGGTGTTTTTGCCCTCTCTGGGCTCCAGAGGCTTTTCTTGAGCCTCTGGGAGAGCGAAAACAGTCTCCATGGGCTCTGGAAGCTTTCTGGAAGCCAGAAATGGGCCCATTTCTGGTCTTCCCAAACTTCTGGGAGGCCTGTTTTTGCCCTCTCCAAACCTCCACATGTGCCTGCAGCCAAAACCTCCACATGTGCCTGCACTCATCCTCTAGCTAAGATTTTGCAGTTCAGAGAACCCCCAAAGCCCACTCCTGGCTGGCCCCGCCCATCCAGGGAGGGGAGGGGCAGGGAGGGGCAGGAAAGGATGGGCGGGGCCAGCCAAGAGTGGGATTTGGGAGTTCTCTGAACTGCAAAATCTTAGCTAGAAGATCTCCCGAACCCTTGCGAACCCCTAGCAGCCCACCCTGGATATGTGTTATAACATAATAATAGGTTTTACCAAGAATTCATAAATCAGTTGATTATGAGAAATTTAGAAAACACATTTTTTTGCCAGAAAGTAGAATCCATTTTTAAGCACATTTTCTGAAAGTATCCAGAATCTTTCACAATAGCATCCATAGGTTTAAAATGCATTAATTTTTACATGTTTTTGTTGTACCATTATTACTGTATGCAATGCTAGATATGGGCACTTGAAACAAATCCCTTCTTTTTCTGTGTATTGTTTATCTTCAGATCATCTGTCCCTGATTTCTGCAGGGATGAAGACATTGGGGTGGTTTCTTCTATAAATGTGCTTGCTCATCCCCACTCAGATGGAGAATGGACATCCAGACAGAGGTACAATGCATGTTACCAGGATAAATCAAATAATCTCCATGATGAACCCTTTTCATGCATTCTTCCTTTTCAGACCTATTCAGCAATTAAAGGAAGGACAAGACTTTTCATGCTTCTGGATTTAATCCTATGAGTTTCAATTGGTTTCAATTCCATTTCGACCATTTAAACTCCAGTTCAACACTTCCAGTTTCAATCACACATTCAGGGCTCAGCTATATGTTTTATGTGAATGTGTGTAAGCCAATTTCTTTTACCTCAATGCTGTGGGAAGATGAATTGTTTGGAACAGTTTTTAAGTTGGGAACTGAGAAGGATTAGTTTAAGCTTTGTCCTTCTAACAGAGTTTGAATACAGCTTTTCTATACATTGTAATGTATGTAACAGGAATGTAACAGGAATGGTTTGATCTCTCATCTTGTTAGGCTTCATTTCAGAAAACTGTTGGCCTAAAGTATCCATTTTTAGGTATAATGTTCTTTTCTTTGGTATAAACATATACAAAGCCTTTATGTCTCCTTAGGATTGAGTGCTGCTTCATTTGAGGTGATTGTGTTACCACAAAGTCTCATGGTGCCTGTGCTGTTTGCAGCTTCTTGTTAAGTATTTGTGTAGAGTGGTTTAGTGGTTTCTTGAACTTTATTCTGCCTTCCTGTGTCTTGCTTAGAGCAGTGCTGGATTTTGTCATTTAGAAACTCACTTTTGTTTAACTCAATTTGGCTGTTTTCCAAAAGGCAGATGACAGCCTCAGCAACACGGGTTGATTTGAAACATATTGCAGAATAATGTGGTCTAATCTTTCTTTTTTTCCTCCCCTCCTGCTATATTATACCATCCAGTAAACCTAGAACTTGCATAGGGAGGTCCTCTCATCTCACTGTTCCGGCAGAGGGAAGCTTATCTAGTTCTTGTCCTGACTGGACCTCCCACTGTCCTGCTGCAGACAGGTAGAACAGCCAATTTCATTTTTGGATTGGTGATTAACCTTTTAATATTTTAATGATATACAAAATGGGTGGACCTTTTCAAACTGATATCGTTTACTAACTCATGGCAGGAAACTGGGAAGTCTTTCATAAAGTTTTTGTTTGGGATTTTTAAGTCATAGTATTAATTGTACAGAAAGCATAAATCTCCTATCAAACAGTAGGTGGCATCTATGTCTGTCTGTCTGTCTGTCTGTCTGTCTCTGTCTGTCTCTCTGTCTCTCTGTCCATCCCTCTATCCCTCTATCATCTATCTACCTGCTCTAGATGCCGCACATAGATTTCATGGCACTTCTTGTTTTCTACTCCTTTTCTTTTCTTCAGAATTTTTTCTAATATCCTTCCTTTCACCTTGCCAGTAATTCATTAATTACTGCCTTACATTCTTGGTTTTTCTGCCTTTCCAAAGTTGGGTTTTTAAACTCCAGGTTCCCGATTGCTACTCCAGCCCTCTGTACTAGCAGAGAAGGAGATAGTTTTTGATAGCAAGTCAGAAGATTTCCTCAGTGTTGCACAATCAATTTGATATTGTTTTTTCTAATCGTACTATATTTTATATATATGGTATATGTCTCCAATCATACTTGCCAAGGGATTTGGGTGCAGAAATGAAACTTTTCTGGTTCTGAGTTTTTTTTCTCAGTGAAAAGAACCAATTTTGCGCATACAATTTTCATGTCAGAAGAACTATTGACAAGGAAGTATACAGGAGATCGCTCTTGGCTAGGAAAATGCCAGAATCTACTCCTTATATTAGCATTAAAACCAAACTAATTCAAAATATCTTTCTTACAGTAACAGTTTCTTACAGTTTAACAGTTCTTAAAAAATGTATGCATCCAATTTATAAGTTTATGAATATATATAGCAATAGATTATTCTAGACCTCCAAAACAGCTGGGTGACTTTGAACCAGCCACTCTCATTCGCATCTCATGTCACAGGACTGTTTTTATTGGGGAGATAAAAACAGGAGTATTATATATTTTTGCCACCTTGAATTATTTATATTTATAAAAATAAAATAAAATTACAAGACAGATGAAATAGGTAATATAATTCTAGGATACGAATCCTTTTCAAAGGAAAGTTAATTTAAAAGTGATTCATGGCTGTGCAGGACAAGACTGCACCACAGCCCCAAGACTTCACTCAAATGCAAACTGTAGCCATCACTTTCAACAAAGAAAAGTTTAGCTTGATCTTTCAGCTACTGGTAGTTCTGGACGTTTTTCATCTCCGGAAGCTTACTGTCCCAAAAATGTTTTAAGGAAGCCAAAAGTGAGTGATAGGTTTGCATGAAAAAAAAAAGTGTATAAATCAGAAGCTGAAATTGTTCTGAAGCAAGAGAAATCCACAGGGAATTGCGAGTCCCCTAGTTAATGGCTTACATCCCTTTTAGGGCGTGGGAAATCTCCAGACTGGCTGACAACTTCTGTCACAAGGAGGTTTTGTGGCTGGGGTTTTCTTTAACTCACTGGCTGGTGTGCTTTTATAGATTCATAACTTCCTTCCTTTGGACAGTATTTGCTTGTCTCCCCCCCCCCCCCCTTTTTTTTTTTTTTTTTTTGGCCTGTGTCTGATGGGGGAAAAAAATTACACTTCCCATTTCTGTGGTTGTTGAGTTTCATATCAGGAGTGACATTTGAGAGCAAATGGCCATCAGCTCTCTGAATAGGTTTCTTTATCTTTTGTTATTGCATCAGGTTCACATATGTACACAAGCTGCTCACCTATATGTTTTCCACATAATGAAACAAGTTATAGCCATCCTTAAATATAAAGAAATAAAAAATAAGACTATCCTTTAATTCCTATTTACCCCGAAGCTATTATAATTTAAATGCATATTTTAATGATATAATTCTATATTCTGAAACATCAGTGCATTTCACAACCAGGGAAGTTTCTGCAATTTTCAGATTGTATCTAGAGTTTGTGAATGTAAAACCCAAAGGACAATAAAATTCTGTTTTTCTACTTAGAGGAGGAGGAAAACATATTCTAGTCATTTTCCTCCTTTTGCTTGCAATTCAAATTGCTGATTCTTTTTGAAAACAGGTTATAAAATCTAGCACTGATGTTGCTACCTCGTTTGGGTAATGAAATGTCTGCAAGGAAACAGCCAAACTTAGAGAGCGCCAACGATCCCTCAGCATTTGTTCTCAGATAGCCTGTGCGAAAGGGATAGTTTTCTTCCTGGGGATTATTAATGCAACAGAAATGAATGTTCCCTTTAAATAAACATTTACAGTGTGCTTCAGTTAGGGGTCTACATCTTCCAGATTTTTTTTTGTTCTGTATTATTTTTCTGGATTGAGATAGTGGGTAAGTTGCTTAGCCTAGTCCCAGCTACATTAAGATTTTTTTTTTTTTTTAGTCATGCCACTGATTTCAGTGAGCAGTTTCCATTCTTCCTCCTGGGTGATTTCACAGTGATTTTCCAGGGTAAAGGCCTATCTAGCTAATGAAGTTGTTTATTTTTTTCTGCTTTTCTTTCTTCTTGATGAAATTATATATACCACTGGCTATTAGTTTTGTTCCACCTTAATTTATCCATACTCTGTGCCATTGAATAACCACTATATATTTTTTCTGGAAATAGAGAGGATCAATGTTTGTAAAGCCCTTGTTTCTTTATGTATAAATGATATAATTTTGACTACATTTCTACTAGCATTAATAATTCATCCCTCCCTCCCATTGTGCCATTTTATCATTGTGTGCACACTCTAAAAATTAAATGTAGGCACCAATTTCTTCCTTCCTCCTCAATAATTGACTAATGGTGCCATAATTAAGCAGTGCCCAAATTGTGCATACTTTAAACATGTAGTTTATTTACTCAACTTGCTCTTTGTACTGCAAGTCCTTTGCTGTGGTGCCAGTCACATTAGTGATTCAAACGGATCATTTTGTGTCAGCAATTTTATTCCTAAGTGGGAAAAATAGCCCCATTGAGTGAAGGGATCTGCATGGATTTCAACAGGAAGGACAACATGTTTTGATTTTGAAGCAGTTTGAGCTTAAAACACCCCATTTCAAGTTCAGACCGATTGTATGGTGTTGAAATATTCTGTTTGAATAAAACCAGTCATATTCTGAACTTGAAACAAGTTTCTTTTGATCTCAGAAGCCTGTTTCAAACTTGAGACAAAGCTGTTTGGGGTTCTGAATGTTCCAGTAAGATTCCGACAGCGTTTTTCAAATTTGAATCACCTGCCTGGAATTTAAAATGGGCATTTTGAGCTTGAAACCTTTTGCACAGTTATCCAAAGTCCTATGCAATTCTGAGCTTAAAGGATAAAAGTCAAGATACGCATACCCTTGTGCTGTTTTTCCTGTTTCAGGAGCCACTGTCTCTGTTTGTGCACATTGCCCATTCCCATATGTGTCTTCCTTTGTGTGGGCCTATACAATAATTGTCAGCATTATCTTTTGTTGACCTTGTTCTGTGAAAGAAAGAATGAGAAGAAGCCTTTCTGTTTTTTTCCTGGAGCGTAGAGACATGGTCCTTTTATTTTGCTGTGATCTCTGGCAACTTCCTTTAAAGTGTGCATCCTGTTGAAACTAATACAATTTACCTTTGCATAACACTGATTACTTGAAACATGTACTGTGCCCATTTGGCAAATCATCTGTCGAAAGAGGAAAAGCACAGTGAGTTTACTGTTTGTGCACTTGTACATGTTTCAGTGGCTATGGTGCGGTCATACATGTGGTTGAATTCCCAAAGGAAGTCTTTGGAAGTCTATTTTCTATGTCAAACAGAAGAACTATTAGCTCTTCATTTAGCTTCAGAATGTTGAATCTCCCTTTAGTTTAACATCATCTTAATTAGCTCCAGAGGGCCAGCAGTTTGGGTTGCCTCTCGATTAAGACTTACATCCAAATTGATTTAGTAGGCTTAAGCCCATACAGTATTGGCACTCAGAATAGAAAATGGAACAGCCTGCTCTATGGTCATGCTCATCCGATTCTTCCCTCTTCTTCCTGCAGCCCTTCAGATTCGCGACCTCTCACTCCTAAAAGTGATTCTGAATTAGTCAGTAAGCCCCTGGAAAGAAGCGTTGCGAACAATAATCCTCAGATGCATTGGGACTGGGGAGAACTACCTCAAGCCACAAAGGTATGTGAAAAGAAACAAGAATGAGATATTACAGATTTTTTTTTGAATAGAACACTTGAAGTTCTTCTTCTGTCTGAATGGGATGTAGAACTCTGAAGTGGCTAATAGATATAGAGGGAAGATGTAGATCAAAGTTGTCCAATTTGTTGCGGAGGGCCGCATCTGGGTTGTGTTTGACCTTGGGGACTGGGTGAGTGTGGCCAGCTCGATGTCACTCATGTTGGGGGCACCCCTCCCAGACTCCGTTTTCAACAGCTAGGCCCTCCTGCAGCACTCTGCCAGTGAAAATGAAGCTTTGGAGGTCCCTCCCAAGCTCCATTTTCTCTGGCAGAACGCTGCAGGAAGCTGTTGCAGCTGAAAATGGAGCTCAGGAAGGCCTCACATGATCCTCCCGAGCTCCATTTTCACTGGCAGAGGCACTGTGGGCCCGATCCAGCCCGTGGGCCTTGAGTTTGACACCCCTGATGTAGATATTACCTTAAACCATAGCTTATCATTGCTGTAGTGTTAAGAACATTGGACTGTTAGCCCAGTCTTCTACCTGGCGTTTTGCCATGGCTTTGTAGAGAGGACAAGAATCTATTTCTCTTTTAGACACATTTTAGTTAGCTTTAATTGTGGTTTGTCCAAACAGCCAAGTATTGTTCATGGTTTAGATACTTGCTTATTCAGTTAAGCTGGAGTTAAAACTAAGAATAATTTCTGGTTGATACAAAAAGGATGAAGCCAATGGTGATGCTTCCGTATGTTTTCTTAGCAGTGACACTTTGAGGAGATGAGACAGGTGGGAATCAAATGTATAATTACAAAACTAACGCGTGGTATTGTATTTGCATCATCGTCATTTATCCTCTGTCACTTTTTGGAAAATGCAATAATTGAATATGTGGAAGGAAGCAAAATTATTGCCTGGTCTGTGGCCTTTAACTTACAAATGGATTTTTGACTGATTTCCAACACCTCAATTCTGCGGAGAATTTGAGATACTGAATTCAATGAAAATAGTTTTACACATATTTAGAAATGTTCTTTGACCAGGTTGCCTGATTATGACTAAATAACCTTCAAAATAACTGTAAAACCTGGGTTTCCAGAATTATTTCCACGCTTCTAGTGTTCAAAATGTGGACTGAATTAAAAGCAGAAGATTGGGTCTCTGTAATAAAGAAATCCAATCCCTTACTCTGTTTTTTAACTATTTCATACATGGTCTGAAGGAGCTGAAGTTATGTTCTGTTTCGGATACTGACAATGATGCTGTTCATATCCTCAATAAGAATTCTCAGTACTGTTCCTTCATAGAATTCAGTGCAAAGATTATCCCCTAGTGGCCTTCCACCCTGCCACTGCCCAGACGACTAAGGTTGTGCAATTCTGTCAAAACCATCATGAGCCTGTACCCCAGGATATAGTGGCCAACAAAAGTCTAAAAACATCATACCAGAAAGCAAGGCTGCCTCTGTCTCTTTGCAGAATATACTTGCGAGCAAATCCCGATTTGTTTCAGTGTATTTTATGAAACAATCAGAACTGTTAAGAGAGATTTGCCCTGTGATATATGAGTGAAGCACAGTTGCTTTCATTCCTCACATTTTGTGTAACTTTGTGTTCTTTTTTTTCCAGGAACCTTTTTTTTTTAAATTATGCCCCTTTCTTTTTCCTTTCTAGACTGCCATCCCACACAAACCAAAAGAATCCAGCACCTCAGTGACTGTGAATCCTTCTGGAAGCACTCACTTTCGAGTCATCCAGAGTACCAATATGGAAGAGGTTCAGCACCTCTCTTCCCTGACTGACCTTGGGCAGGATGAGACGGTGTTGATTGTGGAAGAAATAGAGCTCCTGGCACCCGAAACATCCCAAACAGAGATAGAGACTTTAGGGGCAGCAGCTCCTCCGCTGCCGGCCGGTGAAGAATTAAAGCCAGCCCCAACGTGCTTGATGCAGCCAGCCAGCAAAACAGATTCTCCCTCGAAAAAAAAGGGTACATAGCACCTTTTGCCACCAAGTATTATTGTCAACAACATTATTGTTACTAGTGAAATTAACTGTCCTTTCCAAGAAATGAGCTAATGAGGGGAAAGAGAAAGGAATTTTCCTCCTGAGTCAACAAAAGTGGAATATAGTCACTTTACATGCAAAGAGGCTTTTCATGCTTTCCCTTCCTTAAATGGGTGCAGCAGATTCCTTAAGACCAGGGAGACCAAGAGCAAAGATAAGGGCTCAGTTAATAGTTTTTAAGCCTTCAAATGGAAAACAGGATACAGGTAGTCCTTGACTTAAGACCACAGTTGAGCCCCAAATTTTTTGCTGCTAACTAGAACATTGATTAAGTGAATATTGCCCTATTTTACAATCTTTTGTACCACAGTTGTTAAGTGAATCACTACAGGTGTTCAGTTAGTAGCACAGTTGTTAAGTTGAACCTGGCTTCCTTGTTGTCTTTGGTTGTCGGAAGGTCGTAAAAGTGGATAGCATGACCCTGGGACACTGCAACAATTGTCCTGAATTGCAGATAACAGATACAAACTCAATGTAAACCACTTCAAACTTGATTGCAGAAAGTACGACTTCATGGAATGCACTACCTGACTCTGTTGTTACATTCTCTAACCCCCCCCCCCCCCTCCTTTAGCCTCAAACTAACCACTATTGACCTCACCACATTCCCAAGACGTCTGTAAGGGGTGTGCATAAGTGCACCATCGTGCCTCCCGTCCCTGTCCTATTGGCCCCATTTATTTGTACCGATTTCCTGTATTCTTACTCATGTTTATACTTATACCTATTATCTTATAAGCGATTGACAAATCAAAATAAACAAATATGAGTCTGTTGTTAAGCATCCAAATTTGGATCACATGACTATGCGGTCATAAGTGTGAAAAACAGTCATAAGTCACTTTTTTCAGTGCCATTGTAACTTTGAATGGTCACTAAATGATCTGTTACAAGTCGAGGACCACCTGTAAACTGTACTATGAACCATAGGTGTGCTGTAATGGAGGAACGCCTAAATAAGAAAACAGCCACAAAATTCCATGCTTTAGGTATAGCTTTACCTGTTTAATCTCATTTGCCTATCCATTTCTGAACCCACAAAACTTATTCTAATCCGAGTCTCTTATTCCACTGTTATTCTGTGCCACGAGTTTTATTCTCCTCTTTTAATGAATTATGATTTGTTTCTTTTGTACCGTAAGCTCCTGATAAAAGCTGTGGTAAGTGGATCAAAGAAGTTTTTATGCCCTTTTGGTCCTTCAAAGGAGAAAAATGCGTTTGCTTAAAGTCCTTTCCAATAATCAGATTTTGTATTTTGCAGATAAACGGAGCCGACATCTTGGTGCTGATGGTGTATATTTAGATGATCTGACTGACATGGAGCCGGAGGTTGCTGCACTCTATTTTCCTAAAAAGTATGCATGCTATAAACTGACATTTACCATTTATAGAAATAGCTTTCTTGGGATCTTGTGTCTCCCATGTACAAAATTCTGTCCTTTGTGGTTTTGAAAGAAATCTGTACTTCGCTGAAATTTGTCTAAAATCACCAAGCCAAAACTTGATTTTTTTCCCCTCTTATTAAGACAAATTCATTTTTAAAAAGTAACAAATCGAAGAAATAAAATGAAAGGATCATGCAAAAAAATATTTGCTGGAACATTATCATACCTCTTCAGTTCTGGTGATAGATGGGCATCTTTTCTGAACAAACATCAAACATAAAACTCCCAGTGCTATGTTGTTTATTATAAAAATTATTACCCATTCAAAAGACGCACAGGGAAACTTTGGACTGTACATTGGCTGTTTAAAAAAAAAAAAAAAGTTTTAAGCCACCGGAGTGAGACTAGAAGCATGCATTGAAAGTGATTTTTTTCCAAGCATGTTACCTAGAAGCACTTTTATTTGAAGACTAGGGGCTGGGCCTGCGCACTGCTGAGGTCGACAGCTTGATTCCCATGAGTGAATAAATCCCAGAGGGACAAGAAAGAAGCCCACCTGACTGCCTACCAGCATTCAGGCGTCTCATGGGTAAAGATAACACAGCTTGAAAAAATTCCTTTCACAGCCAGCCAGCCACCTACCTCGGTGATTTCTGGCTAACGTGCCATACGCTAAATAAATTTAAAACTTTAATAAGTCTTTGAAGGTTTTAAATCACTCAACCAGAGAGATTTCCTGTAGTGATTGCTTAACCTATCAAGGCGGAGAAGTAGGCTAGATGAGTCAGATGATGAAGTTCATGAGCCCTCTGGCTTTGGAAAGGAGTGGAAGCCACTGATTCTTCTTCTCTTCCCAGTGGTGATCATATTCCCCTCTCGAAGAACACGAGTGAAAACAGTCCCCGCTCAGCCAATCAATCCCCTCAATCAGTCGGAAGCTCAGGGGTGGACAGTGGTGTCGAAAGCACTTCGGATGGAATCCGAGACCTGCCATCCATTGCCATTTCGCTTTGTGGCGGACTGAGCGACAATAAAGAAATATCCAAAGGTAATGCTCAATACCTCCATGGCTCCTATTGTAAAATACTCTAATGCCTGGTTTGAATGCTCTAACCCCCTCTATGAAAAAATGTATGGTGACCTCTTGTGGATATTGCATGGTAAGGCATGTGTGACAAGAGATACAATCATCCTTCCTTTAAAGAAATTGCACATGATATGGTGTTCTTCATTCAGTATTCCCCCGCTCATTCAGCAACTGTTAAAAATTATGGCAATGCTGAACGAAGGAACTGATAAGCTGAAGTTACGGGTATTGCAGAATCCCTGAAATCATGAAATAATGAAGATAATGAATCAGATAATGAAAATTTGGGTATTTGGCAGTCTACCTGCCCTTATGACCAACTACAGGGGTGCTGCAGCTCCTCCCACCTCCTATGTCTCCCATTCATGCCTGTGAACTCCTGGGAAGCTCCAAAAGCCAGCCTGAAACAGCCGCCCCTCCTCACAAAGGGCCAAATGTTTGGGAAGCCCCAGCCCAGCCTTGCTCTAAGGTTATGCAAGATGCCCCGCTGCCAGTAACCTGGGGAGAAGAAGGCAGGAAGCAGGCTGGCCACATCGTGCTTCCAATCAGTTGTTCATTAAAATGGATGCATTGCCCAAAATAAATTATCTATTTCCAATCAGAATTTACGAGGAATTCCGTCAGAATTTCTGACAAAACTTTACAAGGATGGTAAGACACTGTTAGTAAATTCATGTGGAGAGGAGAAAGACCCATGAATAAGCAAAATATTCTACAAGACTTTAAACAGAGTTGTGGCCTTACCATTTTGAATTGTACCATGAAGATGTGGTGATTAGAGTTACCATCAGAGTGTCTTAGTAGCTCCACTGGTGCCGAGAGTGATGATAGGACCTTTTAGTAGGTAGGACCCTCTGCCAGATTAGCCAAAAGGGTGGTGATGGTAGTAATGAAGGTAATTCTCAGTGGGGGTGAAGACAGATGGGGCTCTATGGCTTTGAAGGAAGCTAACACAATCCACAAAGAGAACTTTTTCTGTCATGATGCCCACCCTCAGGTATGTCATTCCCCAGAGATTAAACTTCATCTTACTAGCTTTCCATAAGGCCCTAAAAATCAGATTCTGCTACTGAGCCAAGGATGTATGGTTGAGCCCATAGCATAGTTTTGCTAATTATAAGAGCTGTGGTGGTGCAGTGATTAGAATGCAGCACTGCAGGCTACTTCTGCTGATTGCCAGCAGTTTAGCAGTTTGAATCTCACCAGGCTCAAGGTTGATTCATCCTTTCGAGGTTGGTAAAATAAGGGCCTAGATTGTTGTGGGCAATAGGCTGACTCTGTAAACCACTTAGAGAGTGCTGTAATGTGCAATGAAGCAGTATATGTCTGTATGCTATTGCTATTCTGGCTGGTTTTATTTCATCTTCTATATTTGCTATTTATTGTGTTGGTTATCATGGTTTTATCTGTTTTGATCCCTTGTTAACCACCCTGAGTCATGTTTGAGATAGGTGGCAAAGTAAATTGAATAAAAACTCAATTAGCACAGTGAGGAGTAAGAATTTGAAAATCAAACTGGAAGAAAGCAATGTGAAACGGGTGTCTATATTATAAGACCATCACTGTTAGTTTTATAATCCAGTAAACACTAATGTTTTACAAGCTTTATACTTATAAAGATGCAGTGATGGACAAATTGAATAGTTGACTAATTATAAGAGGTGCTAATATAAGAACATTTAGGTTTACAAAGAACAAAGGTTTAGAAGGGCAAAGTATAGAGAAATGGAGGAATTTGAAATTATAGAAAGATAGTTTTGCAAAACTTTGTGAAGAGAATCTGTTTCCAGCATCTGCTTCAAGGATAAAAATAGCCTCTATACATGGATATCATCAAATACAAAACAGTAGAATCACCATGAAGTATTGGTGCCTTGTTTGCATAAATTAAATTTAGACAATTGAACAAGATTTGATTCAGTTAATTAGAATGTAAAATCAATTTAAAGAACAAATTCAATATGTGAAAGAGAACTAGAAGAGCTATATAAGAAATTGAGACATGTAGTGAAAACCAAATTGCAAAAAATATTCCTAAAATTTAAAAGAAAAAAAGTTCTAAATGGCTTTTAGAGCAAGCTATTTAAATAACCAGAAAAAGATGAAGGATGAAAGTCTTGGAAGGATATATAGCAACCAAATGCACTCTTCTGGCATGAAGCAGGAGAAAACAAAGAAACATTCAATCCTTTTGTCAACAGCTAAAAAATAATCAAGAAAAAGAAAATGAGATAAGCTTTTAAGAAGTTCAGAGAAAAAACAGGAAACGTATGGCTAATGTAGGAGTCAAAACAGAAGAAATCTAATAGAAGCAAAAGAAGCGAAAGAAAGAAAATGGAAGGACTACACTAATACCTTTTATAGCTAGGATTTCAGAATGACAGATTTTTTTTTTTTTAAAGAATACAGTCAGACAGCTACTCTACGGGAAAGTGATCCATGGCAGGTAATAGGAAAGTAAATGCAGATGAAATTGCCAGTGAATGGTTTAAACTTGCAGAAGAGGCATTTTAAGTGCTAAAAGTGGACTTAAATATGAAGCAATATTCATTTGGCTCAAATACTGGTACATTCCAGAATAATAACTAAATCAGAGAAGGAGGATGCAAACGCATGTGTAAATGACCAAACAATTGCAGTGATTTTTGAAATAAATTTTTTTACTTAAGATCTTAAGCCCATGTCACATTGCCCAACGGATGCAAAAAGGACACAACGGATGAGCAAAATGTTCCATCCGTTGTTATCCGCTCTCAAAAGGGGCAAAAATTTGCATAACCGGAGCGGATAACACGGATGCGGGGAGGACGCAAGGCGGATGCAAAGCGAATGCGGAACGGAAGCCCAGCGGATGGAAGCGGATGGGAGCGGATGGCACATCCGCTAGGCTTCCGGGGGACCTCAGCAAAGCGGATGCGGAACGGATACAGCGGATGCAGAGCAGACGCAGAACGGATGAAGCGGATGCACAGCGGATGCACAGCGGAAGCCTAGCGGATGCCGAGTGTTAATTGCGCATGCGGGGAGGATGCATTGCATCAGCGCCGCAGATATAACGGAAGCAGCTCGGAAGCAGGTCGCCATTCAGAGGAAAGACCTGCTTCCAGACACATCGACTGCCTTGCCTGCCCTGCCTGCATGTCTGCCTGCAAGCCTTGGTGCCAGCCTTGGTGTCAGCCTTGGTGCCAGCCTGCCTGCAAGCCTTGCTGCCAGCCGGTCTGCCTGCCAGCCTTGCTGCCTGCCTTCCTGCCAGCCTTGGTTCATGTCTGCCTGCAAGCCTTGGTGCCTGCCTGCCTGCCAGCCTTGGTGCCAGCCTCCCTGCCAGCCTTGGTTCCTGCCTTGGTTTCTGCCACAACCATGCGGAAGCACCGCAAGCCTCAGCCATCTGCTGCCAGCCCTTGCAAGAGGGACAGGGCTACCATCCCGCCCCCTGGCCCTCACTCTGGTTCTGCTGGGGCTTCTGCAGCACGGGCTCGCTCTTCTGGGGCTGGGGCTTCTGCTGCTTCTGCTTCTGGAGGAGCTGATGAAAAGCACTCCAGCACCAGCCACCTCCACAGCACCTGGACCCTTCACCCATGAGACTGAGCGACCAAGAGGAGTGCCAGAGACTCTTTTTTGTTTTATAACTTGTTGTTCATAAAGTCTATTTATATTCACACACTTGCTTCATTTCTTTTTTTTAATAAAGTCTTGGTGGAAACTTTTAGAAATGGTTTAAGCCTTTGCATGCTTGTGGGATGGATAAGGATAGCTGTGGGATGGGTTAGGATACCTGTGGGATGGGTAATAGCTGTGGGATGGGTTAGGATAACAGTGGGATAGATAAACCTCCAGTGCAAGCATAGTGGGACTGTATGGTCCACCCTCCCAGGTGCCACACCTATGGCCCTTTGTTATCAATAATAATGTAATAATTATCCACACATGTCAACATAAACACAACTCTTTATTAAACGCCCTGTTCATTGTAGGCCAACCAAACATACATGGCCCAATCTCATCCATGTGATGAGACAGGCTGAAGAAAGTATCCATTAAGCATCTACTGTCTTGCCACTCCACTGCTCCAGCTGGGGAGTTGCACCAGTGTCTCAGGAGGTTGTGCTGCTTCTTCGCTTCATGTGAGGCTCTGTTGGGGCCTTGCACATCCTCAGTGTCGATCAGGTTTTGCCCTTGCCTCCATTCCCCAGGCTCCATGTCCCCATTGCTTTGTTGGAGGTCCACAAGCCTGTTCTGCAAGACTGGGTAGCGGGTGCTCATGAGATTGTGCAGGATGTAGCAAGCTTCCATGATCCTCCTCACGGTCTCTGGGCAATGCTGCATGGTGGTGAGAAGTACCTGGAACCTGTTGGCCAGGATGCCAAAGGTGTTCTCCACCACCCACCTTGCCCTGGACAGCCTGTAGTTGAAGATCCTCTCTTCACGGGTGAGGAGTCTGGAAGTATAGGGCTTCATGAAGTAGGTTGTGAGGGAGAAGGCGTCATCCCCCATGATGAAGTAGGGCACATCTTGCGTGTCGTTGGGCAGGGGGTCTGGATCTTGGAAGCCCACGATGAGGTTGCATTCCAGCCCCTCCTTGAGGTCACTGGCGTTGTATACCTGGGCATCTGAAGCTGACCCGTTGCCTGAAGCATCGATGTACATGAACCTGTAGTCAGCATCGACCATGGCGAAGAGGATGATGCTGAAGAAGCCCTTGTAGTTGAAATAAGTGGACCCTGACTTGGGTGGTGCTTTGCAGGCCACGTGCTTGCCATCTATGGCTAAAACGGTGTGTGGGAAGTTCCACTTCTGATACCACTGCTCTGCAACTTTCTTCCATCCTTCTTCAGTGGAGGGGTACTGGAGGAGCTCCTCCTTGTATTCTTTGATGATGGCCTGCACCACTTCTCTGACCAGAATGCTGATGGTGTTGGATGGCACCCTCCAGCCGTACTGCATGCTCCTGTAGGTGGTCCCTGAGGCCAGGTGGTGCAGAGTGAGTGCCACCTTGAGCCCAGGTTCCAGGCTGGGCCGGAAGCTGGTGTTTACCTTGGTGAACCTGGGTGTCAGGCGCTGCACAACTTTGTCAAACATGGCTGGAGGAATCCTCATGAAGTTCTGGAATGCCCGAGTGTCTTCGTTCCTGAGCTCCACCATCAGCTTGTTGTACAGTCCGTCCTCTGCTCTTCTGGCGAACCATCTTCGGACCCAGACTCTTTTTGGCTGCCTCTTTTTCTTCTCGCAGTACAGTTCACAGAGCCTGCAGATGGCTTCGCACTGTTGCAGAACGATGGTGGCTGCCGAAAGGACTTTGTTGCAATCCACGGTGGACATGACTGGATGCTGTGGAAGAGGAAGAGTCAGATGAAGGCTGCAGAGGTCTGCACCGCTGGGCTGCTGTTCTGAAAGTGAGATGCAGATGAGTTGCTCCCCCTTTTTATAGGAAATATAGGTTTTCCGCTAGGCATCCTCTAGGCATCCTCTAGGCATCCTGTAGACTTCCTTAATATCCAAGATAGGTCCCCTCTGCGAATGTTTTTTCCGTTTTAAACGCTTTGTTTCCATGCTGCATCCGCTAGGCATCCGTTCTGCATCCGTTCTGCGTCCGTTCCGCTTCCTCCCCACGTCCGGGCGGATGGAGTTGCGTGGATGCGTAGCGGATGCCTAGTGGATATAGCGGATGCATAACGGATGCGTTGCGGATGCGTAGCAGATGCAGAACGGACGAACTGGATACATTTTCCGCGCAAAAGTTTTGGGCAGCCCAAAACATTCGGAGCGGATGAAACGTCAATAAACGGATGCTGGACGGATAGAGAGGAAGCAAAACGGAGGCAGTGAGTACATCGCGTTTTCCAATGGATGGCAAGCTTTTTTGTCTGTTTTACATCCTCTTTGCATCTGTTGGTTCAGTGTGACATGGGCTTTACATGGTAGAATAGACCCAAATGAGGAAAGATGATGAGATTTTTATAAAAGAGAAATAAGCCAAATATGAGGAAAGGTGCAAGAGAATTCAAGAAGGAAGTTTATCTTTTGGTTTATCAACAGCAAAAATGGACTTATACCAGATTGGTGAATCTGCTGGAAATATATTTTATTTTTCTGAGGAGTCCATAGTATATGAGAAAAGCTGAGTTTGGGGGAACCGAATAAAATAGGAATGGAAAGGCAAACTTGGAAAAAATGGTGAAGCATAATGACAGCAACTGTCAGAACAGCTAAAGCAGGGCTTTCAAATCTGGCCCATGGGCCAGATGCATCATGCGCTGGCCATGTCCATGCCCTGTTTAGTGAAGGGGGAAAAGGTCCCGATACGTCATGTGACACTGCCGTGACGACATAAGTTTGACACCCTTGACCTAAAGTAATGATCTCTGGTAAGATCAGTTGTGAAACTTGACTGTTTAGAAACAGCAAATTATGGATTGGGAAATCATTACTAAGAGAAAAATAAGGAGACCTAATTAATCAAATTTAGATCAAATAAAGGCAGGCAGCTCTCCTGAGCTTGTCATATAAGCAGAAAAAAATGGGTATGTGTTTGGCACAGCTGAATAAAATAAAAGATGGGAAGTTGTTTAAATCAAGGAGATTGCAGAACCCTCTATAGAAAAGCTGTTGTTTATTGCAGGTTGAGATATAGATGACTTGTCCATGCAACTACACATTCCTCTAAGATGTTTATCTTGTTTCTTGCCCTTAATCTTAAGTCATACTGTAAATAGTGTTTTCAGTGCTATTTTAAAGGGCACCATTCACATTGATTCAGATTAGTATGTGCAAGGTGACTTTATTTATTAATTTTTAAAAGTACAACTTACTTTTATGCGAAACCAACTCCTGAATTGCAACAACCATCCAGGAGTTGGTTTCGAATTAGGAAATTAATTGTACATTGCAAGGAGTCTTATCACCAAATGTATGTGACTGGCCATAGCCTGTATGTACATATCTTTCTTTTCAAATAAGATTCATATTTCAGTTTTATAATTGCCCATACACAAATTTATTCACATCTGTGATTCAATCTAACTCCACATTCAGTCTGAGATTTTCTCAAGACTAGTCGGGACAGACTATTCCTAAAGCTGTAGGTGTAAGTTTATTGGCTGGAATTCCTACAAATAGATCCAAGGTGGGTTGAGTCTACTTCAAGCAGCATTTTCTGCTTTGTTTTTTATGGGAATTTTCAAGTAACAGGCTTTATACGGTATTCTTTTTCTCCTAAAACTATGCTGTGCCAACTACCTGAGATTACAGGCTCTGAAAACAGCTTTTCTGCTTTTGTGGTTTTGTAAAGAGGCTAATTCTACAATATATTTCAAGCGCTATTTTAACCTGCTACTAGAGGTTCATTCATGGTTTTTTCCCTCCTTCCAAACAGAAAACTTTTTAGAGCAAGAAGTCTCTTATCAGCAGTTTGTGGACAACCCAGCTATTATTGATGATCCTAACCTTGTGGTGAAGATTGGAAACAAGTGAGTACAGTTTAGCAGAATAAATGTGTGCATTTTGTTTTTTAAAAAAATCCCCACTGACAGGAATGCTTGAGAGCGAACAGATTCGAAGAGCAATCAGTTGAAATTAACAAGATGGAACTTAAAAATGAGAAATTAAAAGTTCTGCACCTGGCTAAGAAAATGGAAGGCATAGTCTATAGCAGCGCTATCAAACTCCTGGTCCGCAGGCCGAATACATCACTCGCTGGCCATGCCCACACGTAATTTAGCGAAGGGGGAAAAAGTCCTGATACATCATGTGATGCTGCCGTAATGACATAAGTTTGAAACCCCTGGTCTATAGCTTAATAACCATTTGTTTCGTGATCAAAATTCATTGAAAAAATAATAGCCTTGACCAGTTTTTGATGTTACAACCATTGCAACACCCTTGTGATCATGTGATCCAAATTTGGGCACTTGGCACTCTGCCTATATGGAATATTCTTCAATTCTCTCCCCACACCTCTACTTTTTCAGATGTCCTGCTGCCCCTGCTGACCTTTGCCATCTTCTAAGCAATAGTAATAGCACTTAGACTTATATAATTCTTTACAGAATTAAGCAGTTTCCAGAGTCTATATATTGTCTCAACAAACATTTTGCCCATCTCGGAAGGCTGAGTCAACCTTGAGCCAATGAAGTTCAAGATTGAGCTATTGCTATTGCTAAAAGGAAAGAGATGGGTTGCAGCGAGTTGAAGCCAAGACAGGCGTGCCATGGCAAGAGAAGCATGAGATCTTCACCTAACAACAGCACAGTCCTGGCCTAATGACTGTAACCAGGAGTATTAGAACTGCTATCATTAAGTGGTGCAACTGTGAGGTTATATGTAATGACCGCTTCACTTAATGATGAAAAGTTCCAGTCCCAATTTGGGTTGTTAAATGAGGACTATCTGTAGGACTTATAATAATTCATGGGAAAGGGATCTGATCACCTTCAAGCCAGCAATGTGATGCAGCTGCTAAAAAGGCAAATGCTACACAGGAGTGATTTGCAGGATTATAGAGTCCAGATCATTGGAAGTAATTGCCTTGGCTTGACTCCCTATAAAGTACTATGTTCAGTTTTGTTCACAATAGTTCAAAAAGGACAGTGGCAAATTGGAGTGAGTTAAGAGGGAAGCCACCAAGATTAGTAAATAGTTCAGAAAGCAAGCCACTTGAGCAATAGTTAAAGGTATGTTTTACCTGCCCAAAAGATGTAAAAGAAAAGATAGAATTTGAAAAACTGTTACTTTGAAGAGGGAGTAAGTTATATTCTATAGCATTAAAAGACAAGGCCAAAGCCAATTAGTTAAAAATATACAAGTAGGAAGATCAGACTAGATATCAGATGGAACTTCCTGATTGTATGAACTATGGAAATAAGAAGCAGAAAGAAATGGTCAATTCTCATTTAAGAGCTGTAGTAGTACAGTGCAGGCTAGTTCTGCTGACTGCCAGCTGTCAGCAGTTCGGCAATTTGAATCTCACCAGCTCAAGGTGGACTCAGCCTTCCATCCTTCCAAGGTCAATAAAATGAGAACCCAGATTGTTTCTGGGGCAAAAGGCTGACTCTGTAAACTGCTTAGAGAAGGATGTAAAGCACTATAAAGCGGTATATAAGTTTAAGTGCTCTTGCTATTTGCTAGTGGTTTTCACTTATAAGCTAGAGTGTCATCTATCAGAGATGATTTAGTACAGCCTGCATTGCACAAAGAGGTGTTGATCTGGTCCTTTCCAGTTCTATGATGCTGTTTCCATCATAGCAGACATAGTGAATGAATTTCTTTCAGAGAAATAAAACTCGACCAAGAATTGGTTTAATTTGCATTTTAATCTGAATTCTCTTGCCTGCACCAAAAAGGCACATCCTTCAACTTTTTAACTTGCCAATGTTAAAAAAATATTCATGCGAGTTTTATGTTAAAAAGTAAGCTGTAGAAGTGCCTATTCCGAGGATTAAAAATTGATGAAATTAATTGAAGATTTTTTTGGGGGAAATAAAATGCTAAGTGAAATCTAATTTGATATCCATCTCGATATAGGTACATTTATATGTGGCATATTAAAATTAATATTAATGTAATGTACTGCCTGAAGTGTTTTAATTAAATGCTCTGGTGCCAACCTTTTCAGTAGAAAAAGTTGCTTCAAGTTCTTTGATAATTTATGTATGTATGTATTTATATCTTGCCTTTATTATTTTTATAAATATTTCAATGTGGCGAACATATCCAACACAATATCCTCTTCCAATTGTCCTCACCACCAGCCTTCTGAGGTGGGTTGGGCTGAAAGAGAGTGACTGGCCCAAAATCACCCAGCTGGCTTTCATGCCTAACTAAGGTAGGACTAGAACTCACAGTCTCCTGATGATTGGCCCAAAGTCATCTAGCAGCCTTTCATGCCTAAGGCTGGATTGGAACTCCTAGTCTTCTAGTTTCTAGGCCAACACCTTAACCACTAGGCCAACCTGGCTCTAATCTGCATGTTTAAATAATAGTTATTAAATAAATAATTTGCGTGTTTCAAGGATTGTGTATAAATATTGTTTTGCTCTCTTAGATACTACAACTGGACAACAGCAGCTCCGCTCCTCCTGGCAATGCAGGCATTCCAGAAACCTTTGCCAAAGGTGAGATTGACCATGCCAGCCTTTTTGGCAAAGGTCCTTGCTCTCGTTGTCTAGCCAGACCCTGTATGTTGTAGTGTTACCCCTCCCACCCCACCTCATCCTGGGCTTTTGGTTTCTTCTTGTCCCTAATTAATATACAATTGTGGCTCATTATGGGGCAATGTAACCTTTTTGCTTTCTTTTTCTAGCAATCTTTTTATTCTTGGATTAAGAAGGATGGCAGAGATAGAGGTTCAAACAATATTTTTTTTTAAAAAATAGCAGAGTTTCCAAGATAACATTTAGCCATTTCCTATTGGAAAGTAAAATGCCGATGACATTTATTCTAGTTAAAGGTACATGAGAAGTATTTGGGTAGCTCAATAATTATATGAATTTTGGCCCATGAATTGGCACTTTGTAGATTTTCTAAATTTTGCATGAATTTGCAATTTTGTTTTCCAAGCCATTGTTTGGGATGGATTAAATAATTTGTCTTCAAAATTATTTGTTTGAAAAGAGAAAGACAACCTGGATTAATCTATCTCTGTCACTGTCTCTATCTTTGTACGTCTCTACCTCTATTTCTGCACCTACCTACCTATCTAACTCTGACCTGAATAAAATGAAGCTTGGGGCTTTATAATATTTTGTTGTATGTTATCCCCATGTCTGGATGTATGCTATCAGGGGAAGAAACTGAGTTTAGTATGTCAGCCTTCCTGACAGGAAACACAAGTAGATGATCTAAATCTACTTTATTATATTAATAGAAACTTGTAAGTCTGAAAGCTTAGATGTCTCATCATCACTTTGACCTATCTGATCAATGAGGACAGACAGATTCTTCCTAAGTTTCTTTCTCTGATCATTAAACTTCTTGGGGGCTCCTCCTCCTCCTGTCTGATTGTTTTCTGGGCAGTACCTCTTTCTTTCATCCCCCAAGATCATCTACACATTCTGTTAAGCCTAACTCTTGCATATAAAATCTCTTACTCCCTTCTGAACGAATTGATTTCATTAGAAACACTTCTGTCCACTTAGAGGTCTATTGAGGTCTTTCCTGTGGACTGATAGTGACCTAAAAATCTATCCCATGGTATAGGGCTAGCCCTTAATTTGTTTGATATTTGATGAAATAATGGAGTCAGCAGCATCTTTTTGCCTCACTGCTTATTGATTGATTGATCTGTCCAGTCAGTTAAGTTCCAACAGATAAATTCAAGCCAGGTTTTGCTACCCGCTTTCACTTTTCCTTACAACATCAAATGCAGACGTGGTATTCAGCAGGTTCTGACCAGTTTTAGAGAACTGGTAGTGGAAATTTTGAGTAGTTCAGAGAACCGGCAAATACCACTTTTGACTGGACATTTTACAGTATGCATCCTCTGCCTTGCCCACCAAGCCAAGCCAGTGATGGGATTCAAATTTTTTTACTATTGGTTCTGTGGGCGTGGCTTGGTGGGCATGCCAGGGGAAGGATATTGTAAAATCTCCAGTCAGAGGTGGCATTGCCAGATCTCTGAACTACTCAAAATTTCCACTACCAATTCTCCAGAATTGGTCAGAACCTGCTGAATACCACCTCTGAACCACACCCACAGAACCGGTAGTAAAATGTTTTGAATCCCACCACTGATCAAATGGCATGAAAAGTACAAAGATCATTTGACAAATCAAATCCACTATAGCAGTTTTGTGCTAGTTCCATTACTAAATTCAAATTCACCAGAAATTTGTGCTTGATCCTCTTCCAGACCAATATACCATGCAGGTAGTCCTTGCTTACTGACCACTTGTTCAGCAACCATTTGATACTGTGATGGTGCTGAACTAATTAAAACTTACAACTGTTTTTCTAGAGGTTCCAGCCATCACACAATCTCTATGTCATGGGATTGCGACTTGGACACTTGGCAACCAGCTTCTACTTTTGACTGTTGCAGTGCCCAGTGGTCACATGATCCCCATTTGCAACCTTCTCTTCCAGCTTCCTACAAACAAAGTCAACAGGAAGCCAACTGGGAAGGTTGCAAATGGCTCTGCTAAGTCTTCCCCAGCCTTCTTCTTATGTTTGCATGGCATGGTGCCCAGTTTCCCCAGCCTCCCCTCACTCCTGCGGCATACAAGTAGTCCTTGACATATGACCACAATTGAGCCCAGAATCTCTGTTGCTGACTGAGACATTTGTCAAAGGGAGTTTTGCCCCATTTAACAACCTTTCTTGCCAAAGTTGTTAAATGAATCACCGCAGTTGATAAGTTCGCAACATGCTTGTTAAGTGAACCTGACTTCCCCATTGACTTTGCTTATGAGAAGGTTGTAAAAGGGGATTGCATGACCTTGGGGCGCAACAATGGTCATAAGTTTGAGTCAGTTGCCAAGCACCTGAATTTTGATCACATGACCCTGGAGATATGCGGCAAAGGTCAGAAGTGTGAAAAACGGTTGTAAGCCATATTTTCCAGTGCTGTTGTAACTTTGAGAGGTTACTAAATGAACTGTCGTAAGTTAAGGACTACCTGGACTGCTTTGCCCGGTCTCCTGTGCTTAGACTGGCACCCATCCTCCTTCTCTCAGCCTCCCTGCACTTGCAGATGTCCTCATCTGGGATTTCCGCTGCTTCCTGCTTAATGACCCACATTTCTTGGGGTTACTATGTCATCTGGGATTGTTGTTGCTAAGAGATGCAGTCACTTGACATCATGCTTTATGCCCGCATCGCTTAGAGACAGTAATTTTGGTCCCAGTTATCGTTGTAACCCAAGAAATGTGGGTCATTAAGCCTATAAGTATTTCCTGCACCCCATTGCTCACAAAGGCCTGGATCTCCATATTCCTGCTGTAAGCCTGCAAGTGAGATCCAGCTGCTGATCTTCAAGCCCCATCTGCTATAGCCAATCCTTAGAGATGATGGGATTTGTAGTCCAGCTTCTGGTTCCCCCACTGCTGCAGCCTCTGTGTGGAATGTGAATCTGAACTGATTTAAAGCAGTGGCCTTTGAGATAAAGGAGAGATATGAATTGTTGCAGGTTTTTTTGATGGCTCATCTACCTGCGTAGATTGTAACTTTCATTAGGTAATTAAAATCTGGTGAATTATCCAAAGCATTTTAATGCATTTTAGGATTGATCCTTGTGCATTTGAATATATTGGATGTTAATTTTATCTTGATCTAAGGAGAAAATATTTGTTTTTATTAGAATAAGAAGTCACCTGTATCTATATAAATTCACTGTTAAACATATTGTGTTAAGACCGTATCTTTCTTTTCAGCAGTTTGTAGCTATCAGATTGCTGTGTTAATGCTAATGTTTCATTCAGCCATTGTCATTTAACCCTTTTTTAATAATTTTTAGAGGATAGTGAAACATACAGCTATTAATTATTTTTATGAAAGACAGCTGTGCTGATTTCCTTGCCAATAAAATGTCTTTTATAATTTATACTAAACAAAATTAGTGTTTCTTTCTCCCCACTTTTTGTGCATTACACTAAACTTATTATGCCCTTTTTGTTCCCATTTTTCTTTCCTATATTTCTTTGTTAAATTTTTGAAGTGTTCTTGTTTAAGTTATTTCCGTGCCCTTGTGGATACCATTAGGTTTTGCTTTAACAAGATTTGTAGCCCACAGATAGTATGTTTCCTTTGACTTGCTTTGCCTCAGTTTAAATTGTCTCTGTGCTTGTTTTTTTTTTTTTTTGGGTTGTGTTCTTTAAGAAAACCTTTTGTTTGCATGAATTCAATTATTTTTTGTTTAGTTCCATTATTTATGTTACCATCCATTTATCACAGGCCACTGTGGATTCTATAATGAGGGATAAGATGCCCAAAAAAGGTGGAAGATGGTGGTTTTCATGGAGAGGGAGGAATAACTCTATCAAAGAGGTAAATCTGGAACTACCCTGAATTTTTCTTCTAGGCTTCTACACACACAAACAAATACACACACACACACACACCCATACGCATACACATACACACATACTACACAAGCCCATTGCATGAAATCTGTGACTTGATGACTCTCCTTAAAGAATCCAGATTTAACAAAATGAACTGCTGAATGCTAAACACTGGCATTGTTTTGCTTGTTTGTTTGGGATCCTATTTGGATGATAAACAGAGTGTAAACTTTACAGGTAGTCCTCGACTTAATCACAGTTCATTTAGTGATTGTTCAACGTTAACAATGGCATTGAAAAAAAGTGACTTGTAATTTTTCATATTTACAACCATTGCAGCATCCCCACAATCCTGTGATCAAAATGCAGGTACTTGGCAACTGATTCATATTTGTGACGGTTGCAGTGTCCCTGGGGGACATGGGATCATCTTTTGTGAAATTCAGATTGACAAAGTCAATGGGGAAGCCAGATACACTTAACAGTCGTGTTACTAATTTAACAACTGTAGTGGTTCACTCGAAAACTGTGGCAAGAAAGGTGCTAAAATGGGGTAAAATTCACTTAACTAATGTCTCGCTTAGCTACAGAAATTTTGGGCTCAATGGAGGACTACCTGTATTTGCAGATTCTTAAGCCATACAGGCTGCCACAAACAAAGATTTCCAGGAAGCTGGTTATTGTAATTCTTGGTACAGTATCACACATTCTTTCTTCAGCATCTCAAAGCTGGTCAATATTATTTTCTGGAATAGTATTCAAGCATTCACTGTCAATACTTTAAAAACTTGCTGGTTTGGTGCATGAGCCATCTGATCAAGCATTTTAGCTCCTGCAGGGATTGCCAAAATGATGATGGGAGATTTTGAAGAAAGGCAAATGAGTATGATGGCCAGGCCCTTTTATTATTCTCTAGTAGAAAGACAGTAGACGTAGATGGTCCATTTAGCTAATGATATACAATGATTACACAGAATAATGCAGTTGCAATTCCCTTCTGTATTGTTGCCAAGGAAACCCCATGGATGTATCCATGAAGTCGTCAATAAATTGAGTTACATTCAGTCTTACCTTTACTTTTTACTTATCATTAATATTCCCCATTAAACTTTAGAAGTAGGTCCAGGAAGAAATTTTTAATCGTAATAAAGCTCCTTATGTGAATCACCTGAACAAATGTTTCCCTCATAGCTGGATAAAACAGAACTATGGAGGCCAGTAAGAATGGATTTTGTAATGGAATAGTGCAAAAAGTGTGTTAATTTTGGCTGTAGTTTGGTTTTCTTCAAAGTGGAAAGACAACGGACTGTGCAAAATATTCACACACTATTCCTTACCCATTTACCCACAGGAGGCAAAGCCAGCACAAGGTCTCAATGGAAAAGAAGAGAAGAGTATTACAGATAGGTATGGCCATTGCTATCCTGTTTTTTAATTTTTAAAAAATTATCTTAATTAAAATGCCTTCTGAGTTACATAACTGAATAAGTTTTGAATCCAAATCTGTTAGACCTTTGTTATGGTGTCTCTTTCCAAATGGCTTCAAACTTATTTCACTGACAGATTTATTTGGGGATTTTGCAAGATGAAAATTCTTGGTTTGTTCTGGTAGCATAGTTGTGACAATCGACTCTATTTGTCTCTGCTGCTACTTTACTATTATATTACTTTTATAGTAAGTTTGACAGTTCTGGGAGCTCCAACAAATACCAAATTATGAATAATCAGAGGCAGAGATAAATGATTGTGAATTATATCAGTATGATTTCAGCTTGTGTGGTTTAATGAGGGAAGTAACAGATGAGGATTGCTGAGACTGGTGTCCATATCAGGCAGCAAAGAAACTCACTGGGTGATCTTGAGAGCCAGTCACTCTTTCTTGACCTAGCATCCCAAGGATAATTCATTTGTCATAAATAAAATAATCAACAATGGCTGAGGAATAATATTTATAAACCTGTCGTCCCACTGAGATGATACAGAAAAGAAATGTGAGCATTTTGTGTCTGATGTTTCAGAATCAAAGATGATTCTTCTTCAAGTGATGAAGATCACCGAACTAAAAGTGAAACCACCCACCTTCCACTGTTGTCCGGAATAGGTTATAAAAAGAGCCTTCGGCTCAGCTCAGAACAGCTGGTAAGTAACATTTGTCATCAGGATTCTGCCCCATTATCATCATGCAGAATCCAGACAACGAGGGAGTTCCCAGTAAAGGATATCCTCAGGTATCACTTGCTTACAAAAGAAGAAGAGGTCATTGATTGGTAGTCCAGCTGGCCCCGTTATGCCCATGGTAGTGGGAAAGGAATCCTGTTAATTGAACTGTAACAGAATAAAACAGTCAAATGACATCCATTAGGAATGGAGTAAAAGGGAACAAACTGACAGGTTGAGAAAAATCAGTAAAATGTACCGGACCATGAACACATACATTTCTTTTTCTGTCTATGGAGATTCTCAGTCATCCAGGTCATGGCTGTCCCAAATGTAGTGTTCAAAAGGCAGCTGGACTTCCTTGGTTTTTTTCTTTGAAAACCTTTCACTTCTCATCCAAGAAGCTTTTTCAGTTCTGAAGAAGTTTCTCGGATGAGAAACAAAACATTTTCAAGGAAAAAAATCCAAGTCCAGCTGCCTTTTGAACAGCACTTTTGGGGTTTCTTTCTCTTGGTCCTGGGAATTTGTTTTCTTCTTCTTTGGGGTATGCATCAACATATCTTTCTTCTGGTGACATATCTTTGCTGTGGTGTAGAGCCTGTTTGCCTTCTTGAAAGAAAGCACACTGGTTTCTAGTGGCTGAGGTGCCAGCTTCAAAGATGCCACTTTGATTTTGGCAAAAATATGTTCTGTCAATGAGCCATGGGCCCTTCTGCCTTTACCAAGTTATTAACAGATTTTGTGTAGTCACAATGCCAAAAATTGGCACCTGAATTGGCACTCTGAGGGACCATCTTGGAATCTTTTGCTGCCTTGTGAAGCAAAATCTGGAATTTAGAACAGAATTCTTTATTGGCCAAATGTGATTGGACACACAAGGAATATGACTCCAGTGCATAAGTTCTCAGTGTGCGTGCAAGCAACAAGTGATAAATCATGATCATAATCATAAATAATTTTGGCCGATCTGAATAATTTTTGTAAAAGAAGGAAAGAGAAGCTGAGTATTTGCACTGTAATTCTGACTGACAGGAAGAGATTCTTGATTGTTGGTGGACATGGGGCATAATTTTCAGAAAGAAGGAGTCCAGTTTGAGTCTTCCATCTTTTTGGCTAAGGAGACTTCTTTGATAACATCATTTCATTCTTTAAGCTCAGCATTGAATATAAGCAAAGGAGGCATCTTGCTTTAACCAAAGTTGGTGTTTAAGTAAGTGTCTCTAAAATGTTGTTGGAAAAGCCTAACTTGATTACTATCAGCATATGCCAAAGTTACCTATAGCATCAATGAAGTTTTCCTGAGGGATTTTATCTATCATGGCTTTGTACACTAGTGGACTTTCCCCTTGTAGGTTCTTTTAAGGCCTTATCAAAATAATTCATTTGTTGGTGCAGAATGAAATATTTTCCTAACATTAAGTTTTGACCATAAATTGTTAGCTTGGAAACTGTAGATAAAATTGCAGCTTCATTTGAAATACAATTCCACATATATTTCCTTCAAAGTAAGTTTAAATTCTAGACTTTATTTTTTTTGACAGAAAAATCTCAACCTTAAAAATGGTCCCAATGATGTCACTTTTAGTGTCACAACACAATATCAAGGAACATGTCGCTGTGAAGGCACCATTTATTTGTGGAACTGGGATGACAAAGTCATTATTTCTGACATTGATGGCACCATCACAAGGTGAGTTTTTAGCCAGACACAGAATGGAATGTTTCTGTTCAGGGAATACTATGTTCTGCTCTCTCTGACAAGACAAACCAACAGTGATATTTTTATTTTAAAATGAACAGCAAATATTAAAAGGTTGGCTGTTTCATGATTTTTGATAGAGAAACAAACATTAAAGATTTCCTTTGAAGTGTCCCGTCTGTGTGGTGTGGTGGACTCATGTATATTCATTTTACTTAGGGATCAAACTACTCCAAGCAGCACATTGATGGCACAGTCTGTGCTTTACAGCATATAAAAGCACTTGGCCATTGTCAAACATCAGACAAAGTGGGGATGCCAGCTCTTTGCTTCTGTTATGTGATACAAGAGTGACACAAAGAAGTAATAGTGGCTTTTTGCCAATCTGGCTGAAGTGATAGGAGAATGTGTTTTCCTCTTCTTTTATGTGCCAGACAGTGGCCAGCTGCAGGACATACTTATCCTAAGAGTGAAATGTTGCAGGAGGTGCAGGTAGAGTTTCTTGGTCTTTCACAGCCCAGGAAATCAGTGGTTGCAGTTCTTCTACATCTTCTCATTTGGTTTGTTTATTTTTAGTATTCATTTTAAAACATTCTTTAATCATTCCTGTGCATTCTTTCATTGCTGAAGTCAGAGCTCTGATTTTTTTTCCTTTTATCATGCTAAGCTATATAGGGTCATTGAATTAAGCACAACTGGCTGAATTGACGTGGTCATGGTTTATAAATGGCAGTGAATAGGTTTATACAACATGCAAAAAAACAAAAAATCCCCTCCCTCATGCCAAAATTTAGCATGACATATGTGGGAAGTGTCAAGAATTGCTGCTTTTTATAGCAGGTCTAATAATGATTTTTAAAATCTACATTAACCTTAACTTTGTCGTACTGCAGTTATCCATGCCACCCAAATCTCAGGCTGTGTGATTGTAACTCCAAAAACCTTCTGCTTTTCAGCAGCACCCACTCTTTCATCCAAACAAACAAAAATTGCAAAAAATAGTTTCTTCTTCTTTTTTGTACTTTGCAACACCTTATATTTAATTTGTATTTTACCCCCTCTGTCACACAAATTTAGTTTTATTCTTCTAGATTGTTTAAACAGTGTATCAGTTGTCAAAAGTGATGTTTTGGTTTGCCTGACACAAAAACAATGTTCTAGGCAAAACATTCATCTTAATAACATAAATTCTCCTCAGCAATAACAATTGTAGTTTGCTTCATGTTAACATATCTTTTCTAACATTCTATGTCTCAACATAGTTATTTTGAAATAATATATAACCCATATTTGTCCCATGATGACAAATATTTTATCTTCTTCTGAATTTTAAAACCTTTTATTCATCAATTCTGCTTTATCTTGTATTTTCATATTTTTCATTACTATCTTTTGCTTCTGTTTAATCCTGCTAATGTTAAATCCTACTAATGCATCAAATTCTGTGTCAGTATTGACGTGTCATACTGAGACTAAGGAGTAGACACAAACCCAAGTTGTGCCCTAAACATCTTTGTTGCTGTTAGAACAAAAGAAGCATTTGATGGATGTTTAATAGTAAGCCAACACAAATGGCTAACTTATTGTGAGTTATTAGAATTCTCTCAGGGGAAATGTAAAATAAAATCAGAAGAAGAACTAGTGATAGAGGGATATACTTATCATTTTTTTATTTATAATTATTATAAAGTTTAAACTAGACAGAATTCATGGTTCTGAACATTGTAGGACTGAGTTTGAAATATTATGTACAAATAGGAACATGTAATTGCTAAAATATTTAAACATCTATTGAAATATGAAAGTGAAAGAGTAAAGTGGCTCAAAATAACTGCTGCGTCTAATATATAATTTAGTCAAGGAAGGATTTTGGTGATAATACAATTACCAAGTCAATAGGGTCAACATTAGAATATTTCCAACACCTCCATTGTAAAGTGAAAATAATTGTTTGAAAAGGAAAAAATAAATAAATGATATTTCTAAATATATTTCTGCATTTCTAGAGATCATTACAGTAATTGTGCCGACCAACAAGTATATAAATGTTAACTGCCAAATGTATTTTTTGTATTCCACAAATACAGCTTGTTATTGTATATTTCTTCTTGGTTTCAAATATCTTCTGTTTCTTTAGATCAGATACTTTAGGTCATATTCTACCTACCCTTGGCAAGGACTGGACACATCAAGGCATTGCTAAATTGTATCACAATGTGAGCCAGTAAGTATATTAACTATTATGCAAAATCACTTCTTCTTCCTTTATCAGCAGTTTCCATTGCATATGAGTTGGCATATAAAAATAAATGCCAATTATTGAGCTAGGAATATTTCAAACATTGAGAATTGAGCACCCATCCTTAAGGACAGTGAGGCAGCTTTGGAATGATAAGTAGCATGGCTGTGTAACAGCTCTTATCATTTTTGCCCTCTCCTGGAATAAAGTTTGATTCTTAAAGACCCTGAATGTACTCTTCCAGAAAACATAGTGTAGCATAGTAGGTCTCAAACTTGGCAACTCTTAAGACTTGTGGATTTCAATTTCCAGAGTTATTCAGCCAGCCATGCTGACTAGGAAATTCTGGGAGTTGAAGTCCACAAGTCTTGAAGGATTAGCATAAGTTTCAATGGCCCACTCAACCTGCCTAAGAGCCCTTTTTTTCTCTCCTCCTTTAATGCATATGCAGAATTCATGGATGTGAACTGTTAAATTTTTTTGCATACTTGTATTTGGACCTGTATACCTTTTGGGGTATACAGGTAGTCCTCAATTTACAGCCATAATTGTAACCTGAATTTCCGAATTGCTAAACAAAGGTGGTTAAGCAAATCTGGCTTCCCCCACTGACTTTGCTTGTTGGAATCTGGCTGGGAAGGTCACAGATGGCTATCACCTGACCCTAGGATATTGCGACCATTGTAAATGCATAGTGGTTGCCATGTGCCCAAATTTTAATCATGTGACTGTGGCGATCATAAATGCAAGGACTAATTCACAACTCACTTTTTTTTCAGTGTTGTAACATCAGGCTCAAATAACCACAAGCATCCATTGAGTTCAAAGCACAGAAGAATGTTATTGCTTCGTCTAACATAAGAATCTAGTCAACTAATGGTCAAAGTTAAATTGGCATTAGATAAGAGTCAATGGAAATCATTTGGGTTGGGGTGGGACTGTACTTGGATCTCTTGTGGAAATTCAATGACTCCAAATGATGACACATTTAATCTCACCTTCCAGCCCAGGTTTCTCCTACATGTAACTTAGAATGATTGCTAAATGAACGGTTAAAGGAAAAAGACTACCCATATATATTAGGGGGCGTGCATAAGCACACCAAAACGTGCCTACTGTCCCTGTCCTATTGTTTCTTTTTTTTCTGATTCGTATCCATTTCATGTATTCATAACATGTATTTTTACTTATACCTGTTATCTAATAATTGTTTGACAAAATAAATAAATAAATAAATAAAAACATACATACATACATACATACATACATACATACATACATACATACATAAATATATTTGTCTATATCTAGCCAAGATTCATGGGGAGAACTTGATGTGTATGAAGGCCAACACCAGCTAAAGAACTGGCAGTTGTGGTTTCACATTGCTGCATACATAATAATAATAATAATCCCTGTAGGTTGCAAAAACAATTTCAATAAATGTGTGATGATGATGATGGTCTGTTTTTTCCTCTTTAAAATCACAGAAATGGATACAAGTTCCTGTACTGTTCAGCCCGTGCTATTGGGATGGCAGATATGACTCGAGGTTACTTGCATTGGGTGAACGAGCGGGGAACAGTATTACCACAAGGGCCTGTGCTATTGAGTCCCAGCAGTTTGTTCTCAGCTTTTCACAGGTATTCTCAGCTTTTCACTTGGTTCTTGTAACCCTAGCACAATGTATCTCAATCTTGGCCTTTGTAAGAAGTGTGTGGTAACCCTAAGGCCTCAAAGATGGCCTCATTATCCATCTCAAAGATGGGCGCATTATTTGGAATGCTAACAGTGTGGATATCAATTCTGACTGAGGAATTCTGGTAGTTGAAGCTCACACTCCTTAAAAGGGCCACGGCTGAGAAACATTGTTATAAACAGGGTGTAGCTTTTTCCATCACTAAAATGGTTCAGGGGTTAGATCTATTACACAATAAGATTAAGGTGTCAACAGTTATATACTATTGCAAAGGTATCATATACTTGTGTAGCGAGGCCACGAAATGTCATAGTAAAACATATTATTGTCCTGTAATGCACATTGTTGCAATCAGTATTTATGGATCAGCTCTAGTGAAAGGTAATTATGTGATCCTGATGAAAAAACAGTGAGGTTTAAGCTATTTTTGGCAGAAATATAAATGTATGGATTTGAGACCTTAGCCTTATGCACAAAATTGTGTGGGAAATGTTTAAAAGCAGAGTATTTTCCTCACTAAATATATTCTTAATCCACTTGCTTCTTATTTGCATTGAATAAAAATAAACTAAAAGATAAACATTTGATCTTTATATTTCTAAAATACAGCAGATTGGAAAACTTTTCCTTTCTGATTTGATGTTATTGTCCATTGAGGGAATCTGATAATCATAAAATAATTATAAGGCCAATATATTAATCAGTAAGTATACAATTTTTTTTGAAGACTGAAATTTTATTCAAATGAACCACAGCTCCCATATTGCCTAAATCAGCAGGCTTATAGCAATGCAATTGGCCTGTTTCGTGTACATAGAATGAGTCTTCATGTTTAATCTTAGACAGTCCTATGGACTATAAAAAATTTCTGAAAACCTTGAGAGATTAGTTGGAAGTCTTCATCAAGTGAAAGTGTTCACATACCTGAAAGAAATATATATATTGTGTACCGTTTATACATAAAGCATTATCATCTAATATTTGACCTTATTTTATTTATACCTAATTTTATTTGCTTCTTTTATTTCAGGGAAGTGATAGAGAAGAAGCCAGAGAAATTTAAAGTTCAGTGTTTAACAGACATAAAAAACTTATTTCATCCTAACACAGAACCTTTTTATGCTGCCTTTGGCAACAGGCCTGCTGTAAGTACTAATTGTGATGATAATTCCCAAAGAGTTCTTCCACAGAAACATTGACACTGCAGGATTCATTTTTCAGTTCAGAAAAGTATTATCAGGATTCTGCTAAACTTCAACACCCACCGCCTCAGTTGGCCATGCTGACTGGGGCCATTTGGGTCTGTTCTTGACTACCCCAGACCCCTGATCTGGTTTAGAAGGATGCCACCATTGGTGGCATCAAAAGCTGCTATCAGTGCTATATATTGGTTTGAGACAAGATGAAAAGGAGCCCAGAGAACCTGTTTCCTCCAGAAATGCCCACTGAAACTGCAGTCTTGTTGTATTGCAATGGCTTTTTGAGGAGGAATTAAACCATCTCCTTCAGAGTCAATAGAAATATCTCTTCTCTCAAAGATGAGTTCACCACTACATAGATCCAACCATACCACCTCCTGGGAGACCTTGACCAACTAGAATGGACATAGATCTGAAACACAGGTGGTCATACTTACACACACACACACACACACACACAAAAAAAAAACCCTGTCTCTTATCTCAGGACTAACAGCTTGAAACCTTTCCTAGATTATGTAACTAGGCTGCCTCAATCACCTGCAAAGGACTTGCATGGGTGACATCCAGCTCAAAGTGGATCAGATAATGAGACTAGTCCTCAGTGACTTTGTAGTATCCCACTGGTCCCCACTGGTCTCTCCCTGCCTTGGTATAATTGAATTAGCTTAAATCTGCAGATGGGCAATCAGGAAACAAAATAACAGCAGAGAAATGCATACACTGCACTTATCTTCCCAAGGTAATCCTTAACAAAGGTATCTTAAGCCCATGTCACACTGCACCAATGGATGGAAAGAGGGATGTAAAACGGAGAGAAACACTTGCCATCCGTTGGTTAACGTGATTCATCCATTCTGTACTCTCTGCCTCCGTTTTTCATCCTCTCTATCCGTCCAGCATCCGTCGACTGAGGTTCCATCCGCTCAAAAAGTTTTGAGCTGCTCAAAACTTTTTGAGGGGAAAATGTATCCAACGCGTCCATTCTGCATCCGCTACGCATACGGGGAACATCCGTTCTATATCCGTCATCATCCATTACGCATCCGCTATATCTGCTAGGCATCCGCTGCGCATCCGTACAACTCAAATCCGCTCCAGCGGAAAGCGGACACAGGGAGGAAGCAAAACGGATGCGGAACAGACATGCAACGTTAGTAGCACAGACGGAGAAAGGATGAAAGCAGATGCAGCTCGCAAAGAAAGCATTTAAAACGGAAAAAACGTTTGCAGAAAGGACCTATCTTGGATATTAAGGATGTCTACAGGATGCCTAGAGGATGCAAAAGGACACATAGTGGAAAACCAATATTGCCTATAAAAAGGGGGAAGAACTCACCTGGATCTCACTTTCAGTCCAGCACCCCTGCTGTGCAGACCTCTGCAGCCTTCATCTGGCTCTTGCTCTTCCACAGCATCCATTGATGTCCACCATGGATCGTAACAATCTCCTTTTGGTAGCCACCATCGTTCCGCAACAGTGTGAAGCCATCTACAGGCTCTTTCAACTTTTCTACGGGAAGAAAAGGAGGTGGCCAAGAAGTGTCTGGGTCCAAAGATGGATCGGGAGAAGAGCAGAGTACGGACTGTACAACAAGCTGATGGTGGAGCTGAGGAACGAAGACCTTCGTGCATTCCAGAACTTCATGAGGATGTCTCCAGCCATGTTTGATGAAGTTGTGGAGCAGCTGAGACCCAGGTTGACCAAGGCAAACACCAACTTCCGGCCCAGCCTGGACCCTGGGCTCAAGGTGGCACTGACTCTGCGCCACCTGGCCTCCGGGACCACCTACAGGAGCATGCAGTATGGCTGGAGGGTGCCACACAACACCATCAGCATTGTGGTCAGAGAAGTGGTGCAAGCCATCATCGAAGAATACCTGGAGGAGCTCCTCCAGTGCCCCTCCACTGAAGAAGGATGGAAGAAAGTTGCAGAGCAGTGGTATCAGAAGTGGAACTTCCCCCACACCGTTGGAGCCATAGATGGGAAGCACGTGGCCTGCAAATCTCCAGCCAAGTCGGCGTCCACTTATTTCAACTACAAGGGCTTATTCAGCATCATCCTCTTCACCATGGTCGATGCTGACTACAAGTTCATGTACATCGATGCTTCAGGCAACGGGTCATCTTCAGATGCCCAGGTATACAACGCCAGTGACCTCAAGGAGAGGCTGGAACGCAACCTCATCATGGGCTTTCCAGATCCAGACCCCCTGCCCAACGACACGCAAGATGTGCCCTACTTCATCATGTGGAATGACGCCTTCTCCCTCAGAACCTACCTCATGAAGCCCAACACCTCCAGATGCCTCACCCGTGAAGAGAGGATCTTCAACTACAGGCTGTCCAGGGCAAGGCAGGTGGTGGAGAACGCCTTTGGCATCCTGGCCAACAGGTTCCAGGTACTTCTCACCACCATGTAGCATCGCCCACAGACCGTGAGGAACATCGTGGAAGCTTGCTGCATCCTGCGCACTTGCTACCCAGTCTTGCAGAACAGGCTCGTGGACCTCCAACAAGGCAATGGGGACCTGGAGCCTGGGGAATGGAGGCAAGGGCGAAACCTGATAGACACTGTGGATGTGCAAGGCCCCAACAGAGCTTCACGTGAAGGGAAGAAGCAGCGCAACCTCCTGAGACACTGGTGCAACTCCCCAGCTGGAGCAGTGGAGTGGCAAGACAGGATGATAGATGATTAATGGATGCTTCTTTCAGCCTGTCTCATCACACTGATGAGATTGGGCCATGTATGTTGGGTGGGCCTACAATGAACAGGGCATTTAATAAAGAGTTTTGTTTATGTTCACATGTGTGGATGATTGATTACATTATTATTGATAATAAAGGGCCATAGGTGTGGCAGCTGGGAGGGTGGACCATACAGTCCCACTATGCTTGCACTGGATGGTTATCTATCCCACAGGTATTACCCATCCAACAGGTATCCCTGCCCATCCCACTGCTATCCTTACCCATCCCACAAGCATGCAAAGGCTTAAAACATTTCTAAAAGTTTCAACCAAGACTTTATTTAATAAAATAAATGAAGCAAGTATGTGAAGCAAAGATAATCTTTATTAATAACAAGCTGTAAAAGAAAAATGACCCAAGTCAAGTGTCCAAAGCAAAAATAAAGTCAACAGGTAGCCACCCAGTCTCTGGCACTCTTCTTGGTCACTCGGAGGCGTGCCCAGTCTCAGGGGTGAAGGATCCAGGTGCTGTGGAGGTGGCTGCTGCTGGAGTGCTGGTCTGAAGCACCACTGGGGTGCCTGGCCCCGAGAGGACAACAGGGGACGGTGTGTTAAGGAAGCTCTCAGACAGCTGGCTCAGCCCTGTGATGTTGAGAGCCCCTTACTCCATGACATGGGGTGTCAGCCACAATACCGATGACAGATGTACTGAGGCCAGGCTTGGCTGTGGGGTGGAGGAAGGAGCAGTGTAGTGGGGCTGTCTGGTCTGTAGCTGGGTGAGGACTGGCATGGGTGGCATCGGTGGTGTCGGTGGCATCAGTGGCACCGGTGGCATCTAATGTACCTGTCCCTGGACTGGGAAGGGCTGCCTGTGCTGCTGGACCTCCTGGTAGCCATAGCCTTGGTTGGGTAGGGCCTGTGGAAAGCCTTGGAAGGGCAGTGACATCACCTGGGGTGGAGGAGCAGGCCTGGACTGGGTGGGAGCAGGTTCATCTTGGTCTCGAGGGTTGTGAAGAAGATCGGTGATCCTGTCCTTCACCACCTGGTACTGGGGTTCCGACATGTTCATGAGGGTCTGGTTGACATAGGTGAGGAAGGGCTTGCGGTTGGAGGATGGGGCGTCAGTGTGTACCAGCTGAGAGAGGAGATCTACACTGCTCCTGATGGTGTCTCTTATCTCCAGCAGGACAGTGTGGCTCTGCCCCTCCGGTTTGCCTCTCTGCCTTTCTGTGGAGCAGGGGGTGGATGCGGGTTGGGCTGTGATGGAAATGCCGTCTCCTTTCTCCCACTGCATCAGGGGGTCCTCCACGCGCTCCGCCACGGGTAGTACAGCTGTCGGGGAGGTCTCCATCGTGGCACGCTCCACAGATACCTGCCAGGACACAGGAGCTGGCTCTTTGACAGAAGAGGACTGGCTCTCCGCAGGCTGCCTGAGAGAGAGGGTTGTGATAGGGGCTGCTCCTCGGTGGCGGATCTCACCCTCCAAGAAGCTGCACTTGGCCATGACGTAGTTCTCTCTGTCCGTCAGCTTGACCGTGGCCTGGCCAGATTTCTTGAGGTGCAGCTTCCCGTACCAGGTGTGCATGTGCTTCCACCAGCCGAGGAGGACCTCCGAAGTGTAGCCCAGGCTCTCCGCCTTCTCTCTCCAAGCAGCCTGCTTCCTTTTGGTGTCTCGATAGAGCCTGTGTCCCTTCCGCCATAGATACTCGTTCTCCCTCAGCCACTCCAGCACCTCCTCCTCATGTTCCTCTTCTATGTTGTATTGCCTCCTCTCCTGTTCACGCGTCTGCCTCTTCCTCCCTTTGGCAGGGCCATATGTGCCCTCATGAGAGGGGCGTCGAGGTTGTAGGGGCTGCTCCTCCACACCACCACCACCACCAGCAGCAGCAACAACAGTAGCAGCAAAAGCAGGACCAGCAGCACCAACAGCACCAGGTGCAGGACCAGGAGCACCAGCAGCACCAGGAGCATCCAGCAGCACCAGCAGGACCAGGAGCAGCGCCAGCAGAGTAAGCACCAGCAGAAGCACCAGCACCAGGAGCAGCACCAGCAGAGTAAGCACCAGCAGAAGCACCAGCACCAGGAGCAGCGCCAGCAGAGTAAGCACCAGCAGAAGCACCACCTCCAGAAGCAGCATCAGCAGAAGCACCACCTCCAGAAGCAGCATCAGCAGAACCCCCAGCACCAGAAGATCGAGCCCGGCCAGCAGAAGCCCCAGCAGAAGCAGAGTCAGGGCCAGGGGGTGGGAGGGTGGCCCTGTCCCTCTTGCCAGGGCTGGCAGCAGATGGCAGAGGCTTCCGTTTCTTCCCCATGGTTGTTGGGTTGCTGGCTGGCTGGCTGGCTGGCTGGCTGGAGAGCTGTGTCTGGAAGCAGGTCTTTCCTCTGAATGGTGACCTGCTTGGGAGCTGCTTCCCTTTATATCCGCGGGGCTGACGCAATGCATCCTCCCCGCATGCGCAGTGAACGCTAGGCTTCTGCTAGGCATCCGCTAGGCTTCTGCTCTGCATCCACTTCATCTGCTCGGCTTCCGCTCTGCATCCGCTTCATCCGCTCGGTGTCCGCTCTACATCCGCTCTTTCCATTCCGCGTCTGCTTTGCTGCACTCTCCCGGAAGCCTTGCGGATGTGCCATCCGCTCCCATCCGTTTCCATCCGCTAGGCTTCCATGGAGCATCCGCTTTCCATCCGCCCTACGTCCTCCCCCCGTCCATTCCTTTCCGTGTTGTCCGCTCTGGTTATGCAAATTTTTGCCCCTTTTGAGAGCGGATAACAACGGATGGAACATTTTTCTCGTCTGCTGTGTCCTGTTTACAAACATTTTGCATCTGTCAGCCAGTGTGACAGGGCCTTTATCTGTGCTTAGATAACCCTTTCTATATCGCTTCCATTCCCGAGGCAGCCAGATCAAACATTCACTGAATGTTTGTGAAACTCTGCCATTCCTTTTTAATGGTGATAATGACCAGAAAGTTTTTTTTTAATTGTTTGAAAACAATGGTTGCAATTCATTTCTGTGTTATCACTGTGAAAGCTACCATCCCAGAACTTCAGACCCAGAACTTTAGATCAAGTTCTTGGAATATATATTTTGTAATTTAAAATTGATGAACAAAAACTATTTGTGGCTTATTTTAATGAGATTCATATATTTTTGTTATTTTATTCAGGATGTGTACTCATACAAGCAAGTTGGAGTTTCATTAAACAGAATATTCACTGTTAATCCAAAAGGAGAACTAATTCAAGAACATGCTAAGACCAACATTTCATCGTGAGTATCTTTCGGCTGCTTATGTAGTGCTGATTTTTTTCCTTAAGTCCTAGATGCTGGAAGTTACAACATGAATTAAATGGAAATAAAATTTCAGCAATATGATGTGTATTCCCAACATTTACTTTGGTTGAGTAGAGATTAACATCAAAAAGTAGGAGTCAACATGTTCTTTATTTAAACAATCTCTTTATTAAAGGACCTACACATTTGGTTAAAATATAGACTTGCAGTGATTTAAAAATGCACTCTTAAGAATTCAATAAGGTTGTATTTGTGCATACAACAGAATAATCAAGTAAAGATTTATAAAAAAGAATGACTGAGTCCGGTTGTAGGTACAATCCATTAACAACTTTTCTCCTTTCCAAACTTTTGTTTTCAGCTGCCTCATAAGCTGTCTATTTGTCTACACTGGTGGTTATGTTTGATAGGTTTTCTGAAGTTGAAATTGAGGTGGGAAAAACTATTTGGAAGTGATTATAGAGGGAAATGTAACACTTTGCTACAGATGGAGTTTTCCCAGGGGTTAATAAATTTGATTAGGAAAAATAAGATCTTGTTGCTTTCACCTGGATCTCTATCCTGCTCTTTCCAATCGGTGAAATCCAAAGATCAGGATAATTTCAGTTTGACCATTGAAAGGCTTACTCTTAAAAATACCTCAAATGTTTACCTGTTCATTTCTGTAAGCTGCAGGATATGCTTTTGTAGCTGTTTTTACTTTAGTGTGTTTTGTAAATCTATTGTGGCTTATTTTCTTACAAGTCTTTTGGTACCAGACTGACTAACTGCGGTTTACAAATCTTTAGCAGCATCCCAACACTTCACTTCCTAGCAGCGTTTTAGAAAAATCACACCACTGCACCTAATATTCAGAAATAAGTTAAAAGGCTGTAGGGATGTTATGTTTTTCTAATTATTTTGCCCAAGTTGTGTTCATGCAATTCATCACATCAGTAATATATTTTATAATGTTTTGATGTTTACCTTTTTACTGTTTTATAAGTTGTCCAAAGTTGCCTTATTGGTGAGAAGGGCAGCATGTAAACTAAACAAATAAATAAAATAGTTCAGATAATATATCAGATATTTCTTTCTCTCCCCCTCCTCCATTCTTACTCCCCCATTCTCTTCCTCCCCATCCTCCATTCTCTCTCCTCACAGGTATGTGAGACTTTGTGAAGTGGTGGATCATGTATTTCCCTTGCTGAAAAGAAGGCATTCTTCAGACTTCCCCTGTTCTGACACCTACAGTCAGTTCACATACTGGAGGGAGCCACTGCCACCTTTTGAAAATCAAGATATTCATTCTAGTTTGCCATAGCTCTTTTGAAACATCTTGGCGGCATCTCAACATCTCAGCTCTTCTGTGCTTCAGTTGTTCAACTGGATTTTGCGCCTCAAAACAAAATTGGGGATGAAGTGGTTTTAAAAAAAAATCAGTTCTGAAATTACCTTTGTTCTTTAAAAACATTTCTGAACATCCAGCTCTTCACCAGCATAATGCTTAAAAGAGGTACCCAATGCCATGTATTCTTTTGAAAGGGACAGTTCCGAATGCTGTGGTAGTGGGAATATCAAAGTCCTTTATGGTCTTCAGTGTTTTCCATGTGAGCTTTGAAAGCGCAGTGGTGTGTTTGCCTCTTGAAGCATAACCGGCGCCATTCCATCCCCTACTTCTCAGGTAGAGGAAGAGGAAACAACTCTAAGCCTCTGAGGTGTAACCCATATATTTTCTAAGTTCCCTGCCCTCCCCAAAAGTGGCCATCACTGAAATATGTTGAGATCAAGTGAACAAAATTCAGTCAATCGAGAAGCTTAAAACAGCATGGCTGTGATCACAAGCACTGTACTAGTTTTTATTGCTAACGGTGTGATTCTGACCTCCAATTCTGTCAATATTGCCAAATTGTTCTTTCAATTTCATTATTACGATGAAAATCTTTTTTTTTTTAAGGAATTGAATGCACTTCGATTATCATTTGCATGCAACTAGTTGGCTCTATTAAGCTTAGGCCATATTTTACCAAACCAAACCTTGAGCCTGCTACCATTACCATACACTGTGTTTTGTCTTAATCTTGCTGGAAGGTTTGGACCCGCCAGAGGACCTGCTAGAGTTTACTACTATGACATACACTTGTCAAATAGGGTGTCTTAGAAAGGATATTTGGCAGTGGAGTCCTCTTCCTTTCCTGGTTTCTTTTCCATGAAGAGCGATGCCATTTAAATAGAAGTGTGCTCTTTCCATTTTATATAATAATTATACGCAAAGGTTTCTGCTTCCAATTGCAAGGGAAACATGTCTGGAAGTATTTTAGTGAACTTTCTTGAATTGCTTTGTTGCTGATTCAGCATATTTTATTTGCACTACGTGAATTAGATGTGAAGTGTGAAGGAGTTGGCTGATTTTAAAACCTTTGAAGATTTATCTTTGGGTATTTTTCTTTTTATTTTACCACACAATTTTGAGATTAATATGATTTGGGGTGTCCTGCATTATAGACAGCCATTACTGAGAGTTTTTTCTTTATATTTCATTTTTTTCTTGATGCAATTAGGAGAAATCATTATCTTCCTTTTTTTTTTTACATTTGACAGTCCTGAGATTCAATATTATAATGAATATTTTAGATTGCTTTTGAGCTGCTTTTTACAAGTTGCTGGCCTTCTTTAAAATGCAGATTTCCATTGTTTATACTGTAGAATATCAAATCTTTTTTTAAAAAAGAAAATCCTTTTATTAAACTATTTCCTTTTAATATTTATTGGGAGGTTTCTTGGTAATCAGTTTAAGACTAGACATAAAGGCAACAGTAAGTGTTTTTTAAAGTTAGAGACTGGGCAAAGTTAATGCTGTTGAGATGATTGGAACATATGTTAAAATATCTTTCTCACTGTGTTGCAATGTCATTTTAGTACTTTTCTCTTGCTGATCTCTGAGTAAATAATACCCCTTAGAAGAAATGGTTTGGAATCCTTCTTATATGAATATTAGACATACTTTGTTTACCATTATATAGATTCTGCTTCTTTTAAAAGGGAACCTAGAATTCTGTCTATTTGTGTTTTCATAATTGCACTCAAGCAGCTGCCAAATATAGTGGCCAAATCCAGCTAAAGTTCATTATATAAAGTTAAATTACTTTCACTAACTTGACCTAGATGGCTTCCCATAAATAATGACTTGGAAGTCCCAATAAAGTCATTGGGCTTAACTTTTGGAAAAAAAATATAATGGATTGCTGTGTTAGTAACCTCTGCCTTTAACTGGATTTAGGATCCAAAGCTGCAAGCCAATTTTAAGTAAGGAAATTCATTTGCCATTAAATCAGTGGTGCTTTTACCGCTGCTAGTGAAAGTTACATTCAGTATCATAGCTTGTCAGTCTTTAATGAATTAATTTCACACTGGCTCCGACAGTGCACAGTCCACGGAATAATTATCCCGTTAGATTTATGCTGCAACTGATACAGCTAATCAGAAATAAGCCCCATCAGTACAGTTGGATTCCATCATATGTTAATTGTGTCTAAAATTTGCAATTTTAATCCCGTAAGACAGCCCACATGATTAAATTGTATGTTGTAGATTATGTTCTCAATTTACAATCTTTGGACTGAAGATTGATTCAAATCAGGATTGTCGGTGACCATAGCCATGGCCCAGCTAGAAATTGGTTTTAGGTTCTCATTTAATTCCTTCTGTGCTGTTAATATTTTTATGAATAGACCACCCTTTCTGAAGCAATGTCACTGTTTCCTCTGATTACTGTTCTCAGCAGTCCAAAGCAGCATATGTTAAATAAATAAAGTAAAACCAAAACTGCTCAACCCCTAAAGCCACTTGGCTTGATAGGGAAGGAGAAATGGAGTTGAGATTTGAATCCATTTCTCTCTTTCAAACTCTCTGGTTCAGCTTTTTGAAAAAAAACCCTTCCATCTCTAAAGCCCAAGTGGTTAAAATTAAAGGGGAATTATGTGCGCACAGCCAAATGTTGTTGTTGTTTTGTTTCAACAAGCACAGAAGCGTGCTCTTTTGTATTCCATTAGATGAATTAGGGAAGTGGCCCCCAACCTTTTGGCCCCCAAGGACCGGTTGCGTGGAGAGAGGTTTTTCCGTGGACCAGAGGAGACATGGTTTTGCATGCTGCCTGCATCCTGCGGATGGGGCTTTGCTTATTTGCGCGGCCCGGTTAATGACATGCCATGGACCGGTGTAGGTCTACAGATAGGGGATCCCTGAACTAGATCACACATTCCATTTCATTCCCTTGAACAGGATTTTGTCATTTTCCTAGTCTGTGTCATCCTGTATGCTTTAAGTAGTACAATTGGATACCATATCTTCATGGGATTAGTAAAGTCCCTCCAATTATTTCTGAATGTACATTGATTCCTACATATGGGCAATATCACGGGTACATAAAGAAATACAGGTACTGATCCAAAACCAGCATAATTTTAAGGTCTTTAATGTTATGAAATTACTAGTTGAGCAACATAAAATCTACTTCTCAGGTCCAAGAACACTATTATGGATTGAGCAACATTTGACAAACTCCAAAGTCTAGCATGGGGAGCAGAAAGCCATGGAAAAACATGTTTCGATATTATCACCTTTGGGGCATGTATATTTATTGCAGAATGTTTCTCTTGCTTATTCAGCTCTTACACACATTGCAGCCAGAATGTGTTTTGCCATTTAGAATTTGTATGTGATTTCTCAGATCAAAACATGCACGATCCAACTAAGGTAACACAATAATGTTGTATAGCCCCTGGAATCTTGCTTCTGCCCAGTCCTATTTAAACAGATTTCATTCCTATTTACTTAAATTACAAAAACACAGCTAGAATTCACTACTTGGTAAATGCAGATTATTTCCTTATTCCAGTTTTTAAAGGAGGAAAATGCTGCCTTATAAAACAGGATTCATATTAGGGAATTATTCATAAACCAACAGGAAATATTTTCAGGAATTGGACTGTGTCACCAAGGCTAAACTGAGATTTTTTGGATGGGCCTGTCATGATCACCCCACAATGGAACTCTACTGCGATAATACATGAGGAAACTCTGGATTTATTTAAGAAAATGTGAATTCACTTGAGAAAGCTTGGTAAATTTATTTTGTTCTTGTTTGCTGATTTTTAACGTGCCTGGCAACAAATTTATTTTTTAAAAACTTGCCTAAGCTTTATTAGAAATGCTATTGTAGTCCTGAATGTAGTTCCTGGGAGGATTGCAGATTATATTTATGGCATTGGTTGGGGAGGAATATTTTTTAAAGCTTTATTGTTAAAAACTTAAAATTAGCTGCACGTACGGTTCCTAAATATTTTTTAATTTGGCCAGGTAGTTCTGCATAAATTAAAATGGCATTGTTGAATTTGCACAATAAATATGATGAATTAATTCTTTCTGTGAAAGAAAAAAAAATGACCCTCTTCTGGTGTATTGATGGTTTTCTGTTACAGGAAAGGATACCTTTTTTCTTAATAGAAAGCCAATATATGCTCTGTTTATACTGTCCCATATCTTAATGTAGAATATGCAAGGTGGATCCCTATTTATTTTGATACATTTTATGGCTATTTCGTTCCATATGTCAAAATTTAAATAATGGTGATGGAATTTGAGGCCAAGTGGGAGAATTACTAAGAGATATATTTGGGGAAAGTATTTTTTCTGTACATATGTGCAGTAGTGTTGTGACTCTATAAAAAAAAGATAACTTCATTTTAATGGTCAATAAATGAATTTATTAAATATATTGTAATAAATTCAATCCATTGGAAAATATCATGTGTGGCACGTGATTTTTCAAAAGATGCACAACAAACAAATTTCAGCCCAAGTGAAGCTCTTTAGAACATCTCTGGAGGTTGGTAGGAAAGTTTAAGCACAAAGTGAAAGTCTACTTGGGCTCAATCACAACTTTTGACTTTGTAATCCTAACCATGTCTATTCACAAGTCCCTGAGTCACGGATAGTCCTCACTAACCTTTAGGGATGCATCATCATAGCTCTAGCTGGCTTGGGCCCCCAGCTTAAGTTTCCTATTTTGAGCATTATGCCTGGGAGAAAGAAAGAACTGGAAGTAAATATCAGAAGAAGAAACGCCATGCTGATTTTATTGCCTTATAAAGGCAATATAGACGGATTTTATAGACGGATCCAGCAAAGTGGGCATGAAGCAACTTATTTTGGGTGTTGATCTCACTGCACCATTGGTTCACTTCTCTGTTAGAGGAATCCTGAAACTATTTGATGTTTTGGTGCTTCTCCTTATATCAATCTTCCTCCACTCCAGGGGAGTTGCCTCTTTGGCCTTTTCTGTTCCAGAGACATGTACAATGTTAAGGAGATGCTTTGACCACATCCTCGGTGTGCGTCTTTATCCAAGCAGCTTTTAGCAGAACAATTGATTGGTTAAGTTAACCCAGACAACAGCAACAACAATAAAAGCAAGCAGGGGGATTCCTCTTAATTCACTGGCAGCTCTCACCTGGGCATAATGGAGAAGGATAGAGGAATGGGAGAGGAAGGAGCTGTCTGAAGATCTCCAAGGACTGAGGTCAAGGTGTTTTAAAAGTACAAGTCAGCTCCATGTTAACAAGAGTCTATTTATTGATTCAGGAAATTCATTTTGTCTGGCCATGATCAAGGCATTTCAGTTATGTAGTATTTTCTAAATGCAACCTGTCTTTTGCCTTTTGTCTGCCAGAACCTTCAAAAGGGGAGTATTTTCTTTGGTGATCAAAAAAGAAAGTAAATGGATTGTAACAGTTCAAGGTTTTTTTTTTTAAAAAAACATCCTTTCCCCTTCAAGGTTTTTAAGAAGAACTTTGAAAGCTGAGATAGTATCAGATTGGGTTAGCTCTACATTCCAATTCTGAGATCCAATTTAGTGTTGAGGATAATGCATCAGGGCTGGAAAGTAGGAGACAGTTTGAATTTTGCCTTAGATGTGAAACCAGCTGGGTGACCTTCAGCTAGTCACTTTCTCTCAACTCTAGGAAGGAGGCAAGAACAAATCACTTCTGAAAAACCTTGCTAAGGATAAAAGTCAATACAAACTAAAGAAACAAGAAAAAGGGAAGAGGAGTGAAAAAGGAAAGGAAAGAAAACAGGAAAGAAAAAGTAACTTCTTGCTTGTTATATCAAGATAGCAACATATCCTCTATTCTCCCAATTGTAAAGCTGTTTTCTTAGGTGAAGAAAATAAAATCAAAATGCTATGTCAATCAACCTTTGCCACTGTGCGTACATGATCAAATTAGGGGCTTGATCACCACCATGTATTTACAATGGTTGCAGCATCCCAGGTTCACATGATCATAGTTTGTGACCTTCCCAATGTCTTTCGTGTCCCTGATTATAGAATTCTTTATTGGGCAAATGTGATTGGACACATATAAGGGATTTGTTTCTGGGGCATAAGCTCTCAGTGTACATACAAGCAACAAGTGAAAATCATAATCGTGAAATACAATTGTCATAAATCATAGATACAATACTCAAGTGATAGTCACAGGGTACTAAAGTGATCAACATAAATCATAATAGGATACTAATACGATTACAGCTTTCAGAATTCCCAGATCAGATTGGGAAAGTTGTTTTTAACATGCTTTGATTTTTTTTTTAAACAAAAGATGTAGTCATCTATATTGTCAAGCTTCATATTTTTCAAAACTGCAAATGGACAGGCTTCATAGTAGCTCAGAAAAACTGGGTGCTGTTTCATTACCTAAGCACAGTTAACTTGCCAGGAAAAACAATAAAAGAAAGTGTAAAATAAAATAACCATAGAATCAAATAAGCTCTAGCCAACAGGATGACTTAATTTGGCTGTTTACGAACTATACTTCATCCTAATCCAAGATTCTCTCTTGCCAAGTAAGTAAAAATCTGAAAAGAGATTTGAGTCAGCCAGGCTTCATTACTTATTTGGCCATGGTGTTTGCTCCATGGAACATTTACCAGCTGTTTCTGTGACTTGGCTCCCAAGGTTTTAAAAATCCCAAAGCCTGTCATTTCTAAAAACAGATATCGCACTTCATTCATCCCAACTGAATCTAGGTGAGAGGAAAGTGTTTTCAATTCCTCAATCTTTCAGGACTGCTGCATTGGTTCCTCTAGCCAAGTAGGAGGAATAAAAAGGGGCATTTTTAACAACTACAACAACATCTCCACCCAAAGTGTGAGAGATGGTTACTATGTGAGACAAAAAAGGGGCTCATCAATCACACGAGCCTGGAGTTAAAACCATCTGGCTTCTTTTCAACAACACCAGGTGTTAGCAGCACAAAGAAAGACTTCTTGTGTTACAACACTGGCTTCAAAGCAACAAGTGTGTGGCAGGTGGAGCAATGTGGAGTGGGAAGGACCTTCAGCTATTGGGTGTTCGTACCTATGTGGAAATGTAAGTCCTGTGTGTAAATGTAAGTCCCACATTTTTCAGTGTGTTAAACTATAGAAAGTCACAATTCCTTGTTAATATGAATAAATGCAAGTAAAACTTGAGAATTTGGGTTCCAGGCAGCAAATGGGAAGTTGGCTCAAGTTGATAGTTCACAATACTAAGTTAAGACGACCAAGAGATAGAATATTTGTAGCTCCAGGTTGAACTGTGGAGTTCTTGGTGCTTACTGAGCTTGGTTGTTTTCTTGAAGATGTTTCATTACCCAACTAGTAACTTCAGTGCTAGAAGGGAAGGGAGATTTATTTTTATTTTTTAATGTATTGGTGGTTTGCTCTGTCAACATTAGTGGAAGTGTTCTTGGTTTGCCCAACTTCAATGGATTCTGGGTGGTGCAAAACTAGAAAAATAAACAAACAGCTTCTTCTCTCGTGTCGCTACACTTTTCCCAGCCACTGTAGAACACTGTTGGTGTAGGTTGGTGTAGCGTGGTAGAAGGATTTGCAGGTAAACAGATACCTGACAGGGGCCGCGACGTGAACGCTCCTTCTATGGCCCCCAACAAACAGCTAAAATTGTTAAAGCAAAGAGATAACCTACACTAAAATGATCTAATAAACAATATTTCACTGTGTTAAGATTTAAAATAACAACAACATAACCCTGGAATTGCCATGTTCCTTTAACACTGCAGGTTAGTTACTTCCCAATCTGAGAAAGCACTTCTATATCATGGAACAGGTTCTTCAACTGAGGAAGGTTTTTATGTAAGAGCATTTGTAAGACTCTGCCTACTTCAAACGTGTTTCAGAATTAAACACTTCTCTGCTATTGGGTAAGTCTGGGCAACAATCCCTATTTGAAAGATAAAAGGAGAATTAAGGTTTAGATGTATAACTTCCATTATTAGCTACATGAGCTGCTTTTTCCTGGGCTCATGTTTTAGGAGACCACAGTCTACTCACCCAGAGAGAAACCCCATCATTTTTAGATGTCTATGGAGATTCCCAGTCATCCAGGTCATAGTTGTCCCCAAAATGCTTTTTTCAAGAGGCAACTGGATTTTCTGGTGATAGAAGGTCTGGTTGCCTCTTGAAAAAAAAGCAGCTCTGGGACATCATTTTTAGGATTTTCTGCAAGTCTGAAAAATAAAAGCTGCTGTTTAAGAATCACGCTGTCCTTCATCTGCAGACTCCTTGAAGTCAACAGCATTTCTCAGACTTACGCAGGACCTGAAACCTCTTAAGCTGTTTTTATTAGTGAGCGGAGAGGTATAAAACTTTCACATACAAAAGCATCCAAAACCTTGTTCCGAATCATTTCTGAATCACAGACAGGCCCTGACATTTCCATAGAAAATGACATATTTCTCTCCTTACAGCTTATCAAAAATATAGAAACGTCATCCTTCGCTGCAACTGGATGCTCGCTTCATTGTCAAGCACTGTGCTATTGACATTTGCAATAAAATGTTACAGTCAAAAACAGAGAGACGTGCATGAGAATACATTGATGTGCTTTGGTCTAATTTTGTACTGGATTGCTATTATTAGCATATTCAACCAACATCACCTGAATAGGCTTACTTGGTTTTTTTTTATATCTTCAAAAACCAACCGCATAATTGTCATTTCTACAGCATAATAATATGGCTAAAAAAAACAACAACAGAACAACAGAATTGGAAGGGACCTTGGAGGTCTTCTAGTCCAACCCCTTGCACAAGCAGAAGGCCCTATACCAGGAGTGTCAAACTCAGAGCATCATGGCATTGTCATTTGACGTATTGAGACTTTGTTCCCCTTTGCTAAATCAGGTGTGAGTGTGGCCAGTGTGTGGTGCATCCGGCCCATGGTCTGGGAGTTTGACAGCCCTGCCCTATACCATTTCTGACAAATGGTTGTCCAATCTCTTCTTACAAACCTGTGGGGGGGAAAAATTAACAATTTTTGATAAGAAAAACAAAAAAAGTCTGGATACCGGATATTGCAGTATTTCTTGAGAGTGGAATAGAAGAGAAAGAACTGCAAATATATATATCACAAAATACAATGCTCTGCAAATGACTGGCAAAAGAAAGCAAAGGCAGTACTAATGGTAATAGGTGCCTTGGGTACAGTTCCAAAATACCACTTAAACACCATTAGCATTGATGAAATAACCATCAGTCGGGTGCAAAAGGCAGCTTTACTTGGAATAGCTTACAACCTTCAACGATACCTTTAGCACCACCAGAGATCAACATCTCCCTATCTCAGGACTTTGGGAAAGATTTGATAGGTGGAAAAAAGTGCCGCATCCAGTCTCAACATCTGGCAGACTACAGCCATCCATAACAATACAGTAATTAACCAGTAGAACAGCTTGCCTTCAGAAGTTGTGGGTGCTTCATCATTGGATTTTTTGGCCCATTTGAGGCCTTTTTCGGCCTCCCAGAGGTGCGAGGGAAGCCTCTGCAGCCTTTGGAGGGCAAAAAATGGGCCTGATTCATCACTTCCAGTATTTCTGGAAAAACAGGAAGTAACCAACCGGGCCTCAAATGGGCCAAAAATCAGCTAGGAGGTGCACGCATGCTCAATGATGTAAGTTTGCCTGGGGCTCATGTGCCCGTACTGTGGCACACGTGCCACAGGTTTGCCATCTTGGGTATAGGGTCTCCTGCTTGAGGGGGGGGTTTCCATCCAACTCAATTAATTAATTTGCTTAGTAAATCTCAGAAGCAATGGCCATTAAAGAATCTCAGGATTTAAAAACAAGGTGAAATGGAATATTCCACAAATAATTTAAAACAAGACTGTGCAGCAGATATTTCCTTTTCCTTCCCCACCCCCCCTTTTGTATTTTTATTGTAATTATATTGTGAGCTGTCCAGAGATTCCGGAGTTGGGTAGCACCTAAATTGAATACATTAAATTAAATTAAACTATTTCTGTATCACTAATTTTAAGCTGGATAGGAACATTTTCATGCATGTTAGAACTATTTCTGTACGGATTTCATTTAACCACTAGGTGCCGCTATGTAGCTCATGCTGAAAGCTGCAGCATTCCTGTTCTCTGTTTTCAGCCATCCTCCCAAGGCTGCATCATTTTTTACACCTTCCATTTGTGTTTTTCAAGACCATCTGTCCAACCTTCTTTTGACAATGATTTTTCAGCAATCTAAGGAAAAGGTAAACTAAGGAAAATTCATTTGTGTGAGGAGTCTCACAGCCCAGTAATACTCTAACCAAGTGACTTTAGGGAGAGTTTTGCAATTTTCAATTTCAATTCAGAACAGAGCTAAAAGGAACTTTGGAAGTCTTCTAGTCCAACCCCCTGATCAAGCAGGATACCCTATACCATTTCATACAAGTGGCTGTCTAGTCTGTTTTTAAAACCCTCCAGTGATGGAGCACCTACAACCTACTGGGGGCAAGCAGTTCCACTGGTTAATTGTTCTCACTGTTAGGAAAATTCTCCTTAATTCCAGGTTGCTTCTGTCCTTGATTAGTTTCCATCCATTGCTTTTTATCCTGATCACTGGTGCTTTGGAAAATAGGTTGAATCCCTCTTCTTTGTGGCAGTCCCTCAAATGCTGAAAGATTGCTGTCATGTTACCCCTAGCCATACTCCAATCCTGCAACTGTTCTTCATAAGTTTCAGTCTCCAGAACTTTAATCATCTTAGCTGCTCTTCTCTGCACTTAGTTGCACTATTCCAACATTGATTAAGTGGCTCCTGTCACACACACCTCAGTCGTCTCATCTCTGGCTAATGTAGGTCGACCCTAATAATTCTCTTTCCCCACTTCTCAGTCTTTACCTCCATGACCCAGTATCAACTTGAGGCATTGTGCAGTGCAAACATCAGTACCAAATGATGCCTTATATCCTGAAGTGTTCACATCAAGTATTGATCATTTTGATAAATAACAAAACCAAATTTTAAAAAAGCAATCACAGTCAACCCAGCTTTTTCATGACATCCCAAACTTAACCTTATAGCAGGACGAAGTTGATTTTGTAAGTTGATTTTCTGTGGTGTTCTATTTGTGCCTAATGTTTCAAATCCTGTTTGAGTTTGTCTTTATTTCTGCTGGAGGGCAAACTCTGCAGGGTGGCCAGATTGTATTATTGGTTTTCTGTAATCTCTTTTAGCTGTAAGATAGTTTTTCATATTTGTTCTGTGGCAATCTCCTGTCTGTCCCTTTTTTAATTTATATTTTGTATCTTTTGTCTGTTTGTTTTGCTTATTTGGTATGTCCTGTGTTTGTAAGGGTTTTCTAAATTATCTTTTGTTTCCTTTTCCTATTTGTCTAGTTTTCTTAATTGCGTAGGCTTTTGTCTATAGGGATTCTTTAATACTTTTTATTTGATTCCTTTTCCTATGTAAGTTTGTTTTATGGCTGACCTGACGTTTCCCTTGGGCTTTTCCTGTTTTTTGTGACACTACTGTCTTCCTGAAGTTCCCTTTCCACAGAAAGAAGGAAGGAGGGAGGGAGGGAGGGAGGAAGCAAGGAGGGAAGGAAGGAAGAAAGGAAGGGAGGAGAAAAGGAAGGAGAAAAAAGGAAGGAAGAAAGGGGGGAGAGAGAGAGAGGAAGGAAGAAGGAAGGAAGCAAGGAGGGAAGGGAGGAAGGAAGGAAAATGAAGGAAGGAAATCTCAGCTCTCTACCCAAGTGCCTTCTAAATATGGAGAATGAAGCATCACCTCAGGCAACAGAACAGTTCGGCCCAATCCTGGCTTCTCTGCAGCCACTAATTTGGTCTATGGTTAAGGTACCAGCTTACAAAGCAGGAGATTATGCATTGAAGCCCCACTTTATCCATGAAGTCCAGCTAGGTGACCTTGGGCCAGTCACCCTCTCTCTCTCAGCTCAACCCACCTCACAGAGTTGTTGTTGTTGTGAGGAAAATAAGAAGGGGAAGGGGTGTTGTCTATGTTCACCACCTTGAGTTGTTTGTAAACATAATAAAGGTGGGACAGAAATAAAGAAACAAATGGCTCTGTGTGGGGGGCAGCCCCGAGCCGTTCCTCAAGCCCTCCAGAAGATGGCGCCTGCTGCTCAAGAACCACTGTACAAGCAGCCGTCATTCCAGTTCCCTGGCAGAATGTCATACAGAATGCTTTGTGTCTGTCAGCACATTCCTGGAAGGTCACAGCCAATGATGAATGCTCCAGTGTAGGAGCTGGAAAGACTCCCCCCCCCCCCATGAGTTGCATCACTTGGCGGCCTTTTGGCTTCCTTCCCTCGATTCCTGCAGTTAGAAAGCTTTCCCAATTGTTCTTTGGCTACTTCCTCCACAGACCTTCTGTGGCCAAAGCAGGATATTGATGACTGACTGGCCCCAGGGAAGCTTGGAGAAACTCCAGCTCGTTTTCATACCATGGTTGCTCTCTTTCCTCCCAGTTTTTCCAGCTTCCTGCCTACCCCTTCTCCCTCCCTCCCTGCCAAAAAAGACTGAAATAGCCCATGGTTCTGGTTAGCTCTCTCTGTCTCTCCGGATATGCCACCACACAAAGCATATGCACCATCATGTGATACCTATGGCTTGTTCAGCATAGCTAATTATGACAGGGGCTTTATTTAGAAGGAGACAAGTGAAGCAGCTGGCTGTGGAGTCCAGGCATTTCATTGACTCGGTGCCTGGCTCCCAAATGGAAAGAGAAGACTTCCTCTGGCAATTGCTGCCGCTAAGCTTTGCCTCTGTTTGAATATCTTGAATTGCAGCTTCAACTGCAGCTTGGATGGCTGTGGAATTGTGGGAGCTGTGGTCCACCTGTCTTAAAGTTGTCGAAGTTGAGAAACCTTGCTCTAATGAGGTGCTCTGTATATCTTTGGACCTTGTTGTGAGTTCCTCTATCCTTTTCTTTTGGTGTGGATATAATTGAGTGTGAACCAGCAATTTGATTTCTTTTTTCTTTTTCTTTTTAAAAAAACTAGTGTTTCTGATCCATCAGATTGTGCCACAGGTTCAATCCTATTTACATTTGGCAGGATACTTTCTCTTCTTTTTCAGAACTGCTTTGATTGATAGCAGAATCTCTCTCTCTCTCTCTCTCCCTCCCTCTCTCTCTCTTCTGTTGTGTGTGTCTGTGCCTTCATATCATAGACTTTGTCTTCCATTTCCTTCTAAATCACCATCCCATGTGTTTGAACCATAGATGGCCACCTACTTGGATGGCCATAAATCTCTGGGCTCTCAAAGTTAAATGTTGGAATATTTCCAAGGAAACCCATTCTGAGAATCAGGAAGCCTGTGCTCTTTCATCCAATAAATAAATTATTACATCTGAGAGTTTCTTTGTTTCTGCAGATCGGCTTGGTTTTTCGCTTAGGGATCTTTTACTCATGTTCTTGCAATGAAATAAAGTAAGCTATCCATACGCTATTCCTTGAGACTAAATATCATCTTTTGAGGGTATATTAGAAACACTGTAAATGAGAAGCATATTGTGTAAAGGATGTGTCTCCTTCATTATGGAACTTTGACAATTATCATTTGTTTTTTGCATTCCTGACAAGGTATAAATTACTTAATGCTTTTGGTAGATTTTTTTTTGCAGATTTCTGTTGCTCATTTAGGGCATATTTTCTAAAGTTGTGGAAACAAATGCTATAGGATCAGACAGGAAAAAGCAGGGAGGGATGGGAAACGTCTGTGTAATTATAGCTATCAAGCCAATTGTTAATAGGTCTCTAGAAAGAGTTTCACTCACTGGAAGTCTGCATCTAAAGTACACATTTGATGTTCCTTCAAGCTATTCTGCCAAATATAACTTGTCCAAGACCTAAGTAAAAACACATGACATATATCCTGTTTACACTCCCACAATTACAATAATTTCAAACTCTGAGGGAGAATTATGAAACAACCTTTCCATTTTAAGACTTTAAACCATATTCACACAGATACCGTTGGTCGGTCCTTATTATTTCCTGTGCCATCACTGTTTGCAAATTGTACCATGCAACTCCTTTGATGCATTGAGGAGGTTGACCGAGGAAGATGCATCAAAGGCCATAAGCAGAAAACCAGGCCTAATGGAAAACATGCCAATTAGTGGTTATAGAGACAGTCCTCAACTTACCACAGTTTCATTTAGTGAATGTTACAATGGTACTGAAAAAATTGACGTATGAATGTTTTTCCCACTTACCACCATTGCAGCATGTGATCAAAATTCAGACGCTTGGTAACTGACTTGCATTTATGACAATTGCAGTGTCCCGGAATCATGTGATCCCCTTTTGCGACTTTCTGAGAAGCAAAATCAATGGGGAAGCCAGATTCACTTAACAACTGCATCACTAACTTAACTGTAGTGATTCACCCAACAACCGAGGCAGGAAAAGTTGTAAAATGGAGTAAAAATCACTTAGCGAGTATCTCATTTAACAACAGAAATGTTGTGCTCAATTGTGGTCGTAAGTGAAGGATTACCTGTGTAGTGCTTGCTTTTCATACATATTGTTCAATCTGAGATCTTCAAGCAGAAAACAACAGTAACATCTGTTTGGGACTCTGGAGAGCTATTGACAGTTTTGGTTATTTTGCTCCTGTTTGAGTCTTCACTGAGATGTTTCCCCCCTTTCTCTTTGTTATTGAAAGGCTTGGGGTAATGCAGTCTGACCAGCCAGTCATCCAAATTTTTCAGTTAATCAAACTTCAATATACCAGCAATGAGGAAACAGTTATTATCAAATGGTGGATGGAGGGTTGATAATATTTATTAATGAAAATGTTCTTTTGAATCTATTTTTGCTAAAGCATATTTAAAAACTTAGAAGGCTGAAATTTATGAACACAATTATTTTACATCATGACTTATGATTTTTCTTCTACATTTCCTGAATAACCTTTCTGACAGATAGCAAGATAAATCTCCTAATACATACCAAATTTAGTTCAAGACATTTTCCCAAGAATATATGAAGCCAGAATTCAACAAATGTAATAGATTTTCTCAAAATCAGAAGGAAGTGCATTCTAAAACGAATCATTGTATCTAAAGGCCGTGTCACACTGCCCAACGGATGCAAAAAGGACACAACGGAAGAGAAAAATGTTACATCCGTTGTATCCGCGCTCAAAAGGGGTGAAAATTTGCATAACTGGAGTGGATAACACGGATGCAGGGAGGATGCAGGGCGGATGCAAAGCGGATGCGGAACGGAAGCCCAGCGGATGGAAGCGGATGGCGCAACCGCAGGGCTTCCGGGGGGGCCTCAGCAAAGCGGACGTGGAATGGAAACAACGGATGCAGAACGGATGCACAGCGGATGAAGTGGATGCACAGCGGAAGCCTAACGGATGCCTGGCGTTAATTGTGCATGCAGGGGGGATGCATTGCGCAAGCCCCCCGGATATAAAGGGAAGCAGCTCGCACGTGGCCAGCATTTGGAGGAAAGACCTGCTGCTGGATACCTCAAGTTCTTGCCTGCATGTCTGCCTGCAAGCCTTGCTGCCAGCCTGCCTCCAAGCCTGCCTCCCAGCCTGCCTCAGAGCCTCCTGGGCAGCCTCCCTGCCAGCCTTGCTGCCAGCCTGCCTTCTAGCCTCCCTTCCAGCCTTGCTGGCAGCCTGCCTTCCAGCCTCCCTGCCAGCCTTGCTGCCAGCCTGCCTTCCAGCCTCCCTGCCAGCCAGTCTGTCTGCCAGCCTTGGTGCCAGCCTTGGTGCCAGCCTTCCTAACAGGCTTCCTGCCAGGCTTCCTGCCAGCCTTGGTGCCAGCCTTCCTGCCAGCCTTGGTGCCTGCCAGCCTTCCTGCAAGCCTTCCTGCCAGCCAGCAACCCCATAACCATGGGGAAGAAGCGAAAGTCTCAGCAACCTGCCACCATCCCTGGCAAGAGGGACAGGGCCACCCTCCCGCCCCATGTCCCTGACTCATCTTCTGCTGGGACTTCTGCTGCTTGGGCTCGCTCTTCTGTTGCTGGAGCTTCTGCTGTAGCTGCTCCTGGCAGTGGTGCTTCTGCTACGTACTCTGCTGAAGCTGCTCCTGGTCCTGCTGGTCCTGCTTGTTCTGCTCGTGCTCCTGGTCTTGCTGACCCTGCTGCTGGTGCTTACTCTGCTGCTGCTGATCCTGGTCTTGCTGCTGCTGCTGCTGATCCTGCTGCTGCTGCTGCTGCTGCTGCTGCTGCTGATTATGATCCTGCTGGTGATGCTGCTGCTGCTGCTGCTGTTGGTGTGGAGGAGCAGCCTCTACAACCTGGAAGCCCCTCTGATGAGGGCCCATCTGGTCCTGCCAAAGGGAGGAAGAGGCGTATGCAACAACAGGAGAGGAGGCAGTACTACATTGAGGAAGCGCACGAGGATGAGGTGCTGGAGTGGCTGAGAGAGAACGACTATCTGTGGCGGAAGGGACACCGGCTGTACAGGGACACCAAGCGGAAGCAGGCTGCTTGGAGAGAGAGGGCGGAGAGTCTGGGCTACACATCGGATGTGCTCCTCGGCTGGTGGAAGCACATGCACACCTGGTACGGGAAGCTGCACCTCAAAAAATCTGGCCAGGCCAGGGTTAAGCTGGCGGACAGAGAGACCTACGTCATGGCCAGGTGCAGCTTCCTGGAGGGTGAGATCCGCCACCGAGGAGCACCAGGAGCCCCTCTGTCTACCCTCTCTATCCGGCAGCCTGCTGCGACCCAGTCCTCTTCCGGCCGAGAGTCAGTCCCTGTCTCCAGGCAGGTATCTGTGGAGCGTGCCACGGCGGAGAACCCCCGGGCAGGTGTTGAAAGCATGGTGGAAAGTGAGGAGGACTCCCTGGTGTGGTGGGAGAAAGGAGACATCGAGTCCACCACTGCCGAAGTCGCATCCACCCACACCTCCGCCTCCACAGTAAGGCAGAGAGCCAGACCGCAGGAGGGGCAGAGCCACAAGGTCCTGGTGGAGATCAGGGACACCATCCGTACCAGCAGGTCTCCTCTCTCAGCTGGTCCCCATCGACTCCGACTCCTCCAACCGCAAGCCCTTCCTCAATTATGTAAACCAGACCCTCAAGGAGATGGCGGATCCCCAGGTGGTGAAGAAGAGGATCACCACGCTGCTTAACAACCCACCACACCCAGAGGCACCTGCTCCCACCCAGTCCAGGTCTGCTCCTCCACCCCAGGTGATGTCCCTCCCATACCAAGGCTTCCCACAGCCCCTCACTTACCAGGGCTACAACTACCCGGAGGGCCAACAGCACAGACAGCAGCCCTTCCCAGTCCAGGCACAGAGTTATCGGATGACACCGTTGCCACCGGTTCCACTGATGCCACCGATGCCACCCACGACAATGATGCCACCGACGACAGCGATGCCACCCATGCCAGTCCTCACCCAGCTGGAGACCAGACAGCCCTACTACACTACTCCTTCCTCCACTCCACAGCCAAGCCCGGCCTCAGTACATCTCTCATCAGTACTGGGGCTAACACCCCATGGCATGGAGGAAGGACCTCTCAGCATCACGGGGCTGAGCCAGCTGTCCGCCACCTTCCTCAACACACCGTCCCCTGTTGTCCTCTCGGGGCCAGGCACTCCAACAACACCTCAGACCAGCACTGCAGCAGCATCCACCTCCACAGTACCTGCACCCTAACACCTTAGACTGGGCACACACCTCCGAGTGACCAAGAGGAATGCCAGAGACTGGCTGCTTGGATATTTGTGGACTTTATTTGGACACTTGACTTGGGTCATGTTTATTTTACAGCTTGTTATTAATAAAGTTTATCTTTGTTTCACACACTTGCTTCATTAATTTTTTTCTATAACGTCTGGGTGGAAACTTTTAAAAATGGTTTAGCCTTTGCATGCTTGTGGGATGGATTAAGATAGCAGTGGGATGGGCAGTGATACCTTTGGGATGGGTTAAGATAGCTGTGGGATGGGAAGGGATACCTGTGGGATGGGAAGGGATACCTATGGAATGGGTAATAGTTGTGGGATAGATAAACCTCCAGTGCAAGCATAGTGGGACTGTATGGTTCACCCTCCCAGGTGCCACCCCTATGGCCCTTCATTATCAATTACAATGTAAGCATTGATCCACACATGTCAACATAAACACAACTCTTTATTAAATGCCCTGTTCATTGTAGGCCAACCAAACATACATGGCCCAATCTCATCAGTTTGATGAGACAGGCTGAAGGAAGCATCCATTAAGCATCTATCATCCTGTCTTGCCACTCCACCGCTCCAGCTGGGGAGTTGCACCAGTGTTTCAGGAGATTGCGCTGCTTTTTCGCCTCACGTGAGGCTCTGTTGGGCCCTTGCACATCCTCAGTGTCGATCAGGTTTTGCCCTTGCCTCCATTCCCCAGGCTCCATGTCCCCATTGCCTTGCTGGAGGTCCACGAGCCTGTTCTGCAAGACTGGGTAGCGGGTGCGCATGAGATTGTGCAGGATGCAGCAAGCTTCCACGATCCTCCTCATGGTCTCTGGGCGATGCTGCATGTTGGTGAGAAGTACCTGGAACCTGTTGGCCAGGATGCCAAAGGTGTTCTCCACCACCCGCCTTGCCCTGGACAGCCTGTAGTTGAAGATCCTCTCTTCACGGGTGAGGTATTTGGAGGTGTAGGGCTTCATGAGGTAGGTTGTGAGGGAGAAGGCGTCATCCCCCACGATGAAGTAGGGCACATCTTGCGTGTCTTTGGGCAGCAGGTCTGGATCTGGGAAGCCCACCATGAGGTTGCTTTCCAGCCCCTCCTTGAGATGACTGTTGTTGTATACCTGGGCATCTGAAGATGAGCCGTTGCCTGATACATCGATGCACATGAATTTGTAGTCAGCATCGACCATGGCGAAGAGGATGATGCTGAAGAAGCCCTTGTAGTTGTGATAAGTGGACCCTAAGTTGGCTGGAGCTTTGCAGGCCACGTGCTTGCCATCGATGGCTCCAACGGTGTGGGGGAAGTTCCACTTCTGATACCACTGCTCTTCAACTTTCTTCCATCCTTCTTCAGTGGAGGGGCACTGGAGGAGCTCCTCCTTGTATTCTTCGATGATGGCCTGCACCACTTCTCTGACAACAAAGCTGATGGTGCTGGGTGGCACCCTCCAGCCGTACTGCATGCTACTGTAGGTGGTCCCTGAGGCCAGGTGGCGCAGAGTGAGTGCCACCTTGAGCCCAGGTTCCAGGCTGGGCGGGAAGTTGGTGTTTGTCTTTGTCAATCTGGGTGTCAGGCGCTGAACAACTTCGTCAAACATGGCTGGAGGCATCCTCATGAAGTTCTGGAACGCCCGAGTGTCTTCGCTCCTGAGCTCCACCATCAGCTTGTCATAAAGTACGTACTGTGCTCTTCTGGCGAACCATCTTCGGAGCCAGACTTTTTTTGGGTGCCTCCTTTTCTTCCCGTAGTACTGTTCACAGAGACTGTAGATGGTTTCGCAGTGTTGCAGAAGGATGTTGGCTGCCGAAAGGATTTTGTCGCAATCCACGGTGGACATGACTGGATGCTGTGGAAGAGGAAGAGTCAGATGAAGGCTGCAGAGGTCTGCACAGCTGGGCTGCTGGGCTGAAAGTGAGATGCAGATGAGTTGCTCCCCCTTTTTATGGGCAGTATAGGTTTTCCACTAGGCATCCTCTAGGTATCCTCTAGGCATCCTCTAGACATCCTTAATATCTGAGATAGGTCCCCTCTGTGAATGTTTTTTCCATTTTAAACGCTTTGTTTCCGTTCTGCATCCGCTAGGCATCCGTTCTGCATCCGTTCCATGTCCGTTCCCCTTCCTCCCTGCGTCCGGACGGATGTGAGTTGCGCGTATGTTTAGCGGATGCCTAGCGGATATAGCGGATGCGTAACGGATGCGTAGCAGATGCGTAGCGGATGCGTAGTGGATGCAGAATGGACGAATTGGATACATTTTCCTCGCAAAAGTTTTAGGCAGCCCAAAACTTTTGGAGCGGGTGAAACGTCAATAAATGGATGCTGGACGGATAGAGAGGAAGCAAAATGGAGACAGTGAGTACATCGTGTTTTCAAACGGATGGCAAGGTTTTTTGTCCGTTTTACATCCTCTTTGCATTCGTTGGTGCAGTGTGACAGGGGCTTAACTTATAGACAAAGGAACTCCAACTATGGGCACCTGTGAGAATAGGACAACTGAACAAAGGCTTCCTCCAACGCCATTACGGTCTGAATCCAAAGTTAACCCACTGTATTTAATGACCTTAGGACAGTCCCATGGAAATTGTAATCTAGCTGAGTTGGGGGAATTTACTACTTAATCTTCACTGAGAGTAACAATGAGCAATTCAGATCCAATTCATAATGTCTACTGTGAGTTCACATCCACCCAAAAAGTGAATTGAAGTCTCCCACCCAACCATAAAAAAGCATCATGATTTTTTTTCACAAGAGATCCAGCAATGTTCTTGACTAATCTGAGGAGGGGCTCAATTCACTTTCTGAGTAATATAGAACTGGTAAACATCTTCCTTTATCATAGCTACACAATCTGTTATTTTCTTTGACAGAAAAAGTGAAATCTTAGAGACAATTTAAAAAGGTGCTTCATATCTTGACACTGGTAATCAAGGAATTATTTCCAGGGACTATATTGTATATTGATTATATTCTGCCCTCATGCACACAAATTTGCTTAGACATGTAAACACAAAGGCACGCAACCTGCTGATTTTCTGTTTTGAAAGCACAGGCAATTGAGTGACTCAAAGCATATTAAAACAAAACAAAACAAGTGTGTCCCTTTTGCAGAATACATGTTGGTGAACAACCATCCGGTCAAGACGATGAAATCGGGAATTAGTAAAGGCCCTGTCCCACTGCACTTATGGATGCAAAGAGGATGTAAAACATTAAAAAAAGCTTGCCATCCGTTGGAAAATGCTATGCATCTGTTGTGTACTCATTGCATATGTGTTTCATACACTCTATCCATCAAGCATCCATCCACTGTGATTTCATCTATGCAAGAAGTTTTGAGCTGCACAAAACTTTGTGAACGGATGAACTTTCCGCCATGTACAATGTAAATCCGTGACATACGAGCAACAAACGTTCTATGTCCGTTATCATCTGTTAAACGTCCACTGTATCCTCTCTGCATCCTCTGGGCATCCTTGCAACTCACATCCGCTGCAGCTGAAAATGGAAAGAGGGAGAAAAGAAAAGGTACATGGAATGTCTACACGGCGTTAGTAGCACGGAAATAGAAAGGATGCGCAGTGAACATCATCCGATATACATCCACGCAGCATCCCCTTTCTTTCCTTTAGCCATCCGTGATGCATCCGTTTCATCCGCTATGTGTCCACTTCACAATTATCCCCCGGAACCCTTTCGGAGGTGTCATCCGCTTCCATCCACTTTCATCTGCTAGGCTTCCTATGAACATCTGTTTAACATCCCCACTACATACTACCCACGTCCGTTCTTTTCCGTTCTGTTTATGCAAATTTTCACCACTTTTTGGAGTGGATGACAACGGATGGAGCCACCCCCGAAATTTTGCTCGTCCGCTATGTCCTTTATGCATATGTTTTGCATCCATTGGCCAGTGGGACCTAGCCTTAAGGACTCATTATGTAAACACAAGAGGGCAAGATCTGACTCCCCCAGGATTCCTCTGAGCCTTGTCTTTCCCAGGCAAATCTGCCAGTTTGGGAAGATTCCTGTGAAATAGGCGTAGAACAATAAAGTAGCTAGTTTGAACTCAACACAAACTGGTTGTTTGTGCCTAAAAGTATCCAGACTTTCCAGAAACAAGAGACGAGCATTGGAGGTATTTCAGGGTCACATTGTATTATTCCCATAAATCATTGTGTAACCTTATGAATCAGTTAGAATAAGTATGGCTCTCAGCGTTGAGTAATATCAGCCTTACTTTGCCAAACTCAACATTTTTCTCACTTATTTCTTAAGGTTTCGCATTATTAGATCATCATGACTTTAATATGAAGGGATAACTAATTCAAAAAAAGTACTGAATCCAGTGAAACAACCTATTGTGCTACTAGAATAGCCACATTTCCTAAATGATATGTTTCAATGGGTTGTTGTTGGCATGGCAACTTATCGGGTCTGAACCAGATAAACTCGTATGCTTTTTCCTGCTTTTCTCTCCAAGGTGTTCACAGCAGGAATTCCTATTCCATAACTGAAAAAGCACATTATTATTGATAAGTCATGTTGGTGCCAGGTTTGATTGCACTAAGTAACACGACATTAACATTTGCAGCTAGAAGAATGAAAATGGGGATGATAGTTGTGCTCAAAATGCACAATGACCCATTAGCACTTGCTCATGTTAAAAAATGGCCATACTGTTTCAAAATGAAATACACTGCCTCCACAAAACCGATAGGCACATTTATGATCAGCTACTATGGCAATGACCCCAATATTTCCCATTTCTTCAAACAAGGTATTTCTCTCAAGGACTAAAAGCTCCAAACATATTCACTGTCCAAAATAAACTTTTCAGGTAACCTTCTGTGATCATGTATAATGCTAAAGTGAGGCTGGCGGAATTACCTCAAAGGGACTGAATCATAACAGGTCATCACATATATTAGCTTGATTTTTTTTTCTCCTCTCTAGGAGTTAGTCCTTATTCCCCTCCCGAGGAGTTAGTCCAATCCTATCCGAGGCTTTGAAAATAAATAAAATTGTGGCAAAGCCTCTGTCAGCTACCATATCTGGACTGCAAAGATGATTACATGTAGAGAGATTTTCAACTTAGCGCTGCCATTCAAAGGTTGCCTGGGTATTTGCAGTCCAGATTGGTAGACCTAAAAGAGTTGAGGTCAAAGGACTTGCCCTGGGAAAAGTCCAAGGCTCCTTACAAAAGCCCATTGAAAGATTAAAAACACCCCCCCCTAAAGTTGCCATTAGCTAAAGGCCCTGTCACACTGCCCAACAGATGCAAAATGTAAGTAAAAAGGACACAACGGACGAGCAAAATGTTCCATCCATTGTTATCCGCTCTCAAAAGGGGAAAAAATTTGCATAACCAGAGCGGATAACACATAAAGAAATGGACGCGGGGAGGACACAGAGCGGATGGAAAGCGGATGCGGAACAGAAGCCCAGCGGATGGAAGCGGATGAGAGCGGATGGCACATCCGCAGGGCTTCCGGGGGCCTCAGCAAAGCGGACGCGGAACAGATGAAGCAGATGCACAGCAGAAGCATAGCGGATGAAGCGGATGCAGAGCGGAAGCCTAGTGGATGCACAGCGGAAGCCTAACGGATGCCTAGCGTTAATTGCGCATGCGGGGAGGATGCATTGCGTAAGCCCCGTGGATATAAGGGAAGCAGCTCGGAGCAGGTCACCATTCAGAGGAAAGACCTGCTGCCGGACGGATTGACAGCCTTGCCTGCCCTGCCTGCAAGCCTTGCTGCCAACCTCCCTGCCAGCCTCCCTGCCAGCCTTGCTGTCTGCCTGCCTGCCAGCCTTGCTGCCAGACTCCGTGCCAGCCTTGGTGTCTGCCTGCCTGCCAGCCTTGCTGCCAGCCAGTCTGCCTGCCAACCTTGGTGCCTGCCTGCCTGCCTGCCAGCCTTGGTTCATACCTGCCTGCCAGCCTTGGTGCATGCCTTCCTGCCAGCCTTGGTTCATGCCTGCCTGCCAGCCTTGGTGCCTGCCTGCCTGCCAGCCTTCCTGCAAGCCTTGGTGCCTGCCTGCCAGCCTTCCTGCAAGCCTTGGTGCCAGCCTTTCTGCCAGCCTTGGTGCCTGCCTCCCTGCCAGACTTCCTGCCAGCCTTGGTTCCTGCCAGCCTCCCTGCCAGCCAGCAACCCAACAACCATGGGGAAGAACAGAAAGCCTCAGCCATCTGCTGCCAGCCCTGGCAAGAGGGACAGGGCCACCATCCCACCCCCTGGCCCTCACTCTGGTTCTGCTGGGGCTTCTGTAGCACGAGCTCGCTCTTCTGGGGCAGGAGCTTCTGCTTCTGGAGGAGCTGATGATGCGGGGGATCAGACAAGCACTCCAGCACCAGCCACCTCCACAGCACCTGGACCCTTCACCCCTGAGACTGAACGACCAAGTGGAGTGCCAGAGACTCATTTTTGTTTTATAGCTTGTTGTTAATAAAGTCTATCTTTGATTCAAACACTTGCTTCATTTCTTTTTTTTTAATAAAGTCTTGGTGGAAACTTTTAGAAATGGTTTAAGCCTTTGCATGCTTGAGGGATGGGTTAAGATAGCAGTGGGATGGGCAGGGATACCTGTGAGATGGGTAATAGCTGTGGGATGGGCAGGGATCCCGGTGGGATGGGTAATCGCTGTGGGATAGATAAGCCTCCAGTGCAAGCATAGTGGGACTGTATGGTCCACCCTCCCAGGTGCCACACCTTTGGCCCTATATTATCAATAATAATGTAATAATTCATCCACACATGTCAACACAAACATAACTCTTTATTAAATGCCCTGTTCATTGTAGGCCCACCCATCATACATGGCCCAATCTCATCAGTGTGATGAGACAGGCTGAAGGAAGCATCCATTAATCATCTATCATCCTGTCTTGCCACTCCACTGCTCCAGCTGGGGAGTTGCACCAGTGTCTCAGGAGGTTGCGCTGCTTCTTCCCTTCACGTGAGGCTCTGTTGGGGCCTTGCACATCCTCAGTGTCGATCAGGTTTTGCCCTTGCCTCCATTCCCCAGGCTCCATGTCCCCATTGCCTTGTTGGATGTCCACGAGCCTGTTCTGCAAGACTGGGTAGCGGGTGCGCATGAGATTGTGCAGGATGCAGCAAGCTTCCACGATGCTCCTCACGGTCTCTGCATGGTGGTGAGAAGTACCTGGAACCTGTTGACCAGGATGCCAAAGGCGTTTTCCACCACCCGTCTTGCCTTGGACAGCCTGTAATTGAAGATCCTCTCTTCACGGGTGAGGAGTCTGGAAGTGTAGGGCTTTATGAGGTAGGTTGTGAGGGAGAAGGCGTCATCCCCCACGATGAAGTAGGGCACATCTTGCGTGTCGTTGGGCAGGGGGTCTGGATCTGGGAAGCCCACCATGAGGTTGCCTTCCAGCCCTTCCTTGAGGTGACTGGCGTTGTATACCTGGGCATCTGAAGATGAGCCGTTACCTGAAGCATCGATGTACATGAACTTGTAGTCAGCATCGACCATGGTGAAGAGGATGATGCTGAAGAAGCCCTTGTAGTTGAAATAAGTGGACCCCGACTTGGCTGGAGCTTTGCAGGCCATGTGCTTGCCATCGATGGCTCCAACGGTGTGTGGGAAGTTCCACCTCTGATACCACTGCTCTGCAACTTTCTTCCATCCTTCTTCAGTGGTGGGGCACTGGAGGAGCTCCTCCATGTATTCTTCGATGATGGCCTGCACCACTTCTCTGACCACAATGCTGATGGTGTTATGTGGCATCCTCCAGCCGTACTGCATGCTCCTGTAGGTGTTCCCTGAGGCCAGGTGGCACAGAGTGAGTGCCACCTTGAGCCCAGGGTCCAGGCTGGGCCGGAAGTTGGTGTTTGCTTTGGTCAACCTGGGTGTCAGGCGCTGCACAAGTTCGTCAAACATGGCTGGAGGCATCCTCAAGTTCTGGAATGCCCGAGTGTCTTCGTTCCTGAGCTCCACCATCAGCTTGTTGTTCAGTCCGTACTCTGCTCTTCTGGTGGTCTATCTTTGGACCCAGATGCTCCTTGGCCACCTCCTTTTCTTCTCGTAGTAAAGTTCTCAGAGCCTGTAGATGGCTTCGCACTGTTGCAAAAGGATGGTGGCTGCCAAAAGGACTTTGTTACGATCCACGGTGGACATGACTGGATACTGTGGAAGAGGAAGAGTCAGATGAAGGCTGCAGAGGTCTGCACAGCTGGGCTGCTGTTCTGAAAGTGAGATCCAGGTGAGTTGCTCCCCCTTTTTATAGGCAGTATAGGTTTTTCCCTAGGTGTCCCTTTGCATCCTCTCGGCATCCTCTAGACATCCTTAATATCCGAGATAGATCCCCTCTGCGAACGTTTTTTCCGTTTTAAACGCTTTGTTTCCGTTCTGCATCCATTCCATGTCCATTCCGCTTCCTCTCTGTGTCCGTTTTCCGCTGGAGCAGATGGATTTGCGCGGATGCACAGCGGATGCCTAGCGGATATAGCGGATGCATAACAGATGCAGAACAGATGCCTAGCGGATGCCTAGCGGATGCAGAACGGATGCATTGGATACATTTTCTGCTCAAAAGTTTTGAACAGCTCAAAACTTTCTGAGCTGATGAAATGTCAATAAACGGATGCTGGATGGATAGAGAGGAAGCAAAACAGAGGCAGTGAGTACAGAACGGATGCATCGCGTTAATCAACGGATGGCAAGTGTTTTCCTCCGTTTTACATCCTCTTTCCATCCGTTGGTGCAGTGTTACAGGGGCTTAAATCTTGTTCAAGTCTAGTTCAGTCATGGCAGTCTTACTGCTGACACATACAACCAAGGCTCTTTGGCAGCTCCTTTATCTTATAAAGTAAGACTAAGGCTGCAAGCAAAGGCCTGCTTACCAATATATGTAGCCTCACATATTCCTTTCTTTTTCCTCAGTTTTTCCTTTTTCTCTCTGCTGTGAGACATTTCATTCTGCCTTTTTAAGGGCCAATTTGGGAAGCCCTGTTAGCAAACAGTGTCAATATCTGTGTGCTACAGAGGCCAAAGGAAGCAGTTGGTTTGGATATACTGTAGATTAGGTTCATACAACATGTCCAGCTAGTTTGGTTGCTCATGGCTTTTTGTGTGATTCCAGCCACTGTTGTTTTGTAAACCACTGCTGGTCATTGTACGATTTGAAGCCAGTTGCGGTTACAATAGCAAGATCTGCCATGACTCCACAATCACAATTAGCAAGTTTGCATAATTTGTAATCCACCAAGTTGAACAAAACACCTCAGTCATCTGAGCCTCAAAAGTCTTCTGCTTTGCTTCTTGCCTGAGGCCTCAGAGCTATGGGGGCACAGTGGTTAGAACACAGTACTGCAGGCTAATTCTGCTGACTGCCAGCTGCCAGAAGTTTGGCAGTTTGATCCTGACCAGCTCAAGGTCAACTCAGCCTTCCATCATTCTGAGGTCAGTAAAACTAGGACCTAGATTGTTGGGGGCAAAATGCTGACTCTGTAAATTGCTTAGAGAAGGCTGTAAAGCACTAGGAAGTGGTAAATAAGTCTAAAGGCTAGGTCCCACTGGCTGATGGACATAAAATGGCAGAAAGGACACAGCGGATGAGCAAAATTTCGGGGGTGGCTCCATCCGTTGTCATCCGCTCCAAAAAGTAGCGAAAATTTGCATAAACAGAATGGAAAAGAACGGACATGGATAGTATGTAAAGGGGATGTTAAACAGATGTTTATCGGAAGCCTAGTGGATGAAAGCAGATGGAAGCGGATGACACCTCTGAAGGGGTTCTGGGGAGAATTTCGAAGCGGACGCATAGTCGAAAGGACGGATGCATAGCGGATGAAGCGGATGCCTCACGTACACCTATAAGAAACAAAGGGGATGCTGCGCGGATGTTTATTGGATGCAAAGCATTCACTGCGCATGCAGGGGGTATGAATTGCATCTGCTCCATGGAAATAAAAGGATGCAGCACGCATGCAGTCAGCATACAGGGGAAAGACATGCTGGTGGCTACATCTTGCAGGAAGACCATGGTTCGTCAGTCAGGCAAGAAGATGAAGTCCATGCCTACTCATTCAAGCCCTGGCAAGGTGAAGAAGGCCAGAACCAGCATCCCATCCCCTGGCACTGACTCTGAAGCTGCTGCTGCTGCTGCTGCTGCTGCTGCTGCTGCTGTGGTGGACCAGCTCCAAGGCCCTCAAGCCCCTGAAAGCCCTACTGCTGAAGGCCCTGCTGCTCAAGCCCCTGAAGGCACTGCTGAAGCCCCTGCCAGAGGGAGGAAGAGGCAAGGGAAGGAGAAGGGAGAGAGGAAACAGTACACCGTTTCCGAGGAGCATGAGGATGAGGTGCTGGAATGGCTGAGGGAGAACGAGTACCTCTGGAGAAAGGGCCACAGACTGTATCGGGACACCAAGAAAAAGCAGGCAGCTTGGAGAGACAAGGCAGAGAGCCTGGGGTACACTGCAGATGTACTCCTGGGATGGTGGAAGCACATGCACACCTGGTATGGCAAGCTACACCTCAAGAAATCCAGGCAGGCCGCTGTCAAGCTCACTGACTGGGAGATGTACGTCATGGCCAAGTGCAGTTTCCTGGAGGGTGAGATCCGCCACTGAGGAGCAGCCCCTCTGAGACTCCTCTCCCTCAGACTGCCCACAGATAGCCAGTTCTCTTCCAGCCAGGAGTCAGCTGCCCTGTCCAGGCAGGTGTCTTCAGAGGGCTCCACAGCAGAGACCCCCCCAACAGCTGCACTCCCCATGCCGGCAGACTTGGAGGATCCAGTGGAGGATGACACCCTGCTGTCACAAGTGGAGGAAGAAGCAGCAGCCACCAGAGGCCAACCCACCCCCACCCCCAGCTCCAGAGGATGCAGGCAGAGAGGCAGACTGGAGGGCCAGGACCACAGTGTGCTGTTGGAGATCAGGGACACATTGAAGACCAGCACAGAACTTCTCTCTCAGCTGGTCCACTTGGACAGAGCATCCTCCGACCAGAATACCTTCATCACCTATGTGAGCCAGACCCTGAGGGACCTGCCCGAGGCCCAGTACCAGGTGATGAAGCAGAAGATCACAGCACTTCTGCACAACCCTCAAGGCCCAGCTGAAGCTGCTCCTACTCAGTCCAGGTCTGCTCCTCCACCTCAGGCGATGTCACAGCCCTTCCATGGCTTTCAACAGCCCCTCACCTATCAAGGCTACGACTACCAGGACTTCCCACAGCAGAAGCAGAACTTCTCAGTCCAGGCCCAGGTTCATTGGACTCCACAGATGCCACTCCTCACCCAGCTGCAGACCAGACAGCCCCACTACACTCCTCCCAACCCTTCCTCCACCCCACAGCCAAGCCCATCAACGGACAATCTGTCATCAGTATTGGGCCTGACATCTCAAGTCCTTGATGAAGGGCCTCTCAACCTCACGGGACTGAGTCAGCTCTCGGGTAGCTTCCTGAACACACCACCACCTGTTGTACCATTGGGGCCAAACACCCCAATGGTGCCTCAGACTAGCACTCAAGCCACATCCATATCCACAGTCCCTGCCCGCTTCACAGCTGAGACCATGGACATGACTCAGAGTGACTCAGAATAGTCTCAGAGACTGAGTTGTTTACTTGTTTAATAAAATTTATCTTTGCTTAAGACACTTAATACAGTTTACTTGGTTCATTTTGCTTATTTAATAAAGTCATAAAGTTTACCTAAGAAAGTTAATAAAGTTTATCTTTTCTTAAGACACTTAGTTTACTTGGTTCATTTTGTTTACTTAATAAAGTGTTGGTGAAAACTTTGAAAAAATGGTTAAGCCTTTGCATGCTTGTGGGATAGATAAGGATAGTTGTGGGATAGATAAACCTCCAGTGCAACCATAGTGGGACTGTATGGTCCACCATCCCAGCGATCCAGATGATTTTCTCCCCCTTTTTATAGGAAATATTGGTTGTCCACTAGGTGCACTTCTACATTCTCTAGACATACTCCATACATCCTAAATATCCAAGATACATCCCATATACAAACGTTTTGTCCGTTTTAATGCTTTATATACGAGATGCATCCGCTTACATCCTTTCTATTTCCGTGCTACTAACGCTGTGTAGACGTTCTGTGTACCTTTTGTTTCCTCCCTCTTTCCGTTTTCAGCTGCAGCGGATGTGAGTTGAGGAGATGGCCAGAGGATGCAGTGAGGATACAGCGGATGTTTAACAGATGATAATGGACATAGAACGTTTGTTGCCTGTATATGTCATGGATGTACATCGTGCGCGGAGGAAAGTTCATCCGTTCACAAAGTTTTGTGCAGCTCAAAACTTCTTGCGCAGATGAAATGACAGTGGATGGATGCTCGACGGATGGAGTGTATGAAACACGTATGCAGTGAATATGCAATGGATCCATAGCGTTTTTCAACAGATGGCAAGCTTTTTTTAACGTTTTACATCCTCTTTGCATCCGTAAGTGCAGTGGGACTGGGCCTTAGTGCTATTGCTTTTGTAGGGAGTTTCTCATAAAGAAACCTCAATCATGTCTAATCACAAATACTACTAACCTCAATGAAACTCATTTCCCCAAAGGTTAGGGCAGGAGTCTTAAGTAATTATTAGGATCTACTAAATGGGCAATGGATTACATTTGACTTGGAGTTATTGAAGCTGTTCAGAATGGTTTCAATTACCACATCGCACAGGCTGTAGCCAGTAATGGGATTCAAATTTTTTTTACTACCGGTTCTGTGGGTGTGGCTTGGTGGGGATGGCAGGAAAAAGATACTGTAAAATCTCTAGCCAGAGGTGGTATTTGCCGGTTCTCTGAACTATTCAAAATTTCTGCTACCGGTTCTCCAGAACTGCTCAGAACCTGCTGAATGCCACCTCTGGATGTAGTGATATCACTATGAAACGCTTTCTTCCCTCCGTGTGAGGAACTCACTTTCTAGAGATTTTTTTTGGTCTTTCTTCCCACTCTGTACTGAATGTAGAGAATGGTCTTGAAGGATAATAGGAAGAGTTGATGCCAAGGCAGTGGTCAGATAAGAGGGGCTTGAACCTGTCCCAAGAAAATATCCTGAGAAAACATTTCAGACAAATCTTTCCCCAGTTCACATGAAAATAAAGTGAGCAAAGGGAAGCATATTGAGAGTTGCAAGATTGATGTCAGCCCCAAAAGACAGATGTTTGAATGTTTGATGTCTGGATGTTTGAGATACTTTGAGAATAAAAAATGGAGGGAGAGAAGAAAAAGAAAAAGAAAGAAAGAAGGAAGGAGTGGTGGAAGGAAGGAAGGAAGGAGAGAAAGAGAGAAAGAAAGAAGAGAGATAAAGGAAGAAAGGAGAGAGAGGGGGGGGGAAGACAGACTTGGGAAATGAAAAAAGTCAAATGGAAATTCTCAATATGTCTACTATAATGCAATACAGAACACAAACAATTTGGGATTCAGCTCTACATTGATGCTTGCAGTTCTTGGCTACCTTACTGAAAAGTTACATACCTGATTCTTCTGGTACATACTTAGTATAATATAGATCCCCGGTGAAATAGAGATAAATCAACTATTTCAGCAGAAGTCACGTTTTTCAAATAATTACAGGGATGCTGCCCTTTAAAACATTCAAAAAGCACCTTCCAAGGAGTGGAATGTCTCTGCATGGCACTTGCATATAATTTGCACATTTATGAATATGCTTCCAAAATCATCAACCGAGATCTCACCTAGCCCAAGGCTTTTTTTGTATTCCACCAAAAATGTCTGACAGCAAAGATCCCACTAAAATACTTTGTATTAAAGCAGATATTCCATGTGGCACTAAAAAAACCCCATAGACTAATACTCTATAAATCCTAACTGTTCACTGCCATGTCACAAAACACAAAATCTGTTGCCTCTAGGGACAGTTCAAAATGTGATACAGGCTTAGCATGCTTCCCTGCACAAAAGCCTACCTAGATCTGCTGAGATGAATTGGCATTAAATATGTGTTCTATTTTATATAGAAATTTCTGTAATTGCAGCTTGAGGTTAGTGCATTTTGCTGTTTCTTATGTCTGAGACTGATTCCCACATGAATCAGCTTCTAATTTTTTATTTTGGTAATCCTCAGACTTGGGAAGATTTATTCTGCAGTGCTGAAAGACCGGGAGGCATGATGGCAGAGTTTTACATCCACTAGATCCAAAGGGCTCTTTCTTTTTCTGAAATTCTCACTAATCAGTAGGTTTTCTATCCTAGCCATAAGGGCTCACTTTGGTGAGGGAAGATTTTCTTTTTGAAAAACAAAAAGAGTGGGAGAAAAAGGAGAACAGCAAACATCTCTCTCATGTCTACCTTGCTAGCAGAATCAAATGTTTGTTTTCTGCATTATGTGCCATATGTTCATGCTTTTCGGCAAGACAGGTTTATCATACAGACTCAAAGTGCTAGAGGGGACCTTGGCAGCCCAGCCTGGGTGTCTGGTGCTGCCACAACTAAAGACCCTCATTGTATAAACTTATGTTCTTCCCTTGCCTGGGAGCATGGATTGACCATCTTCCAAATACTGGCTGAGCTGCTTGAAAAGATGGTAACCCTGTGCCAAGACCATTTGCATGGATGCCGCTGAGGAAATTATTTCTGTAAAATGGTTCCTATGTATTTAGGGACAAGGTGGCTCAGGGGCTAAGATTCTGAGCTTGTCAATCAGAATGGTCGGCAGTTCGAATCCCTTGCTCTGCATAATGGAGTGAGCTCCCGATACATGTCCCGCTTCTGCCAACCTAGCAGTTCGAAAGCATGTAAAAATGCAAGTAGAAAAATAGGGACTACTTTGATGGGAAAGTAACAGTGTTTCATGCGCATTTGGCATTTAGTCATGCCAGCCTCATGACACACTGAGACATCATCAGACAGCACTGGCTCTTCGGCTTTGTAATGGAGATGAGAGCTGGAAACAACTAGCACAAATGTGCAAGGGGAACCTTTACCTTTACTTTTACCAGAAACTTTTATTTCTTGCTATAAATCTGGATTAGATCTTCTCCCCCTTAAAGCACAAATATGAATGAAAGATAGATTGGGTTTGGATGAACATAATTGGTTGGATCTGGTGCTGCATTAATCCTGTACCTCAAGCCAAACAACTGTGCCAATGGATGAAGACTTAGACCAGAGAGGGCCTCAAAGTATGGAATTTAAATACTATTAGTCATTTAATACAGTTTGTATTGAACATAAGCCTTGAAATATTTCAGAATGTTTTCTGCCATTTTGGTATTGTGGTAATTGGAGACTCAGCACTGTTTAATTGATACATTCTGTGGTATACATGGTAGGGAAGAAGAAGTTCTACTTAGAAATTATGGAAGGATTTGGGCTTTTATTATGGCAAAGTGGTTTGCCTGCGGCTTGTTGAGCACGATTTTGTAATATGAACAACGTACAAATTCACAGACAAAGGAGAAAAATATTTCAGCATCACTGCTCAGGAACTTTTGAAGTACTTGTTATTGAAACTTTTAAAACGCCGGTCTATTTAGAATTTCTAAGGGAGGGAGGTCAGAGGAGGAAAATCACCATTTGATGAGTATCTCACAGTATTAGGGCAGGATAAATGGTGGTCTTTGTGCAGTAAAAAATGGAAAATATTTTCCTCCCAGAAGACATTCCTGGAGAAAAATATTCACATATGGAAATGATTTCCTAAACATTTTGCAATATGAAACAAAGGGTAGGCTAAATATTTTGATCCTGGAGACAGAATTCCAACTGATCACCCTGGCAATCCCACTTCATGGAAACTTCATTTGAGCAATGGTACTTTAATCTGGGGATTTACAAATTTGTTTTTTCACCCCATCATTGATTGCAGTTTATAATCCTAATGGTGATAGAGAGAAGAATGACTAATTGTTATTGCTTATACAGTGCATAATGTTCAACAAAGCAAGCACTGGGCAGAAACTAAATCAGGCAGGCTTCCAGTTGACTTGCTTATAACGTGACATGGAGAGAGATAAGCTGGAAGGGAAAGCATGTGGTTTGTACAGAAGAGATTGTAGATTTGTTGCCCACAATCTCTAGAGAAGGTTGGGAACCTCCTGAGAGACATCCTGAAGAACCACTACAATTCATAAAGACAGAATGGAGATACCTTTGCTTTATAGTTTATTTCATTTTCCTTGTATTAATTCTGTAGGGGCAGAATCTTTGGTCATTCAGGTTCTCCTTGACCATATTATCTGGGACTCCTTTGGGCTTCTAAATTGTATGAAAATAGAAGGTGCGGTACTAGCCATTAGGAGAACAGGTAGAGAGGTAACCACTTGGATCCAGGATGATTATTCAGAATCTACAACTAGTCCAAAATATAGCGGACTGCTAACTCACATTTGATGTTGGGGCATTGTCAATGCCTCTCCACAGAAGGAGAAATTACTAGCAGTCTTGATGGAGATTGTGGGCAAGATAACTTCTGAAAAGGCCATCCCTGCATACAGCAGTTTTCATTAACTATAATCCAGTCTTTAACCTACTCTTTTTATGGAGGGTTGTTGAAAAAGTGATGGTGGACTAACCCCAGAAGAAGTGGAATATTTGGATATTTTTCAGTCAGGGTTCAGATCTAAGAATAGGGCAGTGGTGGTTTACCTATTCTCTTGAGGGACCTGAATAGGGACAGTATGCTCCTTCTGGTCCTGTTGGACATCTCAGTTTGGGGCAGCATCTCTGAGGAAGATGGTCCCAGTCAGACTGAGCCCAGTGTGCTTACCTTCAAACACCTATCACCACAGATGGCTGCTTCTCTTCTGCTCAGAGAAGCCACAACCAATATCTGCCTAGTCCCTGCTTATCCAAAGAGGAAATTTTTCCCTTTATGACAATGAAAGTGACTATGAACTGAGCCAAGCCATGGCATGGAGTTGGCAAGGGTTAAAAAAAAAAGCATTTTTAGGAGACTTAACGACATCAATTTTCTATGCTCACTAAAACCACAAATCCACTGGTTTTCTAGATAATAAAATGTTGGATGTTCAAGTTGCTTTCATTTACAGCATGTGTCATAATTTTGAAAACAGCATCAATATTTGCTTAATTTGCTGATTGAAATAATACCTTCCATATGGAGCAGGGGGTGAATGGAGGAAATTTTTCTGCTTTAATTGTTATTTAAGAGTAAAGCAAGGTCTGCTGCTTGAGTGAAACATGTCCAAAAGGCATCAGAACTGACAGGAATAGGTCTGCCTCTTAATTTGTGTTTATGAAAGCAGTGTTGGTTAATGGAAGATGCTCATCAGGCATTTCCTATTGGTACCTTAAAAAAAAGGACATGGATCCTCTTCCCCCTCTCTCCTCCCCTCTTTCCCTCCTCATATCCTCACAGCAAACAGAAAGCAGATGCATCTCAAATATGACCAGATGAGGATGAACACAACTAAGCTAATGCACACTTCCTCTTCAGCTGGCCGCCAGCTAGTCATCTTGATGATACTATGATTTCCTGTTCTAACATTGGCAATTAAAAGCCAGTTTTTAGGGAGCACTTCTCCTCAAATGGAGAAAGAAGTAGGAAAGAGGAGCATTCAACCTATAGCTGGGAAGGCATCATCCACAAATGATTTGATGTGTTGCATAACATTCCAGCTTGAGGACAATATCATGTGTCGCTGAAATGTAATTCTGGATTTGCTGTTGCTAAGGGACCACTAAGGAATAAAGGAGAGTGCCTTGATACCCCATCAGAGTATTTTCCCGTTTAGTTGATGCAATCCTAAGTAACTCTTCTACAAACAGAGTTTGGCCTGTTCCTAGCAGAGGGAAATTTCAGCTGTGTAGGGTTCCTCTCCTCCCAAAAGAGGTGCACCTTCAACCCACATGTGACTAAGTAACTAGTAGCTAGATGGGTACTCTATATTTAACTTGGGTGGGCAATGGTGAGGGTGGAGACATTAATTACTGCATCTCATGATGCCACATTTCTGAGGTAACTGTTGTTAGACATACCGTATTACATCTGCAAAAGAAAAAAAAATCCAGATGACTGTTAGGTAGTAGTAAAGAATGACTAGTTCTACCTCTTTTGTTCTCATCTAATAACCGTCTGGAGTTTTGCTGCTTCAGTACGTGGGCTTAGTGTTTGTAAATTCTAACTGGAGGTGAATGGGAGGCTAGGTAGAACTAAGAGAGATTCTTGTTTGGATCTCTAAAGAACTGCACCAGTCAAGTATAAACAATCTAAGAATCATACATTATTACTAAGTCAAAGCTAGATAAGGGGCTGACGCAAAGATGAGGGGGTCAACGTATTTTCCAGTGCACCAGAAGGCAAGAAGGCAGTGGTTGGAAACTAAGGAGAGAGGCAACCTAAAACTAAGGAGAAATTTGTTGACAATGAAAACAATTGACCAGTGGAATGGCCTGCCTTCAGAGGTTGTGGGTGCTCCATCACTGGAGGCTTTAAAAAAGAGACTGGAGAGCCATTTGTTTGAAATAATATAGGCTCTCCAGCTTGAACAGGGGGTTGGACTAGAACACCTCCAAGGACCTTTCTAACTCTATTATGTTAGCTTTCTGTTAGCATTATAATTTGATGGGGCTTCCTGGAACTGGGCTGCAAATATACCAATGGCCACCAGATGGCAGCAAAGAAGTATGAAACTATATAGTATTCTGCCCTCCCTTGGCCTAGTTCAGGTTCATCTAGTTCACCTTGCTTAAGGCGAGGTCACATCGGCCGATGGATGCAAAACGTATGTAAAAAGGACACAGCGGACGAGCAAATTTTCCATCCGTTGTCATCCGCTCTCAAAAGTGCCCCAAATTTGCATAAAGAGAATGGACAACAACGGAAAGGAACGGATGTGGGGAGGACGTAGCGAAGATGTTAAGCAGATGCTCAACGGAAGCCTAGTGGATGGAAGCGGATGGAAGCGGATGACACATCCACAGGGCTTCTGGGGGAGAAGAGCGAAGCAGACGCGCAGCGGAAGAAATGGATGCATAGTGGATGCCGAGCGGATACAGCGGATACAGCGGATGCATCACGGAAGCCTAGCGGATGCCTAGCGGATGCAAAGCGTTCACTGCGCATGCGGAGAGGATGCATTGCATCAGCCTCGCGGACATAAAGGGATGCAGCTCACAAGCAGGTCACCATTCAGAGGAAAGACCTGCTGCCAGATACATCTTCAGCCAACAACCATGGGGAAGAAGAGGAAGCCTGTGCCGACTCCTGCCAGTCCTGGCAAGAAGGAAAGGGCCACCATCCCACCCCGTGGTGCTGACTCTGCTTCTGCTGGGGCTTCTGCTGCTGGGGCTGACTCTGCTGGTACTGGTGCTTCTGCTGGTGCTGCTCCTGGTGCTGGTGCTTCTGCTTGTGCTGACTCTGCTGGTGCTGCTCCTGGTGCTGGTGCTTCTGCTCGTGCTGACTCTGCTGGTGCTGGTGCTGGAGCTGGTGCTGCTGCTGCTGCTGCTGCTGGTGGTGGTGGTGTGGTGGACCAGCCCCTAGAACCTCAAAGCCCTGCTGATGAGGGCCCAGAAGGCCCTGCCAGAGGGAGGAAGAGGCATTCACGAGATAAGGGGGAGAGGAGAGAGTACTCCATTGCAGAGGAATATGAGGAGGTGCTCGAATGGCTGAGGGAGAACGAGTACCTCTGGAGGAAGGGACACAGGCTCTATCAAGACACCAAGCGGAAGCAGGTGGCTTGGAGACAGAAGGTGGAGAGCCTGGGCTACACTTAGGATGTCCTCCTGGGGTGGTGGAAGCACATGCACACCTGGTACGGGAAGCTGCACCTGAAAAAAGTCTGGCCAGGGCGCGGTCAAGCTCACTGACCGGGAGACCTATGTCATGGCAAAGTGCAGCTTCTTGGAGGGTGAGGTTCACCATCGAGGAGCAGCCCCTCTGTCAACCCTCTCTCTCAAGCAGCCCCCAGAGAGCCAGTCCTCTTCTGGCCAAGAGTCAGCTCCTGTGTCCAGGCAGGTATCTTTGGAGCGCCCCATGATGGAGACCCCCCTGACAGCTGCACTCCCTGTGCCGGAGCACATGGAGGATCCCCTGACGCAGATGGAGCAAGAAGAGGTCACTGCCACCAGAGATCAACCCACCCCCACCCCCAGCTCCATCTCCACAGAAAACAGGCAGAGAGGCAGACCGGAGGGGCAGAGCCACACTGTCCTCTTGGAGATCAGGGACACCATCAAGAGCAGCGTAGATCTCCTCTCTCAGCTGGTACACTTCGACATACCATCCTCGAACAGAAAGCCCTTCCTCACCTACGTGAACCAGACCTTCATGGCCATGCCCGAAGCCCAGTACCAGGTGATCAAGGAGAAGATCACAGGTCTTCTGCACCACCCTCCAGGCCCAGCTGAACCTGCTCTGACCCACTCCAGGTCTGCTCCTCCACCCCAGGTGATGTCACAGCCCTTCCAAGGCTTTCAACAGCCCCTCACCTACCAAGGCTAAGGCTACCAGGAGTTCCAGCAGCACAGGCAGCCCTTTCCAGTCCAGGCACAGGGACATCGCACACCACAGATGACACCAATGCCACCGATACCACCGATGTCACTGACACCACAGATGCCACCGACGTCACAGATGCCACCGATGCCACCGATGCCACCGACGCCTCACCTCGCTCAGCTGCAGACCAGACAGCCCCACTATATGCCTCACAGCCAAGCCCGGCCTCAGAACATCTGTCATCGGTGTTGGGACTGACATTCCATGTCCTGGAGGAAGGGCCTCTCAACATCACGGGACTGAGCCAGCTCTCTGAGAGCTTCCTGCACACACCATCTCTTGTTGTCCTCTTGGGGCCAGGCACCCCAATGGCACCTCAGACCAGCACTCCAGCCACTGCCACCTCCACAGCCCCTGGTCCCTTTACATCTGAGACCATGGGCATGCCTCAGAGTGACTGAGAACAGTGCCAGAGACTGGGTTGTTACCTGTTGACTTTATCTTTGCTTGGGACACTTTTCTTGGTTCATTTTGCTTTTTTTTAATAAAGTCCTAGAGTTTGTTTTTAATAAAGGTTATCTTTGCTTCACACACTTGGTTCAGTTCTTTTACTAAATAAAGTCTTGGTGGAAACTTTTAGAAATGGTTTAAGCCTTTGCATGCTTGTGGGATGGGTAATAGCTCTGGGATGGTTAATAGCTGTGGGATAGATAAGCCTCCAGTGCAAGCATAATGGGACTGTATGGTCCACCCTCCCAGCTGCCACACGTGTGGCCCTTTTTTTATCAATAACAATTTATTCATTGATCAACACATTTCAACATAAACACAACTCTTTATTAAATGCCCTGTTCATTGTAGGGCCACTCAACATAGATGGCACAATCTCATCAGTGTGATGAGACAGGCTGAAGGAAGCATCCATTAAGAATCTACCATCCTATCTTGCCACTCCACTGCTCCAGCTGGGGAGTTGCACCAGTGTTTCAGGAGATTGCGTTGCTTCTTCCCTTCACGTGAAGCTCTGTTGGGGCCTGGCACATCTTCAGTGTCGATCAGGTTTAGCCCTTGCCTCCATTCCCCAGGCTCCATGACCCATTCCCTTGTTGACAATCCACAAGCCTGTTCTGCAACACTGGGTAGTGGGTGCGCATGAGATTGTGCAGGATGCAGCAAGCTTCCATGATGTTCCTCACGGTCTCTGGGCGATGCTGCATGGTGGTGAGAAGTACCTGGAACCTGTTGGTCAGGATGCCAAAGGCATTCTCCACCACCCACCTTGCCCTGGACAGCCTGTAGTTGAAGATCCTCTCTTCACGGGTGAGGCATCTGGAAGTGTAGGGCTTCATGAAGTAGGTTCTGAGGGAGAAGGCGTCATCCCCCACGATGAAGTAGGGCACATCTTGTGTGTCATTGGGCAGGGGGTCTGGATCTGGGAAGCCCATGATGAGGTTGCGTTTCAGCCCCTCCTTGAGGTCACTGGCATTGTATACCTGGGCATCTGAAGATGAGCCATTGCCTGAAGCATCGATGTACATGAACTTGTAGTCAGCATTGACCATGGCAAAGAGGATGATGCTGAAGAATCCCTTGTAGTTGTGATAAGTGGACCCTGAGTTGGCTGGAGCTTTGCAGGCCACGTGCTTCCCATCTATGGCTCCAACGGTGTGGGGGAAGTTCCACTTCTGATACCACTGCTCTGCAGCTTTCTTCCATCCTTCTTCAGTGGTGGGGCACTGGAGGAGCTCCTCCAGGTATTCTTCGATCATGGCCTGCACCACTTCTCTGACCACAATGCTGATGGTGTTTTGTGGCACCCTCCAAGCATACTGCATCTTCCTGTATGTGGTCCCGGAGGCCAGGTGGTGCTCAGTCAGTGCCACCTTCTGTCCAGGGTCCAGGCTGGGCCAGAAGTTGGTGCTCTGCTTGGTCAACCTGGGTCTCAGCTGCTCCACAACTTCGTCAAACATGGCTGGTGGCATCCTCATGAAGTGCTGGAATGCACGAATGTCTTCGTTCCTCAGCTCCACCATCAGTTTGTCATACAGTCCATACTCGGTTCTTCTTTTAATCCATCTTCGGATCCACATACTTCTTGGCCGCCTCCTTTTCCTTGCGTAGAACAGGTGAAAGAGCCTGTAGAGGGCTTTGCACTGTTGTAGACTGATAGCGGCTACCAAAAGGAGTGTGCGACAATCCATGGTGGAGATGACTGTATGCTGTGGAAGAGCAAGAGCAAGAGCAAGGCTGAAGAGGTCTGCACACCAGGGCTGAAAGTGAGATCCAGGTGATTTCCTCCCCCTTTTTATAGGAAATATAGGTTTTCCATGAGGTGTCCTTCTGCATCCTCTAGACATCCTGCAGACATCCTAAATATCCGAGATACATCCCCTCTGCGAACGTTTTTTCCATTTTAATGCTTTATATGCGAGCTGCATCCACTTACATCCTTTCTATGTCCGTGCTACTAATGCTGCGCATCCATTCCGCGTCCGTTCCGCTTCCTCCCTCTTTCTTTTTTCTGCTGGAGTGGATGCGAGTTGCACGGATGCACAGCGGATGCTGAGCAGATACAGTGGACATGTAACGTATGTAGAACGTTTGTTCCCTGTATGTGTTACAGTTGTAGAATGGACTCAGCAGAAAGTTCATCCGCTCAAAAAGTTTTGTGCAGCTCAAAACTTTTTGAATGGATGAAATCTCAGTAGAGGGATGCTGGATGGATAGAACATATGAATCACACACGCAGTGAGTACAGAATGGATGCATCACGTTAACCAATGAATGGCAAGCGTTTTTCTCCGTTTTACAACCTCTTTCCATCTGTTGGTGCAGTGTGACATGGGCTTTAAACTTAAAATGAGGTAGCCAACTTCCAGACATTCAGAGAGCAGTTCAGCCACCTGGCCTTTTGGAAAGCATCAGAAAACCTTTGGAGGATATGATGAGGATACTGGAAGTGTCCCTTTTTTAGGCTTTGGGGATGTGTTAAGGGTAGAGATGGAAACAGGAGGTTTGCAGAGGCAAAAGGCACCCATTTCCAGTCTTACGATGGTCCCAGCCAATTTAATAGTAGTAGGGAATAACTCTGGCAGGGGTGGATGGAACATCATCAAAATGAAAATCAGAGTGGATTTTTCTGTCTCTTGCACAGAGGTGGATTTGTAGCTGTGCAGATGCAGATAGATAGATTCCACAAAACATCCATAACAAAGTACATTTATTGGTACATCAGGTATCTTCATAACTCACATTTGTGATGAAGTTCTTCTTTAATGACTAATCCTTTGTATATCAGCCTTGCAGGTAAAAAATGGTTGTCTCCTAACCCATCTCATAGCGGTAGAAAAAGCTGCCATGAATTAGTGAGTCCAGGCAAGAATGAGGGAAACCTCCCCCAACCCTTCCAGGGTCAATTTAGTGACCAATCAGGATTACAGATGTGGCTACTTGACATGAACTACATTTCCCAGGGTACCTTTAACTACATTTACCATGATGCATTCCCTTAAGGGGACAGCTCATAATTCCTAATTAACTATCCAATTCCCATAGACTGGCTGGGACAGCACATGGATACTGAAGCTTTCCAGAGGCTGCTTTGTTCTAGTCACACTGTGGTTGATTTGGGGTTTTCGTGGGGAGGGGGAAGAATAAAATTCTACCAACAAAATTAAATATTTTACTCATAAATGTCAGCAGTGCGATCTCAAGATGTTGGCAGATGGCAAATGAAATGCCAGGGCCCATGCCAACCATAATTTGAAGGGTCCTTGGTGCTCCCTGAGCTTGGTTGTTTTCCTGCAGACATTTCATTACCCAAAGTATCATCCGTACATCACAGAGCACCAAGGACACCTCATTTCAACCCTGAACTACAAATATTCTCCTTTATTCAACCACAGATTTTTCATATCTGATGTTGATGGATGTGGCTTCTAATGTTTCTAGGAAAAATACAACAATAAGAGAGGTGAAGAATTCATATTGGTCAATTTCCCCCCAATATTTTGACCACTAGATGAAACCAAGCATTTAAGAGGCAGAATGTTTTTCTGCCAAAATAAAAATTATATTTGGAGCACTAGTCATATCTATCTTTCAGTAAGAAGTAGATACCTAGGTGCTAATTTTATCTTTAAAACCTTGTTCTGTATAGATGGTAAAAGGCTTTGAGTGGGAGCAGGATAAATAGATAATAGGCTATTTCCCAGTTGCCAAGCCAACACATGTCACAAAAATACGTGTTCCCTTACTTTTAAAAAGTTTCAAAATTATTCTGTTTCTTCAGGATTGTCTTTTGTGTGTATCATAAGAAGCAAAATAATTATTGTAGTTTGTATAAATGCTTTGGTAATTCTAGGCCTTGATAATTCTAATGTTATGCTTGATGCCATTAACATAATGCTTAATTAGATAAGTGTGCATGCTTTTATGCAAATATGGCCAGTTAAGCCCATGTCACACTGAACCAACGGATGCAAAGAGGATGTAAAATGGACAAAAAACCTTGCCATCCGTTCGAAAATGCAATGTACTCACTGCCTCCGTTTGGCTTCCTCTCTATCCGTCCAGCATCCATTTGTTGACGTTTCATCCGCTCCAAAGGTTTTGGGCTGCCCAAAACTTTTGTGCGGAAAATGTATCCAGTTCGTCCGTTCTGCATCCGCGACGCATCCACTAGGCATCCGTTATGCATCCGTTACGCATCCGCTATATCCGCTAGGCATCCGCTACGCATCCGCAGAACTCCATCCACCCGGACGCAGGGAGGAAGTGGAACGGATGCAGAATGGATGCAGAACGGATGCCTAGCGGATGCAGAATGGAAACAAAGCATTTAAAATGGAAAAAACATTCGCAGAAAGGACCTATCTCGGATATTAAGGATGTCTAGAGGATGCCTAGAGGATGCCTAGCGGAAAACCTATACTGCCTATAAAAAGGGGGAACAACTCACCTGCATCTCACTTTCAGAACAGCAGCCGAGCAGTGCAGACCTCTGCAGCCTTCATCTGCCTCTTCCTCTTCCACAGCATCCAGTCATGTCCAGCGTGGATTGTAACAAAGTCCTTTCGGCAGCCACCATCGTTCTGCAACAGTGCGAAGCCATCTGCAGGCTCTGTGAACTCTACTGCGAGAAGAAAAGGAGCCACCCAAAAAGAGACTGGATCTGAAGATGGTTCGCCAGAAGAGCAGAGGACGGACTGTACAACAAGCTGATGGTGGAGCTCAGGAACGAAGACACTCGTGCATTCCAAAACTTCATGAGGATGCCTCCAGCCATGCTTGATGAAGTTGTGCAGCGCCTGACACCCAGGTTGACCAAAGCAAACATCAACCTCCGGCCCAGCCTGGAACCTGGGCTCAAGGTGGCACTCACTCTGCGCCACCTGGCCTCAGGGACCTCCTACAGGAGCATGCAGTACGGCTGGAGGGTGCCACACAACACCATCAGCATTGTGGTCAGAGAAGTGGTGCAGGCCATCATCGAAGAATACAAGGAGGAGCTCCTCCAGTACCCCTCCAGTGAAGAAGGATGGAAGAAAGTTGCAGAGCAGTGGTATCAGAAGTGGAACTTACCACACACCGTTGGAGCCATAGATGGCAAGCACGTGGCCTGCAAAGCTCCAGCCAAGTCGGGGTCCACTTATTTCAACTCCAAGGGCTTCTTCAGCATCATTCTCTTCACCATGGTCGATGCTGACTACAAGTTCATGTACATCGATACTTCAGGCAATGGCTCATCTTCAGATGCCCAGGTATACAACACCAGTCACCTCAAGGAGGAGCTGGAAGGCAATCTCATCATAGGCTTCCCAGATCCAGACCCCCTGCCCAACGACACACAAGATGTGCCCTACTTCATCGTGGGGGATGACGCCTTCTCCCTCACAACCTACCTCATGAAGCCCTACACTTCCAGACTCCTCACCCATGAAGAGAGGATCTTCAACTACAGGCTGTCAGGGCAAGGCGGGTGGTGGAGAACGCCTTTGGCATCCTGGCCAACAGGTTCCAGGTACTTCTCACCACCATGCAGCATTGCCCAGAGACCGTGAGGAGGATCATGGAAGCTTGCTGCATCCTGCACAATCTCATGCGCACCCGCTACCCAGTGTTGCAGAACAGGCTCGTGGACCTCCAGCAAGGCAATGGGGACATGGAGCCTGGGGAATGGAGGCAAGGGCGAAACCTGATCGACACTGAGGATGTGCAAGGCCCCAACAGAGCCTCACATGAAGCGAAGAAGCAGCGCAACCTCCTGAAACACTGGTGCAACTCCCCAGCTGGAGCAGTGGAGTGGCAAGACAGGATGGTAGATGCTTAATGGATGCTTCCTTCAGCCTGTCTCATCACATGGATGAGATTGGGCCATGTATGTTTGGTTGGCCTACAATGAACAGGGCGTTTAATAAAGAGTTGTGTTTATGTTGACATGTGTGGATAATTATTACATTATTATTGATAATAAAGGGCCATAGGTGTGGCATCTGGGAGGGTGGACCATACAGTCCCACGATGCTTGCACTGGAGGTTTATGTATCCCACAGCTATTACCCATCCCAAAGATATCCCTGCCCATCCCACTGCTATCTCAACCCATCCCACTGCTATCTTAACCCATCCCACAAGCATGAAAAGGCTTAAACCATGTCTAAAAGTTTCCAGCAAGACTTTATTAAAAAAAAGAAATGAAGCAAGTGTGTGAATCAAAACTAGACTTTATTAACAACAAGCTATAAAACAAAAATGAGTCTCTGGCACTCCTCTTGGTCGCTCAGTCTTAGGGGTGAAGGGTCCAGGTGCTTTGGAGGTGGCTGGTGCTGGAGTGCTTGTCATCAGCTCCTCCAGAAGCAGAAGCAGCAGAAGCCCCAGCCCCAGAAGAGCGAGCCCGTGCTGCAGAAGCCCCAGCAGAACCAGAGTGAGGGCCAGGGGGCCGGATGGTAGCCCTGTCCCTCTTGCAAGGGCTGGCAGCAGATGGCTGAGGCTTGCTGTGCTTCCACATGGTTGTGGGGTTGCTGGCTGGCAGGGAGGCTGGCAGGAACCAAGGCTGGCAGGAAGGCTTGCAGGGAGGCAGGCACCAAGGCTGGCAGGAAGGCTGGCAGGAAGGCTGGCACCAAGGCTTGCTGGAAGGCTGGCACCAAGGCAGGCACCAAGGCTGGCAGGGAGGCAGGCACCAAGGCTGGCAGGAAGGCTTGCAGGCAGGCAGGCACCAAGGCTGGCAGGCAGACATGAACCAAGGCTGGCAGGAAGGCTGGCAGGCAGCAAGGCTGGCAGGCAGACTGGCTGGCAGCAAGGCTTGCAGGCAGTCTGGCAGCAAGGCAGGCAGGGAGGCTGGCAGCAAGGCTGGTAGCAAGGCTGGCAGCAAGGCTGGCAGACAGACATGCAGGCAGGGCAGGCAAGGCAGCCAATCCGTCCAGCAGCAGGTCTTTCCTCTGAATGGCGACCTGCTTCCGAGCTGCTTCCGTTATATCCACGGGGCTGAAGCAATGCACTCTCCCTGCATGCGCAATTAACTCCAGGCATCTGCTAGGCTTCTGCTGTGCATCCGCTGTGCATCCGTTGTGCATCCGCTTCATCCGCTTGGCGTCCGTTCTGCATCCTCTCTTTCCGTTCTGCGTCCGCTTCGCTGAGCCCCCCCGGAAGCTCCCATCCGCTTCCATCCACTAGGCTTCCGTTCCGCATCCGCTTTGCATCTGCCCTGCATCCTCCCCGCGTCCGTGTTATCCGCTCCAGTTATGCAAATTTTTGCCCCTTTTGAGAGCAGATAACAACGGATGGAACATTTTGCTCGTCCGCTGTGTCCTTTTTGCATCCATTGGGCAGTGTGACATGGACTTTAAGAATCATTCTGCCAAAGAAGTGAATATAAAGTTTGATGAGAAATTTGTGAGTGACATATTGTGAACTGGAAATAAACACGAACGCCCCCTCCGTATGCAAATTGTGAGTCATTAATTTCAGTAGCCATGTTCATGTCCAAATTAGAAGAAAATATGATTTTCAAAATGAAGCAATGGGATAATCAGTAGTCTTATAAGAGTGCCACTTAAAAATTTTATGATTCAAAACGCATGATAAATTCCATGTTCAATTACAGTGGAGATCATCTACTTCCCTTAAGAATGAAATGTGCAGATTGCTAGCAAAGAAATAAGAATGGAAAACAAAACATCCTCTTTACCTTGGAGGGAAAAGTATTTTCGACTCAAAGAAAGAGTGATTCAAAGAATCAGGCCTAGAACAACTTGCCGTGGCCAACAGGCCCCAGCCAACTTGCCACGACCAACTAACTATACCCAACTCATCACAGAACAAGTTCTGGTGGAACAAGAGTTACAGTAACATTGAAGAAATGGGAGGAATAGAATCATTAAAAAAAGGATGCCAAAGGAAAGACAAAATGAGATGTGAACTTTTATAGTTTTATGAATTTATAATATGACATACCAAAGAATGCAAAAGCAAATATTAGGGAAATTAGGAAAGGAAAAGGGAAGGGGGGAGGGGAAAAAGGCATTGATTTCCAACTCCTTTGGTCCAGTAAAAAAGGCATAAACATCTTCCCTCAACTTTTTACTTTTTCATAATAATAGAAAGTTGTCATTTCAATAACAACAGATCTATTCTAATTGGCAAAGGCCAAAATCAAAGTTCCATTTTTTTTCCACCTCAAGCACAAAATTCAGAAGGGGTTTCCAAGTAGAAACGAAAGTATTTTTGTATTTTTTTGTCTTGGATCAGAGCAGTCAATTTAGCCATCTCTGCTAACTCCACCAGTTTTTTAGTTATTGGGGATTGTGGGAATCGAAGTGATCTTCCATTTCTTGATGGAATGAAATGTGCATGGCAAAAATTAAAATTATTTTTAAAATAATTTTCAATTAAATTGAAGTATTGAATTGTCCTGCGGTGAGTTGTCCTGTGGCAAGTTAGCCATGGTGAGTCATCCTGCGGCAAGCTGGCCATGGTGAGTTATCCCCTGGCAAGTTGGCCATAGTGATTTGGATGCAATGAATTGGCTGTGGTGAGTTGGCCATGGTAAGTCATCCCATTCTGCTTTGAATCATGGATGAGCAAATTGTAATCCCATCAATATTGCTGAATCAGCAACCCCAGCAACACCAGCCAGCATGGCCAGGAACAAAGGATGCTGGGGATTGTCATGTATTCATCAACTCCAATAGATGCATATCTTCTAAGTTTAAGCCCCTGTCACACAGCACCAACGGATGGAAAGAGGATGTAAAACGGACAGAAACACTTGCCATTCGTTGGTTAACGCGATGCTTCTGTTCTGTACTCACTGCCTCCGTTTTTCATCCTCTCTATCCGTCCAGTATCTGTCTACTGACATTTCATCCACTTGAGCTGCACAAAACTTTTTGAGCGGAAAATGTATCCAACGCGTCTGTTCTGCATCCACAACACATACGGGGAACATCTGTTCTACATCCATCGTTATCCGTTATGCATCCGCTATATCTGCTAGGCATCCGCTGCGCATCCGCGCAACTCGCATCCGCTCCAGTGGAAAACGGACACAGGGAGGAAGCAAAATGGACGTGGAACGGACACAAAGCGTTAGTAGCAGGGACGGAGAAAGGATGAAAGCGGATGCAGCTCGCATACAAAGCATTAAAACAGAAAAAACGTTCACAGAAGGGATATATCTCAGATATTTAGGATGTCTGCAGGATGCCTAGAGGATGCAAAAGGACACCGAGCGGAAAACCTATATTTCCTATAAAAAGGGGGAGGAACTCACCTGGATCTCACTTTCAGTCCAGCAGCCCTGCGGTGCAGACCTCTTCAGCCTTGCTCTTGCTCTTGCTCTTCCATAGCATCCAATCAACTCCACCATGGATCATCACACACTCCTATTGGAAGCCACCATCGTTCTACAACAGTGTGAAGCCATCTACAGGCTCTTTCAACTGTTCTACGCAAAGAAAATGAGGCGGCCAAGAAGTGTCTGGGTCTGAAGATGGATCGCCAGAAGAGCAGAGTACAGACTGTATAACAAGCTGATGGTGGAGCTGAGGAACAAAGACCCTCGTGCATTCCAGAACTTCATGAGGATGCCTCCAGCCATGCTTGACGAACTTGTGGAGCGGCTGAGACCCAGGTTGACCAAGCAGAGCACCAACTTCTGACCCAGCCTGGACCCTGGGCTCAAGGTGGCACTGACTCTGCACCACCTGGCCTCAGGGACCACATACAGGAACATGCAGTATGCCTGGAGGGTGCCACACAACACCATCAGCATTGTGGTCAGAGAAGTGGTGCAGGCCATCATCGAAGAATATCTGGAGGAGCTCCACTGAAGAAGGATGGAAGAAAGTTGCAGAGCAGTGGTATCAGAAGTGGAACTTACCACACACTGTTGGAGCCATAGATGACAAGCACGTGGCCTGCAAAGCTCCAGCCAACTCAGGGTCCACTTATTTCAACTACAAGGGCTTCTTCAGCATCATCCTCTTTGCCATGGTCGATGCTGACTACAAGTTCATGTACATCGATGCTTCAGACAACGGCTCATCTTCAGATGCCCAGGTATACAATGCCAGTCACCTCAAGGAGGGGCTGGAACTCAACCTCATGGTGGGCTTCCCAGATCCAGACCCCCTGCCCAACGACACAGAAGATGTGCCCTACTTCATCATGGGGGATGAGGCCTTCTCCCTCACAACCTACCTCATAAAGCCCTACACCTCCAGATGCCTCACCCATGAAGAGAGGATCTTCAACTACAGGCTGTCCAGGGCAAGGTGGGTGGTGGAGAACGCCTTTGGCATCCTGGCCAACAGGTTCCAGGTACTTCTCACCACCATGCAGCACCACCCAGAGACCGTGAGGAACATCGTGGAAGCTTGCTGCATCCTGCACAATCTCATGTGCACCCGCTACCCAGTGTTGCAGAACAGGCTCGTGGACCTCCAACAAGGCAAGGGCTAAACCTGATAGACACTGTGGATGTGCCAGGCCCCAACAGAGCTTCACACGAAGGGAAGAAGCAGTGCAATCTCCTGAAACACTGGTGCAACTCCCCAGCTGGAGCAGTGGAGTGGCAAGACAGGATGATAGATGCTTAATGGATGCTTCCTTCAGCCTGTCTCATCACACGAATGAGATTGGGCCATGTATGTTGAGTGGGCCTACAATGAACAGGGCATTTAAGAAAGAGTTGTGTTTATGTTGAAATGTGTGGATGAATGATTACATTGTAATTGATAATCAAGGGCCATTGGTGTGGCACCTGGGAGAGTAGACCATACAGTCCCACTGTGCTTGCACTGGAGGTTTAGCTATCCCACAGCTATTACCCATCCCATAGCTATTACCCATCCCATAGCTATTACCCATCCCATAGCTATTACCCATCCCACAGCTATTACCCATCCCACAGGTATCCCTGCCCATCCACAGCTATCTTAACCCATCCCACAAGCATGCAAAGGCTTAAACCATTTCTACAAGTTTCCACCAAGACTTTATTTAATAAAATAAATGAAGCAAGTGTGTGAAGCAAAGATAATCTTTATTAATAACAAGCTGTAAAAGAAAAATGACCCAAGTGTCCCAAGCAAAGATAAAGTCAAAAGGCAGCCACCCAGTCTCTGGCACTCTTCTTGGTCACTCTGAGGCATGCCCAGTCTCAGGGGTGAAGGGTCCAGGTGCTGTGGAGGTGGATGCTGCTGGAGTGCTGGTCTGAGGCGTCATTGGGGTGCCTGGCCCTGAGAGGACAACAGGGGACGGTGTGTGGAGGAAGCTCTCAGAGAGCTGGCTCAGTCCTGTGATGTTGAGAGCTCCTTCCTCCATGACATGGGGTGTCAGTCCCAACACCGATGACAGATGTTCTGAGGCCGGGCTTGGCTGTGAGGTGGAGGAAGGAGGAGTATAGTGGGGCTGTCTGGTCTGCAGCTGAGTGAGGTGGGGCGTTGGTGGCATCTGTGGCATGGGTGGCATCTGTGGTGTGGTTGGCATCGGTGGCGTGGGTGGCATCGGTGGCATCAGTGGCATCGGTGGCACCAGTGGCGTCCAATGTACCTGTGCCTGGATTGGGAAGGGCTGCCTGTGTTGCTGGAGCTCCTGGTAGCCATAGCCTTGGTAGATGAGGGCCTGTGGAAAGCCTTGGAAGGGCAGTGACATCACCTGGGGTGGAGGATCAGGCCTGGACTGGGTGGGAGCAGGTTCAGCTGGGTCTGGAGGGTTGTGAAGAAGACCGGTGATCCTGTCCTTTGTCACCTGGTACTGTGATTCCAACATGTTCATGAGGGTTTGGTTGATGTATGTGAGGAAGGGCTTGCGGTTGGAGGATGGGACGTCGGTGTGTACCAGCTGAGAGATGAGATCTATGCTGCTTCTGATGGTGTCCCTGATCTCCGGCAGGACAGTGTGGCTCTGCCCCTCCGGTCTGCCTCTCTGCCTGCTTTCTGTGGAGGTGGATCTAGGGATGGATGTGGGTTGTTCTATGGTGGAAGTGCCCTCTCCTTGCTCCCACTGCATCAGGGGGTCCTCCACACACTTTGCCACAGGTAGTACAGATGTCGGGGGGGTATCCATCGTGGCACGCTCCACTGATACCTGTCTGGACACAGGAGCTGACTCTTGGCCAGAAGAGGACTGGCTCTCTGCGGGCTGCCTAAGAGAGAGGGTTGTGAGAATGGCTGCTCCTTGGTGGCGGATCTCACCCTCCAAGAAGCTGCACTTGGCCATCACGTAGGTCTCTTGGTCCGTCAGCTTGACTGTAGCCTGGCCAGTTTTCTTGAGGTGCAGCTTCCCGTACCAGGTGTGCATGTGCTTCCACCAGCTGAGGAGCACCTCCGAAGTGTAGCACGGGTTCTCCGCCTTCTGTCTCCAAGCCGCCTGCTTCCTCTTTGTGTCTCGATAGAGCCTGTGTCCCTTCCGCCAAAGATACTCATTCTCCCTCAGCCATTCCAGCACCTCATCCTCATGTTCCTCTTCAATGGAGTACTGCCTCCTCTCCCATTCTTGTTCACACGTATGCCTCTTCCTCTCTCTGGCAGGGCCTTCTGGGCCCTCATCAGAGGGGCTTCGAGGTTGTAGGGGCTGCTCCTTCACACCACCACCACCAGCAGCAGCAACAACAACAGTAGCAGCAAAAGCAGGACCAGCAGCAGCAGCAGCAGCACCAGCAGCAGCACCAGCAGCACCAGCACCAGCAGGACCAGGAGCACCAGCAGGACCAGGAGCAGCACCAGCAGAGTAAGCCCCAGCAGAAGCCCCAGCACCAGGAGCAGCACCAGCAGAGTAAGCCCCAGCAGAAACCCCAGCACCAGGAACAGCGCCAGCAGAAGCTCCAGCATCAGAAGAGTCAGCCCCAGCAGCAGAAGCCCCAGCAGAAGCAGAGTTTGGGCCAGGGGGTGGGATGGTGGCCCTGTCCGTCTTGCCAGGGCTGGCAGCAGATGGCAGAGGCTTTTTCTTCTTCCCCATGGTTGTTGGCTTGCTGGCTGGCTGGCTGGAGCTGTGTCTGGCAGCAGGTCTTTCCTCTGAATGGTGACCTGCTTGTGAGCTGCTTCTCTTTATTTCCACGGGGCTGATGCAATGCATCCTCCCCGCATGCGCACTGAACGCTCTGCATCCGCTAGTCATCCGCTAGTCATCCGCTAGGCTTCTGCTCTGCATCCGCTGTATCCACTTGGCATCCACTCTGCATCCATTCTTTCAGTTGCGTGTCTGCTTTGCTGTGCTCCCCCGGAAGCCCTGCGGATGTGCCATCCTCTCCCATCCGCTAGGCTTCTGTGGAGCATCCGCTTTCCATTCTGGCTATGTCCTCCCCCCATTCTTTCCTTTCCGTTGTTGTCTGCTCTGGTTATGCAAATTCGGGGTACTTTTGAGAGCGGATAACAATGGATGGAACATTTTCTCATCCGCTTTGTCCTTTTTACAAACGTTTTGCATCCGTTGGCCAATGTGACAAGCCCTTTACATGTTAAAACTTTTTTCTATCTGGTTCTTTCTAGTATCATTTGGCATAGCAGGCCTCCCCAAGCCGATGACATGTAGGTATTAAAAACAACAACAACTATCTCTCAAATAAAGTCTATCAATCAATTCAATATCCCTATAAGAGATCCTGGGATTTTGAGTAGCTATCAAGAAAGGAAATGATGAGCTTATGTAGCTAAAGAAAATAATACATTGGATTGAAAATGTATGGTTGATTCTTATTTAGTGCATTTGAGGGAGAGACACATAACTCACTTTTCTAAGGAATTCAAAGTGTTTACTTCATTAAAACTCTCGTGTAGCATTTCTAACATAGGTCAGAGAGCTCCCTGCATTTTCTTAAATGCATATGAAACCCTTCCAAGGTTTCATTCTCTTTTCTTCTTTCCTGCTCTAATATCACCTATCCATGATAATCAGAACACAAGGACCAATTAAGCACAACATGGGCTAGTAGAGAGAGGCCACGAATGCATAAATGGCAGCTACTGAAGCATTGAATAAATTTAAATCAAGTGACAGCTTGTGGGATGTGGTTAGCTTCATACTGGCAATTGAATATGCATCAAATATATTGGGGATTGTAAATGCATGTTTACTGGGAATACAATAGCAATTTATTTTCAACATGAGATTTCTGCCAAAATACCAAGAAAATGCTTTTAAAATCCTCAGGGGAATCTTTTCAAGAGAATCACTGTTGATGGGACATTCAAATTAGTTATCCAATTCAAACAATATCCTCCTAGATTTAAATGTCATAAATTCAGGAGGAATATATTTTAAAATAAATATACTTGATTGTTGCTTAATCCTTCCATTCTTGTTTGTATTTTATTGAGGTCATTAAGAGGTCTCCCAGATATCCCACTTGTTTATTGATATCCCACTTGTTTATTGTTTATTAATGTGGTTTTGTTGTTTCCTCAACATGGGTTTTTACAATTGTAATGTTATCTGCCTGACTTTTTGTGATGTGCTGTTGTTTTAAACCTAGCGATTTATGCATTCTAAGCTACCTAAAGCTGCAGTAAAGGTAGCCCGTTCAGTTGCTAAATAAGTTATAACCATTTTACTATGCCTACAATTCCACATTTGCACAGAACTGATTGGCTGTTCTGATTGTGCCAATGTCATTCAGTCGTTGCTGTTTATACATTCTTTATACAGTATTTGCAAAACCATTTAGACATAAGTTATAAAATATTTGATTGTTCCCCCCAAAAAAACTGTTATGTCCCTACTTGTTCTAGATGGCTTTTAGTGACAGGGCACGTGCTTCTTTAACTTTACCCCACTCTTGTTTTTCCAGTTACTTTTCCTCCACTAGAATCATTGAGCTTACAATAGAAAACTAAGGGAATAAAGGCCAGGGGAATGTTCCCCATAACTATGGGAAGATGCCAGTGAACCACCATTCAAAGTGGCTTCCTTTTCAATGTGATTTTGATGGCATAGTAGTAAGCCTACAAGCATAAATTCTTTTCAGGAGTAGTGGGGGTTGAAGTGAATGAGAATGAGTATCAATAGCACTTAGACTTATATACCATTTTACAGTGCTTTACAGCCCTCTCTAACTGGTTTACAGAGTCAGCATATGCTCCCCCCCCAACAATTTTGGCTCCTCATTTTACCCACCATGGAAGGATGGAAGACTGAGTCAACCTTGAGCCTGGTGAGATTTGAACTGCCAAATTGCAGTCAGCAGAAGTAGCCTGCAATACTGCACTCTAACCACTGCACCATTTTGGCTCATAAGTACTTAGTAAAGCCCATGTCCCACCGCACCAACGGATGCAAAGAGGATGTAAAATGGGCAAAAAAGCTTGCCATCCATTGGAAAATGTGATGCATCCGTTGTGTACTCACTGCATACGTAATTCATATGTTCTATCCGTCAAACATCCGTCTACTGCTATTTCATCCGCTCAGAAAGTTTTGAGCTGCACAAAACTTTTTGAGCGGATGAACTTTCCGCCGCATACGATGGACATCCATGACACATACGGGCAACAAACGTTTTATGTCCGTTGTCATCCATTACACGTCCGCTGTATCCTCTCGGCATCCTCTGGACATCCCGTCAACTCACATCCACTGCAGCTGAAAGCGGAAAGAGAGAGGAAGTGAAAGGTACATGGAACGTCCACACAGCGTTAGTATCACAGAAATAGAAAGGATGTAAGCGTATGCATCTCGTATATAAAGCATTAAAACGGACAACACGTTCGTATATGGGACGTATCTCGTATATTTAGGATGTCTGGATTATGCCTAGAGTATGTGGAAAGACACCTAGCAGAAAACCGACATTTCCTATAAAAAGGGGGAGGAAATCACCTGGATCTCACCTGGATCTCACTATCAGTCCAGCAGCCTTGGTGTACAGACCTCTTCACCCTTGCTCTTGCTCTTCCACATCATCCATTGATCTCCACCATGGATCATCACACACTCCTTATGGTAGCTGCCATCATTGAACACCAGAACCAAGCCTTCTTCAGACTGTTTCACCTTTTCTACGGAAGGAGAAGAAGGAGACGTCCAAGAGCTGTCTGGGTCCGAAGATGGATCGGGAGAAGAGTGGACTTTGGACTCTATGACAAGCTGATGGTGGAGCTGAGGAATGAAGACACTCGTGCATTCCAGCACTTCATGAGGATGCCACCAGCCATGTTTGACGAAAGTGTGGAACGTCTGAGACCCAGGTTGACCAAGCAGAGCACCAACTTCCATCCCAGCCTGGACCCTGGACTGAAGGTGGCACTGACTCTGCACCACCTGGCCTCCAGAACCACGTACAGAAACATGCAGTATGCCTGGAGGGTGCCACACAATTGCTTTGGAAAAATGCTAAGGGAGGAGGGAACCGACATTGATCTTGCTGGGGGAAGATTTATGTGTCATGAAAACTACAGATAGGTAAAATCATTTTTGAAAATTCTAAAAAAAGCATCTTGAAATGTCCTTCATTGCAAGCCAGCAGTGCAATCCCATGCATGTATATTCAGAAAACTCCAGGAGGATCCATTGAATGGATCCCTTCTCCATGTGGGTATAGATTTAGATCCAGCATTACTTTTAAATGGAAATTAAGACAGAAGTCCTTTGCATACTCTTCAGAGATTTCCATTCATCTCTTTATGATGTACTTTTTAATTGGCATGTATGAGATTGTCTTGTTGGTCTTCCTGAACTTCGATAGCAGGGCCTTAAAGATAGTGCTTGTTTAGCAGCCACAATTCAGACCAATTTGGTCGTTAAGTGAAGCAGTTGCTAACTGAAACTGCGACTGTCCTCATGAATTTACTTCAGCTTTCCTTTGCTTTTTAGTTCTGAGAAGATCATAAATGAGAGGATTGGCTGGAAGATTATTTTTTCATCACTGTCATGACTGCAAATAGTCACTAAGTGAGGCAGTTGCTAAATAAGAACTACCTGTATTTCAAGTAATATAATATACTCTGCTGTATAAAATGTTCTTCCAGATTTTAGTTGAACCCTTATGTTAACCTCTTAAGCCCAGAGTTCAATTAATGTAGAAATGATAGAAATCTAAAAGAAGGCAATAACAAACTGCTCCCATACTGTAACTAAGAAAATACTATGGTCCATGAAGTCACTGGATGTCAAGCTTGACTGAAAGAAACCTTCCTCATTGCGATTCTCATGGCAAAAGAGTCACAGTGGCTCAGTGGTTAGAATGCACTATTACAGATTGATTCTGCTCACTGCCAGCAGTTTGATCCTGACTGGCTCAAGGTTGACTCAGCCTTCTATCCTTCCGAGGTCACTAAAATGAGAACCCAGATTGTTTGGGGCAATATGCTGACATTATAAACCACTTACAGAGGTCTGTAAAGCACCATGGGGCAGTATATAAGTTTAAGTGCTATTGCTAAAAAGGGTGGGCATGTCAGGATAAGATTAGAAGGCTCTGGATTGTCATTTAGACAGGACCCTCCTTCTCCAGTCATTACCTCAAGAGGGGAGGGAGGGAGAAATGATAATAATGACTTTTCCATCATTTTAATCCTACAGTGCACTCAGAAAGTATTCAGACCCACTCTACTTTTTGTTATGCTGCAGGCTGATCCTACAGTTATTGAAATTCACTTTTTCCTCATTAACCTACATTCAGTACCTCATAATGACAAAGTGAAAACAGAATTTTAGAAATGCCTAAAAAAAAAAAAGGATTTTAACAACTGTAGAATCACCCCTTCAGCACAACAAAATTGAAGAAAAGTGAAAGGGGTATAAATACTTTCTGAGTGCAGTACAATTTACAGCAAGACAAAATAGGTGATAGGTGTGATATTTGTTACTCCCTTTTTTATGCCCTAAGTTTGTGTGAGCCTGCAATTAGCAGTTCTTTCATTACAAATTCCCTTTATTCTCAAATCCCATAGCAAGATTACATTGCTTGAATGGTTTGGGCTTGAATATTCTGGTGCTAGTTTATATTCCACTAGTTCTTAATACTTTAAACTCCATTAGGTCTCCCAAACACTCAGGGGACTGAAAGTGATTTAGTGATTCGTATTTAAGTTGATGCTAATCAGAGAGGAGCCTGAACCCAGTCTGGAATACATGCACCCACTGCTTTATTGCAACTGGAACAAGTAAAAATGAAGTAATAAAGGACAAAAATGATAAGAAAACAAATCTGGAGAACAGAAGGGAAATCATAATTCAGATTTACGTAGTCAAAAGCACTGGGTTGCAAGCTGTTCCTCTGTGAATAATAACGAATAACAGGCTTTGGAACAATAATGCTCGGTCCCATGAATGTAGATTATGATATTGCACTGAATAGTTTTCAGTTATATAAAAAAATAAGACAACAGAGCATCAGATCCAGGAGAGCCTTACTGAAGGCTTACTGAATGTGAATGTGAAGAATGAAATGGGCTGCCAGATTCGAAACCTGGATCCAATAAGTGTAACAACCACAATAGCAACTGGAACCATGATTGCTGTTATTCAAACACAGTGTAAAAGCCACACAATCATCTCTGAGAATTGATGGAGGGAGGAAATTGGAGGCAGGGCATGGAGGGAGAGAGCAATGTGATGAAATCATTGCTGTGTGTTCTTGTTCCCTGCGTTCACTCGGACTGTGTGTTTTATTCACTGTGCCCATTAGTACTGCAGTGGCAATCCGAAAGTGGACATAATTTCCATGTAAATCTGATTCAACAGGAAAAGGAAGCAGACCATTCTAGTTACAGCACATTAATGATCATTACTTCTCTAATGAAGATTTGTGTTGCTTTTTCAAGAACCTTGAAGCTAATTTGTAACTTATTTGTGGCAATACAAATTATTCCAGAGCTTCTGCCTGCTTGAATTTAGCTCATGCTAAATCCTAGGGGGTGGAAAAAAAAATTCCATGTGTGATGGATCAACAGATTCACATATAGACATTGTATTTCAGTATTTCTCAACCGTGTCAATTTTAAGACTTCAACTCCCAGAATTCCCCAGCCAGCATAAGGTTGAAGTCCACTTAAAATTGCCAAGGTTGAGAAACAATGCTCTGATCTATCCAATGGACCTAGAATTGACAAAGGATGGGCATGTGTACAAACTATGCAATATTCATATGTGCACTCAGCATCACATTGAATGGGCATACTGTTGCTTCCTACAAACATTACTGGGAGGTGGGTTTTTTTTTTAAATAACAATTTAAACTAAATTTTCAAGCCTTCCACTTAGCTCTTCCCTGTGCAATCAGTATTTAACCTTAAACCCTTTGGTTTTCCACTCTGAATTTTGTTCTTCCTTATTTTATTTTATTTTTGCTAATGGCTAGGTACTATAATTGGGAAATAGTATTTCTGATGGCTTGCTGTAAGAAAGGATAAGGAAAAATAAGCAGTTTATTTTGGTATAAAAACTGGGTTAAAGTCTAGGGGAGGATATGTAAACTCTATTTTATAGGACCACTAAAATTACACCTGAGTGTGATTTTTGAACAGTTCTGGTGTATTTTTCAGTATTTTGAATGGTACAACTGCCAGATTTCCATGTCATTGTTAAAAAATACACTGTCCCTCCAAAATCCTAGTTCTACACATAACAGGTGATATTATCCGACTTGCTTGTCAGTCCTCAGCTTTCCTAAAATTTCTAAGCATTACCACTGTACACTCAAAGTTTGGGTCACTCCTGGGCTAAAGTTTTTACTTACAGATAATCATGAGGGCTGCATTGTGAGCTCAAAACTTCTACAAGTACTTCTTCCTACCTGTTTCAGGCATCTAGCAGGGTCTTCTTTTACAGATATTAACATCATAGTGCTGGATAAATGGACAAAAATCATGCCATTCTTGTAACTATTACGTTCCTAAAGTGCTAATTCTTACCTGTTCTCTTTTACTTGCTCTGTCTGTCTTGGATTTAAAGGAGTTTAAAAATCAAGGTTTGGTTCACATACTGGTGAGTTTTTCCAAGAAGCACAAATCCAGTTCTAAGATAATTTTATATTCATTACCTTCCTTTTAATGATCCCACAATCCCTTGCGGGGTGGAGTCTGGGTAACTGAATGGAGCTGAGTGTTTACTGGCCGGATGCCCTTTCTGTTGCCAATGCGAAGTTATATTCAGCAGATATATTCTCAACATGCCCAGAAAGAGAAATATCTGCCTCTACCTAGGATAGAACTCACAGCCTACTGATTGTGAGGCAAGAGCTCCCCCTCTTGGCCACTGCACCACTCTCTAAGATAATTTTATATTGTTTGAAATAAAATATATGACTGAACATTACATTGTGCTGTTTTACCTTGTAATATACATCTTTCTCTTTTCATAATTCTTTCCTTTCCTTTCTTAATTATGCCATTGTATGTTGCATAACACCTTACTAATCATTTTGATTTAAGTTAATCTTGGTAAAACTTGAAGTTTGAACAGCATTACTGTTTGAGCATTATTTTTGTATTTCTTATCTGTGTATATTCATCTGCAGTGGAAGTTATACATTTTATTTCACTATAATTATTATTGTAGGGATTAGCTAAAGGGAATCAAAGTTGACTTGAAGGCACCAAAGAAGAAGAACAATCAATCATTATTAAAGAGATACCTCGTATTCAACCAGGAAAACATTTTTTTAAACTGTCAATTGATGCCTGTGTTGTTGATTTTTTTGGGTCAAAATGTTTAACAATTTCCTGTGCTCTGGAAGGAAACAAAAGAGGAGAATCCAAAAATAAATACCAAAGGTGAGCCAATATACTTTGCTGTAGCAGCTTTTAAAGCGTTTAGCCATGGCTTCTTGCAATTTAAGGAGCCATTTAGACTTGGAACAAGCCTTACAAGACAGCTCTTTTCTTGAAAGATGGAACAAAATACTTCATTACCCTCTGCTTCCATCAGCCTCGAGGAAGAGAGATGCATTCTGGACCAAACTGTGTTTTGACTCAACTCTATTCTCTTGATGGAAATCATGGTTTTTAGATGCACAGATACACAATGTCTTTGTTTAGGGGAAAGGGAGGGATAAAAAAAAAAGATATTAAGCCAAATCTCTGCAATGTGTTGAGAAATCAAGAATACTTTAGGAGTCAGCATTTCATTTTTGTTTTGCAGTGTTTTCTCCCTCTCTTTGGTTCTTGAACAAAACCCAGGCTGGTAGCCAAGTGCAACTTCTTGCATCCATGGCTCAGCCTTGGGGCTGATGCTTTGAAAAACAGACAGGAGTTTGCTGCTGGATGGAAGAAAGATTGAAAGCCTTGCTTTTTGGGGAAGGAAGGGGGGCTGATCCTCACTGCTAGATGACTTAAAGCTGGCATAGCTACAGGCTGCTTGGCTTGCTAACTTAAACTCAGGCTCTTAAGGTAGAATTGCTTGTCCAATTCTACTTTATGGATCTGTTTTTGAAGAGTAGAGAGCTGCTTAAGCTCTTTCTGCCCAGCAACCCTGATATTTGCTAGGATTCCACAGGTAGTTTGTGTTCTGGTAGTTATAGCACTTAGACTTCTATACCACTTTACAGTACTTTACATCCCTCTCTAAGCAGTTTACAGAACCAGCCTATTGCCCCCCAATAATCTGAGTCCCCATTTTACTGATCTCGGAAGGATGGAAGGGGAAAGGACTAGGACAACAACATTTCCAGCCATTGTTGGTGTTCGTTAAACAAACTACTCTGAACTACTCAAAATTTCTGCTACTGGTATGCCAGATCCAGTCCGAACCGGTTGAATACCACCTCTGGTTAGACCTTTTAGAAGGGGAGGAGCAAAACTGCAAATAAATAGAATAAATTTCTGTCCTTTAAAATCTTTCAATCATCCCTTGCAAAAAGCTTGGAAATGTGTCACCAAACCTCAAAACATTTGACAATTTTGAGGACTGAAGGGCATTAAGGATAGAAGTGGTTCATCTCCCCAAATCTATGTCATGTCCACCCCTACTTCTTTTCTTTCCTTTTCTTAGTTGTATCACTAAACAATCCATACATTTTACTGCTGAACTCTCAGTGATCATTTGGAGGAATGCAAGTCATAGTTCATCTGCTAAGACTTCTCAAAAACTTAGATCTGAAATGCTAATTGAATAAACTTAGGCCCTGGGCCTGAATCTTCTGTCATCCTCTTTTAATTTTGTGAGAAAATCCTGTTGGCTTGCTTTGGGAAAGAAATAACCCTGGAAATATAAAGTAACACTTTTTACCATGGTGCTGTAGTGGCGCAGTGGTTAGAATGCAGTATTGCAGGCAAACTCTACCCATAGTTTGGAGTTTGATCCTCACCGGTTCAAAGTTGACTCAGCCTTTTATCCTTCCAAAACTCTATGAAATGGTATACAAGTCTAAGTGCTACTGCTATTGCTGAAAAGGGGAGGCGCATATCAGAATGAGATTATAAAGCTTTGGACTGTCATTTAGACAGGGCCCTCCTTCTCCAGTCATTACCTCAAGGGGGGAAGTGAGGGAGGAACAATAATAATGACTTTTCTGTCATTTTATTAATGCAGTGCATTCAGAAAGTATTCAGTGCTATTGCTATTATAGGATCTAGGAAGCATGCCTTTTACATGGCAGCCCCTGCCCTGTGGAACACCCTTCCCTTGACGTTCAGCAAACCCCTCCACCCTCCAAGCACTTAAGATCTGGCTATTTCCCACAGTGCTGAATAGGGTGAAGTGGATGAGAGGGTTTCACAGGGAAGCTGGAAGGCTAACTGCCATGCCCTTGGTAGAGTCGGACTCTGAGAGAGAGGAGGAACAGCTGACAGGGAGTGGAGATGTAGCTCTGGAGGTTGTGGAGGATGCTGGGGAAGGGCAGAGGCTGGCTGGGCAGTCAGAGGAAGAACCAGGCCCATCCCCTCTCCATCCTAGGACACGCAGGGAGAAATGGAGAAGGAAACAGCTTGGTTTATGAGAGAGGAAGCGGCATGATCCTCCTCATTGGTTGCAGCTGGGGAGACTACTATATAAGAGAGACAGTTAAAACACAATGTTGCCAGAAACAAAAAGTGTTTTATCTTGAGCTGAAATTATCACAGTCCTTCCAAAAGACTGCGCCTTGCTATCTCCTTGAATTTGGTAATTACTTATCCTGGTCCATTGTGGAAATTTCATCATTGTAGTTTGTTTGGTTTTTTATTTCACCTCTATCTGCTCATTCAGTTCGGACTGCATTGCTTTCTTTTGAAGATTACTTTTTAGTATGTTTTATCTCCAACTGAGAATTATTGAACAGTGGGGCCAAGTTGGAGGCATTAAAGGACATTTATTTATGTTTGGATTTTATTACATTTGTATTAAACTCCGGGTCATCACATTAAATTTGTTGCCAAGTTTGCAACGTGTTTAGGTCTTTTTTTTTTTTTTTAACATTTATGTATTATGGTATTTTTATTGGTATTTTATTGTTGATGGGGACCCACCCAGAATTTGACTTAAGATTGACATCTGTTAATGTTTTTAAATCAATAAAAATCACCATCCTTCCGGAGGCATCACCTGTGGCCAGGGGTGGGATTCAAATTTTTTAACAACTGATTCTGTGGGCGTGGCTTAGTTGGTGGGCATAGTTTGATAGTCATGTGACTGGGTGGACATGGCTTGGTGGCATATTATTGGCTGGGCATGGCCAACTCATATCACTCACATCGAGGCATACATCTCCTTGCCTGGCCTCTCATGACTGTGGGGATGCTGCAACAGTCATAAGTGTGAAAAACGGTCATAAGCCACTTTTTTCAGTGCCATTGCAACTTTGAATGGTCACTCCACACAAGCAAAGTACCAGCAAAGGAGGGAAAAAAAACTTCAGAGAAGTTCCTGAGATAGGAAATCTAATCCTGCCAAGAATGTAATAAGGATTAACAGAGAGGCAGTTTCTGTAAGCAACACCAGAATGTTTCCTTCCTGCCTTCCTTACAGGATTAAGCCAGTAATTTCTTCTAACAACCAGTTCTCCGAACTGCTCAGAATGTTAACAACCGGTTCTAGCAAATAGGTGCAAACTGGTAGAATCCCACCCCTGCCTGTGGCCTTCCATGTCTTTGGGAGCAAGGTGCGGATTCTGATTATAAGAGCTGGCTTTGGGCTTGTTGTGTGAATGTGCCCATGTATGAATCTCTTTCCTCAATGTAATCCTAAATGGAGCATGTTTTCAGTTGCTTTGAATATGAGAAGCACAGTATAATTTGCCTCAGTTGAGTAGTAATGTAGATTACATTGTCAGACACTAAAAAGACAAGCGTGAGGAGAAGTAAAGCCAAACATGACATCAGTAGCATTATCCCCATTCCTCCAATAATATCTCTGATTAACACTGGACCAACAACCAAGCAGTAAAAACAACATTTCAATCAAGGAACTACCAACACAGGCAAACAATCAAACAATAAACCTGAGCCTCATCAAGGAACCACCAAGAACACTTCCACAACACAACACTTCCACCACATTGAAAGGCAAGCCACTTATACATAAACAGAGGCCAACTCCCCTCCATTCTAGCACTGATGATGTTACCTAGTTGGGTACTGGAAGACCTGCAAGAAAACAACAAAGCTCAGAGAGGACCAAGAACTCCATAATTCATCCTTGAGCTACAAATATTATTCTGCCCCCGCCCTCAAAAACTCCTGGTAGCTCAGCTATCGAACTGCCTCACGAGTCTCTTCCAGCTATTTCTACTTGCATTGCTGCTTCTGTACTACAGGCTGCTTCTGCTGATTGCCAGCTGTCTGCAATTTGGTAGATCAAATCTCACCAGGCTCAAGGTTGACTCAGCCTTTCATCCTTTTGAGATGGGTAAAATGAGGACCCAGATTGTTGGAGGTAATATGCTGATTCTGTAAACCACTTAGAGAGAGCTGTAAAAGCACTGTGAAGTGGTATATACCTCTAAGTGTTATTGCTATTGGTGTTGTATGCACACAGAAACCTCAGCTAATCTTCAAACTGCTAGCTGAGACTTCAAGTTGATGCCAGGCATCTTTTTTTCAAAGTGATTCATGTTCCTTGTGTACCTTGATGAGGCAAAGTGAGCTGCTTTGTGTGAAGGTAGTGGGCATATTTGCTTTTGCTTACCATCAGAGGTGGTATTCAGCTGGTTTGGACTGGTTCAGGCATATCTGTAGTAGAAATTTTGACCAGTTCAGAGAACCGGCAAATACCACCTCTGACTTGCCCTGCTCATCCACCCCAGCCTTTACCTCTCCTATACTAACTGCTAAGAAACAATTCGGGCAGTTTAGCAGTGTTGAAAGAGGTTGTTATTGCAGCCCTGCACATGCGCGAAGCTCAATTGATTTGTGCGGCTGGGCTGTTTGCCCTTTTACTACCTTTGTGTGGCACAAAGCGCATAGAACTGATAGGAAAAAATTTGGAAACCCACCACTGTTTCCCATGATGATCTAATGGAATCTCTACTGGATGATAATTTAAAGAAGGCTTCTCAGGAATTTTGAATGGTTTCATATAAATAATATGGCTCTTTTCCAGGCCAATGGCTCAGATCTAGCGTACAGTAATAATCACTGCCAAGTTTTAAAATTCATGACCTAGAGCTATAAAGTCTGACTTCCTTGCTGAAGCTTACTGCAGAATTTAAGAAATCACATTTTAACAAATTCTACACATAATGACACAATAATTGTTCATGCACCCAGGAGCCAATGGGAGCTTCAAATGTCACCTTTAGACCTGAATCCAGTAAAAGAGTGATGAGATAGTACTAGGACCATCAAGGCGGCAAGCATTTTTCCATACAGACACAAGAAATTGAACCCAGCTTCATGGGCCCAAAGTTACTCTCTAAAATACAGAACCTTTGCAAATATCACAGTATGTGCAAGTGTTTTTAATCACTGTGTTTTCTTTTTTCTTTTTTAAATTTTTGAATTATTTTGTTATTATAGATAATGTAAGTTCCGCATTTGGGGAACTTACAAATGTTCACTTGGAAGGATCTTCTTCTCACAAGTTCTCAGTTCTTCTGGGGGTGCATGTAAGTCAGAGGTGGTATTCAGCCAGTTACAGGTTATGAAGAACTGGTAGTGAAAATTTGAGTAGTTTGGAGAACCGGTAAATACTACATCTGACTGGCCCCGCCCTCATCTATTCTCTGCCTCCCGAGTCTCATCTGATCGGCTGAATCTTCTTTTGTTGCCCTGCACAGGAGAACGGAGCTGGAAAACAGGTTAGTGGGGTGGGGAGGGAATGGGGATTTTATCGTAACCTTCCCCTGAGGTGGGGGAGGGTGGAAATAGAGATTTTGCAGTATCTTTCCCCTGCCACGCCCACCAAGCCACATTCCCAAGCCATGCCAACCAAGCTACACCACACCTACCAAGCCATGCCATGCCCACCAAACCACACCCGTAGAACCAGTAGTAAAAAAAACCCACTGATTTTCTAAACTCTCAAGAGGCCTCCAATCAGATTGGTAGGGCTACCCGCCTGCTGCACCTTTTCTTAGATTTAGTTGCACAGCACACAGCCAACATCTCACAAAAATAGAAAGTAGTAAGTGCTACTGTGCTTAGCAAATCAAGAATCAGGAAGTTGGAAATGCAAAGAATGCAAACTTGCAAATATGTAAAACATAACAAAATGTGTTCAAAAATACTCCAGTTATCATTTAAACAATTTCCAAAATATGATCCTATCCTGAAAGTTAGAGTTGGGAACAGGAATTGGAAAGAATGAGGCAAGAGTTTAAGGCCCTGTCACACTGCCCAACGGATGCAAAATGTTAGTAAAAAGGACACAGTGGACGAGAAAAATGTTCCATCCGTTGTTATCCGCTCTCAAAAGGGGCAAAAATTTGCATAAACAGAGCGGATAACACAGAAAGGAATGGACGCGGGGAGGACGCAGAGCGGATAGAAAGTGGATGCGGAATGGAAGCCCAGCGGATGGAAGCGGATGAGAGTGGATGGCACATCCGCAGGGCTTCCGGGGGGTCTCAGCAAAGCGGACGCGGAATGGATGAAGCGGATGAACAGTGGATGCACAGCGGATGAAGCGGATGCAGAGCGGAAGCCTAGCGGATGCACAGTGGAAGCCTAATGGATGCCTAGCATTAATTGCGCATGCAGGGAGGATGCATTGTGTAAGACCCGCAGATATAAGGGAAGCAGCTCGGAAGCAGGTCACCATTCAGAGGAAAGGCCTGCTGCCGGACGGATTGACAGCCTTGCCTGCCCTGCCTGCATGCCTGCTTGCCAGCCTTGCTGCCAGCCTCCCTGCCAGCCTTGCTGTCTGCCTCCCTGCCAGCCTTGCTGCCAGACAGTCTGCCTGCCAGCCTTGGTTCCTGCCTGCCTGCCAGCCTTGGTTCCTGCCTTCCTGCCAGTGTAGCTTCATGCCTGCCTGCCAGCCTGCCAGCCTTCCTGCCTGCCTGCCTGCCAGTCTTCCTGCCAGCCTTGGTGCCTGCCTCCCTGCCAGTCTTCCTGCCAGCCTTGGTTCCTGCCAGCCTCCCTGCCAGCCAGCAACCCCACAACCATGGGGAAGAACAGAAAGCCTCAGCAATCTGCTGCCAGCCCTGGCAAGAGGGACAGGGCCACCCTCCCACCCGCTGGCCCTCCTTCTGGTTCTGCTGGGGCTTCTGTAGCACGGGCTCGCTCTTCTGGGGCTGGAGCTTCTGCTGCTTCTGCTTCTGGAGGACCTGATGATGCGGGGGATAAGACAAGCACCCCATCACCAGCCACCTCCACAGCACCTGGACCATTCACCCCTGAGACTGAACAACCAAGAGGAGTGCCAGAGACTCATTTTTGTTTTATAGCTTGTTGTTAATAAAGTCTATCTTTGATTCACACACTTGCTTCATTTCTTTTTTTTAATAAAGTCTTGGTGGAAACCTTTAGAAATGGTTTAAGCCTTTGCAGGCTTGAGGGATGGGTTAAGATAGCAGTGGGATGGGCAGGGATACCTGTGGGATGTGTAATAGCTGTGGGATAGATAAACCTCCAGTGCAAGCATAGTGGGACTGTATGGTCCACCCTCCCAGGTGCCACACCTTTGGCCCTTTATTATCAATAATAATATAATAATTCATCCACACATGTCAACACAAACACAACTTTTTATTAAATGCCCTGTTCATTGTAGGCCCACCCAACATACATGGCCCTATCTCATCCATGTGATGAGACAGGCTGAAGGAAGCATCCATTAATCATCTATCATCCTGTCTTGCCACTCCACTGCTCCAGCTGGGGAGTTGCACCAGTGTTTCAGGAGGTTGCGCTGCTTCTTCCCTTCACGTAAGGCTCCGTTGGGGCCTTGCACATCCTCAGTGTCTATAAGGTTTTGCCCTTGCCTCCATTTCCCAGGCTCCATGTCCCCATTGCCTTGTTGGAGGTCCACGAGCCTGTTCTGCAACACTGGGTAGCGGGTGCGCATGAGATTGTGCAGGATGCAGCAAGCTTCCATGATCCTCCTCACGGTCTCTGGGCGATGCTGCATGGTGGTGAGAAGTACCTGGAACCTGTTGGCCAGGATGCCAAAGGCGTTCTCCACCACTCGTCTTGCCCTGGACAGCCTGTAGTTGAAGATCCTCTCTTCACGGGTGAGGCATTTGGAGGTGTAGGGCTTCATGAGGTAGGTATTGAGGGAGAAGGCATCAACCCCCACGATGAAGTAGGGCACATCTTGCGTGTCATTGGGCAGGGGGTCTGGATCTGGGAAGACCACGATGAAGTTGCGTTCCAGCCCCTCCTTGAAGTGACTGGTGTTGTATACCTGGGCACCTGAAGAGGAGCCGTTGCCTGAAGCATCGATGTACATGAACTTGTAGTCAGCATCGACCATGGCGAAGAGGATGATGCTGAAGAAGCCCTTGTAGTTGAAATAAGTGGACCCCGACTTGGCTGAAGCTTTGCAGGCCACGTACTTGCCATCTATGGCTCCAACGGTGTGGGGGAAGTTCCACTTCTGATACCACTGCTCTGCAACTTTCTTCCATCCTTCTTCAGTGGTGGGACACTGGAGGAGCTTCTCCATGTATTCTTCGATGATGGCCTGCACCACTTCTCTGACCACAATGCTGATGGTGTTGTGTGGCACCCTCCAGCCGTTCTGCATGCTTGTGTACGTGGTCCCTGAGGCCAGGTGGCGCAGAGTGAGTGCCATCTTGAGCCCAGGTTCCAGGCTGGGCCAGAAGTTGGTACTCGGCTTGGTCAACCTGGGTGTAAGCCGCTGCACAACTTCGTCAAACATGGCTGGAGGCATCCTCATGAAGTTCTGGAATGCCCGAGTGTCTTCGTTCCTGAGCTCCACCATCAGCTTGTTGTACAGTCCGTACTCTGCTCTTCTGGCGATCCATCTTCATACCCAGATGCGTCTTGGCCACCTCTTTTTCTTCCCATAGTAGAGTCCACAGAGCCTGTAGATGGCTTCGCACTGTTGCAGAAGGATGGTGGCTGCCAAAAGGACTTTGTTACGATCCACGGTGGACATGACTGGATGCTGTGGAAGAGCAAGCATCAGATAAAGGCTGTAGAGGTCTGCACCGCAGGGCTGCTGGTCTGAAAGTGAGATCCAGGTGAGTTGCTCCCCCTTTTTATAGGCAGTATAGGTTTTCCCCTAGGTGTCCCTTTGCATCCTCTAGGCATCCTGTAGACATCCTTAATATCCGAGATAGGTCCCCTCTGCGAACGTTTTTCCATTTTAAACGCTTTGTTTCCATGCTGCATCCGCTAGGTATCCGTTCTGCATCCATTCTGTGTCCGTTCCACTTCCTCCCTGCATCTGAGCGGATGCGAGTTGCGCGGATGCGGAACAGATGCCGAGCAGATATAGCGGATGCGTAACGGATGCAGAACGGATGCCTAGCAGATGCCTAGCGGATGCAGAACGGACGCATTGGATACATTTTCCGCTCAAAAGTTTTGAGCAGTTCAAAACTTTCTGAGCGGATGAATCGTCAATAAACGGATGCTGGACGGATAGAGAGGAAGCAAAATAGAGGCAGTGAGAACAGAACGGATACATCGCGTTAACCAACGGATGGCAAGCTTTTTTGTCCATTTTATATCGTCTTTCCATCCGTTGGTGCAGTGTGACAGGGGCTTTAGATTACTATTTTCCCCCAGTAGCAGAAAAAGATGGAGAAATCAAAAACAGGGGAATGAGGGAAATGCATTCTAGAGAGGAATTTATAATACTCTTTTATAAAAACTGTTTCTAGTGTAAAGATATAGAGTTCCTTGAGTTTGATTCCTGATTGTTCTATATGTAAATTGGGTGACTCCAAATCTGCAAACCTGATTGGTCAAATAAACTAAGCATTGGATTGGTTCACTAGGAAGCAATCCAAAGAGCTGCTGAAAGGCGGCAAATTTAAGCAACTGCCATTGGCTACAAGCATGCAAGCCAGCCTGTATGAAAGGCTGGCCTCGGCTTCAGCCAAGTGTTCCTATTTACTGACTAGTTAAAGAATAAAGTATTTGTTGTTGGAACCCGGTCTACCTTGTGTGTTTTCTGAACAAAACACTGGCGACGAGGATGGGATCATCCTAAACGAAAAAACCTGCATGCGGTGATAAGAAGTCCAGGTGACAACCAAGATGCCTGGAAACAATGCACCGCCTGCACCCTTCAATCCCAACGAAGAGGATTGGGATTTCTGTGCAGATTGCTTCCAGATGTATTTGGAGAGCAATGAAATGGAAGACATTTCAGAGCAACGCAAGAGAGCTGTGTTCCTGACTCACTGCGGGCCAATGGTTTTCAAGATGGCAAAGGCCCTTGCAAAGCCCCGAGATGTTAAACAACTAACGTGGCCAGAATTGCAAAGAATCCTCAAAGCACACTATGCTCCAATGGTGTCAAACGTAATAAAGCGACACGAATTTTACCACAGAGACCAGAGAGAGGGAGAGACTGTCGCCGATTTCATTGCTGGCCTTAGACAATTAGGGGGTGAGTGTGATTTCCTGAACATTGACGAAGCGATGAGGGATCGCGTGGTGTTGGGTCTGAAAGACTCGACCGCACAGAGTAAATTACTCAACAAGCCCAACATAACTGTGACCGAAGCCATCGCGGAAGCCACAGCCGCTGAAGCCGCGAAAAAATCGGCCGTCGCAATGAAAAAGATGAACACACACAGTGAAGAAACAAACCCAACCAAAGACAGAAAGCAGCCTGCCACCGCAACTCACTACGAAGAGTCTGGCGAAACATTCGAATCGAGCGAAGAAGACGACGAGATCCACCGTTTGCTCATGAACAGAAAAGAGCGCGAAAGAAGGAATTGGCGGGAGTGCGCTGGCTGCGGAGGAAACCATTCCCGAGCTGAATGCAGATTTCTCGATGCCATCTGCAGGCATTGCAAGAAACGAGGGCACATCGAGAAAGTCTGCAGGAACAAAAAAAGCTACAGCCGAACGAGACGCAGAAATTCCCCAACACGAGCTGAGCCTAAACGAGCTGAGAGAAAGTGGCAACAAAAGAAGCGAGCCAATACACACCAAACTGTCACTATAAAGAGTGCTCAGACGGGAAGCGGGAAGAAAGTTAAAGTCATTGTAAAAATGAAAGGAAAACACTGCAAGATGGAAGTGGACTCGGGGTCCTTCCTCTCCATGGTATTGTGGGACACAATAAAACAGCTAGTCCCAGGTATCAAACCCAAAGAATTATAGAAGCAGCACCTAACTCTCAAGGACTACCAGTGAAACCAAATCCCTGTAGTCGGCATGGGACATTTCCGAGTCGCCTACAAACAACACTTCAAGGTGCTACCGCTGACCATAGTCGACCGAAACAGACCAAGCCTTCTGGGCATCGAATGGTTCACGCCATTGGGCATCGGGATGACCGGGATCGATCGAGTGACTACAACCAGCTGGGAAGACGACCTCATCCGAGAATTCCAGGACGTTTTTGATGGCTCACTTGGCAAGTATCGGGAAAATCCGATTTCTTTCAGTCTAAACCCCCAAATAGCCCCATGAAGAATAAAAGCCAGGCGAGTTCCTTTTGCACTAAAGGCAAAAATAGAGGAACAGCTGGACCAATTAATAGCCCAAGGGGTGTTAGAACCTGTGGACCATGCCAAGTGGGAAACACCTATAGTCACACCGGTCAAAACCGACGGGTCCGTTAGAATCTGTGGTAACTATAAGGCTACCCTGAACCACGCATTACAACCAAGTGCATACCCGGTGCCTGTAGTCCAGCATTTGCTTCACTCCCTGAGAAAAGGAAAAGTTTTTGCTAAACTTGACTTAGCACAAGCCTATCAACAGCTCCCAGTGGACCCAGAAACTGCTGAAGCACAGACTATAGTCACACATAAGGGTGCATTCAAATGTCACCGACTCCAATTTGGAGTGAGTGTGGCCCCAGGCGTCTTTCAGAGTCTAATGGAATGCCTCCTAAATGGCATACAAGGAGTCGTACCATATTTCGACGACGTCCTGATCTCAGCCAAAGATGAAACCCAATTAAAAAACAGACTCAAAGAAGTACTAACTAAGTTCAGAGAATCTGGCCTCAAGGTAAAAAGAGAAAAGTGTTGCCTGATTAAGAATAGCGTCGAATTCCTGGGCTATTTAATAGACGGAGAGGGTATACACCCTACAGACAAAAAGATAAAAGCGATTAAAAACATACCAGAACCAAAAAACAAGACCGAATTACAAGCCTTTTTAGGACTAATTAACTTCTATAATGTATTCCTGCCAAATAAGGCCACTATAGCAGAACCATTGCACTGTCTTTTAGACAAAAGAGCAACTTGGAATTGGGGTTACAGAGAAAAGCAAGCCTTCCAAAAAATTAAAAGCTTGCTAACATCATCAAACTTACTCATTCAATTTTGCAACACACTGCCCTTAAGAGTGACCTGTGACGCCTCCCCATTCGGAGTAGGTGCCATCCCGAGCCACCAACTACCTGATGGCAGAGAAGCGCCCGTCGCATATTATTCGCATTTTATCTAAAACCGAGCGGAATTACAGCCAATTGGACAGAGAGGCACTAGCAATTGTCGCAGGAGTGAAACGTTTCCACGAGTACCTATACGGGCGGACTTTTCAAATTATAACAGACCACAAACAGCTAATAGGAATTTTGGCAGGAAACAAACCTACACCAAATATCCTCTCCCCAAGAATGACTAGATGGTCAGAGTTCCTAGCAGCCTACTCATACACTCTGACACACCAACCGGGGAAACAGACTTCACATGCGGATGCTTTAAGCAGAGCACCCTTGACAGCGACTGAAGAAGACCCGGCACCAGCGATGACAGCACTACAAATA
>BLBF01000007.1:12012266-12024806 GCA_015471245.1 Laticauda colubrina | reverse complement strand
GTTCCTATTTACTGACTAGTTAAAGAATAAAGTATTTGTTGTTGGAATCCGGTCTACCTCGTGTGTTTTCTGAACAAAACACTATTCTTTAAGGCTGAGAAACATCTGAAACAATCTCAGAAAAACACATGGGAATTGCAGTGGAGGAGTATCGGGAGACTTTGGCAAAAGTGAAAATACTTTTGAACCCAAAACATTTTTCATATCTGTTGAATACTGAAAATGGATTAATATTGCTAATCAGGATAATAAGATTCTGTTTTATGAAACAGTGTTGAATGTTGAAGGAAGAAGAGGTTTCTTTAAAAAAATCCTATTAAACTATTAATTTTAAATTAGAATATGTCTTAATGATAGATTTTAAGCTTATGCAGTGAAATAGATTATCAGTGTGTTGGTACAAAAAAATAAGGCAGCATTTCCTTGCCAAATGTCTAATTCATTTAAAGAATTTGCTGCTGGAAGCAGTGGCTCTGATTGATGCAGAATAAGTCTGTTAGTCAATATCAATTACAGATAGTCCTTGACTTATGACCACAACTGAGCCCAAAACTTCTGTTGCCAAGTGAGACATTTGTTAAGTGAGTTTTGTTCCATTTTATGGCCTTTCTTGCCACAGTTGTTAAGTGAGTCATTGCAATTATTAAATTAATAACACAATTATTAAATGAATCCTAGCTTCCCTATTGACTTTGCTTGTCAGAAGGTCGCAAAAGGTGATCACATGACTCTGGAAAACTGTAACCATCATAAATATGAGTCAGTTGCCAAACATCTGAATTTTGATCACGTGACCATGGGGGATGCTGCAACGGTCATGAGTGTGAAAGATAGTTATGAGTCACTTTGTTCAGTGCTGTTGTGAACAGTCACTAAATGAATTGTTGTAAGTCGAGGACTACCTGCATTACTACTGTTGCTTTAACGGAGCTTCCATCATCAAAGGTAGGAATCTTTTGGGCTGCAAATGCTCTCACAAAGATCTGGAAAAGGACTCTTAACGGGTGTTCCATATTTATGAAAAATAGGAAGCAGAAATCCCCCCCCCCATTTGGTGTCCTCCATCAATTGTTCATCTTCTCTATCTAATATTGCCAGTGGATGACAGCATGTGGGCAGGGCAAGGGAGAAAATTGGTATGTGTGATGACCCATAGTCTCTCAAAATAACCCAAAACATAGATAAAAGTCCAGCAAAGCCTTCACCTTAACTTCACTGTTTTATTAGGCACAGTTTAAAGTCACAAAAGTAAATAATGAGGCAAACAGAAAACCAAAACAAACCGCATTTATGAGAGTTCTGAAACAAACCAAGATAACTAATTATAAACTCCAGGAAAATAACTGAGAATAGTCCAGGAGAAGAACGCCAGCAAAGATAAGCCTCTTTCAAGGAATTGACTTCAATTCTAACTAATTGACTTCAGCAATTCTAACTGCATAGTTGCAAACTTATACACATAGCTCCCACCTGCAAGCCACGAGGAGGATCATGATAATCTCCTCTTTCAGTCTGGAAAGAAGCGCGCGAGACCGGGTTCCAACAACAAACTCTTTCATTAAACTCGCTAAGCAATGGTAACGGAGCAACAGCCCAAGCTGTGGCAGCCCTTTATATAGCGGCTTGCCCGCGGCTTGTGGCCAATGACACTACTTTAATTGTTCCCACTGTTTGGTGGGCTAATCGGATTGGTTCTCTAATAGCCAATCCGAGAACGGCCTTTTTGGCCAATCAGAATAGGGAACTTGGAGTCTACCAAGTTCCATACATAACACCCCCCCCCCTTGGTTTAGTCCAACGTGCGTCACATAGTCCTCCAGGTAGGTGGGGCTTTTTCAAGTCCTGGTTGACCTGCATAGCTCAGTCTCAGCGTGGTCTTTGAGCGGTTCGGATGGGATCGCTGTCTTTCTGTTTCTTCTCCCTGGAACCTCCTGGAAGGGTGAGTCAGCCTTGCTGCTCCCGCCTGAGTAACTCGGGCCGGTTGAGATGGCTCCGCTGCTCCCTCCTGGTTTGACCAGGTTGGTTGAGCTGGCCTGGCTGTCTCCTTCCCGGAAGGCCTCGCTTCGTTCTCCTGCTCCCGGACTTCTCATTTGGGGTTCATCTAACCGTGAATGCTCTTTTTGATTTGTTTGATAGTCTTTTTGTAGTGTTTGTTGTCTTGTTATGGGAGGTTTGTCTCTCCCTTTTTTAATTATTTTGTATTTCCCCCCCCCCCCGGTTGTTTTTTGGTCAGTATTTATTTTTGGCTCTGGTGTGTTTTTGCATTTGAGATTGCGAGAACGAAGCTGGTCAATGTGCCGCTTCCATTCTCTTCTGTCGTCTAGGAGTAGTTGGTAAGACCGGGGCCCTGGAATTTGGGTGATCGTGGCTGGAAGCCACAACAGGTCCCCGGTGAGGTTTCTCACATAGACCAGGTCACCAATTTCAAATGTTCGGTATTTGCTGGAGGAGTCAGGGGGGTTGTCCCAGGTTTAAGTGGGGTGCAGTCTATCCAGGTAGGAACACAATTTCCTACCCATTAGGAGTTCTGCTGGGCTTTTGTTGGTTGTGCTGCTAGGGGTAATATGCTGTATGGTTAGTAGTCGGTTTAGTTTGTCTTGTATGTCCTCCTTGTCCATTCTATCTAGGCCCTCCTTAGTGTACTGAACCATGCGTTCGGTCCTGCCGTTTGCAGCTGGATGAGCCGGTGCCATTAAAGCATGTCAGATACCCTGAGTAGCAAGATACTGTTCAAATGCTAATGCTGTAAACTGGGGCCCATTATTCAACACTAGCACATCAGGCAGTCCATGAGTAGCAAAAAGTTTGTCTAGCTGTTTCATTACTGCCTCGGTAGTTGTGGAAACCATGAGGATGACTTCTAACCAGTTCGAGTAGGCATCCACAACTATTAAGACGTTGTTGCATTTTGTCGGCCCAGCAAAGTCAATATGTAGTCTAGACCATGGACTCCGGGGAGTTTCCCATTCTCTGACTGGTGCCTGTGGGGGGATAGGCCTCGTTTTTTGACAGTCATGGCATATTGCCACCCAATGTTCAATGTCTTGGTCCAGCCCTGGCCACCAGACATAACTCCTGGTCAGGGCTTTCATTTTACTATGCCTGGGCACCCCTCGTGCAACATGCACAGAACATCTTCCTGGAGATTATTTGGTATCACACCCTGTCACTCCATAATATGCAACCCTTTTCTATAGACAGTTCGGTCTGTCGGGTGCAAAATGGCTTAAAAGTCTCAGTTTTGTTCTCCTCCGGCCAACCCTTACCTACCCAATTCAATATGTGCAGGTAGCAGCAGGTTCAGGCAGGTCTCTAGTTGAAGTGTGGAGATGGTTGGAGCTGGGTCCTCTTCTATGATGGGCAGCGGGGAACGGCTCAGGGCATCAGCATGGGTGATGGCTTTTCCAGGACAATGAATCAGCGTGTAGGAGTAGGCAACGAGGAATTCAGACCACCTCGTCATTCTAGGTGATAGAATGTCCAGGGTTGGCTTGTTAGCTGCCAGGATTCCTAACAGTGGCTTGTGATCAGTGATGATCGAAAAAGTTCTACCGTAAAGGTACTCATGGAATCTTTTGACTGCGGCGATGATTGCGAGGGCTTCTCTGTCGAGCTGGCTATAATTGCGTTCTGACTTGGAAAGTGTCTTTGAATAAAAAGCGACTGGTACCTCTCTGCCGTCTAGTAGCTTGTGGCTCAGGATTGTGCCGATCCCAAAAGGCGATGCATCACAGGTGACCGTCAAAGGCAGGGTATTGCTATACTGGATTAAAATGGTGTTAGATATTAATAGGTCTTTGATACCCCGAAATGCTGCTTGTTCCCGGTGGCCCTATGTCCAGGTAGTTTTTTTTATCTAGCAGCTGAAGTAGAGGTTCTGCTATGGTTGCCTGATGGGGCAGAAATACACTGTAAAAATTTATGAGACTTAGGAATGCTTGAAGGTCAGTTTTGTTCCCAGGTCTAGGTGCGTCTTTGATTGCCTTTATCTTTTTTGGGGTGGGGTGTATGCCTTGTTCATCTATTAAATAGCCCAAAAATTCAATCTGGTTGGTGGCTAGATTATATTTCCCCTGTTTTACCTTGAGGCCTGCGTCTCTAAATCTTGTTAAAACTTCCCTCCATCTATTCTCTAGTTGGTGGTGTTTTTTGCTGAGACCAGAACGTCGTCAAAATAAGGGATGACTCCCTTGATTCCATTTAACAGGCGCTCCATGAAGCTTTGGAACATGCCTCGGGCAACGCTAACGCCAAACTGGAGACGGTTACACTTGAATGCCCCCCTATGTGTCACAATAGTCTGTGCCTTTGTGGTAATGGGGTCAATGGGTAGTTGTTGGTACGCCTGTGCGAGATCAAGCTTCGCAAAAGTTTTCCCTCCCCCGAGTGAGTGCAGTAACTGTTGCACTACCGCGACTGGGTATACGCTTTGTTGGAGCGCATGGTTTAGGGTTGCCTTATAGTCTCCGCAGATGCACACTGACCCATCTGGTTTCACAGGAGTTACGATGGGTGTTTCCCACCTGGCATGGGCGATTGGCTCTAACACCCCTTGAGCTATTAATTTGTTTAGTTGTTCATCAATTTTTGGTTTTAAAGCAAACGGGACGCATCTGGCCTTTAAATGGATGGGGGCTATTTTCGGGTCTAGGCTAAATGAAATTGGGGTCCCCTTGTACTTACCTAGGGTCCCATCAAAAATATCTTGGAATTCTTGTAGCAGGCTCTCCTCCCAGTTGGTTGTGGCAATGCGGTTTATCCCGGTCATCCCAATTCCCAGGGGCGTGAACCATTCGATCCCTAGAAGACTAGGGCGATCATGGTTGATGATGGTCAGAAGAAAGATTTCTGTGTGATTCTTAAATACGATGAGGAAATGTCAAGGCCTACTACCGGAATTCGATTTCCCTGGTAGTCTTTTAAAATCAGTCTTTGCTTCTGTAATTCTTTTTGTTTAATGTCCAGTATCAGGTGCCAGATGGTATTCCAGGATACCATAGATAGGAAAGACCCGGAGTCGACTTCCATCTCACAGGGCTTCCCTTTGATGCTCACCTCTATCTGGACCTTCCTCTCATTTTCTGTCCTGGCATTTCCAATGGTGACCGTCTGGTGCATTTCCTCTCTGTCACTGGTTCTTTTGCTTTGGTTTCATCTGCTTCCGGCTTGTCTTTCTTCATGCCTGGGTGGTGGTGGTGCTGCCTCATCTTTTAGGATTGTAGCTCTTTTTGTTTCGGCAGACCCTTTTGATGTGCTCCCGTTTGTTACAAGCCCTACAGATTGCATCGAGGAACCTGCATTCTGCTCGTGGGTGGTTGCCCCCGCATCCCGCACACTGAAACTCCCGCCAGTTTCTTCTCTTTTCCTGCCATTTCTTGTCTGATTGAAGTCTATGGACATCTTCATTTTCATCCTCGGTATCACTCTGGGATTCAAGATCTTCGTAGTGGGCTGTCACTGTGGGCTTCTTGCCTCCCTCTGCCTTCTTCTCTCTGGCTTGGTTTGGCAGATCTGGGATCGCATTCATTTGGCGCATGGTGGCTGCTGACTTCTTTGCTGCTTCGGCGGTGGTTGCCTCCACAATAGCCTCGGCCACAGTTATGTTTGGGCTATTCAGTAGCTTACTCTGAAGGGTAGTGTCCTTCAACCCGAGGACCATGCGGTCCCTCATGGCATCGTCCATGTTCTGGAACTCGTAGGCTCCTCTGATGTGTCTCAGGGATGTTACAAAATCTTCGACAGTTTCATCTTCCTTCTGGTCTCTCTTATAGTACTCGTGTCTTTTTATCAAGTTGGAGACCACAGGTGCGTAGTGTGCTTGGAGCATTCTGTTCAGCTTGGGCCAAGTCATCTGTTTGACATCTCTGGATTTAGCCAGTGCCTTTGCCCATTTTAAAGATGGCTGGTCTGCAGTGTGTAAGGAAGACAGCCCTCTTCCTTTGGTTAGAGATTTCCTGCAGTTCGTTGCTTTCCAAAAACATAAGAAAGCGATCAATATACGACTCCCAATCCTCCTCATCAGAATTGAATGGTGCGGGCGGCGCATTGTTACCGGCCATCTCTCTCGCTCGGTTCAGATCGCCGCGTGCTTCAGTCTCGCTCTTCCATGACAATCCCACCTTCATCGCCAGTGTTCTGTCCGGAAAGAAGTGCGCGAGACAGGGTTCCAACAACAAGCTCTTTTATTAAACTCGCTAAGCAATGATAACGGAACAGCCCAAGCTGTGGCAGCCCTTTATAGAGTGGCTTGCCCGCGGCTTGTGGCCAATGACACTACTTTAATTGTTCCTGCCATTTGGCGGGCTAATCGGATTGGTTCTCTAATAGCCAATCCGAGAACGGCCTTTTCAGCCAATCAGAATAGGGAACTTGGAGCCTACCAAGTTCCATACATAACACCCCTGACCCTCTCCTCCCTGCGTGACTTAAGATGGATAGGGGATGGGCCTGAATCCTCCTCTGACTGCTCAGCTGGCTTCTGCCCTTCCCCAGCCTCCTCCACAACCTCAGGAGCCACACTCCCATTTCCTGTTGGCTGTTCCTCCTCTTCCTCAGAGTTGGACTCCACCAGGGGCATGACAATGTGTCTGAAACAAAGCCCACGCCAATCTATTGTTTTCTCTAAATTGTTTCCCTCTTTGATTTAAAGCTTTGATGGATTTTAAGTAACCAGAAATCTGAAAAGGGGACTGCAAGAGTGGAAGAAGGACTGGGGTGGGGATTCTATGCTTGTATAATTGGCCTACTTTTATGTAAGAGGTATGACTTCTTTGTCAGATATTTCATGTCCAGATGAATCTTAGTAAGACTGTATTACTATTCTTCTTCTCATCCTTCCTGTTACCTGTCTTTTCCCACTATGACTATAACTGTGTTGCTTGTATCTTTACAAATTATATTGTTTTATTTATTTTCCTAGTATGTTTTGATTGCTTATAGTAATCTATGACTATCACTAAGTGTTATATCTTATGATTCTTCTTATGTTTCTTATTCTGAGAGCATATTCATCAAAGACAAATTTCTTGTGTGTCCAATTACAATTGGCCAGTAAAGAATTCTATTCTATTCTATTCTATTCTATTCTATTCTATTCTATTCTATTCTATTCTATTCTATTCTATTCTATTCTATTCTATTCTATTCTAGTCTATGAACATTAAGTCTTTTGGCCGAAGAAAAATGAAGTTAGATGAGATTATCAATACTTCAGTGTTGATTTGGAAGGAAGTGGCTTCCTTTTGCTAAAAATATGTTAACAGGGCTGGACAGCCATCTGTGGTGAATGCTACTTTGGAGTCCTCTGGAATGAGTTCCTGAATTAATGGCCTGGTTGGAATAATGGCCTTTTCCCCACAATTCCCTCAGGAATAATACACACTGGAATCCAAAGGACACCAAACAAGGACCTGAAACACTTCAATAGGCATGGAAAAAGTCATAAGATGTGGGCAGCTCTCTTTGGTAGATAGATCTGCTGTCCTCAAGAGAAAGAATATAAAATACAGTTGGCCCCAGTGGTGATTTTTCAGGGGCAAGCATTGGGAGGTCTCTTAGGACTGGAGTCCCTCAACCCCTGGGCTGTGACCCAATATCAGGCTATGGCTTGTTTGGAACAAGGCTGAAAAAGTGAAGGACGAGTGGGCAAGTGCTCACAGCTCCATCTGTGTGAATGGTGGGCTCTCAAGCTCGCTTAAGCCCATGTCACACTGCACCAATGGATGGAAAGAGGATGTAAAATGTAGAGAAACACTTGCCATCCGTTGGTTAATGTGATTCATCCGTTCTGTACTCACTGCCTCCGTTTTTCATCCTCTTTATCCGTCCAGCATCCATCGACTGAGGTTCCATCCGCTCAAAAAGTTTTGAGCTGCTCAAAACTTTTTGAGTGGAAAATGTATCCAACGTGTCCATTCTGCATCCGCAACGCAGACGAGGAACATCCGTTCTACATCTGTTGTCATCCGTTACACATCCGCTATATCCGCTAGGCATCCGCTGCACATCCGCGCAACTCAAATCCGCTCCAGCAGAAAACAGACACAGGGAGGAAGTGAAACGGACGCAGAACGGAAACGCAGCGTTAGTAGCACGGATGGAGAAAGGATGAAAGTGGATGCAGCTTACAAAGAAAGCATTTAAAATGGAAAAAACGTTCACAGAGGGGACCTATCTCGGATATTTAGGATGTCTAGAAGATGCCTAGAGGATGCAAAATGACACATAGTGGAAAACCTATATTGCCTATAAAAAGGGGGAGGAACTCACCTGGATCTCACTTTCAGTCCAGCAGCCCTGCTTTGCAGACCTCTTCAGCCTTCATCTGGCTTTTGATCTTCCACGGCATCCATTGATGTCCACCATGGATCGTAACACACTCCTCTTGGTAGCCACCATCGTTCTGCAACAGTGCGAAGCCATCTACAGGCTCTTTCAATTGTTCTACGGGAAGAAAAGGAGGCGGCCAAGAAGTGTCTGGGTCCGAAGATGGATCAGGAGAAGAGCGGAGTACGGACTGTACAACAAGCTGATGGTGGAGCTGAGGAACGAAGACACTCGTGCATTCCAGAACTTCATGCTGCCAGCCATGTTTGATGAAGTTGTGGAGCGACTGAGACCCAGGTTGACCAAGCAGAGCACCAACTTCCGGCCCAGCCTGGACCCTGGGCTCAAGGTGGCACTCACTCTGCCCTACATCTCCAAATGCCTCACCCGTGAAGAGAGGATCTTCAACTACAGGCTGTCCAGGGCAAGGCGGGTGGTGGAGAATGCCTTTGGCATCCTGACCAACAGGTTCCAGGTACAGATGGGTTTTGCCAGAAAATTTATTCAAGCAATAGAAGCCATATATAATAAACAGACAGCAAAAGTAATGTTGGAGGGAGAATTTACAGATCTTATTAATATAAGAAAAGGCACAAGACAAGGGTGTCCCCTATCTCCTTTGTTATTCGTATTGACTCTGGAAGTGTTGAATAGAAATATTAGGGATGACAAAAGTATAAAAGGAATGAAAATTAAAAAGGAAGAATTCAAACTACAAGCTTTTGCTGACGACTTAGCTTTTATTCTGGAAGATCCGTTAGAAACCGCTCCAAAATTATTGGAAAAGATAGAGACATATGGTGAGATGGCTGGCTTGAAAATAAATAAAGATAAAACAAAGATCTTGACAAAAAACATGTTACTGAGACAAAGAGAAGAACTGACAGATCTTTTGAAAATCCAAGTTATAAATAAGGTTAAGTATCCGGGGATATATTTGACAGCAAGATGTAGCACATTAAAAGAGAATAATTATATTAAACTCAAACAACAGATAATTACAGACTTGAAGAAATGGGAAAACTTGCAATTGTCATTAATAGGGAGAATTTCAACAATTAAGACGAATATTTTACCCAGAATTTTATTTCTCTTTCAAACAATACCAATTAGAGTTGGAAAAGGCTATTTTGAAGACTTAAATAAAATCATGTTGAAGTTTATATGGCAAGGTAAAAAAGCGAGAATAAAGTTAAAGCTTTTGCAAGATGCTAGAAATAGAGGAGGTTTTGGCCTGCCTAATTGGGAACTGTATTATCAAGCTGCAAGTTTGATGTGGGTCAAAGAATGGATAACATTAAGAAAACATAGATTGTTGACATTAGAAGGACATGATTTACTGTTGGGCTGGCATGCTTTTTTATGGTACAAGGGAACTAAAACACAGGGGTATTTTAGAAGACATTATATACGGGAGTCTTTGTGGTTAAATTGGGAGAAGATAAAAAAACAATGTTATTTGAAAATTCCAGTTTGGTTATCGACTATTGAAGCATTTTCTTATCCTATGATCTATAAAAAGGAACAAACAGTTAGATATGGGGAATTGTTGGATGAAAAGGGTGGACTTAAATCGATTCAAAACTTAGAGGAACAAGGTATAAGGATGAATTGGTTTTCATATGCGCAATTACACTCAAGATATGATGAAGATTTTAAAATGGAAGGATTCTATGATAAACAGACTGATTTAGATAAGATATTGATGGGTACTGATGAGAAAGTAATTAAAAAATTATATGGTTATTTATTAGGATTTAAGTTAGAGGAAGAACAAGTTAAAGAAACTATGATTGCTTGGGGGAAGAATTTTGGATATGGGATTGATTTAGAGGAATGGCAAAAATTGTGGTCTCAAAATTATAAAATGACAATGTCAACAGCATATAAAGAAAACTTGTATAAGATGTTTTACAGGTGGCACTTCCCCCTGACAAGAATAGCAAGAATGTTCAAGAACAAATCTGAAAAATGTTGGAAATGTCATCAGATACCTGGCTCATACTATCATATGTGGTGGACTTGTGAGGATGCCAGAAAATATTGGACTAAAATTCACATGTGGTTGGAAAAAATGACAAAGAAACACATAGATTTGAAACCAGAGATTTTTTTATTGGGAATTTTACCTGATACATATAATAAAGACTTGAAATATTTGATTGTAAATGTATTAATAGCGGCTAGGATTGTATTTGCTAAAAATTGGAAGAATGAGAAAATACCATTACAGGAAGAAATTATTAAGAAAATATTGGAATGTGCTGAGATGAGTAGATTGACATTTGAAATTAGAGAGCAAGAAGATAAACAATTTTATGAAATTTGGGGTCTTTTTTATCAATGGCTAGATGATAAAATACGATAATAGAACATTAATAATATATCTATAAAGGATTTTTAGGATTGATTTGTTATGATTATATGATTTGTTATAGAATAAATTGTTTAAAGTATTGTTATCTCACAAAGCATGAATGATTAAAAGTATAGTCAAAATTTTTTTTTCTTTTTTTTTTCTTTTTTTTTAGTAATAGTAAGATATGGATTGACAATATGAATTGTTATGCAATATAAATGTAATTGACTATAAAATGAATGCACAAAACTGATGAACCAACCGACACACCGGAAGTATATATGAGAGCAGATGTTTTTAATGTTTTGTATGTTATGCGTGTTTGTAGAAAATTAATAAAACTCTTTTCAAAAAAAAAAAAGGCAATGGGGATATGGAGCCTGGTGAATGGAGGCAAGGGCAAAACCTGATAGACACTAAGGATGTGCAAGGCCCCAACAGAGTTTCATGTGAAGGGAAGAAGCAGCGCAACCTCCTGAGACACTGGTGCAAGACAGGATGGTAGATACTTAATGGATGCTTCCTTCAGCCTGTCTCATCACACTGATGAGATTGGGCCATGTATGTTGGGTGGGCCTACAATGAACAGGGCATTTAATAAAGAGTTGTGTTTATGTTGACATGTGTGGATGAATGATTACATTATTATTGATAATAAAGGGCCATAGGTGTGGCACCTGGGAGGGTGGACCATACAGTCCCACTATGCTTGCACTGGAGGTTTATCTATCCCACAGCTATTACCCATCCCAAAGGTATCCCTGCCCATCCCACTGCTATCTTAACCCATCCCAAAGGTATCCCTGCCCATCCCACAGCTATTACCCATCTCACAGGTATCCCTGCCCATCCCATCGCTATTACCCATCCCAAAGGTATCCGTGCCCATCCCACTGCTATCCTTACCCATCCCACAAGCATGCAATGGCTTAAACCATTTCTAAAAGTTTCCACCAAGACTTTATTTAATAAAATAAATGAAGCAAGTGTGTGAAGCAAAGATAATCTTTATTAATAACAAGCTGTAAAAGAAAAATGACCCAAGTCAAGTGACCAAAGCAAAAATAAAGTCAACAGGTAGCCACCCAGTCTCTGGCATTCTTCTTGGTCACTCTGAGGCATGCCCAGTCTCAGGGGTGAAGGGTCCAGGTGCTGTGGAGGTGGCTATTGCTGGAGTGCTGGTCTGAAGCACCACTGGGGTGCCTGGCCCTGAGAGGACAACAGGGGATGGTGTGTTGAGGAAGCTCTCAGACAGCTGGCTCAGCCCCGTGATGTTGAGAGCCCCTTCCTCCATGACATGGGGTGTCAGCCCCAATACCGATGACAGATGTACTGAGGCTGGGCTTAGCTGTGAGGTGGAGGAAGGAGCAGTGTAGTGGGGCCGTCTGGTCTGCAGCTGGATGAGGACTGGCGTCGGTGGCATCAGGGGCATGGGTGGCATCGGTGGTGTGAGTGGCATCGGTGGCATCAGTGGCACTGGTGGCATCCGATGTACCTGTGCCTGGACTGGGAAGTGCTGCCTGTGCTGCTGGACCTCCTGGTAGCCGTAGCCTTGGTAGGGTAGGGCCTGTGGAAAGCCTTGGAAGGGCAGTGACATCATCTGGGGTGGAGGATTGTGAAGAAGATTGGTGATCCTGTCCTTCACCACCTGGTACTGGGGTTCCACCAAGTTCATGAGGGTCTGGTTGACATAGGTGAGGAAGGGCTTGCGGTTGGAGGATGGGGCATCGGTGTGTACCAGCTGAGAGAGGATATCTATGCTGCTCCTGATGGTGTCTCTTATCTCCAGCAGGACAGTGTGGCTCTGCCCCTCCGGTTTGCCTCTCTGCCTTTCTGTGGAGGTGGAGCTGGGGGTG
>BLBF01000007.1:11981596-12004420 GCA_015471245.1 Laticauda colubrina | reverse complement strand
CTATCTATCTATCTATCTATCTATCTATCTATCTATCTATCTATCTATCTATCTATCTATCTATCTATCTATCTATCATCTACCTATCTATTTGATAGAGAACATATAAGTGATTGTTTGATGGAGCCATTTGTGATTGATTTCACATGAGGTTCTAAAGAAAAGAACCCCCCCCCCCCGGGAAACATTCTTAAATATGGTAAGGCCTGTCTAGAGTCCAATGTCTAGAGTCTTTGCATTTACCTAAATGTTGCTAAAATAAAATCAAAAGAGGAATGAATCTGAGTTATTAATATTATTTTTTCTTGATTTATTTTTTTAGCTGCCTTCTGGCTTCAACCAGAGATAGTTTACATAAGTAAAACCAAATTTGGTTGGATTATATGTATTTTCCTTTCTCTGAGTATTTTGGAATCATATCACCTGCATTTATACGTAAAACTTTTAAATGTAAAGGAACCATGTGCCTGGAATTCTAAAGATTAACTGTGGCCTAGACTTTTAAGTGGGATTATAGCATTGGAAAGTGAATGGATTTTCCAAGACCACTCATTAGCCTTACTGTCACCTACTTAGGCTTAACTAAAACCAGACACCCATAGAAAACTAAATTGGAAGAGACTATAATGCAAAAGTATGAGCTGAGCTGGCAGAGAAAATATGAAGTAAACCTCACATTTCAAAGTTTTGTTCAAATGTAATCCAGGTGAGCCTTATGATTTACAAGGGTTCTGTCCACCATAAAGAAGTAAATATCAAAAGTGCAGATATGGAGGGGATGAGAAGGGGGCTGGTTTGCGGAGTTTTTGTGTCTCCTTTTTTACTCATAAGGGCACTTCCTCTTCTTCTCATAGAGTGGGATCTGCACATTCGCTCTGTATTTGCTTCCCCTTCTTGTTCATTTGATAGATCTTGCCGGATAAGCAGACTAACAAGGATCCATATGGATTCCTTCTGGCAATCGGATTCCTCATTTAGCTGGTAACACAGGGAGCTGTGACTGTTTAAACCAGACTGATCCCATTAGATCTGCAGTACTTGGTCAACAGGGATGGGCTTCAAAAATTTTAGCAACGGGTTCTCTACCCAGTTGCTGGGTGGGCATGGCCATGGTAGGCGTGGCCTAGTCTGCTTCCTGCACCATGGCGTTTTTGCCCTCTGTGGGCTCTGGAGGCTTTCCTAGGCCTCTGGAGGCTCTCTGGAAGCCCATTTCCATCCTTCCCGAACTTCTGGGAGACCTGTTTTTTGCACTCCCTGAGCCTCTGTGTGCACCCTGTACTTACCGGGCAATGTGGGGACTCCTGGGAGGGGAGGAGTGGGGTGGGTGGGGCCAGCCAGGAGTGGGATTTGGTGGTTCTCTGAACTACACAGAATCTTAGCTAAAAAAAATAGCATCCTATATATTTGCAAAAGTCTGGGGGGGGGGACATTTTATCCCCCTGTACAATGTAACCGATGTTAAAAAACAAAGAATTCTAAATATATGCTGGGAATAGGTCACTATCAAGTACAGATGTGTCAGACCACAGATGAGAGAACAAGGAATGCCAATGATAATGCGGCCCTTCGTATTTTCAAATGAAGCTAGCAATTTGGATGAGAAATGGGATGTGACATTTGGTTGAGTCACATCCAATATTCCAAAGGAGCACAATTTTTAAGGTTTATTAGTTAGACACCAAATAACTCCTCAGATGTTTCCTGTTCAGGACAAAAATGACACTGTTTTATCAAAAGTGTTTTAGACTGTCTCACATGCACATTATTCCGAGAAGATATATGGAATAATACAATGCAATCTCACATAGTGATACAATATTTGGTTACTGACACACTATTTTCTATCTGAACTCCCAGTGTATTTCCACTCCCAGTGGAAAATAGAACAGCCCAAGGCATCTCATAGGAAGATTTTGCATCACTTTCAGATCAGGTCAGATGATACAGGCTTGTTTTGAGAACTGGCATTTTTCTGGCTCTCTGTCAGCCAGAAATGAGTGCAAAGGCAGCCTTTTCTTATTCAAAGCTGGTACTTCTGGGACTCTGTTTTCCAAGTACTGGGAACTCTTGCCTTTCCCAACATACCAGAGTTTCACCCTTGGCAAGACAATAAATCTCTTGGACACTCACAAGTTTAAGCAGCAGAAGATTCCAAGACAGCATTTAGCAATAGCATTTAGACTTATATACCACTTCACAGTGCTTTCCAGCCCTCTCTAAGCAGTTTGTAGAGTCAACATATTGCCCTCCAACTATCTGGGGTCCTCATTTTACTGATCTTGGAAAGCTCTTGATGAAGCTTAGATGAGTTGTTTCTCTGGCACTGTAAAATAAGCTAATAAAGATGAGCAGCTGCTGCAAACTCTAGGCATCTAACCATCATTGTAGGTCAGCTTCTGGTTTGAGATTCTGAATTTCTTTCTCCTACCCTTAGACTGGAACAGTTGCCTTGCTACTGGTGTCTTGGCCTTGACTATTGAGGGCATCTGCATCGTGCTTCAATAACTGCCTATCTTGCTCCCTGATTCTTAACTTCCAGCCTTGCTAACATAACATTTTACACCCTCTCCTGGTGCCTGGACTCAAGCAAGCCATCTGTGTCAAAACAGTGTGTGTGTGTGTGTGTGTGTGTGTGTGTGTGAGAGAGAGAGAAAGAGAATAATGCACGAGGAGAACCAGACAGCACTTTGTAAGCTGTCTACTTACTGTGCATATTGTGAGCAGAACCGAAGTCATGTTGGATGACCCATTGAATTGAATAAGGAAGTGTGTCTCAAACTCAGTAGCTCTGCTAAATAAGAAAGTGTTCCAGTTTGTGCACAAGAGAAAAAACAAGATAAGGCTAGAACAATGGGGAATTGTAATAAAGTGCTGCGATATCAGAAACCGTGTAACTGCTTTTGCTAGATAGGGAGCTCGTATGAACCTTTGAAATATATGTGTCAATTTGAAAACAGAAAGAATGTGAGCCAAGCCCTCATACGAGGGAGCAGACAGTTAGGGTATAAAAATGCTGCCTGAATTTTGGTCTGTGTTCCTTCAATGCCTGAGGGAACCCGTCTCTGCAGACACGTGAATAAAACCTTGTTTTCCTTAGATCAACGAATCTTTTGGTGGTTTTTTATCTGCTTCCACCTCACAATTTGGCGCCCAACATGGGGCCCGACGGAATTTCTACTGGAGAAAAGGGACTGGGTAAGTGTGGCGCCACCGCCTCTCATTGTAGAGGGGCCCCTCCCTTGTCTCAGTTGGATCCCTGGGTAACTGCACTCAGCAGACGATCCTTGGAAACAAGAGAGAGAGAGAAGCCGGCCTGACGCTCTGGGAGTGTCGTTGATAACCTGAAGTGGGGACGCCCACACTCCTTTCGTCTCAGGGAGAACAGGGGTGTATCAGGTGAGTCTGTTGCCTTTCAGGATAGAAGAAGGGATATACTGTCCTTAAACACTGGGAATCCAGCGACTGCTGGAGGACAGTGTAAATCCCTGAATTGGGAATCTCTGGGAGATTGTTGGCGGGTAGCATGGAGAATGGGAAAAGGACAAAGCAAGTGTGAGACATTCCAAGAGGGAACGGGTATTGAGATAGAAAAGACCCCGAGAAGGCTGATTCCGACTGACTCCCCATTGGGTCAACTACTACAACAATGGTCATTGCCCCACCTGAGGACTTACACTTGGAGTCTAGAGAAAAAGAAAATGATCTACCTATGCCAATATAGGTGGCCGAAGTATCCCCTAGTAGACCCTGAGTTTCCTTACCGCTGGGATCCCCAAGGGAATACCAGCACATACTGGATAACTCAGTTGAAAGAGTGAAACACCGGATGAAGGAGCAAATACCCTATGTGGAAGTATGGTATCATGCTCACTTTGAAGGTCCAGTTCCACCAGAAACAGAAGTAGGACAGTTTGTCAGCAAGGTGGAGGAAAGCGAAACTTAGGACTGGATGGGGAGTCCACTGGCATTGGCTCTGGCAGTCCTGGCACCACCGCCCCTGCTGGCTCCAGTTGCCCAGGCTCCACTTCCACCTGCATATCCACGACTCAGAAGGGAACTGGCTCAATTAAACAAGGACCTAGAGAATTTGCCTCTAGGAGGAAGGTTGGCCAATCCCGTGTCGGCCTTCCCAGTTAGAGAAGTCCCAAATGGCATGAATGCGCAGGGGAATCCAGTCACCGTTTTCATGGCTGTCTCCATATAATCTGCCGAGTTATGGGATCTGAAAAAGACCCTTCCAAAACTCCATGAGAATGCTCATGAAGTGGCAGAACAGTTGGAATTGTTTCTGGGGCCCAATGAATACACATATCAAGAACTGATGTATATTCTTGGACACCTTTTCACCCCCGAAGAGAGGAACCTCATTAGGACGGTAGCAATGGCTGCCTGGGATAGGAGACATGCAGGGCAACAGGGAGCAGTGGCTGCAGACATAAAGTTCCCCATAGCCGATCCAAATTGGAACATCAATAATAATGCTCATAGGGAGCACATGAGAGATATGAAACACATGATCATTGAAGGAATTAAATTGGCCATCCCTCAAGGGAAAAACTTGACCAAAGCATTTGAAATAACACAAGGAAAGGATGAGTCCCCGGGGGATTTCTGTGCTCGGCTCTGTGAAGAGTTAACCAAGTACTCCGGAGTGGAGCCAGAAACCCCTGCCTTCGAGACTCTCCTGAAGATGCAATTTGTCACCAAAGCATGGCCTGATATCCAGAAAAAGATCCAGAAGACAGAGGTATGGACTGATTTGGGCATGACAGATTTGATGAGAGCAGCCCAACAAGTTTTTGTGAACCAAGACTCAGTTAAAACCAAACAGAAGTCTCAGATGATGGTAGCTGCTGTGCAAACGGCAGCCAAGAATGAAGTTAGGAAAAACAGGGAGACCCAGATGTCAGATCCGAGGCCAAGGTGGAGAGATGAAAGATCTCCCAGCAGGGAGTGGAGACCCCTGGTTAGGCGAGGAGGTCCAGGGGCCAATCGAGGTGATTGATTCCAACGGCCGTCCCAGAGTAGAACTTGCTTCAGATGCGGGAAAGAGGGACATTTTGCGTGTGAATGTCCCAAAACCCCAGAGGAACGAAGCTATGCCCTATATGATTAGGAAAGTTCCGGCTCCCCAAGAGGGGCCCACGGGGAGCCATTGGTAAATGTGTTAGTGGGTCCTGACCATCAGGAACGGCTGTTCCTGATCGACACCAGCGCAAATCAGACATCTGTATGCGATCCGATAGAGGGAGCATGCAGGTCAAAGCAGACTTTAAAGGTAGTTGGGGTGAGTGGGAAATCCCAAGAGGTCAAGATTTTGGAAGAGGTGAGATTGGAATTGAATGATGTGGTTACTGAAACTGAAATATTGTATATTCTGGATTCAGGGGTGAACTTGCTAAGAAGAGACTTGTTGGATGTTTTTGGAATAGAATTGTGGGATAGAAGGAAGGAAGTTCGCATGTGTATGCTAACAACGGAAGATGAGGAGAAGATATCATCAGATGTGTGGGCAGGAGGTGAAGGGGTTAGTAGGATGGCAATACAGCCCATTCAGATCAAGATACAACCAGGAATAACTGAACTGTGGACTCCACAATATACTCTGAGTAAGAGAGGTAGGGAAGGGTTGAAACCAGTGATTGACAGATTATTGAAACAGGGACTGTTGGAACCTGCTGTGTCACCATTCAATTCACCGGTTTTAGCAGTAATAAAAAAGGATGGGAAGTATAGATTGGTTATTGATTTGAGGAGGATCAATGAGATAGTGGTTCCTAGATTCCCAGTGGTTCCTGATCCCTATATCATCTTGGGGCAGATCCCTCCCAAAGACAAATGGTTTACTGTGATAGATCTGAAGGATGCCTGGGCGTGCCCCTTGGAGGAGGGGAGTAGAGACTTGTTTGCCTTTGAATGGAATGATCCTGAGAGTGGAAGGAAACAGCAGTTGAGGTGGACAGTACTTCCTCAGGGATATACCGAAAGCCCTCTGTTGTTTGGACAGACATTGGAAGAAAAGTTGGTGTCGTTTGAGAGAGAGAAAGGAATCATCCTAATTCAGTACGTGGATGACTTGTTGTTAACTGGGGAGAAAGAGAAGGAAGTGAGAGCGGCTTCTGTGAGTCTGTTGAATTAGCTGAAGGAGCAGGGGCTGAAAGTCTCAAAAGAGAAGCTTCAGTTTGTTGAAAAAAAGGTGAAATATTTGGGACATTACATTCAGCAGGGGGTTAGGTCCTTGGACCCTGAAAGGGTGAAGGGGATCATGAGCTTGGCTTCTCCCAGGAACAAGACAGCGGTGCAGAAAGCATTGGGATTATTGGGGTATTGTAGAATCTGGGTAGACCAATTCACAGTGTTGGCATAGTTTTTGCACAGAAAGTTGCCTTGAAAGGGAGAGCACATAGAATGGGAGGAGGGAGATAGTGAAAGGTGGGAAGAGCTGAAGAAGGCTTTGTCAACCGCTCCGGTTTTAGCCTTGCCAAACCTGAAATTACCATTTCATTTGTATGTGGCAGTGGCTCAGGGAACAGCAGTTGGGGTCCTTGCCCAAAAGAGGGGGGGGGCAATACCAGCCGGTAGCCTTCCTAAGCAAGGGTTTGGAGCCAGTTGTGAAAGGATGGCCAGTTTGTGTTCAGGCTGTGGCAGCAACAGCGATGTTGGTGGTGGAGAGCAAAAAGTTAACCTTTGGGGGAGCTTTGGTGGTGCATTCGCCTCATCAGATCAACTCAGTGTTGAGCCAGCTGGCTACCACTTGGATGACCGAAGGGAGGATATTGAAGTATGAAACCATTTTGAAAACCAGTCCTGATGTGGTAATAGGAACAGACAAGAATCTAAATCCAGCAGAATTCTTGGAGGGGAGAAGGCAGGCGTGGGAACCGGAAGACCATGATTGCCTATTGCAAGTGGATCTCATGACGAAAGTTAGAGAGGACTTGGAAGAGACTCCATTGGAGAAGGGAGAGAGGTGGTTTATAGATGGATCTAGCAGGGTGGAAAATGGAAAGTGAAAATCTGGGTTTGCAATAGTAACCGGGGAAGGTGAGGTAATAGAGAAAGGGTCATTCCCAGCTGCTTGGTCAGCCCAGAAATGTGAATTGCTTGCCCTGACCAGAGCCTTGGAAGTGGCTGAGGGGATGGAAGTAACGATTTGGACTGATTCCAAGTATGCATGGGGGGTGGTGCACACATTTGGGAAAATCTGGAAAGAAAGAGGGTATATCAATGCGGATGGGAAGCAAATAGAGCAAGTGCAGTTAATAGAACAAGCCTTAGAGGCATTGCAACTCCCCAGCTGAGTATCAATTGTCCATGTGAGCGCACATCAGAAGGGAAACACACCGGAGGTTGTGGGAAACCGATGGGCAGACAAATGGGTGAAGGAAGCTGCAGGGGAGATAGAGTTGGTAATGGTATCTATACCAATACTGGAAAAGGAGGACGAGAGGGAGGAATGGGAGCCAGAGAAAGAGGAACAGTTGGAGTTGGAGAAAGAGGGATGTGTCAAAACCCCAGAGGGATGGAAGACGTCGGAGGGAGTCAAGGTGGTGTCACCCATTGTCATGAGGGGAATATTGGAGAAAGTTCATGAAGGTGGACATTGGGGAATGGAGGCCTTGGTCATGTCTGTTAAACCTCACTATTGGAGTCTGAGGATGTGGATGGTAGCTCAGATCATCTGCTGGAAATGTTTGATTTGTTTGAAAGTAAATAAGAAAGCAGCATGCAAGAAAGAGATGGGAGGGCGCCCCCTAGTGGTTTGGCCTTTTCAGAGAGCACAAATTGATTTCACTGAGTTGCCAGAAAAGGGGGTTTGAAAATACCTGCTTGTGATCAAAGATCAACTAACGGGGTGGGTAGAGGCTTATCCCACTAGAAGAGCCACAGCTCCCACAGTAACCAAGATCTTACTAGAACAGATTATCCCACGATATGGAATGATGGAAGCAATAGATTCAGACAGGAACTCATTTCACTCAAAAGGTTCTGCAAAAGGTAATGGAGGTGGTGGGGGTGAAATGGGAATTACACACGCCATGGTATCCTGAATCCAGTGGAAAAATTGAAAAAGCAAACAGGGAATTGAAGAAACACTTGACCAAACTACAACTTGAAAATGGCTTGCCATGGACAAAGAATCTTCCCCTAGCTCTGCTCAGGATCAGAACTTGTCCAAGGAAAGACACAGGGGTCTCTCCCTTTGAAATGCTGACGGGGAGACCCTATTTGGTCAAACTAGGCAATCCCATACCAGAGTTCAGGGACTTGTTCCTTTGGAAATATTTGCTGGCACTGTCTTGGTCTTTGCTTTCTCTTCACAAACAGGGACTGTTGGTGCAATGACCACCTTTGGCTGGTAACCAACACCCACACAAGGCTGGAGACTGGGTCCTGATAAAGACTTGGAGAAGTGAAAAACTGCAACCTAGCTGGGAAGGTCTGTACCACGTGCTACTGACGACTGAATCTGCAGTCCATACTAGGGAAGGAGGCTGGACGCATTACAGCAGAGTCAAGAAAGCACCAGAACCTGAGAAACCTTGGAAGGCAATCCCAGTGGACGGTCAGCCATTAAAGGTAACCTTGAAGAAATAGCCAGCAGAAACCACCATGGAGCTGTCGGCTGAACTCTGGAGAGGACTATTTGTTGCAACTATATTTACATTAATACATCAAAGAAGTTCACAATATGTTGGACCTGCAGGTGACTTGGGAACAGACTTGTGGGATGACAATGTGTTCATAAAGGATCTCAAAAAGGTCTCACATTCCTTGAACATCACCAATTGCTGGTTATGCATGCACATGCCAGGAAGAACAGGTGAAGGATTAATCCTACACACAATTCCACTTGATCAGAACAGACTAAGACCACAGGGATACGGGACAGAAAAATTTGGTGTAGAACGAAATATAACAGGAAGGATTTTTGTTCATTTAAGGGAAATGGTGTATGTGTGTTTTAGAAGAAATGAAACTAGAGGGCTCCATTTAGGAGATTGGGAAAAATGTAATTAGACTTTTGATATGCCATCATCCTGTAGTAACCATAGCTATACCAATAGTTATCATAAATTAGATTATTTTAATCAAGATCAGTATCAGATGTGTATGCATTTTGAAGAAATGATCAATTGGACCTGAACATCATAACAGACCTATGCTATGGAAAACTTTAGGTGGGTATTGTGTGGGAAATATGCATACAGGGAGATGCCACCTTACTGGAGTGGCACATGTACACTCGAGTATGTGATACCGGTGATATATAAACTTGATGGCCTTCCCCAAGGCCGGATACGTAATAAAAGAGACCCAGAATCTGGCCTTACCCAGAGACTCTGGACCCAAATCTCCCATGGTATAATAACACCATTGGGAGTAGCCATGAACTACCAAGATATACATATTCTAAATAACTTCACGGTAACAATGTTCAAAGATAGAATAAAGAATATTAAAATGATTAACACCGTGCTTTCTGAAGTAAGAAAGGTTGCTCTACAAAATAGGTATGCTTTAGACATTGTATTAGCTACAAAAGGGGGTGTGTGTGCTCTGATTCATTCACATTGCTGTGTATACATCCATGATTTCCAACCCAATATTACAAAGACAGTAAAAGTAATGGAAGAACGTATTTACTCTAATCCATTATCACAAAGGGGTGACTCCTCATTGCCAGACCTGTGGAGAGCACTATGGTCTTGGCTTCCCAGTTCCACTTGGTTTAGATCCACCATAATGGGAATTATATTGATTATTATATGCTGTGTATTGTTGTGTTGTTGTGTTCAGTGTCTCCCTGGTGCAATAACAACGTGTGGGAAGATTGGGAAATCCTTGGGTTCAAGATTTGAGAAGAAGCAGGAAGTAGAACCTCTCGTGATGTATCAGAGAGAAATCACTCTGAAAGAAGCAGAGGATCTGCTATTTGAGTTTGAGACAAGAGTGGAAAAAGAAAAAGGGGGGATTGCGAGCAGAACCGAAGTCATGTTGGATGACCCATTGAATTAAATAAGGAAGTGTGTCTCAAACTCAGTAGCTCTGCTAAATAAGAAAGTGTTCCAGTTTGTGCACAAGAGAAAAAAACAAGATAAGGCTAGAACAATGGGGAATTGTAATAAAGTGCTGCGATGTCAGAAACCATGTAACTGCTTTTGCTAGATAGGGAGCCCGTATGAACCTTCGAAATATATGTGTCAATTTGAAAACAGAAAGAATGTGAGCCAAGCCCTCATACGAGGGGCGTACAGTTAGGGTATAAAAATGCTGCCTGAATTTTAGTCTGTGTTCCTTCAATGCCTGAGGGAACCCGTCTCTGCAGACACGTGAATAAAACCTTGTTTTCCTTGGATCAATGAATCTTTTGGTGGTTTTTTATCTGCTTCCACCTCACAATATGTATATGTGCACCAACTCCAGTTGAGTCTCAATGTGGAATTTGAGGCAGTTGCCTGGATTGTTTAAGACTTCTTTCTGTCTTTCCCTAACTCCTGCCATTACAGTAGGATATAAGCTCAGTTAAAAGATACTAGAAAAAGCAGGTGAACCTGAAGTTACCTGTAAGGTATCAGAAATTAATGATGATGTAGTGCAGTGAGAGTCACAAGGTAATAGGATGTTTCCTCTCCACCCTTTCAACTATTATCCTTCGTGTTACTCCCCATTGTGGAGCTTGTGTGTGGTAGCAATTGATTTTATTTCCTAAATAATTCCTTATGATTTTTTTTTTCAGGGAATAAGAAGAAAGGACTTTTTATTTCTCTATATCTGTTCAGAAGAGCGGGCACTGATGGAATGATGGTATTTTTACCTAGGTGGGAAAAAAACCCAGTATGACTTAGGATGACTCCATTGTGTTCCCTGTGTCCAAGGCAAACTTAGTGAAGACAATTCTGGGGTTAGTTTTAGGTGTTTCGGAAGGATTTGGGGAATGAAAACAATGGTAGGGTGGAAGTATGAACAAGAACATAATTCAAAGCAGGAATATGGAAATAAGATAAAAGCTTATCATTCACTGTGCATTAAACCCAAATGGAAAATATCTTAGTATGGAAAGAACATTTATCCTATAATCCTTTCAAGGGGCAAAGCTTTATTATGAGTGTCCATTCCTTAATGGGTGCACGTTAATTGACTAATTTGCTACATATTCCTGTGTTGAAGTGGAAATAACTGAAGGAATACATGCAAGCTGGACACAACCAGTTTTTATGAATCAACTGAAGAAAAGTAAAAAAAAAAAACTAATAAAACTCTGCCCAGCAATCCAGGTCTTTCAAATTACATGAGTTGTAATGGGGGCCTGAGAGATGTTTAATAATAGACACATTACACATTCAATTATTAAGATTTTTCAGCAACTGTTATCAGCTTCCTACTAGGCTAAGACACTTTATGGATTTCCTTCACTCAGGATGATCTCATGGACCCAGTATTATGAAAGAAATAACAAAGTGGCACTTACTTTATCTTAGCACAAAGAACCATTTTTACCCCATAAAGAGTGCTGCCAATATAAACCAATATAACAACCAATATAAACAAAGTTGCAGCATTTCATACATTATTTCCTGCACTGTAGTGAATGTATTTACAAGACAACTTCGGATCAAGTTAATATTTCAGGTGGGTTCTGTGACGGATTCTCTTAAAGTCAAGCCCTGTTCAGAAAACCCTTTACTTCCTTAATTACCTATTGCCCTTAGAGTAGGTTGCATGAATGTGTCACATGATAAGAATTTATTATCTGGGAGTTCGCCTTGACTTTTCTTGGCTAGCATATTCAGATGAACTGCAAAAGAGACTTCTGTAAAATGCCTATACATTAACAAAGAAATGTAATGAGAAATCTTCACACAACCCAGTTTTGGTTAACCCAATTTATAATGGCCTATCCTAGAACTTTTCCCCCATGCTGAACAGAGATCCTAATTACCCATTACTGAATTATCAAAAATCCATTGTTGATCTGTCTCCAAGTCCTACTGCCGGTTTCAATTCATCTGGCAAGAAAAGAGTCAAGAAAAATGCCAAAACTTAATAAATTTTGCATGCGGCTTGACTAACCATTGGATGGCAACAGAACTGAGAGTGGGAGAAATTCCACCCTAACAGTGGTGAAGCTGAAGACCACTTAAACTTGTATTAATATGCATTAGATGAAAAGAAAAAAAAAAGATATTGGGAAAAAGAATGAGTACACAAACTGGAATGTGGAAATGAAGGTCGCTGTTTTGTTTCCTTTTTCTTACTTTTTTCTTGGTTCAGTTTTATTAAATAAAGCCAAGAGAGAGTGGTAATATCTTATTGTGTCAATTTTGAGACTGTGAGTGGGAGGAAGTAGATAGGATTTTGGGTGTGACAAGTTATTACATTCATGTCTCTTCTGAATAATATACAGTATGCAGCCAGGGAAGGGATGGCAGCATAGGTAATGAAGGTAATAATTACTTTGGCTGATAGCAATAGACTTATATACCACTTCATAGAGCTTTACAGCCCTCTCTAAATGAGTCAGCCTTACAGAGTCAGCCTGTTGCCCCCAACAATCTGGCACCACATTTTATACTGATCTCGGAAGGATGGAAGGCTAAGGCAACCTTGAACAGGTCAGGATTGAACTGCTGAACTTCAGTCAACCGGCAGTCAACAGAAGTAGCCTGCAGTACTGAACTCTAACTACTGCACCACCACAGATCCCTTTTTTTTTTTTCTGTAGCAGGTGGCTCTGAAGGCAGAGATTCATACCTTTGTCTTCTTCTTCTTGTTTGTTTGTTTGTTTGGTGCCTTTAAGTGAGTCTTGATTCTTGGTGGCTGTATTTATTTATGAAATTTAAGTGCTTCCTATTTCACTGCTGCAGCAGCAACACTGAGTAGCTTACACAATGATAAAAGGGTGATTCAAAATGATTAAAAATTAAGAAAAATCAAATGAAGACTAAAACCAAGAAGATAGGTGACATTGGGGTGGGATTCTTCTCTCTACTCCATTGACTTCCTCCAGCATAAAGCACCCCTGTTAGGGTCCCAGGCCAGCAACCAGCTTTAAGACTCTTCCAGAAAGCCAGGAGGATAAGGCCCTTGTAAATGTATAAGCCCGTGTAGTTTTCTTGGCAACAATTTTGGGAAGTGGTTTACTATTGCCTTCTTCCTAGAGCTGAGTCGACTGCAATTTGTCTACCATGGGGTATCCTTGAAGATAACCTGAAAACTTCAGCTGGCAAACAATATAATGACCTCCCTCCTGATTAATGCATCAAATCCAGTGTGTTAAAACAACTCCCATTTTGTGGCAACTGTCCTGCCTGTCAGTAGAATTTCCAGGTCTAAGATAGTCTGCAGATAAGTTCTTATTAAACCCTATTGAACTCTTATTATCTTCTGGACCATTCTTCCAAGTGGAACCACCACCCCTGGTGCAGTCTACTAGTTGGGCACAGAGGTCTGATCTTCTGAAATAAGATCTGTGGGACAGAGGCACATAAGACAGCTGTCTTAGTAGCAATTCCCTACATCAGAATACTCTGTTTCCTGAGGTTGGGATATCCTTAACTAAGAAGAGTATGAAAGTCTTTTTCATAGAGATTTTGAAATGAAGATTCCCAGCAGTGGTGGTCAATGGGGTTGTGTGTATGTGGTTTTAGCGTTACACTGTGTTTTTATGCTTTTAGTACAGTAATCTGGCTAGTGTGCAAGGAATGGGTGGCTTACAAGTTTGCAGTCTAACAGTCAGTCAGTCAAACACATTTTAAACTCATTATTGTAACCACCCAGCCATTAGCTTATGTCCTCCAGACTCCATTTCGCACTAATGAGAGTCAGTTTGGTCTACTGGTCAGGGGGCTGCCCTAGAAATTAGGAAACTGTGACTTCTAGTCCCCCCTTAGACATGGAAGCCAGCTGGATGACTTTTGCCAGTCACTCTCTCGTGATCCAACCCACCTCACAGGGTTTTGTTGTGGAGAATATAGGAGGAAGGAGTATTGGGTAGATTTGCTGCCTTGAGTTACTTATAAAGTAATAAAGGTGGGATGAAAATATAATAAATAAAAAAGTGGTAATTCTTTCACCTTTCTTCTGGATTCTAAGGTTCAAAGGGGCTAGACATCTGGGTCTTTCTTTCTTTCTTTCTTTCTTTCTTTCTTTCTTTCTTTCTTTCTTTCTTTCTTTCCTTCCTTCCTTCCTCCCTCCCTCCCTCCCTCCCACCTTCCCTCCCTCCCTCTTTTCCATGGAATTGCGATTGGGGGAATTATTTGTTGCAGGACCATAGTGGCTCAGGAACAGCAGTGATTTTTTTCCTCTTTGTTCTCAGAGTTTTATGTTGACAGGAGGATAGACAATTGCTGATTGCTGTCAGACAGAGCAGTTTAGGGAGTGTGAATGGTGGCCGTACGGAAGTGGCCTGAAAAATATTTTAGGTCATTGTGGGCTGGGATGAAAGGTGGGGGTGGATAAATGTCTGCGGCTATGAAAGAAAGGAAAGGAGTGCTTTGTTATGTTTCTCTGCGATTAAGCAATTTGAGAAATGTTCTCAGAAAAATATCTTCTCAGAAATTTCAATTTAACTCTGCTCAAATTGGCTCTGGGCAAAAAAGAAAAAGGGGAGACTATAGGAAAAAATGATGGCGCTCTTCAGCAATTTTTCAATTTGCTAACATGCTGAACTTGGAAAGCTGGCTGGAGGAACAGGCCTGTTTTGATAGTGAGGGCTTTCAGCAACATGAGACTAGACCAATATTGGTAATTCTGCAAGGACAATTATGTAAAGATTGGATTTGTGGGCCAGTTCTCCAGGCCCACATGATCTGTTCTACCGGCTTCCAGTTTCTTTAAAACTCCATTGGTTCAGGGCAGTGAAGCTTCCATTCCTTTATTGCCTGTGCTTGGGGCTTTTCAGCCTCACTATAGTTTCACCAAGCTGAGTTTTATATATTAACTAGACAACGACAGAGGTGGTATTCAGCATGTTCTGACCAGTTCGGGGACCGGTAGTGGAAATTTTGACTAGTTCGGAGAACCAGCAAATCCCACCTCTGACTGGCCCCGCCCCCATCTATTCTCTGCCTCCTGAGTGCCAGCTGATTGGCTGGGTCTTCTTTGGTTGCCCTGCACAGGAAAACAGAGCTGGAAAGTATTCTATTCTGAGAAAGCGGCAGGGAATAATGAGGCAAGACAAGCTAATCAGTTGCTAACGGTTTATTAACATTAACAGAGAACAACTCAACTGACCGTATGGCAACAACGAACAGGGCATTTGACAGCTCTTATATACTAGCTGCTTTGGCCAGGCAGCCAATCAGCTCTCAGGATAGTCCTCTGTCTGCTCCAGACTGGAGTGAAGACTTTGGACACGACAGAAAGCAGGTTAATGGGGTGAGGTGGGAATGGAGATTTTGCAGTATCCTTCCCCTGCCATGCCCACCAAACCACGTCCACAGAACCGGTAGTAAAATAATTTGAATCCCACCACTGGACAACGATATCCCTAACGAATTTAATTGATGGTGGGTAGATGAAAACAATCCCAGAAGTTGTGGTTTTCTTTCTCTTTTGAACATCTAACCTGCTTATTCCTGCCTTTTACAAGATGGTAGCTGAAGCAAAGATCGTAAACATTTCAGTTGAGAGGTTTAAGTAGGAAGGTGTAATTAATAAACAAGTTGGTATTCCCCCCCCTCTATATTCTGTAGCAGGACCAGAGTGCCACCACCCTGCAACTATGGTGTAGCAGTTATGGTACTGGCCCAGAACCAGTTTGCTCTAGTGGTTAAACAAAATGACCTTTTTTGGCTTCATTTTTTAAGTGAATCACTGCAATTGTTAAGTGAATCTGGCTTCCCCATTGACTTTACTTATTTGAAGCCCTCTCGGAAGGTTACAAGTGGTGATTGCATGACCCTGGGACAGTCATAAAATATATCCTAGTTGCCAAGTGCCTGAATTTTGATTTCATGACCGTGTGGGGATATTGCAAAGGTTGTAAGTGTGAAAAACAGTCATAAGTCCCTTTTTTTCAGTGTCATTTGAATGATTACTGAATAGTTGTAATCAAGGATTATTTGTACTTATCCAATTCCACCCACTTGAAGTTAAGAATTGTCATGGGTGGCTGTTTTTAATCACTGGAAGGTAAACTAAGATGGAAGACAAAGCCAAAAAATTCCACCTTAGCTAATCTCATGTTAAAATGGAAACAACCCCCTCTCTGATTTTGTTACAGTACTGAAGCAGAATAAGGCTGGGCCACAACGGCAGCACAATTTATGCCAATATTCTGGTCTTCTGACTCAAGGGCTGGAGAAATGGACTTTAACATGGCCACGAATGCACAAATGAGTGCACAATTTGATATATTTCACTTGGCTTGCTGAATGGAAAAGCTATGCTTCATGCTGCAAACAACCTTGTGTGTGTGAGGCGGGAGGAAATCAGCCTGGAAAGCCATTTTTCTCCTGGAGCTTCTAGGCTGCCACATTTAGTGCCTGGGAATTTGGGAGGGGGAGTTAAGGAGCAATGGATGATTAGCCACAACAACATTCTTTTCTGGAAGAGTCAAGGACACTCTCTTCACTTGGAGGGGAGTGACTGGGAATAGTCTCTGAATGGGATAAAGACATGATTGGGCCATGTAATGGACTAATGAAGGCAGGGAATTGGTCTTTGATTTTCTTTTGGGGGAAGGGAAAACCTGGAACTCTCAGATTTGGGTTTTCCCAGATGTACCAATATGACATCTCTAATAAAATGGAACTTTGAGAAGATGGTTGTCTCAGAGTTGTCTGTTTTGGAGATTGGAATGCTGACAGCACAAACCAGATGGCAATTGTTCCATATTAACATACTCCTAATAGGCTATTCCTATTGGACAACAACTACCCGACGCTGATTGGCTACTTTTCTTGACGCCGATTGGCCAATAATAGCAGGGCTATGATTGACCAATTCGAGCGGTGGGAAAAACAAGTAGCAGTCATTGGACACTAGCCGTGAGCAGCTTTCTATAAAAAGAGCTGCCATGGCTCCTGTTTAAGATGGACTTTCGGAACTAAATAAAAGAACTGAAGTTACACTGAACTCTGAGTCTCATTTCCCGCAAACTGAACACTGGCGACGAAGGTGGGATTCTGAGAAAGGAGATCAGTTGGGCACGTGGCATCGAGAACTGAGCAGATGAAATGGCTAGAACCAACTCGCCACCCGCACCATTCAACCCAGCAGTAGAGGACTGGGAATTCTATATTGATAGATTCCTCATGTTCCTGGAAAGTAACAATCTACAAGGAATCTCGAAAAACCACAAAAGAGCTGTATTCCTGACACACTGTGGGCTCACAGTATTCAAGATGGCCAAGGCACTAGCAAAGCCAGACGATGTGAAACAGATGGCCTGGCCAGACCTAGAAAAGCTGCTGAAGGTTCACTACGCACCAACCTTCTCCAGCCTCATCAGGAGACATGAGTTTTACAAACGGGACCAGAGGGAAGGTGAGAGCATCACAGACTTTGTAGCCGTTCTCAGGGACATTGGAGGGGCATGCGAATTCGTAAACATGAACAAAGCCATGAGGGATCGTGTGGTCTTTGGATTAAGAGACCTTACCCTACAAAGCCGGCTGCTAACCCAGCCAAAGATTACAGTTACTGAGGCTATTGCTGAAGTCACGGCAGCAGAAGCAACCAAAAAGTCAGTGGCAAAGATGCAGCAGATGAATGCCAACTCACCAAAGACACTGACCGAGATGAGTCAGAGCACTGAGAAGAAGGTAGAAAGCACACACAAAACCGCCGCACATTATACAGACAGTGGATTGTCTGGAATTGACGAGGACAACGATGAAGAAATCCACAGACTCCAGGCTGAGTGAGAGCGGTGATTGAAAAATGGTTGTAAGTCAGAGTTTCAGTGTGCCGGATGCAGAGGAGACCACCCCCGTTCTGAGTGCTGGTTCTTAGATGCCGTATGCCAGTACTGCAAACGATGGGGCCACATCGCACAAGTATGCCGAAACCGGAAAAGCTACAGCCCCAGACGGAGGGACAACACACCACCAAGAAATAAAGTAAGGACAATGTGGAGCCGTGAGAGTCGTGAAGGAAAAGGCAAGCAGCCAAACAAAAATAGGAAAGAGGAAACTCATCAAACCATCACCATCTGCCATTCTAATGCAACAAATGGCCAAAAGGTACATGTGGCAGTCCGGATCGAGGGCCCAGAATGTAAGTTGGAGGTCAATTCCAGATCGTACTTATCGATGGTATCATGGGATATCATCAAAAGACTAGTGGCATTGGCAGAGCTGAACTAGAACATCAATCGCTAATTTTAAAAGACTACCAAGGGAACAGAATACCAGTAGTCAGACTTGGACACTTCCAGATAAGCTTCAAAGAACACCAAAAGATATTGCCTCTAATCATAGTAGACCGGAACTGACCAAGCCTGCTGGGACTCGAGTGGTTCGAAACTCTAGGAATCAGAGTGACTGGCATTAACCACATTGCCGACACAGACTGGGAGGAGAACCTGATGAGAGAGTTCCAGGACGGCTTAGATGGAAAGTTAGGCAAGTACTGAGGGTCCCCTATTTCATTCAATCTAGACCCAACCATAGCTCCAATTAGGCTAAAGGCGAGGCGAGTCCCCTTCGCAATAAAACCCAAAATTGATGAAGAATTAAACAAACTAATAGAACAAGGCATTCTGGAACCAATTGACCACATCAAATGGGAAACCCCAATCGTGACCCCAGTTAAGCCAGATGGGTCTGTGAGAATTTGTGGGGACTACAAGGCTACCCTAAACAATGTGCTACAACAAAGTGCATATCCTGTTCCGGTAGTACAACATCTACTACACTCCTTGGGAAGGGGCAAGGTCTTCACAAAGCTCAACCTCGCCCAAGCTTACCAACAATTGCCCATAGACCCTGAAACAGCAGAGGCACAAACGATCGTGACTGATAGGGGAGCATTCAAATGTACAAGACCACAATTTGGAGTCAGCGTAACCCCTGGGGTATTCCAAAGCATAATGGAACGATTATTGCAAAGGATAAAAGGAGTAGTCCCATATTTTGATGACGTGCTCATCTCAGCTAATGATGAGAGACAATTAGAAGCCCACCTCAGAGAGGTTTTGCAAAGGTTCCAAAAAGCGGGACTCAAGGTGAAAAAAGAAAAGTGTAAATTGGCCACCTCAAAAGTCAAATTCCTGGGGTACCAAATCGATAAGGAGGGCATCCACCCCACAGACAAAAAGATCAAGGCAATCAAAAAAGTAAAGTTGAATTACAAGCATTTCTAGGACTTATAAACTTTTACCACGTCTTTCTGCCACAGAAGGCAACTACGGTGGAACCTCTACATAGACTCTTAGACAAATCAGCCATCTGGACCTGGGAATGACATGAAGAGACAGCGTTCCAGTGGATAAAAGTCCTCATCATCTCCGACGCAGTATTGATGCAATACAGCAAGACATTACCACTAACAGTCATCTGCGACACATCACTGTTTGGCGTCGGAGCCGTGCTTAGCCATGTCCTGCCGGATGGAAGAGAAGCCCCCATTGCCTTCTACTCAAAGACCCTTTCAAAAACTGAACGGAACTATAGCCAGTTGGACAGAGAGGCATTGGCGGCTAAATCTGGGGTAAAACGCTTCCACAATTACCTTTAGGGTAGAACTTTTACCCTTGTTACTGACCACAAACCCCTTTTAGGAATACTTGCTGGAAACAGAGCCACCCCTAACATACTATCTCCAAGAATGACAAGGTGGTCCAAATTCCTGGCGGCATACAATTATAGACTAATCCATCGACACGGTAAAGACATTTCTCACACCGATGCTTAGAGCCGTACCCCTTTACCAGACATAGACACTGACCCAGCACCAACCACTTCTACCCTACCAATCGAGACTTTGGCAATCCTACCAATAACCGCGGCCGACATTGCCAGAATGACTGAAAAAGACAAGGCATTGTTACAAGTGTTAAACTGGGTAGGAAAAGGGTGGCCAGAAAACGAGACAGATGTTATTTTCAAACCTTTTAAGAATAGGAAAACTGAACTGTCATTACTGAAAGGTTGTATACTTTCGGGTGATCAGGTCATAATACCCAAAAAATTACAAGACCAGGTACTGTGTATGTTGCACAAAGGCCACCCGGGCATCGTGTGAATGAAATCCCTGGCCAGGAGCTATGTATGGTGGCCAGGGATGGACAAAGACATTGAGAAATGGGTCAAAACCTGCGGGAAATGTCAAAACTCCTGCCCTGCACCCCCTTCAGCACCTATCCTGGACTGGGAAATGCCAAGGGGCCCCTGGTCACGAATACATATAGATTTCGCAGGGCCAACAAAAGGGCATACATTTCTAATCGTAGTAGATGCTTACTCCAATTGGTTGGAAGTAAGCCTCATGCACTCTACTACCATTGAAGCGGTTATCAAACAACTGCGAAAACTATTCACCACACACGGGTTACCAGACATACTCGTCTCTGATAATGGCCCAAAGTTCACAGCATTACCATTCGAAAAATTCCTGGCTGAACATGGCATACGACATGCCTTGACAGCACCGTGTCAACCAGTGACGAATGGAAGGGCGGAACGCATGGTACGGTATACCAAGGAAACATTAGACAAATTAGACACAGGGGACATGCAAGAAAGAATTGAGAAAATGCTCACTATACAGCACATAGCACCTCCACTACAAATAAAAGCCCAGCAGAATTACCAATGGGCAGAAAACTACAATCACAATTAGATAGATTACACCCAACATATGCCACCGAAAAACCTACCAACTCCTCTAGCAAGTATGGTAAATTAGAACCAGGAAATTTAGTATATGCAAAAAACCTCACCGGCCACCCATTGGGTGCTGGCAACAATTATACAAACCACCGGACCACGGTCCAATAGACTATAGACAGACGACGGCCGAACCTGGCGAAGACACATTAACCAATTACGGTCATGAAACTACAATGCACCACCGACACACCCAGACACGAAGAACAACACACACACACACCAACAACATCACAAACATTACACAAAAACAGCAACAGACCAACCAGAGAGGGGGGAGACCCCTAAGTAACAAATAAGGGGGGGAACCCTTCGGTAAAGAAAAAGAAACCCCTCCGGTAGAAAAAGAAACCCCAGAAAACCAAAATAATTACAATGAAAAACATTTCCAAACAAACACAAGGAAAAACAATGACCTATCTGCAGAAGTCTTCGGTGAGGAACAAGGAGCACACATAGACCTGGATGCCTTGTCGGAAAGGAGCAGCCAGGCTGACTCCACCAGCCCAAGTAGACCGGGCGGGAGCGGCATGGCTGACCCTACCTTCCAGGAGGTTTGACAGAGAAGAACAGGGGAAACAGCGATCCTGTCCGAACCCACTGAAGACAACGACACAACTAAACTGCGCAGGTCAACTAGGCAACCTAAAAGGCCTGCCTACTTATGTGACTACGTACGGTAGGACCATACCAAAAGGGGAGGGGTGTTCCATATTAACATACTCCTAATAGGCTATTCCTATTGGACAACAAATACCCGATGCTGATTGGCTACTTTTCTCGATGCCGATTGGCCAATCATAGCAGGGCTATGATTGTCTAATTTGAGCGGCGGGAAAAACAACTAGCCATCATTGGACACTAGCCGCGAGCAGCTCTCTATAAAAAGAGTTGCCACGGCTCCTGGTTAAGACGGACTTTTGGAACTAAATAAAAGAGCTGAACTTACGCTGATCTCTGAGTCTCATTTCCCGTGAATTGAACAGCAATATTTTAAGAAAACACTGTTTTCATTGGTTAGCAACTCATTCTTCACTCTCCCCATCATAAGGAGGCTTAGAAACTGTAAATAAGGAAGATAAATTCACGGGAAAATAAGCACTCCTTGCAATGAGGCTCTGCTGAACTCTCTAACCTGGACCCTCAACTTGCTTTTCTGAATAGCAATTCTGAGTGCCGTAAAGATGAAAAAATAAAAAGCACAGGGGGAGGGGGGAAATGAACAGTGGGATGCTGATGCCAAAACAGGCCTAGGTCATTGCTTTTTAAAAAAACCTAGCAGAGAATTGGGGGAAAGTCTTCATCATATCACTGCAAACCTCAAAAGAAAACCTGCAGGTGTATCTACAACAGAAATGGCTGATTTCTTTTGAAAAGAAATGCAGATTTTTTTTCAGGTGGATGAAGAGAAAACACAGCAGCTCCCTCATATTATTGAAAGCTCCAGATCTGGGCTGAAAAGGAGGCTAGCCAATCTTGCTTGTTGATGGTTTTTTGGAATCAAAAATTACACATTAGTTCAATCCTGGGGATCAAATTTGAAATGACACCCCAATCTTTGACTGGTTATAATTTCAGAAAACACCAATTAAAATACTGTAATTTATTAAGACACATGATTATGGCTGTGAGGACAGACTTATTGCAATACTAGAGAAAAGGCACAGTACTAATGATAAAATGATTGAGAACTGAAACTTGGAGATTATCTAGAAATGGCAAATTAGCCATTACTGGATAATATATTATATATCTATATCTATATCTATCTATCTCTATCTCTATCTATCTATCTATCTATCTATCTATCTATCTATCTATCTATCTATGTTGTTCAGCTTCCTTCAGGTATTACCCCATGTCATTGTAGTTGTGCTTTTAAAGTTTTTTAAAAAAACACATATATATATATTTATACACACGCACACACACACACACACACATGTATGTATGTGTGTATATATATATATATATATATATATATATA
>BLBF01000007.1:11853601-11951596 GCA_015471245.1 Laticauda colubrina | reverse complement strand
TTTTCCATTCCTCTTTTACTGGTTCCTACTTACTTATGAGCAATGATAATGCAAAACCCCCATTTCCAACTCACCCCACAGTAATGATAAGGCAAAACCCCCGTTCCCAACTCACCCTAGAGGAGGGGTTTTGAGCCTGGAAAGCCTCCTGTACCAACCTGGAAGCCAAAATGGGACGTGTGTGTGGGTCTACGTGACACCCCCACACCATGTTTTGGGCCTGGAAGGCCTCCTGCACTAACCTGGAAGCCAAAATGCAGTGCATGGGGGACTAGTGGGAGCACCCCTGGTGGTGGGGTGGGGCCTGCCAGGGGTGCTCCCACTAGTCTCCTGTAGGCGGGGCTTGCCAGAGGTGGGATTAGCCAGTTCTCTGAACTGGGCAAAAAGTTAATAATTGGTTCACGTGAACCGGTGAGAACTGGCTGAATTTCACCTTTCCCCCTAGGTGTATAAAGTCTATTAGACTTTTTCATTGTGTTAGAGAGAAGAGGTGGCCAGGATCAGAAGGAAGGTAAAATCAACAATAGGGTCACAGCCAATTTCAGGCAGATACAGTTTTCTGCTGATGCAGGGGTTGAAGGAGCTATTCAGCTGATTGAGAAATCAACTCAGCAATGCAAAATGGCCCTGATACTGCTCATATTCATTCACAGATAGCTGTCCTCTGTGGGGATTTCTGAGTCCTTTAGACAGTTCAACTCAGCTTCCCCATCAAAAATCAAACAAAAATGAACAGCAGCTTTTTCTTTGTATGCATGCATGGCATGCATTTTCCCTTTGGCTACAGGGAACCTGATTCTTTGTAAGAGCAAATTTAATAACTTCTGTATCAATTTGATTTTTATTACAGGAGATGAATGCCAAGAGGATGGCCTGTTGGTTTATAACTGAGAAGGTAGATATTAAATAGCTCACCTAGCGGTAATTAATCTGCAATTTTTAACTAAAATCAGATTTTTGCTACCAGTTTTAGTAGTCTTTCCCCACTAGCAACCTCTCTCTTCATGCGTGCATGCATGCACATTCACACACACATGCATACACACACACACACACACACACACACACACACACACACACAGTTTTATATCGGACACGGGCGACTGATTTGGGTTGCTGTTCATTTGAGTGTTAAAATTCAATTTACAGTTCCACAGATATTCTGGGATCCTTTGAATTTAATGAAGATGACTCCAGAAGGATGAAAATGGACTTGGAGACCTTTAATGCCTTTGGAGATCAATGGGTTCTGAATGAAAACCATCCAGTTTGATCACAGCTTTGATTATGGCTCTTCCATTATCTCCTTTGTCCTCCTTGTTTCTTCTGCTGCTTAAAATGCAGCACATGTCAGAAATCAGGAAGGGAGGGCCTGGGGGAAGCACAATGTGTGTGTGTGTGTGTGTGTGTGTGTGTGTGTGTGTGTGTGTAAATGTTTTCCAGGAATATTTGCCTTCATTCACAGTAAAGCCTTGTTTCCAGATTGCATGGTAAATGCACAATACATTTCATGGCACCTTTTTGCAAATATTTAATCAGCAGAAAAGAAACACCATGCTATTTTTGATTCCATTACTGGCTGCAGATTAGAAATATTTGGTGAGGCAGTAATAATCATCATAATATTTTCAACAACAATAACAAAATGCCTGGTTTTAAAAGGAGAATAGGCATGGATATTGTTCAATATGGTCTGCTGAAAGTGATTGGATGAATTCTGCCTGTTTTTATAAGGGCCGAGGGAAGAATATTCCAACCATTTCTCAAGGACAAGATTGATTCAGCCGTAACAGAGAGCATAACACTGCTACTGAAAAGGCCCCAGCAGAATTGCGCCTCCTGAGGTCTTTCTTTGGTGATTTCACTGAAGTCTGAAGAGCAAAGGAGATTGAGGAGATGATGGTATATGGGTAGTCCTCATTTAGTGGCCATAATTGGGACCAGCAGCTTGCCATTAAGTGGAATGTTTGCTGTGTGAAACTATGTCAGTATTTAAAATTTCACCTCAGCTTTCCTTTGCTTCACAAATCTGCAAAGGTCATAAATGTGACGATTAGTCATGGAGTTAGTTTTTCATCACTGTTGTAACTGCAAACCAATGCAGTTGCCAAAGAAGGACAGCCTGTAATAAAGACAGAACACCCACATATATTTCTTGGTCACCTTGTACCGGTAGTCCTCAGGTTATGACAAAAATTGGGACTGGAATTTCTGATACTAATCGATATGGTCATAAAGACCATTGTTATGTGACTGCATTATTTAGCAACAGTAAAGTCCTGGTTGTCATCATAATCCCAGGACTACGCGGGTCTAAGTGGGAAGAGGTGGGAGTCCCAGGCAAGGAGCTGGGGTAGGGGGAGTAAACTGATGCTGTGGGGAAGGGGACTACCATGACCAGGTACCATGGTGTGTGGAGGGTGCATGTATGCTGAGTGGATTGTAACAGGCAGGCATGATGAAATGTGGACAGTTTGATGAGAACCATGGTATGGAGCACACAGGCCAATGGAGACCATGGATAGGTGCTTCTCAGTGTATTTGGGCCAGTAGGGACCATAGGTTTGTGGGGGCCACAAGCAGGTGCTACAGAGTATAGGTGGGCCACTATGGCTCATCAATGGGTGGGAGTGCTGTGGAATTCAGAACTCCTTGGGAGTCCATAAATAGACTCCTTGGAAGAAAAAGTGGAAGAATGTCTTAGGGAAGCAATTTCTGACCTTCTCTGTTGGTTTCCTTATTGACTTGGTTTGTGGGAAGCTATCAAGAAAGATTGTAAAAGTGTAGGAGAAGGAGAGGCAAAGACTGGGGTTGGAGTCAAAAGAGGAATCAGCTTGGAGTCATAACATTCTCACAAGCAGTCCAAGTCCAGCTCCTCTTGAATTCTGTTAACTGGTATCAAGCAACAATTTAGTGCTGACCATTAGATGACTAGGTTGTGTGGGCATGAACAATAAATCAGCTTAACTGTAACTACGCATGGTCCTGATTCTTCGTGCCTGGCAAAATGTCACTCGTGTGACCATGGCTTGCTATGACATTGTAGTTGTGAGCTGGGCACCTAAACATATCTATTGTCATCACATGTCTATAGGGATTCTACAACGGCTACAACTTTATGGATTGGCCATAAATCCCCCTCATTCAGCACCACCATCATGTGGTAACTTGAGAACTACCTGTAAGGAAACATATATCATAGATTCACCCACCCTTGCAAATTTATCTGAAATTCTACATTTTTTTTTCAAAGAAAAATTAGAACCAGATGAGCTTTCCTTGAAGTGAATGAGAACTTGTAAAGAAGGCAGGAACATTTGCTTTCTAGGCTAATGATATCAGCCATACTTAAATATACAGCATTTCTCATATGTTTCTTGTTGTACAAGGATGTCTGCCTTCTGTCAGTCTTTAAATGTTCTATTTTGAGCATCTTCTATTCCTAGTCAGGATCTTCTAACTATGAGAGGATGACTAGCTGGGCTGGGAGAACTGCAGGCAGCAATTATTTACATGGCAACTCTGGAGTCTTTCATATGAAAAAAAAAAAAAAAGAGAGAGATTCCTGGGTGCTGACAGGTATTCTAGAAATTTTGGTCCCCACACTTGAGAGTCATCAGATTAGGAAACGCATATTAATTCTTGAAGAAATACATAATGCTATATATTTTTTACCAAGCTACAACTCCTAAAGCCCCTGTCACACTGCACCAACGGATGGAAAGAGGATGGAAAATGGACAAAAAAGCTTGCCATCCATTGGTTAACGCGATGTATCCGTTCTGTATTCACTGCCTCCATTTTGCTTCCTCTCTATCCGTCCAGCATCCGTTTATTGACTTTTCATCCGCTCAGAAAGTTTTGAGCTGCTCAAAACTTTTGAGCGGAAAATGTATCCAATTCGTCCGTTCTGCATCCGCTACGCATCTGCTAGGCATCCGTTCTGCATCTGTTATGCATCCGCTATATCCGCTAGGCATCTGTTCCGCATCCGCGCAACTCGCATCCGCTTGGACGCAGGGAGGAAGCGGAACGGATGCAGAACGGATGCAGAACAGATGCCTAGCAGATGCAGCATGGAAACAAAGCATTTAAAATGGAAAAAACGTTCGCAGAGGGGACCTATCTCGGATATTAAGGATGCCTAGAGGATGCCTAGAGGATGCAAAGGGACACATAGTGGAAAACATATATTGCCTATAAAAAGGGGGAGCAACTCACCTGGATCTCACTTTCAGCCCAGCAGCCCAGCAACCCAGCTGTGCAGACCTCTGCAGCCTTCATCTGACTCTTGCTCTTCCACAGCATCCAGTCATGTCAACCGTGGATCGCAACACAGTCATTTTGGCAGCCACCATTGTTCTGCAACAGTGCGAAGCCATCTACAGGCTCTGTGAACTCTACTACGGGAAGAAAAAGAGGCGGCCAAGAAGCATCTGGGTCCGAAGATGGATCGGGAGAAGAGCAGAGTACGGACTGTACAACAAGCTGATGGTGGAGCTCAGGAACGAAGACACTCATGCATTCCAGAACTTCATGAGGATGCCTCCAGCCAAGTTCATGTAAATCGATGCTTCAGGCAACGGCTCATGTTCAGATGCCCAGGTATACAACGCCAGTCACCTCAAGGAGGGGCTGGAACGCAACCTCATTGTAGGCTTCCCAGATCCAGTCCCCTGCCCAACGACACGCAAGATGTGCCCTACTTCATCGTGGGGGATGACGCCTTCTCCCTCACAACCTACCTCATGAAGGCCTACACCTCCAGACTCCTCACCCGTGAAGAGAGGATCTTCAACTACAGGCTGTCCAGGGCAAGGTGGGTGGTGGAGAACGCCTTTGGCATCCTGGCCAACAGGTTCCAGGTACTTCTCACCACCATGCAGCATCGCCCACAGACCGTGAGGAGGATCGTGGAAGCTCACTGCATGCTGCACAATCTCATGTGCACCCGCTACCCAGTCGTGCAGAACAGGCTCGTGGACCTCCAGCAAGGCAATGGGGACATGGAGCCTGGGGAATGGAGGCAAGGGCGAAACCTGATCGACACTGAGGATGTGCAAGGCCCCAACAGAGCCTCACGTGAAGGGAAGAAGCAGCGCAACCTCCTGAAACACTGGTGCAACTCCCCAGCTGGAGCAGTGGAGTGGCAAGGCAGGATGGTAGATGATTAATGGATGCTTCCTTCAGCCTGTCTCATCATACGGATGAGATTGGGCCATGTATGTTGGGTGGGCCTACAATGAACAGGGCATTTAATAAAGAGTTGTGTTTATGTTGACATGTGTGGATCAATGATTACATTAGTATTGATAATAAAGGGCCATAGGTGTGGCACCTGGGAGGGTGGACCATACAGTCCCATTATGCTTGCACTGGAGGTTTATCTATCCCACAGCTATTACCCATCCCAAAGGTATCCCTGCCCATCCCACAGCTATTACCCATCCCAAAGGTATCCCTGCTCATTCCACAGGTATCCCTGCCCACCCCACTGCTATCTTAACCCATCCCACAAGCATGCAAAGGCTTAAACCATTTCTAAAAGGTTCCACAAAGACTTTATCAAAAAAAAAAGAAATGAAGCAAGTGTGTGAATCAAAGATAGACTTTATTGAACAACAAGCTGTAAAAGAAAAATGACCCAAGTCAAGTGTCCAAATAAAGTCCACAGGTAGCCAGCCAGCCAGTCTCTGGCACTCCTCTTGGTCACTCGGAGGTGTGCCCAGTCTCAGGGGTGAAGGGTCCAGGTGCTGTGGAGGTGGGTGCTGCTGGAGTGCTGGTCTGAAGCACCACTGGGGTGCCTGGCCCTGAGAGGACAACAGGTGACGGTGTGTTGAGAAAGCTCTCGGACAGCTGGCTCAGACCCGTGATGTTGAGAGCTCCTTCCTCCATGCCATGGGGTGTCAGCCCCAGTACCGACGACAGATGTACTGAGGCCGGACTTGGCTGTGGGGTGGAGGAAGGAGCAGTGTAGTGGGGCTGTCTGGTCTCCAGCTGGGTGAGGACTGGCGTTGGTGGCGTTGGTGGCATCAGTGTCATGGGTGGCATCGGTGGCATCAGTGGAACCGGTGGCAACGGTGTCACCCGATGACTCTGTGCCAGGACTGGGAAGGGCTGCTGCCTGTGCTGCTGGACCTCCTGGTAGCCATAGCCCTGCTAGGTGAGGGGCTGTGGAAAGCCTTGGAATGGGAGGGACATCACCTGGAGTGGAGGAGCAGACCTGGACTGGGTGGGAGCAGGTTCCTCTGGATCTGGAGGGTTGTGAAGCAGCTCGGTGATCCGGTCCATCACCACCTGGTACTGAGGTTCTGCCATGTCCCTGAGGGTCTGGTTGACATAGGTGAGAAAGGGCTTGCGGTTGGAGGATGAGGAGTCGGTGTGGACCAGCTGAGAGAGGAGATCTATGCTGGTCCAGATGGTGTCCCTGATCTCCAGCAGGACAGTGTGGCTCTGCCCCTCCTGCTATCTGGCTCTCTGCCTTTCTGTGGAGGTGGAGCTGGGGGTGGATGCGGGTACGGCTGTGGTGGATGCGCTGTCTCCTTTCTCCCACTGCACCAGGGAGTCCTCCACGCGCTCCACCATGGTTACAACACCTGTCCGCAGGTTCTCCGCCGTGGCACACTCCACAGAAACCTGCCTGGAGACAGGAACTGACTCTTGGCCGGAAGAGGACTGGCTCTCAGCAGGCTGCCAGAGAGAGAGGGTAGACAGAGGGGCTGCTCCTTGGTGGCGGATCTCACCCTTCAGGAAGCTACACCTGGCCATGACATAAGTCTCTCTGTCCGTCAGCTTAACCGTGGCCAGGCCAGATTTCTTCAGGTGCAGCTTCCCGTACCAGGTGTGCATGTGCTTCCACCAGCCGAGGAGCACCTCTGAAGTGTAACCCATACTCACCGCCTTCTCTCTCCAAGCAGTATGCTTCTGCTTGGTGTCCCTGTACAGCCGGTATCCCTTCCGCCACAGATAGTCATTCTCCCTCAACCACTCCAGCACCTCATCCTCGTGTTCCTCCTCAATGGAGTATTGCCTCCTCTCCCATTGTCGCATACACCTCTTCCTCCCTTTGGCAGGACCAGATGGGCCCTCATCAGAGGGGCTCCCAGGTAGTAGGGGCTGCTCCTCCACACCACCACCAGCAGCAACACCAGCAGGATCATCATCATCATTATCATCATCATCATCACCAGCAGGATCATAATCATCATCCTCAGCAGCAGCAGCAGGATCATCATCATCGTCATCATCATCATCATCATCAGCAGCAGCAGCAGGATCAGCACCAGCAGCACCAGCACCAGCAGCACCAGCAGCACCAGCATCAGCAGCACCAGTAGGACCAAGGTCATCATCAGCAGAGTAAGCACCAGCAGCGTCAGCAAGACCAGGAGCACGAGCAGGACCAGGAGAACGAGCAAGACCAGGAGCACGAGCAGGACCAGCAGGACCAGGAGCAGCTTCAGCAGAGTAAGCACCAGCAGAAGCACCACCGCCAGAAGCAGCTTCAGCAGAGTAAGCACCAGCAGAAGCACCACCGCCAGAAGCAGCTTCAGCAGAATAAGCACGAGCAGAAGCACCACCGCCAGGAGCAGCTTCAGCAGAAACTCCAGCAACAGAAGAGCGAGCCCGAGCAGCAGAAGCCCCAGCAGAAGCAGAGTCAGGGACAGGGGGCGGGAGGGTGGCCCTGTCCCTCTTGGCAGGGATGGCGGCAGGTTGCTGAGACTTTCGCTTTTTCCCCATGGTTTTGGGGTTGCTGGCTGGCAGGGAGGCTGGCAGGCACCAAGGCTGGCAGGAAGGCTGGCAGCAAGGCTGGCAGGCAGGTAAGCACCAAGGCTGGCAGGCAGGTAGGCACCAAGGCTGGCAGGCAGGTAGGCACCAAGGCTGGCAGGAAGGCTGGCAGGAAGGCTGGCAGGAAGCCTGGCAGGAAGCCTGGCAGGAAGGCAGGCAGGCAGGCAGGAACCAAGGCTGGCAGGCAGACTGGCTGGCAGGGAGGCTGGAAGGCAGGCTGGCAGCAAGGCTGGCAGGCAGGCAGAGAGCAAGGCTGGCAGGGAGGCTGGCCAGGAGGCTTGGAGGCAGGCTGGGAGGCAGCCTTGGAGGCAGCCTGGCAGGAAGGCTGGCAGCAAGTCTTGCAGGAAGGCTTGCAGGCAGGCATGCAGGCACGGCAGGCAAGGACTCAATGTATCTGGCAGCAGGTCTTTCCTCCAAATGCTTGGGAGCTGCTTCCCTTCATATCCGCGGGCCTTACGCAATGCATCCCCCCCGCATGCGCAATTAACGCTCGGCAACCGTTCAGCTTCCGCTGTGCATCCGCTAGGCTTCCGCTCTGCATCCGCTTCATCCGTTGTGCATCCTCTAGGCTTCCGCTCTGCATCCGCTTCATCCACTGTGCATCCACTGTATCCATTCCGCGTCCGCTTTGCTGAGGTCCCCCGGAAGCCTAGCGGATGTGCCATCTGCTCCCATCCACTAGGCTTCCATTCTGCATCTGCTTTCCATCCGCTCTGCGTCCTCCCCACGTCCGTTCCTTTCCATGTTATCCGCTCTGGTTATGCAAATTTTTGCCCCTTTTGAGAGCGGATAACAACGGATGGAACATTTTTCTCGTCCGTTGTGTCCTTTTTACTAACGTTTTGCATCCGTTGGGCAGTGTGACAGGGCCTTAAAAAACAAACAGACTTGGAACTAGAATGAAAATAACATTGTAGCTCTTTAAAAAAAAAAAAGGCATTTCTGTTATTTGAAACGCTGTGGTATACATAATTTTTCTGGCTCCCTAAGTTTCATCCTTGCATTAAGTGAAATGTTGTCAGCTATGCCCATATTACAAGAAAGCTGCTTCTTTATTATTTTTTCACCAAAAGATAATTGTTTCCTGTGTCCCAGGTTTCCATCTCTTTTTCTCCATGCCTGCATTTTTCAGGCCCAGCATGCTGTGCGTTCAAAAAAAAAAACAAAAAACAAAAAAAAAGAACAAAAACCAAAAAAACAGAAAACCCTGAACAGATTTTAGCTTCAGGGTGATGAAACATTTATTGATTTTCCATTCAGTTTTTATTGCACTCATTGTCACTGAAATGTGAGAAAAAAAGAAGAGGATATACATTGAAAATACAAAGAGAAAACTTTCCAAGGGCTCTCTCTCTCTCTCTCTCTCTCTCTCTCTCTCTCTCTCTCTCTCTCTCTCTCCCCCACCCACCCCGTCTGTGTGTGTGAGTGTGTGTGTATTTAAAAAAAGCTTAGGGATCCAGCCTTCTTCAGCTCCCTGCTGAAATAATAAAAGAATGTTTAGACTTTGGAATGACAGGGTGTTTTTTTTTTGCATTGGTTTCTTTTGCATTGCTATTATCTTTGTGAAATGGAAGCCCTCAGCTCCATTATAATTCAGCTGGAATAACCTCCAATCAACATGATCAATAAACAGCCTGGCTGAACGTGTAGGAAGAAGAAATCTTCCCTACAGTGGGTTTTCAAACTTTGTGGTGCTGTGGCTTCCTCAAATGATAAGTAATTATGTGTGACCGTTCCATGAATAAAATTAAATAAATCATTGGGGTAAGCAGAGGTAGGTATTCAGCAGGTTCTGACCAGTTCTGGAGAACCAGTAATGGAAAATTTGAGTAGTTCGGAGAACTGGCAAATACCACCTCTGACTGGAGATTTTTCAGTATCCTTCCCCTGCCACGCCCACCAAACCATGCCCACAGAATCGGTAGTAAAATTGTTTTAATTCCACCACTGGGGGTAAGGAATAAATATACCAGTTATTTTTTTTAATAATGAAATGTTAATCTGTATGTCAAATAAAACAAAGAACCTTGCAACTTGATGTAGTAAACTTTTTCATTGGAAAACAATAATATCATATGTTGAAGCTATACATGTTTAAATGGGAAGAATGATCTTGCTTTGTTTCACAATGTTTCTGAAATTGAGAGGGTGATTGAGACAATCACATTCATTTTCTGTTCAGTATTTAGTTTGGATCATATTTACTTTTTATAATGGCAACTAACCTTGTTGCTGACTTTTCCAGGCAAATTCTTTGAGGGTTGGGCACCCAAAACTGGAACCCTGTTAAGACTGGAATATGATCTCACAGAACTTTGACTTTGCAACATAATTTCTTTAATCTCATTCCTATTCTGCCTGGACAAGTTATCCTGGATAGCTAGCTGAAGGATCTCAAAATCAATTTCATTGAGGGCTGCATTAGAGTTGTGTTTGACCTTGGGGGGTGGTGTGGTGTGGTGGGTGGCCAGCGTGGTGACATTACTCATGTTGGGGGCACCCGTGGTGACCTAGTGCTCTGCCAGTGAAAACGAGCTCCTGAGCTCCATTTTGGGCTGTGAGGCCCTCTTGCAACCCTCTGCCAAAAACAAAGTTGATTCCACAGCAGCATTTGGCAATGGAATGTAACTCCTAAATCACAGTTTTATGGGTAGTTAGTTACCTTTATAGGAAGTCCTCCAATTGTCCCCAGAAAGAAGTTTGGGAACTCAGCCTGCCATTTGGAGGTTACTGGAAGGCCCATAAGATCCGGTAGAGAGGAAAATGTGACTTCATTCTGAGAGTGTGTGTGTGTGTGTATGTGTGTATGTATTAGGTTTGCAGTATTTACTTTTTGTAAATTAATGGTTGTCACCTTGGGGAGTGGGGGAGTTGTTTGAAGAAACATCCTGTGGAATGTTTGTATGATGAAAGGAGGAACTTGCAGTATCCAGAGGGGAATTCTCTTATTTAGTTAATTTGCTGGTATTTACCAATTTCGCCTGTGTAAAGATGGTGCTTTGTTAGCTATAGGCTAGGTATTAAAAGGCTTATGCAGTCTTTTGTTTTACTGTTTGGAGTTCATTGGAAGGTAAAGTGAGGAGCATAATAAAGATGGCAGAGGGGTAGTCTTCCTGCAGTCTTCTCACCGAATAATCCTGTTTTGAGATTATTCATGTATTCACTGCTGTGGCAGGTAGTAACCAAAACTAGTAAAATATGTGCTGCCATTGAAGATTTATGGGCCTTCAAGGACAAATATTTCTACCCTGGGACAAATATTTCCATCCTGGGACAATAGGAAGAGACATGAAGTGCATCTTGGACTTCCTCACCTCCGTTGAGGTGCCACATTCAGGAAGGAAAGGGTAAGGACAAAGAACCCTCTGTTGGTTATAGGCCCATGGATGATGGGAAGCATATCCCAATATTTGAGGGGCTGCCACAAAGAAGAGGGGGTCCACCGATTCTCCAAAGCACCTGAAGGCAGGACAAAAAGCAATGGATGGAATCTAATCAAGGAGAGAACCAGCCTAGAACTGAGGAGAGATTTCCTGAAAGAACAACTGGCCAGTTAACATGGTTAACAATTAACCAGGCTTGCCTCCAGAAGTTGCTCCATCACTGGGGGTTTTAATAAGAGATTGGGCAAGCATTTTCCTGAAATGATATAGTGCCTCTTGCCGGAGTAGGGGGTTGGACTAGAAGAGCTCCATGTTTTTTTCCAATGCTACATAAGACATACCCAAACATTAGATACATAAATATGTTCGTTTCACTTATTTCTTTTTGCTTTTCTTTTGCTTGTGGTCTCTTGAAACTAGTGTTTTCTTTAAAAAACAATCTACAACAAGCTCTTGGCGCCATATTGCTTTCTATGTCTTTGATTTACCGGATCTGTTAAGTTGGAGAAGAGGGAATGGGAACCAGTTCTGTCAGCTGTTATGAAAAAGAATCATTCATGTTAGAGCAAAGCAAAATGTTTTGAACTGGAACTGTTTCAAATTCAAAATGTTCTATTTGGAATGCCAAATGGGCTCTTTTTGATCATTTTGGAAATGGTTCGAACTCCAAACGTTTCCCACGTGATTAAGGCAACCTGTTTTGCACTTGAAATAAGATATTTCCAGCTCAAAAGGGGTGTTTTGAATGCACGATGGTTCAAATTCAAAACGTTTTGCAAAAACCCCATTTAACACTTACCACGTCCTTGCTGCTCAATATTGGGCCTATAATGGTCCCAGAGGTGATGGTAAAGAGTTGGAAGATAACTTTTATCTGAAGCTGGAAGCTATTTTCTTCTGAGAATATGGCATCAGAGCATACCTGCAATATATAAATGAAGGAATTTAACATCACCCGCACCCCCACCTCCAGCTTCAATCTATTTGGATTCTGTACAGTTGTTACTAAAGGACTCAATATCACAAAGAAAGATTTTGCTTAATCTCTAAATAATATTATTTCCAATACTCTTTAGGTAAAAGCTGGGACAATTGAACTGATACAATGATATAGGTGCCCAGGGTAGTTTGGCAGCCACAAGACACTTCCACATCCATGCTTTGTATTCTCTTGGGGTAAACTCCTGATCTGGCTGGTTTTCTGCTATGTTAAACTTGTTAATGAGTCTGCTTTGGTTTCTTTGACATCACAATGAAACTTGTATTTGAACTGCTTCAGCTCTGCAGATTTTGTAGAAGGGCTCCAGTGGCACAGGAATCAGAATGTAGTATTGCAGGCAAACTCTACCCACAGTCTGGAGTTTGACCTTGATGAGGCTTAAGGTTGATTCAGCCTTTAATCCTTCCGAGGTCAGTAAAATGAGGACCAGATTGTTAGAGGCAATAGTCTGACTCTGTAAACTGCTTAGAGAGGGCTGTAAAGCACTGTGAAGCTGTATGTAAGTCTATATGCTAAGTGCTAGTCCTACTGTAGGCAATTTATTTCCTCCTTGGGGGGAACTCTCATTGTACCATGGCTTCCAACATCAAGGTTCACTTATTTTCCCTGACTCTAATAAGAGTTCTTTATCTTGTTTTAGAACTTGTCTTTTCCTGTACATATTAATTTGAACTTAGCTCTCCCTCCCACAAAGTATCTGCCATAAGACCATGAATTAATTAACATGACTTTTGAAAGTTTGCTTACAAGATCACTAACATGCTATGGTATCATTTTACCTTCAGAGTTATTTAGCTTTTTGGTCACCTTGGAATTGGATTATTACAACAAGCTGTAAGTGGGCTGCCTTTGAAAAGTACTTGAAAGCTGCAGCCAGTCTAGAAAGTGATGACTCAAGCAGTTATGAGCAGTTCATGAAAAGTTTACTGAACTCTACTCCTATTGTACTGCTCACCAGTCAGTTTTTGAATGCAATTTGGGTTGCGGGTTATCACCTGTAAAGCTCTTTTGGGCATATGGCCTTGCTATCCGAGGACCAGATGCTCCCCTTTAGTGTCTACCCATCCACACAGATGCCATTGATAAAGCAAGGTCACCTACTGGTAGTTGGATTCAAGAAATGACATTCTGTATCATGGTGCCTACCAGGAATGCCCTTCCTTCCAAAGCCTCGTAGGGTCCCCAACCTGGCCCGATTTCAATGAGCCCTTCAAACCTAGATCAGTGTGGATAATGGACCCCTTGTGCAATATTCTGGTATTTTAAATGACTATTGAAGTTTTTCCTCACTTTTCTTTTTGATTCTGTATTGTAAAGGTATTCGTCTCGCACTGCTTCCCTCAGACGTCACTCATTGATGGTGCTTGCGCTCTTTCCGCTTGCTCTTCCACTTCCCCTCCCTTTCATTTTAACCCCTGCTCGTGAGACTAGCATCTCCCCTTAGTGGGCTATTTGGCATCTTACCCCCTTCCAAGATGGAGTTTAAGAAACGTCGGCAGTACCACTACTTCGTACTTGATTACAATGCTGGGCTGCTTTCCTATTACATGTCAAAAGGTAAAGGTACTCTAGAAGTGAGAAAGATCTTGGGAGACTGGGCAAAACGTTACTGCCATTGGTGGGTAGGTATAGAAATACATCATCTAGTTGTGGGTCCTATTTGGTTTACTCCATTAGGCTGACATCGGTCTTGCAAATAGGAAAGCACCATTCTCTCCCATCTCCTTTATAGTCCAAAAAAACTAAGAAGAGTCTCTTCTGAGCCCCTTGGTTTATCTACTATGGATCCATGAGCTATGCTGCCTCTTATCTCATACCTTCGGCCATGACTCTTTGCCCCATTTCCAAAGATATTTCTCACATACTGTTAAAATATTTTGTGGATTGGTTATATAAGCTGTCCAGAGCTGTAGGAGATTGGAGCAGCCTATAAACCAATCAAGCAACCAACCAAAATAAAATAAATAGCGAAGAAGCCAGGAAACTGTTGTAGGATTATAAGGCTCCAGAGAAATGCTGCAGGAGGAGCAATCCATATTTTTGTGTGCAAGGCAATGTTTATTTTTTTTAAACTCTGGGCTGAGTTGTGAGCCACAGATAGGATGATGATGTTGCACTCTGGAGAGACAGCAGCAACACAATGATTGGTTCACAGTAATGGTGTGCACATTCTCGGAGTTTCAAAGTCAGGAAAAGCGAAGACAGCTTCAGGCTGGTCTTAAACTGCTTGATCAGGGATTGGAGGATGGATATGTAGGAAGTGAAATTGTTTGGAAGGCAAATCCACACTCTAAGGAATAAGGTAAAATTGTTGAATTGTTACTCCTTCAAGTGAGAGAAAAGGTGGCATACAGGGGTGGGATTCAAATGTTTTAACAACCGGTTATGTGGGCGTGCCTTAGGTTGTGGGTGTGACTTGGTGGTCATGTGACTGAGTGGACATGGCTTGGTGGTCATGTTATTGGCTGGGTGTGGCCAACTCAATATCACTCACATCGAGGCACACATCTCCTCGCCTGGCTTCTCATGACTGTGGGGATGCTGCAACAGTCGTAAGTGTGAAAAATGGTAATAAGTCACTTTTATCAGTGCCATTATAACTTTGAATGGTCACTCCACACAAGCAAAATACCAGCAAAGGAGGAAAAAACTCCAGAGAAGTTCCTAAGACAGGAAGTCTAGAATGTAATAAGGGTTAACAGAGAGGCAGTTTCTGGAAGCAACACCAGAATGTTTCCTTCCTGCCTTCCTTACAGGATTAGGCCAGTAATTTCTTCTAACAAGCGGTTAACAACCGGTTCTAGAGAATAGGTATGAACTGGTAGAATCCCATCCCTGATGGTATATTGAAACCTCTTTAAGTGAGGATAGCACAGGTTAATATCTGTGTTGTTCTCTCATATATTGCAATTCTGTTTTCTCACATTGAAAGATTCCACCCTTACTGATCCCAAATTCTTTTCAGATTAGGTATTTCTCATCATATTCTATCAATGTTTAACTCTAGCTACATAAATACAATAGGATACCTAGGCACATACCATAAATATCTGCTTTCTTAGGAAGAATTCGTAAGTGGGGCTTATAAAACAAAGTTGCTATAATGTTTTAGTCATTACATTCAAAAATTGTATTTTAAAAAGTGTTTCAGATGTGACTGAGTATCATTAAAAGCTGATTTTTATCATGCATTTAATCTAGGCCTTGGGCAGGTTCATCTTTTTGTGTTGAAAGCATTATTGTGAAGAAAACAGGGGTGGGATGCTACCAGATTTGCCCGGTTCTAAAGAACCGGTAGCTCTGAAGAGCAGCAGACAGTAGCCCAGTTCTGTGTTTGCTGCTGTTTGGCCCACCTGGCTGCCCGGGCTGTTAACTGACCTTTATTTCCTGCTTTTTCAACCTCAGCTGCTTTGCGTGGCACAGCTTGTCAATTGTCCAGGTGGCACAGCTTAAGATTTTTTTACACCAGCGCACATGCATGCAAAGTGTAATTACTGAACTGGTAGTAACACCGGTTGAATCCCACTCCTGGAAGAAAGTATTTTGGATATGTCTTCTATTAGGAAATTATTTATATAATGTAAAGAATGGCTAGATTCTAAAATTTTCTAGAAAAAGAGGTAACTCCTATCCTGCATTTTACACAACCATAGCATTTTCTGGGAGAGCTATACACAAAAGGGGGGAATTTTTCCCCTTCCTTTCTATAATTTAATTCTTCACATACACAAATATCCCCAAACTTAAGCCCATGTCACACTGCACCAATGGATGCAAAGAGGATGTAAAACAGACAAAAAAGCTTGCCATCCGTTCCAAAATGCGATGTACTCACTGCCTCCGTTTTGCTTCCTCTCTATCCGTCCAGCATCCGTTTATTGACGTTTCATCCGCTCAAAAAGTTTTGGGCTGCCTAAAACTTTTGCACGGAAAATGTATCCAATGTATCCGTTCTGCATCCTCTAGGCATACGGGGGACATCCGTTCTGCATCCATTATGCATCTGCTATATCCGCTAGGCATCCGCTGTGCATCCGCACAACTAAAATCCATTCCAGCGGTAAACGGACGCAGGGAGGAAGCAGAACGGACGCGCAGCGTTAGTAGCACGGATGGAGAAAGGATGAAAGCGGATGCAGCTCATTCGCTCTGCATCCTCTACGCATCCGCTCTGCATCCTCTACGCATCCTCTACGCATCCGCTCTGCATCCTCTACGCATCCTCTATACATCCGCTATGCGTCCTCCCCACGTCCGTTCCTTTCCGTGTTATCCACTCTGCTTATGCAAATTTTTGCCCCTTTTGAGAGTGGATAACAATGGATGGAACATTTTGCTCGTCCGTTGTGTCCTTTTTGCATCCGTTGGGCAGTGTGACATGGGCTTTACCCTCACTTCACATCTTGGCTCTCTCTTATATTTCTCCCATCCCAAGTACTATCAATATAAATAGTTAGCATTTTTCAAGGAAGAGGACTTCCTCATGGAAACTCTGCTCCTAGCTGAAGCAGAGTTTGCTCCTCTAATCCCAAGATATTGGCTGTGTTTGTGAGTGGAGCCAATTTATTTCTGGCTCAACTTCAGGTATTTAAAATGATGGTACTGTAAACATAGTGATAGGAGTTTTTGAGTTGTCCTTTCCCCCAATTACAAGAGTTCTTCCTTCCCTTACTTATTTCCAATTCCTGATCCATCAAGGGGAAAGGGAAATTGATAGGTTTTTAGTAACCCCTGTTAGGAACCAATCAGATTGTGCATGTATACCACCAGACAAATGCACCACAACTTGAAGTAAGGACATGGCTGAGAAGATGCATGCATTTCCCCCCCATTTCTCTTTTGTATGGAATGAGGAGGAGGGAGTTTGTTCTAGAACCTTATGGCATCTCAGAAGAAGACATTGATTTTTTGTTCCTTGACTATGCTGTTTGGAAGACAGTCATGGATTGTCTTCAAACTATCTCTGAGAGAAGAAATAATGACCTCTGAAAGTGATCAACATTTACTAATTTGCTGGCCCCTCGTAGCCCAGTGGCTTATATAAACAAACAAGGAAATGGTAAACGCAATATTAGTTCTCCCTGCTTCAGGCAAAACTTTCTATGAGACTGTTCTTGTGAATCCGTGTAAAAAGAGATTTTTTTCATAGATACTTTAAAATAACCTTCCCTTTTCTTTCATCTTTCTGAAACTGCCATTCTTGCCATCTCAAAACAATGGTTGAAAGTTAAAAAAAAAAGTAAATAATCTCCTCAGACAGCCGGTATCTGGAGTATTTTTAGTTCATGGTAGAGAAATCTTCATCAGCTCAGAGTTCTCTCTTGAGGCACAAATGACCAGGCTCCTATTAACCTACTTTGTATATGTTGTGTGAAGACTTAGTTCTCTAGAGAAGTCTCTAATCATGATAAAGGTGGAAGGGGAGAGAAGAAGAGGACAACCAGCAACAGAAAGGATGGACTCACTTGCATGGCAATGAGTGCATTGATGATAGACCACAGAAGAAACAGATCATTATTGATCAATCAGTCAATCAATCAATCTAAAATGAAAGAAACCATCTTCCTATTCCCACCACATATAAACAATTTGTGTTCAACAGGGATCTTGCTGAAGGACCAATGTGTGCTACATTTTAAAGGCTGGAGCTTAAAGTCTCTTCCTTGCCATAAATAATGTCAAGGGAAATCAAGTACAACTTCCTGATAAACCAGTAAATGTTGTATAAAAGGCAGGCACTTGCTTGTTTGCTCCAAATATGAAGCTGTCAAATGACATGGATGTTTGTTCTTGCAGACTTTCTTCCAGTGATTGATACAGGTCGTGGCTTTGTTGGAGAAAGCCCTGGGTTAGTCAATCACAGGAAAATGCTCTTTACAGTTGCCTCTTTGAAATCAGCGTGTGAGGTCAGTAAAGAAAAAGTGACTCGCAGCACACTTAGCCTGCAATTATTTCTGCACCTCTCTTTGAGAGCAGCTCCATTTAAAAGGAAAGAAGTCTGTTGAGATAGAAACATAAATGCACACAGCATGCTGAAGAACACATACAGCTAGAATATCAAGCAAAACATTACAGCTTAGCTTTTCTGCCTGTAAATTTGGGAGAAAGGTTCTAGCATAGCTTTCGGTTCTAGATGACATTTTTTTTGATCAAGGGGATCATAATTCCAAATTTCTCTCCAAATGGCTTATATCCTGTTGAATTTCTTAAAAAAAGCACTATTTAGTCACATCCAATCCTGGTTAGAAGAACCACATGTTTGTTAAGGCCGTGTCACACTGCCCAATGGATGCAAAAAGGACACAACGGAAGAGAAAAATGTTACATCCGTTGTATCCATGCTCAAAAGGGGCAAAAATTTGCATAATTGGAGCGGACAACACGGACGCGGGGAGGACGCAAGGCGGATGCAAAGTGAATGCGGAACGGAAGCCCAGCGGATGAAAGCAGATGGCGCGTCCACTAGGCTTCCGGGGGGCCTCAGCGAAGCGGACACGGAACGGAAAAAGCGGATGCAGAATGGATGCACAGCGGATGAAGCGGATGCACAGTGCAAGCCTAGTGGATGCACAGCGGAAGCCTAACGGATGCCTGGCGTTAATTGCGCATGCGGGGGGGATGCATTGCGCAAGCCCCCCGGATATAAAGGGAAGCAGCTCGCACGTGGCCAGCATTCCGAGGAAAGACCTGCTGCTGGATACCTCGGGTTCTTGCCTGCATGTCTGCCTGCAAGCCTTGCTGCCAGCCTGCCTCCAAGCCTGCCTCCCAGCCTGCCTCCCAGCCTCCTGGGCAGCCTCCCTGCCAGCCTTGCTGCCAGCCTGCCTTCCAGCCTCCCTTCCAGCCTTGCTGCCAGCCTGCCTTCCAGCCTCCCTTCCAGCCTTGCTGCCAGCCTGCCTTCCAGCCTCCCTGCCAGCCTCCCTGCCAGCCAGTCTGTCTGCCAGCCTTGGTGCCTGCCTTCCTGCCAGGCTTCCTAACAGGCTTCCTAACAGGCTTCCTGCCAGCCTTGGTGCCAGCCTTCCTGCCAGCCTTGGTGCCTGCCAGCCTTCCTGCCAGCCTCCATGCCAGTCAGCAACCCCACAACCATGGGGAAGAAGTGAAAGTCTCAGTAATCTGCCGCCATCCCTGGCAAGAGGGACAGGGCCACTCTCCCAGCCCATGTCCCTGACTCATCTTCTGCTGGGGCTTCTGCTGCTTGGGCTCGCTCTTCTGTTGCTGGAGCTTCTACTGTAGCTGCTCCTGGCAGTGGTGCTTCTGCTGCGTACTCTGCTGAAGCTGCTCCTGGCGGTGGTGCTTCTGCTGCTGCGTACTCTGCTGAAGCTGCTCCTGGTCCTGCTGGTCCTGCTCGTTCTGCTCGTGCTCCTGGTCTTGTTGATCCTGCTGCTGGTGCTTACTCTGCTGCTGCTCATCCTGGTCTTGCTGCTGCTGCTGCTGCTGCTTATGATCCTGCTGATGATTATGCTGCTGCTGACGATGATGATGCGGATTATGATCCTGCTGGTGATGCTGCTGCTGCTGCTGCTGTTGGTGTGGAGGAGCAGCCCCTACAACCTGGAAGCCCCTCTGATGAGGGCCCATCTGGTCCTGCCAAAGGGAGGAAGAGGCATATGCAACAACAGGAGAGGAGGCAGTATTACATCAAGGAAGCGCACGAGTATGAGGTGCTGGAGTGGCTGAGAGAGAACGACTATCTGTGGCAGAAGGGACACCAGCTGTACAGGGACACCAAGCGGAAGCAGGCTGCTTGGAGAGAGAGGGTGGAGAGTCTGGGCTACACTTCGGAGGTGCTACTCGGCTGGTGGAAGCACATGCACACCTGGTATGGGAAGCTGCACCTCAAAAAATCTGGCCAGGCCAGGGTTAAGCTGACGGACAGAGGGACCTACGTCATGGCCAGGTGCAGCTTCCTGGAGGGTGAGATCCGCCACCGAGGAGCACCAGGAGCCCCTCTGTCTACCCTCTCTGTCCAGCAGCCTGCTGCAACCCAGTCCTCTTCCGGCCGAGAGTCAGTCCCTGTCTCCATGCAAGTATCTGTGGAGCGTGCCATGGCGGAGAACCCCCGGGCAGGTGTTGAAAGCGTGGTGGAGAGCAAGGAGGACTCCCTGGTGCGGTGGGAGAAAGGAGACATCGAGTCCACCGCTGCCGAAGCCGCATCCACCCACACCTCTGCCACCACAGTAAGGCAGAGAGCCGGTCCACAGGAGGGGCAGAGCCACAAGGTCCTGGTGGAGATCAGGGACACCATCCGCACCAGCATAGGTCTCCTCTCTCAGCTGGTCCCCATCGAATCCTCCTTCTCCAACCGCAAGCCCTTCCTCAATTATGTGAGCTAGACCCTCAAGGAGATGGCGGATCCCCAGTACCAGGTGGTGAAGGAGAGGATCACCACTCTGCTTAACAACCCTCCAGACCCAGAGGCACCTGCTCCCACCCAGTCCAGGTCTGCTCCTCCACCCCAGGTGATGTCCCTCCCATACCAAGGCTTCCCACACCCCCTCACCTACCAGGGCTACAGCTACCCGGAGGTCCAGCAGCACAGACAGCAGCCCTTACAGATGCAGGCACAGAGTCATCGGGCGACACCGCTGCCACCGGTTCCAATGATGCCACCGATGCCAACCTCGACAGTCCTCACCCCACTGCAGAGCAGGCAGCCCCACTACACTGCTCCTTCCTCCATCCCACAGCCAAGCCCGGCCTCAGTACATCTGTCCTCAGTACTGGGGCTGACACCCCATGGCATGGAGGAAGGACCTCCTCCATGAGCCAGCTGTCCGACACCTTCCTCAACACACCGTCCCCTGTTGTCCTCTCGGGGCTAGGCACTCCAATAACACTGCAGCAGCACCCACCTCCACAGCACCTGCTCCCTAACATCTTAGCCTGGGCACACACCTCCGAGTGACCAAGAGGAGTGCCAGAGACTGGCTGCCTGGATATTTGTGGACTTTATTTGGACACTTGACTTGGGTCATGTTTATATTACAGCTTGTTATTAATAAAGTTTATCTTTGTTTCACACACTTGCTTCATTAATTTTTTTCTATAAAGTCTGGGTGGAAACTTTTAGAAATGGTTTAGCCTTTGCATGCTTGTGGGATGGGTTAAGATAGCAGTGGGATGGGCAGGGATAACTGTGGGATGGGTTAATATAGCTGTGGGATGGGAAGGGATACGTGTGGGATGGGTTAAGATAGCTATGGGATGGGAAGGGATACCTGTGGGATGGGAAGGTATACCTGTGGGATAGGTTAAGATAGCTGTGGGATGGGAAGGGATACCTGTGGGATGGGCAGGGATACCTATGTGATGGGTAATAGCTGTGGGATAGATAAACCTCCAGTGCAAGCATAGTGGGACTGTATGGTCCACCCTCCCAGGTGCCACACCTATGGCCCTTTATTATCAATAATAATGTAATAATTATCCACACATGTCAACATAAACACAACTCTTTATTAAACGCCCTGTTCATTGTAGGCCCACCCAACATACATGGCCCAATCTCATCCGTGTGATGAGACAGGCTGAAGGAAAAATCCATTAAGCATCTACCATCCTGTCTTGCCACTCCACCGCTCCAGCTGGGGAGTTGCACCAGTGTTTCAGGAGATTGCGCTGCTTCTTCGCCTCACGTGAGGCTCTCTTGGGCCCCTGCACATCCTCAGTGTCGATCAGGTTTCGCCCTTGCCTCCATTCCCCAGGCTCCATGTCCCCATTGCCTTGCTGGAGGTCCACGAGCCTGTTCTGCAAGACTGGGTAGCGGGTGCGCATGAGATTGTGCAGGATGCAGCAAGCTTCCACGATCCTCCTCATGGTCTCTGGGCGATGCTGCATGGTGGTGAGAAGTACCTGGAACCTGTTGGCCAGGATGCCAAAGGCGTTCTCCACCACCCGCCTTGCCCTGGACAGCCTGTAGTTGAAGATCCTCTCTTCACAGGTGAGGCATCTGGAGGTGTAGGGCTTCATGAGGTAGGTTGTGAGGGAGAAGGCGTCATCCCCCACGATGAAGTAGGGCACATCTTGCGTGTCGTTGGGCAGCGAGTCTGGATCTGGGAAGCCAATGATGAGATTGCTTTCCAGCCCCTCCTTGAGGTGACTGTCATATACCTGGGCATCTGAAGATGAGCCGTTGCCTGAAACATCGATGTACATGAACTTGTAGTCAGCATCTACCATGGCAAAGAGGATGATGCTGAAGAAGCCCTTGTAATTGTGATAAGTGGACCCCGACTTGGCTGGAGCTTTGCAGGCCACGTGCTTGCCATCTATGGCTCCAACAGCGTGGGGGAAGTTCCACCTCTGATACCACTGCTCTGCAACTTTCTTCCATCCTTCTTCAGTGGAGGGGCACTGGAGGAGCTCCTCCTTGTATTCTTCGATGATGGCCTGCACCACTTCTCTGACAACAAAGCTGATGGTGCTGGGTGGCACCCTCCAGCCGTACTGCATGCTCCTGTAGGTGGTCCCTGAGGCCAGGTGGCGCAGAGTGAGTGCCACCTTGAGCCCAGGTTCCAGGCTGGGCAGGAAGTTGGTGATTGTCTTGGTCAACCTGGGTGTCAGCCACTGCACAACTTTGTCAAACATGGCTGGAGGCATCCTCATGAAGTTCTGGAACGCCCGAGGGTCTTCGCTCCTGAGCTCCACCATCAGCTTGTTGTACAGTCCATACTCTGCTCTTCTCCCGATCCATCTTCGGACCCAGACGCTTCTTGGCCGCCTCTTTTTCTTCCCGTAGTCGAGTTCACAGAGCCTGTAGATGGCTTCGCACTGTTGCAGAACGTTGGCGGCTGCCAAAAGGACTTTGTCACAATCCACGGTGGACATGACTGGATGCTGTGGAAGAGGAAGAGTCAGATGAAGGCTGCAGAGGTCTGCACAGCTTGGCTGCTGTTCTGAAAGTGAAATGCAGGTGAGTTGCTCCCCCTTTTTATAGGCAGTATATGTGTCCCTTTGCATCCTCTAGGCATCCTCTAGGCATCCTCTAGACATCCTTAATATCTGAGATAGGTCCCCTCTGCGAACGTTTTTTCCGCTTTAAACACTTTGTCTCCATGCTGCATCCATTCTGCATCCGTTCTGCATCCGTTCCGCTTCCTCCCTGCATCCGGGCGGATGCGAGTTCCGCGGATTCACAGCGGATGCCTGGCGGATATAGCGGATGCATAGCGGATGCGTAGCGGATGCGTAGCGGATGCAGAACAGACGAACTGGATACATTTTCCGCGCAAAAGTTTTAAGCAGCCTAAAACTTTTTGAGTGGATGAAACGTCCATAAACAGATTCTGGACGGATAGAGAGGAAGCCAAACGGAGGCAGTGAGTACATCGTGTTTTGGAATGGATGGCAAGCTTTTTTGTCCGTTTTACTTCCTCTTTGCATCCGTTGGTGCAGTGTGACAGGGGCTTTAAACATTGCAAGGTATAAGCCTGAAAAGCTCTGAAGAGCTCAGTGTCTCAGTCATCCAGATCATGGTTGTCCCAAAAGTGCTTTTTCAAAAGATAACTGGACATTCTTGATTTTCTCTGGATGATATTTCACTTCTCATCCACTCAGAACTGAAGAAGCTTCTTGAATGAGAAGCAAAATGTCCTCAAGGAAAAACCATGAAAGTCCAGTTGCCTTTTGAAAAGGGCAAGTTTGGGAGTTTGAAGGGCTTCTTTGCTTTGATAACATTTCAAAGAAGTATCCTTTGAAGCTTTGTGAAGCAGCACAGCCTCTTGGCTTCTGAGACTGCTTCTGGGACTACTCTAGAAGTTGCAGGAGATGGAGGAGACCTCCAGGGTGAAACGAAACAAATGGAGAAGCCAAACTTTGCCATTGCTGTAACTCAGCAATGCAAATAGCATCAGATAACTGGCAGAGCAAAGCACAGACCCCTAACCCAGATGGAAGAGGAGCTGTAATGCTTATACAGAATGTAAATGAATCACGTCTCACGAATGAAAGCAAATATTATGTCTACCTTTAATTGCAAGGCTGAGAATCCTGAATAATGAGGACACATGATGGGGGAGAAGGGCAAAAGCCAGTTAAAGAGAGGTTGGTCATCGTAACAAATCATGTCATAGAACTGAGAGGGAAAAAATGTCATTTTCAAGAATGAAATAGACGGGAAACTATTTTGTCCATTCTACAGATCCCAAAAGTTTCTCAAAAATAGAAAGTAGGCAGTTCCAAATTTAAAAAAAGGACAGGGATCACCCACATTTGCTCCATACAGAATCTTCCAGTGAAGAGATGGTAAACTCAGCAATCTCCAGAGGGTTTGAGAGTTTTGGAAGCCAGGATGAAAATCATCTTGCCTAAGCTGTAGTTTGGCACTTTCCAATTGGGCATTAAGTTTACCCTTTTCCTCTGTTAACTACTTTGGAAAGCTGCTCATGACTGATTTTCTATATGATAAAAACTTCTGAAGGGCAAGTTTCATTATACCAGGAGAATCTCCTTTTGCCCTGGGTGAAAGAACTTTTATGCAAGTGTAAGGACTGAAAAGAAAAACTTTGCGAGAAAGAGTAAAAGAGGACAAGAATGTTGATTTTGGAAAGTGAAGGGACACTAGATGGACTTGAAAGAACATTTCCTGTGGAGCTTTTAACATTTTATAAAATAATATATGAAGATTTTGAAATTAATTGTAAGAAAGTGGGAAAGTTCTGTGGATTGGAGAATAAACAAAAGAGGAGACTTTGAAGGTTGACTAGAGGGAACCTAGGATTACAATTAAAGGAGAAATGACTCATTAATACAATGGAACAACACAGTACTATTTGACGATAGAAGAAATTAAAGGCCCTGTCACACTGCCCAATGGATGCAAAATGTTAGTAAAAAGGACACAATGGATGAGAAAAATGTTCCATCCGTTGTTATCCGCTCTCAAAAGGGGCAAAAATTTGCATAACCAGAGCGGACAATACGGGAAGGAACGGATGGGGGGGAGGATGCAGGGCGGATGGAAAGCGGATGCTCCACGGAAGCCTAGCAGATGGAAGCGGATGGGAGTGGATGGCACATCCGCTAGGCTTCCGGGGGGCCGCAGCAAAGCAGACGCGGAACGGATACAGCAGATGCAGAGCGGATGCACAGCGGATGAAGCAGATGCACAGCGGAAGCCTAGCGGATACACAGCAGAAGCCTAACGGATGCCGAGCGTTAATTGCGCATGCGGGGAGGATGCATTGCATAAGCCCCGCGGATATAAAGGGAAGCAGCTCGGAAGCAGGTCACCATTCAGAGGAAAGACCTGCTGCTGGATGGATTGACTGCCTTACCTGCCCTGCCTGCATGCCTGCCTGCAAGCCTTGCTGCCAGCCTTGCTGCCAGCCTGCCTTCCAGCCTCCCTGCAAGCCAGTCTGCCTGCCAGCCTTGGTTCCTGCCTGCCTGCCAGCCTTCCTTCCAGCCTTGGTGCCAGCCTTCCTTCCAGCCTTTGTTCCTGCCTTCCTGCAAGCCTTCGTGCAAGCCTTCGTGCAAGCCTTCCTGCCAGCCTTGGTGCCTGCCTGCCTGCCAGCCTTCCTGCCAGCCTTGGTTCCTGCCTGCCTGCCAGCCTTGGTTCCTGCCTGCCTGCCAGCCTTGGTTCCTGCCTGCCTGCCAGCCTTCCTGCCAGCCTTGGTTCCTGCCAGCCTCCCTGCCAGCCAGCAACCCCACAACCATGGGGAAGAACAGAAAGCCTCAGCCATCTGCTGCCAGCCCTGGCAAGAGGGACAGGGCTACCATCCCGCCCTCTGGCCCTCACTCTGCTTCTGCTGGGGCTTCTGTAGCACGGGCTCGCTCTTCTGGGGCTGGAGCTTCTGCTGCTTCTGCTTCTGGAGGAGCTGATGATGCTGCTTCTGGCAGTGGTGCTTCTGCTGGTGCTAACTCTGCTGATGCTGCACCCCAATGGCGCTTCAGACAAGCATTCCAGCACCAGCCACCTCCACAGTACCTGGACCCTTCACCCCTGAGACTGAGCGACCAAGAGGAGTGCCAGAGACTGGCTGGCTGGCTACCTGTGCACTTTATTTGGACACTTGACTTGGGTCATTTTTCTTTTATAGCTTGTTGTTAATAAAGTCTATATTTGATTCACACACTTGCCTCATTTGTTTTTTTTAATATAGTCTTGGTGGAAACTTTTAGAAATGGTTTAAGCCTTAACATGTTTGTGGGATGGGTAAGGATAGCAGTGGGGTGGGCAGGGATACCTTTGGGATGGGTAATAGCTGTGGGATAGATAAACCTCCAGTGCAAGCATAGTGGGACTGTATGGTCCACCCTCCCAGGTGCCACACCTATGGCCCTTTATTATCAATAACAATTTAATCATTGATCCACACATGTCAACATAAACACAACTCTTTATTAAATGCCCTGTTCATTGTAGGCCCACCCGACATACATGGCCCAATCTCATCCGTGTGATGAGACAGGCTGAAGGAAGCATCCATTAAGCATCTATCATCCTGTCTTTTTGCTCCCCCTTTTTATAGGTAATATAGGTTTTCCCCTATGTGTCCCTTTGCATCCTCTAGGCATCCTCTAGACATCCTTAATATCCGAGATAGGTCCCCTCTGTGGACGTTTTTTTCCATTTTAAATGCTTTCTTTGTGAGCTGCATCCGCTTTCATCCATTCTGCATCCATTCTGCATCCGTTCTGCATCCGTTCTGCCTCCGTTCCGCTTCCTCCCTGCGTCCATTTACCTCTGGAGCAGATCGAGTTGCGCAGATGTGTAGCGGATGCCTAGCGGATATAGCAGATTGTAACGGATGCAGAACGGATGCCTAGTGGATGCCTAGCGGATGTAGAATGGACGCATTGGATACATTTTCCGCGCAAAAGGTTTGAGCAGCTCAAAACCCTCTGAGCGGATGAAACGTCAATAGACGGATGCTGGATGGATAAAGAGGAAGTAAAACGTATGCAGTGAGTACAAAACGGAAGCATTGCGTTAACCAACGAATGGCAAGTGTTTTTCTCTGATTTACATCCTGTTTCCATCTGTTGGTGCAGTGTGACAGGGGCTTCAGATTGTTTGAGAACTATGTGCTCAGAAATTACAAGATTATCTGATACTATAAGATGATATATAAGAAAAGAAATGTTATAGCATAAAACAAAGATGGATGATGATTTGAATATGGATTTGGATTTTTTTTTAAATGCTACTTTACAAAAATGATTTGGAAAAAAATGCTGTGGATTTGAAAATCAATTTTAAAATGCTGCAGTGTAAGAGTGATGTGGAAAAATGTATTACAATGGATTTACAAATGAAACAAACAACTAAAGGAGTCATAAAAATAATAAACCAGAAGAGTGACTTGGAAAGCTTTCTTATCTTAAATTTACAAAAGGAACATGTTAAATTAATGAAGTTGTTCCCAAGGGGAGATAAAGAGAAAATACTTTTTTAAAAAAGCTTGTGGGATATTATTTAATAGGATTAAAATTCAAGAAAAGTAAACAGAAGAGATTCAAAGTGGACTTAATTGGTTTGAGTTAATTATATATAGTGTAGCTTCTGATGACTATTAATGGAATTTCTTTGTCACCAGGACTGAACAATGAAGGTGTAAAGATCTGTTTATAAATGGGGAAAGAGTACTTTTGCTTTATTTCTTAGAGAAAGTGATACATTGGAATATAAAATGCATAGATTATATTAAGATTAAAATATACATACTACTATTTCTGGTAACTCTTAATAGACTTTTGCTGGTTAGGATATATATTCTTTTTGCAGTTCAATTGTTCTTCCCTTTTTATATTTTCTTTACTTGTATTGGTCTTTTATCTTTGTATTTGTAAACTCCAATAAAATAATTACAAAAAGAAAAAGAGGTAATTGTCCTGGCTGCCGTGAGCACAAGGGAAAAGAAGCAAAAAAGCTATTACTGCTTCAATGGCAACAATAAGTGCTTCTGAGGTTGAAAACCAATTTTGTACTTTGAATCACACCTTTCCCATCTCCCCATTGTGCCTTCCCCCTCCCTGTTTGAGCTGACCCTTTGAAAGATCAAATCTCCAGTTCCGGCATACTTCAAGTCAATGCCTGCTCCTTGAGCATTATCTCTTCTCCCCCTTTTGTTTGTTTTTTCTTTCTTTTTGTGTGTGTGTGTGTGTCTTTTTTTTTTTTTTTCCTTAGGAGAAAACTCAGCATTTAAGGCATGCTGATTCCTGGAGTCTCAACGGTGTATTGAGGTCATCACAATATGCCACAGAGCCCTTTGACCACATTTCAGTTGTTCATTAGTGAACAATTTGGGGGCTGCAATTCTATGACTACCCACCCACGTGGGAATAAGCTCCACTGAATCAAACAGAACAGCACTGTTAACATGTATTCTGTGTCTTAGGCAAATTCAAAAGACTTTGCATGTATCATCTGACTATATTATTATTATTGTGTTGCAGCTGAGACAGAGAACAGCACAGGCCTGGGTTTATACATTGCCATTTTTCAGCTGAAATAAAATGTGAAAGGTAGCTTCTCAGCTTATCAATTTTATAATCTTACATTTATTTAATCTTCACTCCCTTTCCTGTTGAAACAGTTGAAACTGTAAATAGAGGGAAAGACAATCCAGCAAAAGATTGCCAGTCCTTCTTTTAAGCCTTCATTTGGGAGGAGCTATGGCAGCTAATTGTAAAAAGATGGCAGCCCTTCCAACCCACTGCCTTCCAGAAAGGTTGGAACAACAATGTCTAGAATTCCCAGCCTGTTCCGTTCGGAAAGAAGCGAACCGGGTTCCAAACAACAAGTCTATATTTCAAACCGCTAGGCAAAAGATACGGAACATAGCCCAAGCCACGGTAGCCCTTTATATAGCGGCTTGCCTGCCAGCTTGTGGCCAATGACACTTGTTTAATTCTTCCTGCTGCTTTGTGGCTTCCTGGATTGGTTCCTAGCGAACCAATCCGTAAGTGGCCTTTTCGGCCAGTCAGAATGAGGGACTTGGAACCTACCAAGTTCCATACAGAACACAGCCGATGGAATCAATCACTGCAACTTTTATGCTAATTGAGAATTCTAGTTCTGACCAATTTTTTTTGCACCAGTTCTGAGAAAGATGCTTTACAAGATGACTCTATATATAGACTCTCTGGTGCATAAGTTCTCAGTGTACATACAAACAACAAAGTGATGTCATAGATCACATATCATAAGACACAATCATAAATCATAATGTGCAAAAAACAAGTAATAAATCATAGGATTCCAATAAAAGAAGGTACAGTAGTCGGGAAAGATGAGAAGGATAATAGCAACACAGCCCTACTACATTTAATAAGAAAAATTACCTAAAAGAAAGGCCAATCTGAAGTTATCCCCGGATTTCCAAAATGTGCCCTTTAGAAACATCTAAAAGTGTTAATTCAAATTAGAACTTGTAACATGACAGAAAAGGACAATAATTCAATAAAGACTGAAGAATAATCATATAAACTATAGTTGATTTTTTAAAATTATAGTTCATATGATAATTCTCCAATCTTTGATTTTCATATGAAAAAGTGTGAAATAAAAAGTAATTGTCTTTTTGGAGCATGGCCCTCAAATTCAGAGTAAAACCTTTAGCCCAGAAAATATTGAGTGCAACATTAGCTGCATAAGTGCATTAATGCACATCCTTCTGAACTTCACCAGTTCAGCCTTCTGACTTGCTTTCAGTTTATAGAAGCTTCCAGCCCTATGAACTTCTATGAACCTACTTCTGGATATTGTCCAATTGTCTCCTGGAAGAAGTTCTGCATGATTGAGAGGAGGAATGAAATGTTCCATAGTTGTCCAGACAGTTCTACTCCTAAATCAGTGAGTTTTGCAGATGCCTATGCTGTTGTCATTGTTGTCATCAGCACTTTCCATGCCCAAAATATGACAGCCTCTATTTGACGATCTTGGCTTCAAGTGATATTTTTGGTGAGGTGGTTCCAAAGCTTGTTATGCTCAATACAATTGAAGGCTTTTGTGGAGTCAGTGAAGCAAATGTAGAGGTCTTTTTCCTCCATCCAACGTAGATTGCCAATATTATCATGAGATCCTCTTCCTTTCCGAAACCCTGCTTGTGCATCACACAATTTCCATGTTGGCAGTTGGATTCAAATGTTGCTGTATTATCTTCAAGAGAATTTTACTCATGTATCATATCAAAGCTACGGTTCAGTGCCTGGAACAGTCTTTCATATAAACTTTCTTTGGTATTGGGTGATATATCTCACATTTGGTAGGTATGGGATCATATTCAAATCAGCAACAGAAGTTTCTATTGGCATTATTTCTGGGAGAAAAGGCATCCTAAAGGACCAAACCATTTCATAAATATTGGCATTTCCTACAGAGGTGATATTCAGCAGGTTCTGACCAGTTCTGGAGAACCGGTAGCGGAAATTTTGAGTAATTTGGAGAACAGGCAAATACCACCTCTGATTGGCCCCACCACCATCTATTCTCTATCTCCTGAGTCCCGGCTGATCGTCTGGGTCTTCTTTTGTTTTCCTGCACAGGAGAATGGAGCTGGAAAGCCGGTCAGTGGGGTGGGGAGGGAATGGGGATTTTACAGTATCCTTCCCTTGCCACACCCACCAAGCCAGGCCCACCAAGCCACACCCACAGAACTGGTAGTACATTTCCTAGGTAAATGTCACCCAGTGGGTCTCTCCAACTTGACTATGCAATGGGAGAAAAAAGAATAACATCCTGTTCCAGGTCTCCTATGGCTCCTTTGACATTCCTTGCTTTCATATAGAACCAGGGTTTCCAAAAGAGTGACAGTTAGAAAACCTGCAATTCTATCGCTGTCTTTAAAAATAATCAGGCTGAATAACTGAATTCTTTCTAAAGTTCTCTGCCGCCCCAGAGGAAAAAAGTACAGGTCCATCAAGAGGTTTCAGAACTGCCGATAGGAAGGAAGCAATTGGAGGGAAGCAGCTGTTTATGGGATTCCCAGATGTAAAGTTCGGTTGGTATTCGAATAAAATGTCTTGCTTAAGTAAAATTTGATCAATGTCCAGCTTTAAAACAGAGTGGACCACATCTGGAGGGATGGAAGCAGAATTTAATATTTTCTTAAGAGGAAGAAGGTGGACCAGAGATCGGTTTTTGTTTTCAACCCTTTCCAGAATTTAGGAAGAGAAAATTTGCTTTCCTTTTGTTATCAGTGATGATACCTTCTTGAAGGCTTACATTACTGCTATTAAGTTTCTTATCTCAAAATAATGGGACATCTTCTATTAATGTCCACTAGATGTGGTATGAAGGGTTTTAAAGGACTGCAGGAAAAACAAGAGAATTGGAGACTCCATTCAGCCTTTAGGGCTTAGATTTGCCACTTCGCTTTAAATAATTATTTCAAGGCTGCTTGGGTGGGTAATGTTTTTCAAACAATAGTTTGGAAACAATAATACAGTGGAACCTTGGGTTGGAACTGTAATCCATTCCAGGACTATGGCCACAATCAGATTTGGTCATGACCAGAAGCATGACTGACTGCTCATGCGCAAATAAAACTTTGTGTGGACTACACATGTGTGGAAGGGGAAATCAGCATGGAAAGGGAATCTGCTGTGGCCGGGTTTGTTCACCACCTGATTTTTGAATCATGACCCGATTCAAAAATCAGGTGGATTTGTTAGTCGGAACCCAATTTGGTCATGAACAGAAGCATTCGCGACCTGAGGTTCCACTGTATACTCTTTTAGAGCAGGGGTGTCAAACTGGAGGCCTGCAAGCTGGATGTGTTATGTGCAGGCCGTGCCCACACCAGCTCTGTGAAGGGAAAAAAACATTGTGAAACTTCATGTGACAACAATGTGACGCCATGAGTTTGACACCCATGTTTTAGAGGAACTCTCATTAGAAAGACTAGGTGTTTTGTCTGAATTCATTTTTCACTCTTTTCATTATTAATTGCCCATCTATAATGAGGATTTTCTAAAATAGAGAATGTCTGGAAAGAGAAAGCTCTCAAATGAAACACTGCTAGAATGTAATGTCTTCCAATTCCCTGATGTAGATCAACAAGTGTCAGTACTGTGAGGTACTCAAGGACACCCAGAAATACTAGCTCTAATTTTATTGTAAGGTTCTATTAACAAAACCTTGCAAGCCTGAAAGTCTGTTTTGATTTTGACCCTTGTCAGACTTTTGCCATGCTCCCATTCCTTCTTTGTCTCTGATCATTGTCTAGCCTGCAGTTCTTCCTTCTGACTCCCAAGGTCAGTCCCACCTAAATTACATTGTAAGTCTTATCTCTGTCTTATTTGTCTATCCATTTCTTTTCCTCTTTCTTTCTCTCATCTCGATATATCCATATATCCTTTTACATATATATAAAACCCCACATCCTCTTAAAATGTGGACTTCGTTTTGAAAATAATTCTGTGGAACTTGAAATGTTTCCCTTCCTCTTTGCATCATTTGCCACTTAGCTCTAAAAATACCATTCCTTTATTTTAAACAACAAAGGTACAATAGATTAAAATGACCCTCTTCTCTTAACAAATGTAACCCAGCTACTAACTCAGTCCAGTTTCCATACTGTGATTCTGGCAGCCCCCAGACGCATGTAACAAAAGGATCATTTTAGGAACCCCGCCAACATTCTCCAAACAGTACCTGCTATTCCACCATCCCTTATCAATCCCTTACATTAGGCACCTATTGGCAAGGCTTCAGGATCTCACTCACTCTTTCTCCACTGACCAGTCAAGTAGACCTGGCTTGTCCACTGCAGGCAATTGGTGCTTAGGTGGTGTCTTTTCCTTGTCTGACCCTTTGTCCATGGGATCTACATGGAGAGATGATTGCTGTTTCAGCTGCTTTCTTTCCCTGGGAATTTACTAAGTATGCAAAATGAGTCATTTGAGTTTAGGTGATCCCACACTGTGACTGATTGAGTGGAGCTAATTTAACCCAGTGTATGGCAGATTTGTGCTCTTTTCAATTCAGCATCCTAACCAATTAATTACTAGCCTCCCATTCATCCAGTGAAGGTGGTCGTGGGACCAGAGTGGCAGTATAGTACTTAAGATGTAGAACAGGATGTTACTGGCCTGAAGAAATTTGATAGAGGAAATAAACACAGGGGCTTATTATTTTACATCATTAACTAAGAACAGGGGAGATTAGTCTTTTTATTTTGAAGCAACAAAAATTAGAAAATCATGTTCTTTCTCCCATCCTTTTCCTAGAGGCAATGGGTTTTCTAAAAGGCTGCCCTGATCTAAAGCAAGGAAATGTGAGGCACCTCCATCTCCTATGTCATCTGAGTGGTTCATTTATTTCCAAGAAGAAATAAAGTGTTAATGTCCAGTTATAATCAGGGGTACTTTAGAATATTAGCATTACACCATACGAGGTATATCCAGCCAAGAACCTGTTCCTCAGGTGTTTTTTTTTTAAAGGCTGGAGCAGCTGGAAATGTGACATCAAGTCAAAACCAAGTCAAGATGTCACTTTGTCACACTGGCCTTTTCTGTCATAAGAGATCCATGTGGTTCACATTCTAACATAAAATTATTTTCTATAGAAATTGAATGAATGAATGAATGCCTCCTTTTTTGCCAATATTATGTGCCAGCTTTCATCCCGCCCTGATCTTTGGTTGCTATTGGTTCAGCTAGATGAATCCTCACAATCTTTAAATTTATAACATTGTATTTGAATTTCCTCATCTATTTTTACTTTATTGTTATCCCTGTTCCTGTCTAAAATGCTTACAGTAGAAACATTACAAACAGAATCAAATGTTTGTACTTAGTTATTACTCCCACATGAACACTGAAATTTGTCCAAGAGTATTTGATCTCAAGTCATTCTGATCATCCAATATGAATGTTATGAAGGAGAGTCAAAGTGTTTCATAGGGTTATTCAGCTATTTTGAAATTAAACAGGTCTTTATGCTAGTGCTGTCGACATGTTTGAATTGCAGTAATTATTAGATTCGAAACAAAATCAATGTCATTAAGTGGCATTTGATGAGCTGTTTAATTTTTTTTATTTTAATTATGACTGCATTAAATATTTGCCAACTTTTGCAAATTTTACTTGTAGGTGTTTTTTGAAACCTGTAGGTCTAAGAAAAATTCTGCCAGATCAAAAGAAGGGGCTCTATTATATAGTCCAGATTCCTACTGAAGCCAATTAGATACTTTTGGGAAATGCCCTAGTAGGGTATGAAAGAAAAATACCCTGCAATTCATGTTCCCTAGAAAATATTGTAAGATTGTATTTGTTGTGACAATGGTATATAGCTATCATGACTAGGACCTTTTGGTAAGGCATCATTCATGAATTTTCCTAGTTTTTTTTGTGTTTTTTTAATGAGTTCTTTTAGGCCATCACTGCATCTTATGATAGAACATTCCATAGTTTAGTTGGACATGAATATCACTGGGTATGAAGCAAAATCAATATGATAAAGTAGTGTTTGATGAGCTCTCTAATTTTTCATTTGAATTATAAATGGATTAAGCATCTGTCTATTGTAAAAACCATCTATTGTGAATTATATTGTGCAAAGGAGAACCTAAATTACATTGTTTAAAGAAGAGCCTCCTTTGGGGAGACTTGAAATATTCTATAGCTTGGTAAGATGATTCTGAGTTCAAAGATCAATCAATAAATCCAATTAAATTCATAAAATTATGAGAAATGAACAAAAATACTTTTTAATATCCACATTCTTCACACCATGGGAATAATAAAAAAGCAATCATTGCATTTGAAAGAAAGCCCACATCTAATATTTCCCCTGAATTAATGATATATTTCAATTGCAAACTATCCAAAGTTATATTTTTTATAAATGAAACTTTGGAGCAAATATGAGGTTGTTCTATTTGAAACTGACTTGAAATTTTCCAGGTTTTTTTGTTCATTCCTGTGGATTTTCACACAAAACTTTCCTGAGATATCTCTGAAGTAATAATGTTAATATTTAAAAAAGATCAGGGAGGATGCTGGATGGCTGGTTTATGGAACCTTAATATACCTTTCACAATTCCTAAATTCCTGATTACAATTGTAATTGTGATCTTTATTTTAGAAATCCTGCTGATTGACATTGGACATATTTCTGCAAAATACAAATGTGTGTAACATTTGAGTGATTTATTATTTCAAATGGTAGTGAACAGCAACTTTAAGACTTAACTCATCTATTCATTTGGTCCTTTTGAGAGAAAAAATGAACCTGCCATCTCAGATGGATGATTATGTACCTCATAGAAGTTCTTCAGAGATATCTATATATTTTTGTCTAGCACTGCCTGTTTATCATGGAATGCCAGTGTGTGCTGACCAATAGTCTTATCCTTTTAAAAGGATCCCTGAAAACAAGAGTAGTTGGTTGCTCAAGCAAATGATGATGAGTATTTTCAGGCAGGTGGAGTGCCACTACAATGGATGACCAGAAGAGTCCAAAGATCATTTTCTTGTTTGATACAAATTGGAGAAGGATAGTGGCTGGTAAGTTTCTTGTTATAAGAAAGGACTCCCTGGATCAAATATTGATGGGTGATCCTGCTTTTAGCCATGGCATCAAAAAATTACAGTCCACCTTCTTACCTTCCCATATATATTTCAATATGATTTTATTTAAATCTTCAAAATAATCTTTTCCAAGCCGAATTGGAATTGTTTGAAACAAATATAAAATTCTGGGTAATATATTCATCTTGATTGTTGATATTTTCCCTGTTAGTAAATTTTTCCATTTCTCCAGATCTAGCGCTATCTGCTGCTTAAGTTTAGTATGATTATTCTCTTTTAGTGTACTGCATCTTGCTGTCAAATATATCCCCAAGTATTTCATCTCCTTTGTGACCTGGATTTTCAATAGGTCTGCTAATTCTTCTTTTTGTCTTAATAACATGTTCTTTGTTGGAATCTTTGTCTTATCTTTATTTATTTTCAAGCCATCCACCTTTCCATATGTCTCTATCTTTTCTATCAATTTTGGTGCTGTGTCTAGTGGATCTTCTAAGATGAAAATCAAGTCATCTGCAAATGCTTGAAGTTTAAATTTTTCCTTTTTAATTTTCATCCCTTTTATATCCTTTTCTTCTGTAATATTTCTGTTTAACACTTCCAAGGTTAACACAAACAATTGGGTGTTACAAACAAGGGTGACAGTGGGCATCCTTGTCTTGTTCCTTTTCTTACATCAAAAGAGTGTGTCAATTCTCCCTCTATCATTACCTTTGCTGTTTGCTTATGATATATAGCTTCTATTGCTTGAGTAATTTTCTTAATAAAGCCCATCTGTTCCAGCAGTAACAACATGAATCGCCAGTTCACATTATCAAATGCCTTCTGTGCATCTAGAAATATCAAAGCCATTTGTTTTTCAGGATGAGCCTCATAGTATTCCAAAGTGTCCAAAATTACTCTCATATTGTCTTTAATTTGTCCTTTTGGCAGAAATCCATTTTGATCAGGATGAATAAAACTGTTTAAATATTTTTTAAGTCTTTCTGCCAATATTGAAGCAAAAATTTTATAATCTGCATTTAGTAAAGAAATAGGTCTATAGTTCTTAATTTGTAATGGATTGGCCTCCTCTTTTGAAATAAGTAATATATGCTTCTAACCATGTTTTAGGTATCCTCTTCTTTAACATAACTTCATTCATAACTTCTAACAATGGAAGGTTCAACGATTCTTGTAATGTTTTATAAAATTCTGCCGGAAGTCCATCTGGGCCTGGCGCCTTTCCATTATTTTGCTTCTAGGGTGCTTCAGTTAACTCCATCATCGTTATATTGCTTACTAACATTGTTTCAATCTCTTTTGGTATCTGGGGTAGATTAGCTTTCTGTAGATACTGTTTAACTCTTTCCTCATCAATAATCTCTTGTGTACATAATTTCTCATAATAGTCTTGTATGATTTTCTTCTTTTCTTTGCTACCATAGCAAACTTGGCCTTGTTCATCTATTAATTGCAATATTTTCCTTGATTCTTTCTTTTTTCTCAATTTATATGCTAACCATTTACTTGATTTATTTGCATCTTCAAAATAGTTCTGTTTAGCACCTCTAATTTTTTGTGCTAGCTCTTCTTTTTCTATTAGACGCATTTTATGTTTGGTTATATCCATTTTTAACTTGATATCCTTTTTCTGTGGCATTTTCTGTTTATTTTGTCTACCATTTAAAAAAAGGATTTAGGGAGGATCTTTCTGCTTTGCTTTGTTGTTTTCTGTGCTGTATAATCCAGTTTATTGTCTACAATTCCGTTAAAATCTCCCATCAAAACTATATTAGCATAGTCCAGTTCATTTATTTTCATGTGTAATTTTTTATAAAATTCTTCTTGATTGTCATTTGGGGCATAAATTGCAATCAGGAGTGTTTTTATATTATTATCTATTATTCCCACCATTAGTATTCTTCCATCATCATCAGTATATAGCGATTTCATTGGGATAATATCTTTAATATATAGGACCACTCCTCTTTTCTTGCATTGTGTCAAAGAAGTAAATATTTTCCCTAATTTTGGCTGTCTCAACAATTGTTCATGTTGCTTTTTAAGCCCATGTCACACTGACCAACGGATGCAAAAAGGACACAGTGGACGAGCAAAATGTTCCATCCGTTGTTATCCGCTCTTAAAAGGGGCAAAAATTTGCATAACCAGAGTGGATAACACGGACGCGGGGAGGACGCAGGGCGGATGCAAAGCAGATGCGGAATGGAAGCCCAGCGGATGGAAGCGGATGGGAGCAGATGGGAGCGGATGGTGCAACTGCAGGGCTTCCGGGGGGCCTCAGCGAAGCGGACGTGGAACGGATACAGCGGATGCAGAACGGACGCCGAACGGATGAAGCGGATGCACAGTGGATACACAGTGGATAAAGCAGATGCATAGCAGAAGCCTACCGGATGCACAGCGGAAGCGAAACAGATGTCGAGCGTTAATTGCGCATGCGGTGGGGAAGCATTGCGTAAGCCCCCTGGATATAAAGGGAAGCAGCTCGCACGTGGCCAGCATTCCGAGGAAAGACATGCTACTGGACACTTCGAGTTCCTTGCCTGCCCTGCTTGCATGCCTGCCTGCCAGCCTTGCTGCCAGCCTGCCTTCCAGCCATCCTTGGTGCTTGCCTGCCTGCCTGCCTTCCTGCCAGGCTTTCTGCCAGGCTTCCTGCCAGGCTTTCTGCCAGGCTTCCTGCCAGGCTTCCTGCAGGCTTCCTGCCAGCCTATCTGCCAGGCTTCCTGCCAGCCTTCCTGCCAGCCTACCTGCCAGCCTACCTGCCAGCCTACCTGCCAGGCTTCCTGCCAGCCTTGGTGCCTGCCAGCCAGCCTTCGTGCCTGCCTTCCTGCCAGCCTTCCTGCCAGCCTTCATGCCTGGCTTCCTGCCAGCCTTCCTGCCAGCCTTGGTGCCTGCCAGCCTCCCTGCCAGCCAGCAACCCCACAACCATGGGGAGGAAGCGAAAGCCTCAACAACCTGCCGCCATCCCTGGCAAGAGGGACAGGGCCAACCTCCCACCCCATGCCCCTGACTCTGCTTCTGCTGGGGCTTCTGCTGAAGCTGCTCCTGGCGGTGGTGCTTCTGCTGGTGCTGGGGCTTCTGCTGGTGCTTACTCTGTTGAAGCTGCTCCTGGTCCTGCTGGTCCTGCTGGTCCTGCTCGTACTCCTGGATTTGCTGGTCCTGCTCATGCTCCTGGTCTTGCTCGTCCTGCTCATGATCCTGGTCCTGCTCGTGCTCCTGGACTTGCTGGCCCTGCTGGTGCTTACTCTACTGCTGCTGATCCTGGTCCTGCTGGTCCTGCTGCTGCTGAACCTGCTGCCGCTGCTGCTGCTGCTGCTGATGATGATCCTACTGCTGCTGCTGCTGCTGCTGATGATGATGATGATGATGATTCTGCTGGTGCTGCTGCTGCTGCTGGTGGTGTGGAGGAGCAGCCCCTACTACCTGGGAGCCCCTCTGATGAGGGCCCATCTGGTCCAGCCAAAGGGAGGAAGATTCATATGCGACAACGGGAGAGGAGGCAATACTATATTGAGGAGACGCACGAGGATGAGGTGCTGGAGTGGCTGAGAGAGAACAACTATCTGTGGCGGAAGGGACACCGGCTGTACAGGGACACCAAGTGGAAGCAGGCTGCTTGGAGAGAGAGGGCGGAGAGTATGGGTTACACTTCGGAGGTGCTCCTCGGCTAGTGGAAACATATGCACACCTGGTACGGGAAGCTGCACCTCAAGAAATCTGGCCAGGCCACTGTGAAGCTGACAGACAGAGAGACCTACGTCATGGCCTGGTGCAGCTTCCTGGAGGGTGAGGTCCACCACCGAGGAGCACCAGAAGCCCCTCTCATGACCCTCTCTTTCTGGCAGACTGCTGAGAGCCAGTCCTCTTCCGGCCGAGAGTCAGTCTCTGTCTCCATGCAGGTTTCTGTGGAGCATGCCACAGCGCAGAACCCACGGACAGGTGTGGTAAGCATGGTGGAGTGCGTAGAGGACTCCCTGGTATGGTGGGAGAAAGGAGACATCGAGTCCACCACAGTACTAGCCGCAACCACCATCCCCAGCTCCGCCTCCACAGAAAGGCAGAGAGCCAGACAGCAGGAGGGGCAGAGCCACACTGTCCTGCTGGAGATCAGGGACACCATCCGCACCAGCATAGATCTCCTCTCTCAGCTGGTCCACACCGACTCCTCATCCTCCAACCGCAAGCCCTTCCTCACCTATGTCAACCAGACCCTCAAGGAAATGGCGGATCCACAGTACCAGCTGGTGAAGGACCAGATCACCGAGCTGCTTCACAACCCTCCAGACCCAGAGGAACCTGCTCCCACCCAGTCTAGGTCTGCTCCTCCACCCCAGGTGATGTCCCTCCCATTCCAAGGCTTCCCACAGGCCCTCACCTACCAGGGCTACGGCTACCAGGAGGTTCAGCAGCACAGGCAGCAGCCCTTCCTAGTCCAGGCACAGAGTCATCGGGCGACACCGTTGCCACCTGTTCCACTGATGCCACCGATGCCACCCACACCAATGATGCCACCGATGACAGCGATGTCACCCACGCCAATGATGCCACCCATGCCAGTCCTCACCCAGCTGCAGAGCAGAAAGCCCCACTACACTACTCCTTCCTCCACCCCACAGCCAAGCCCGGCCTCAGAACATCTGTCATCAGTACTGGGGCTAACACCCCATGGCATGGAGGAAGGACCTCTCAGCATCACGGGGCTGAGCCAGCTGTCCGAGAGTTTTCTCAACACACTGTCACCTGTTGTCCTCTCAGGGCCAGGCACTCCAACACCACCCACCACCACAGCACCTGGACCCTTCACCCCTGAGACTGGGCACACCTCCGAGTGACCAAGAAGAGTGCCAGAGACTGGGTAGCTGGCTACCTATGGACTTTATTTGGACACTTGACTTGGGTCATTTTTTTTTTACAGCTTGCTGTTCAGTAAAGTTTAGCTTTGATTCACACACTTGCTTCATTTCTTTTTTTTTTTAAAGTCTTGATGGAAACTTTTAGAATTGACTTAAGCCTTTGCATGCTTGTGGGATGGGTTAAGATAGCAGTGGGGTGGGCAGGGATACCTGTGGAATGAGCAGGGATACCTTTGGGATGGGTAATAGCTGTGGGATAGATAAACCTCCATTGCAAGTATAGTGGGACTGGATGGTCTACACTCCCAGGTGCCACACCTATGGCCCTTTTTTATCAATAACAATGTAAGCATTGATCCACACATTTGAACACAAACACAACTCTTTATTAAATGCCCTGTTCATTGTAGGCCCACCCAACATACATGGCCCAATCTCATCCGTGTGATGAGACAGGCTGAAGGAAGCATCCATTAATCATCTATCATCCTGTCTTGCCACTCCACCGCTCCAGCTGGGGAGTTGCACCAGTGTTTCAGGAGGTTGCACTGCTTCTTCCCTTCCCGTGAGGCTCTGTTGTGGCCTTGCACATCCTGAGTGTCGATCAGGTTTCGCCCTTGCCTCCATTCCCCAGGCTCCATGTCCCCATTGCCTTGTTGACAGTCTACGAGTCTGTTCTGCAAGACTGGGTAGCGGGTGCGCATGAGATTGTGCAGGATGCAGCAAGCTTCCACGATCCTCCTGACGGTCTCTGGGCGATGCTGCATGGTGGTGAGAAGTATCTGGAACCTGTTGGCCAGGATGCCAAAGGCGTTCTCTACCACCCGCCTTTGGTCAAGAATCGGTATTCTCTTCTCATCTCTCTCATTCTTCTGGGCACTTGTTTCAAGACCACAATCTCCTTATCTTTGTATTTCAATGTTTTCTCTCTTGCCACTTGCAATATTTGCGTTTTAATGGCTTTCTTTGTAAATCTGATGTGAACTTCTTTTGGTAAACTATTTCTCATTGCATATCTTGTAAAGACTCAATAAACCTCATCTATTCCATCCATCATCTTCTCTCAAGTTGTTTCCAAAGCTTCAGCCAGTATTTCTGTCATTATCTCAGCTAGGTTTTATCCTTTTTCTTCCTCTATGTTTTGAAATCTGAGATAAAATTCTGATCTGTCCATCTCCCATCTTAGCATCCCACTTTTATCTTGTTCAGCCACAGTTAATCTGTTATCAATGTCTCCAAAATTCTTATCTCTTTGTTTACCTTCTTCTTCAATTTCTTGGAGCCTCTCATCATACTTCATCATCGTTTGTTGGATGCTCTCCACTTTTTCATTGGTTTTCCCTGTTCTTTGTTCAATGTTCTCTATTCTCTTTTCAATATTTTCTGATCTTGTTTGAATATTTTGAATTCCTTGCATAATCATCTGCAGGGTTACTTTTTCTTGTTCTTTTTCTTGCTTTAATGTTGTCTGTATTGAGCGTTGTCCTCCAAATGGTGGAGAGGAGGAAGTAGAAGTTTAAGAGCCAGGAGTTGTTAAGTTCCTACTCATTTTGAGAAATTCAAGATCTTTCAAATTCTTCTAGACCTTAATCCAGTTGTGAAATAACCAATTACAATTCCAAGTAAAAAATAGTGGAAAAAAAGAAAAAACCAATTTGTAATAATAATTAAAAAGAAAAAAGGAAAAAAATTTCTTCAGGCTCTTGTATACCTTAATCCAATCGATTAATCAGATAACAATAAAAATTCAAAAGTAAAGGCCCTGTCACACTGCCCAACGGATGCAAAATGGACACAACGGATGAGAAAAATGTTCCATCCATTGTTATCCACTCTCAGAAGGGGCAAAAATTTGCATAACCGGAGCGGATAACACGGATGTGGAGAGGACGCAGGGCAGATGGAAAGCGGATGCGGAACGGAAGCCCAGCGGATGGAAGCGGATGGGAGTGGATGGCACATCCGCTAGGCTTCCGGGGGGCCGCAGCAAAGCGGATGCGGAACGGATACAGCAGATGCAGAGCGGATGCACAGTGGATGAAGTGGATGCTCAGCGGATGCACAGCGGAAGCCTAGCGGATGAGAAGTGCTAATTGCGCATGCGGGGAGGATGCATTGCGTCAGCCCTGCGGATATAACGGAAGCAGCTCGGAAGCAGGTCACCATTCAGAGGAAAGACCTGCTTCCAGACACATTGAATGCCTTGCCTGTCCTGCCTGCATGTCTGCCTGCAAGCCTTGCTGCAAGCCTTGCTGCCAGCCTTGCTGCCAGCCTCCCTGCCAGCCTCCCTGCCAGCCTTACTGCCTGCCTGCCATCCTTGCTGCCAGCCAGTCTGCCTGCCAGCCTTGGTGCCTGCCTGCCAGCCTTGGTTCATGCCTGCCTGCCAGCCTTAGTGCCTGCCTGCCTGCAAGCCTTCCTGCCAGCCTTCCTGCCAGCCTTGGTGCCTGTCTCCCTGCCAGACAGCAACCCCACAACCATGCTGAAGCACAGCAAGCCTCAGCCATTTGCTGCCAGCCCTTGCAAGAGGGACAGGGCTACCATCCCACCCCCTGGTCCTCACTCTGGTTCTGCTGGGGCTTCTGCAGCACGGGCTCGCTCTTCTGGGGCTGGGACTTCTGCTGCTTCTGCTTCTGCTTCTGGAGGAGCTGATGACAAGCACTCCAGCACCAGCCACCTCCACAGCACCTGGACCCTTCACCCCTGAGACTGAGCGACCAAGAGGAGTGCCAGAGACTCATTTTTGTTTTATAGCTTCTTGTTAGTAAAGTCTATTTTTGATTCATACACTTGATTCATTTCTTTTTTTTAATAAAGTCTTGGTGGAAACTTTTAGAAATGGTTTAGGCCTTTGCATGCTTATGGGATGCATTATGATAGCAGTGGGATGGGTTGAGATAGCTGTGGAATGGGCAGGGACACCTTTGGGATGGGTAATAGCTGTGGGATAGATAAACCTCCAGTGCAAGCATAGTGGGACTGTATGGTCCACCCTCCCAGGTGCCACACCTATGGCCCTTTATTATCAATAACAATGTAATCATTGATCCACACATTTCAACATAAACACAACTCTTTATTAAATGCCCTGATCATTGTCGGGCAACTCAACATACATGGCACAATCTCATCCGTGTGATGAGACAGGCTGAAGGAAGCATCCATTAAGCATCTATCATCCTGTCTTGCCACTCCACCGCTCCAGCTGGGGAGTAGCACCAGTGTTTCAGGAGGTTGCGCTGCTTCTTCCCTTCATATGAGGCTCTGTTGGGGCCTTGCACATCCTCAGTGTCTATCAGGTTTTGCCCTTGCCTCCATTCCCCAGGCTTCATGTCCCCATTGCCTTGTTGGAGGTCCATGAGCCTGTTCTTCAAGACTGGGTAGCGGGTGCGCATGAGATTGTGCAGGATGCAGCAAGCTTCCATGATCCTCCTCATGGTCTCTGGGCGATGCTGCATGGTGGTGAGAAGTACCTGGAACCTGTTGGCCAGGATGCCAAAGGCGTTCTCCACCACCTGCCTTGCCCTGGACAGCCTGTAGTTGAAGATCCTCTCTTCACGGGTGAGGAGTCTGGAAGTGTAGGGCTTCATGAGGTAGGCTGTGAGGGAGAAGGTGTCATCCCCCACGATGAAGTAGGGCACATCTTGTGTGTCGTTGGGCAGGGGTTCTGGATCTGGGAAGCCCATGATGAGGTTGCGTTCCAGCTCCTCCTTGAGGTGACTGGCATTGTATACCTGGGCATCTGAAGATGAGCCGTTGCCTGAAGCATCGATGTACATGAACTTGTAGTCAGCATCGACCATGGCGAAGAGGATGATGCTGAAGAAGACCTTGTAATTGAAATAAGTGGACCCCGACTTGGCTGGAGCTTTGGAGGCCACGTGCTTCCCATCTATGGCTCCAATGGTGTGAGGGAAGTTCCACTTCTGATACCACTGCTCTGCAACTTTCTTCCAGCCTTCTTCAGTGGTGGGACACTGGAGGGGCTCCTCCTTGTATTCTTCAATGATGGCCTGCACCACTTCTCTGACCACAATGCTGATGGTGTTGGGTGGCACCCTCCAGCCGTATTGCATGCTCCTGTAGGTGGTCCCTGAGGCCAGGTGGCGCAGAGTGAGTGCCACCTTGAGCCCAGGTTCCAGGCTGGGCCAGAAGTTGGTGTTTGCCTTGGTCAACCTGGGTGTCAGCCGCAGCACAACTTCGTCAAACATGGCTGGAGGCATCCTTATGAAGTTTTGGAATGCACGAGTGTCTTCGTTCCTGAGCTCCACCATCAGGTTGTTGTACAGTCCGTCCTCTGCTCTTCTGGCGAACCATCTTCGTACCCAGACACTCCTTGGCCGCCCCTTTTTCTTCCCGTAATAGAGTGCACAGAGCCTGTAGATGGCTTCGCACTGTTGCAGAAGGATGGTAGCTGCCAAAAGGACTGTGTTATGATCCACAGTGGACATGACTGGATGCTGTGGAAGAGGAAGAGGCAGATGAAGCCTGCAGAGCTCTGCAGCAGGGCTTCTGGTCTGAAAGTGAGATCCAGATTTGTTTTTCCCCCTTTTTATAGGCAGTATAGGTGTCCCTTTGCATCCTCTAGGCATCCTCTAGGCATCCTCTAGATATCCTTAATATCCGAGATAGGTCCCCTCTGCAGACCTTTTTTCCATTTTACATGCTTTGTTTCCATGCTGCATCCGCTAGGCATCCGTTCTGCTTCCGTTCCGCATCCTTTCCTCTTCCTCCCTGTGTCTGAGCGGATGCGAGTTGCGTGGATGCAGAACGTATGCCTAGCGGATATAGTGGATGCATAACGGATGCATAACAGATGCGTAGCGGATGCAGAACGGACCAATTGGATACATTTTCTGCGCAAAAGTTTTGAGCAGCTCAAAACTTTCTGAGTGGATGAAACGTCCACAAATGGATGCTGGACGGATAGAGAGGAAGCAAAACGGAGGCAGTGAGTACATCGCGTTAACCAACGGATGGCAATCTTTTTTGTCCGTTTTACATCCTCTTTGCATCCGTTGGTGCAGTGTGACAGGGGCTTAAAGAAAAAGGGCATAAACACACCATAAAGAGACACGAAAAAAAAGAAAAATGGTGAAGTCCCAAAAAAGGCAAAAAGGTGAGAAAAAAGACTAAAAAAAAGGAAAAGAAAAAGATTCTTCAGGTTCTTCAAACCTAATCCAATTAAGATATCTCAAATATAAAAAGATACATAAAAGGAAAGCATTAAAAAAACCAATATGAAAGGTAGACAAGTTCCAGAAAGCCAAAAATCCAAATAGCTGTTACGAAAAAAAAAAGAAAGAAATAAACTGATGAGCACAGCTTAGAAAAAATGTAAAAAAAGCACACTGCACTTTGTTTAATTATCCAAGGCTCTTGTTATAGCTCTCTTCTCCAAGGGCTTATCACCTTTTCTTTTCCTTAGTTTTAGCACTAGACTCCAGCTGCTGATAGAAACTCAGAAGAGCACCTGCAATAATACTCTCCAATGCTGTTCCCTCTATCTTATCAACCAGGCAATGTCCTTGAAACAAAGGCTCAGTTCTTTCTCAGCTTTGTGTGGTAAAACAAAAAACAGGATACTTCCAAGGCTTTAGTTGGCAGTGTTACAAAGTTTCTTTAGCTTTCACTTTCCCCCTCTCCTTTTCCAAACAAAATATAATAAGAATTAATTTTTTGAAAAGGTATTTAAAAAATAACTATAAGGGAATCTCTGGCTTAAAATATTATAAAATCCAAAATGAGAAACGAATAAATAACAAGAAAAAAAAGAAGTCAGTCCAGTTTCAAAATATAAGATCATGTATAAAAAATCCAGCAATGAAAAAAAAATATTACTTTGACATTCTTGTTTAAAATCGCCGCTTAGTCACTGCTGTCAAAACTTTTACAGATTCTTTCTTCCCTTTAGGGTGTACTTTCAAATCTTAAGACGTAAAAAAAGTTCTCACCAAACTGGCACAATCTCTCTTTCTGTTCTCTTCCATTTCGGAGTTGTCCCAACTTCAGCAGCTTTAATGGCTGTCTGTTTGCCGCTGGCAAAAAGAGCTTCTCCTGGATCTACCAGGGACTCTGTAATATCCCTGGGATCATCAGGATATGCTCTTTACATTCGCTGTCTCTTCGGGACAGTTTAGATCCGATTGGACCGTCCAGGAGCAAAGATATTGGCAGTGATCTCAGACCTCCAAGATCGCATGCCGTATCGTTACGATGCCAGTACCGCCCTTTTGCAAGACACTAGAATAAGAGGAGGATTTGGCTTGCCTAATTGGGAGTTGTACTATCAAGCTACGAAATTGATGTGGGTAAAGGAATGGATAACAGTAAGAAATACTAGATTGTTTGTAGAGTTGTACTTGCAGAAATGTTCCAATCTTGGATGGCAAACCTCAGATAAAGAATGTTTCCAAGTAAATATAACTCAGGCAAACAAAGTCACTAATCTAAAGGGGGAGTAGAGAGGGGAAGTCAACATATGTTTGTCTTTAACTAGAGATAATTGTATGGATTACTGTGCTAAACAGTAATGAAAGTTAAGCAGTGATCAAAGTTAACCAATGATGGAGGATAACTAAAAATGTGTATAAATGCAAGACTAGACTCCAATAAAGATCATCATGATTCAGTTATTCATGATCAATCAACTGGACTGCCTTGTCATCACAACAAGTGGCGCAAGAACAGGGACCCTCTTACTTCGTCCAGGAAGGATTTGGTGCACCTTCAACTCTTTGTGGTTTCTGCAACCTATTGGTTTCTGTAAGTATGGGGTCTTTGCTTTTTGAGGAACAAAGGAAGCATGTAGATTAATTTGGCTATTTGTTGAAGAAGAAGAATACTGAGGTACCACAGAGAAATTTCTTAAGGCTGGTCCAGGAGATTGCAGCTCAGTGCCTATGGTACCCAGAAAAGGGGTCTTTAAAATTAACTGACTGGGAACGTATTGGGAAAACATTGCATACTGAACCTCAAGCAAAAATAGAAATTTTGCAGGTGTGGCATTTATGTAGGCATGCAATTGAAAAATTTGGTCACAATGACCAAATTTTAACACCTCCACCTTCACGTTATACTAATGCTGTCATTTGTCCCCCTTCTTCACCTGAATATATGTCTTCAATTTCCTCAGCTCCTGCAGATACAGGGCAAAAGCCTCCTGACTCTATTGTTCAGTCTTCTTTTCAGAAAAATGATAGACTTGTAAAAAGGATGCCTCTCTCTCAGGAACAGAGCTTGCAGAATTACTGTCTTTTTGTCCAGTACAATATCGTCCTGGTCAGGGACCACAGCTTGGACTGCAAGTAGCACAATGGGAGGGTCTGCCTTATCAGATTTTAAGAGAGTTAAAAAAGACAGTTACAGACAATGGGTGTGGCACCCACCCAGAATTCAAAGCGTGCCTTTCCCATCACTCTGACTCCTCCAGCAGTCACTCTGACTCCTCCCCAGCCACAGCCAATAGCGCTGGGATTGATTTAATCACTCAAGTGATGAAATTGAGTTTAAAATTCCCATGGAAGTTAAAATAGTTCCATCTCAATTTAAAGGTCCTCTTCCTTTGGAATTAGTTGGCTTAATTTTGCCTCGTTGTTCTGCACACAAAAAGGGTTGTTTTGTTGTGCCTGGGGTAATAGATTCAGATTACACTGGTATCCTCATGATTCAGATTTGGGTGAATCTTCCTCAAGTTCTTCCTTGTAATTCTTCTGTTGCTAAATTGCTTCTTCTTCCATATGAAATTCCATCTCCTGGTATAGGTAATCGTGGGGATGCAGGATTTGGATCAACTTCTTTATCTGTAGCTTAAGCCCCTGTCGCACTGCACCAACGGATGCAAAGAGGATGTAAAACGGACAAAAAAGCTTGCCATCCATTGGTTAATGCGATGTAACCGTTCTGTACTCACTACCTCCGTTTTGCTTCCTCTCTATCCGTCCAGCATCCGTTTATGGACGTTTCATCTGCTCAGAAAGTTTTGAGCTGCTCAAAACTTTTGCGCGGAAAATGTATCCAATTCGTCCGTTCTGCATCCACTAGGCATCCGCTAGGCATCCGTTCTGCATCCGTTACACATCCGCTATATCCGCTAGGCATCCGTTCCGCATCCGCGCAACTCGCATCCGCTCGGACGCAGGGAGGAAGTGGAACGGACGCGGAACGGATGCAGAACGGATGCCTAGCAGATGCAGCACGGAAACAAAGCATTTAAAATGGAAAAAACCTTCGCAGAGGGGACCTATCTCAGATATTAAAGATGTCTAGAGGATGCCTAGTCGATGCCTAGAGGATGCAAAGGGACATCTATACTGCCTATAAAAAGGGGGAGCAACTCACCTGCATCTCGCTTTCAGCCCAGCAGCCCAGCTGTGCAGACCTCTGCAGCCTTCATCTTCCTCTTCCTCTTCCACAGCATCCAGTCATGTCCACCGTGGATCGTAACAGTCCTTTTGGCAGCCACCATCCTTCTGCCACAGTGCGAAGCCATCTACAGGCTCTGTGAACTCTACTACGGGAAGAAAAGGAGGTGGCCAAGAAGCATCTGGGTACAAAGATGGATCGCGAGAACAGCAGAGTATGGACTGTACAACAAGCTGATGGTGGAGCTCAGGAACGAAGACACTCTGGCATTCCAGAACTTCATGAGGATGCCTCCAGCCATGTTTGACAAAGTTGTGCAGTGGCTGACACCCAGGTTGACCAAGGCAAACACCAACTTCCGGCCCAGCCTGGAACCTGGGCTCAAGGTGGCACTCACTCTGCGCCACCTGGCCTCAGGGACCACCTACAGGAGCATGCAGTATGGCTGGAGGGTGCCACCCAACACCATCAGCATTGTGGTCAGAGAAGTGGTGCAGGCCATCATCGAAGAATACAAGGAGGAGCTCCTCCAGTGCCCCTCCACTGAAGAAGGCTGGAAGAAAGTTGCAGAGTAGTGGTATCAGAAGTGGAACTTCCCCCACACCGTTGGAGCCATAGATGGGAAGCACGTGGCCTGCAAAGCTCCAGCCAATTCAGGGTCCTCTTATCACAACTACAAGGGCTTCTTCAGCATCATCCTCTTCGCCATGGTCGATGGTGACTACAAGTTCATGTACATCGATGCTTCAGGCAATGGGTCAGTTTCAGATGCCCAGGTATACAACGCAAGTGACCTCAAGGGTGGGCTGGAATGCAACCTCATCGTGGGCTTCCCAGATCCAGAACCCCTGCCCAATGACACGCAAGATGTGCCCTTCTTCATCGTGGGGGATGACGCCTTCTCCTCACAACCTACCTCATGAAGCCCTACACCTCCAAATACCTCACCCGTGAAGAGAGGATCTTCAACTACAGGCTGTCCAGGGCAAGGCGGGTGGTGGATAATGCCTTTGGCATCCTGGCCAACAGGTTCCAGGTACTTCTCACCACCATGCAGCATCGCCCAGAGACCGTGAGGAGGATCATGGAATCTTGCTGCATCCTGCACAATCTCATGCACACCTGCTACCCAGTCTTGCAGAACAGGCTCGTGGACCTCCAACAAGGCAATGGGGACATGAAGCCTGGGGAATGGAGGCAAGGGCGAAACCTGATAGACACTGAGGATGTGCAAGGCCCCAACAGAGCCTCACGTGAAGGGAAGAAGCAGCGCAACCTCCTGAAACACTGGTGCAACTCCCCAGCTGGAGCAGTGGAGTGGCAAGACAGGATGATAGATGATTAATGGATGCTTCCTTCAGCCTGTCTCATCACAAGGATGAGATTGGGCCATGTATGTTGGGTGGGCCTACAATGAACAGGGCATTTAATAAAGAGTTGTGTTTATGTTGACATGTGTGGATGATTGATTACATTGTTATTGATAATAAAGGGCCATAGATGTGGCACCTGGGAGGGTGGACCATCCAGTCCCACTATGCTTGCTCTGGAGGTTTATCTATCCCACAGCTATTACCCATCCCAAAGGTATCCCTGCCCATCCCACTGCTATCTCAACCCATCCCACTGCTATCTTAACCCATCCCACAAGCATGCAAAGTCTTAAACCATTTCTAAAAGTTTCCACCAAGACTTTATTAAAAAAAAGAAATGAAGCAAGTGTGTGAATCAAAAATAGACTTTATTAACAACAAGCTATTAAACAAAAATGAGTCTCTGGCACTCCTCTTGGTCGCTCACTCTCAGGGGTGAAGGGTCCAGGTGCTGTGGAGTTGGCTGGTGCTGGAGTGCTTGTCATCAGCTCCTCCAGAAGCAGAACCAGAAGCAGCAGAAGCCCCAGCCCCAGAAGAGCGAGCCCGTGCTGCAGAAGCCCCAGCAGAACCAGAGTGAGGGCCAGGGGGCGGGATGGTAGCCCTGTCCCTCTTGCAAGGGCTGGCAGCAGATGGCTGAGGCTTGCTGTGCTTCCGCATGGTTGTGGGGTTGCTGTCTGGCAGGGAGGCTGGCAGGAACCAAGGCTGGCAGGCAGGCTTGCAGGGAGGTAGCCACCAAGGCTGGCAGGCAGGCATGCACCAAGGCTGCCAGGAAGGCTGGCAGGCAGGCAGGCAGCAAGGCTGGCAGGGAGGCTGGCAGCAAGGCTGGCAGGCAGGCAGACAGCAAGGCTGGCAGGGAGGCTGGCAGGGAGGCTTTCAGCAAGGCTTGCAGGTAGGCATGCAGGTAGGGCAGGCAAGGCTGTCAATCCATCCGGCAGCAGGTCTTTCCTCTGAATGGTGACCTGCTCCGAGCTGCTTCCCTTATATCCACGGGGCTTACGCAATGCATCCTCCCCGCATGCGCAATTAATGCTAGGCATCCGTTAGGCTTCCGCTGTGCATCCGCTAGGCTTCCGCTCTGCATCCGCTTCATCCGCTGTGCATCTGCTGTGCATCCGCTGTGCATCCGCTGTGCATCCGCTGTATCCGTTCCGCATCCGCCTTGCTGAGGTCCCCCGGAAGCATAGCGGATGTGCCATCTGCTCCCATCCGCTTCCATCTGCTAGTCTTCCGTTCCGCATCCGTTTTCCATCCGCTCTGCATCCTCCCCGCGTCCGTTCCTTTCCATGTTATCCGCTCCGGTTATTCAAATTTTCTCCCCTTCTGAGAGCGGATAACAACGGATGGAACATTTTTCTCGTCCGTTGTGTCCTTTTTACTAATGTTTTGCATTCATTGGGCAGTGTGACAGGGCCTTTAATAAACAACCATTTCAAGGGTTATTGGATACTGGAGCCGATGTTACTGTCATCTCCTCTTTATAATGGCCAGTACAGTGGTCAAAAATGACAGTTTCTTCATTGTGGGGAATAGGAGGTTCTACAGCTGCTTGGCAGAGTGTTCAAGAAATTAATGTTATAACATCTGCTGGTAAGTCCTTTTTCCTACAACCATACATTTTAGATATTCATACTAATATTTGTGGTCTTGATATCCTTTCTCTTCTTAATGCCCATTTGAGTCTTGATGATGGCTCTTCCTCTTAAATGGCTCTGGATGGAAACATTAGAATTGGCAAAGCCAGTCCTTTCCCTATTTACAAAACTGTTCTCTTCTTCACTGTCAGCAGTTGATGTGAACTGATATCACCTCTTGAGCCATTGACAAATTCTTTTATGTAGCTTGAATGGATAAGTAAATTGATCCCAGTGAGGACTCATTGTGCTCCCAAGGAGCAGAAGCCTGCTGCTTGGCCAACTGAAAGAGGGCATTAGCTGTCTTTTGCTATTGCACGAATCTTGACACCCAAATCATTAACAGCCAGGAGTTGTTCACACCCAGCAAAATTTCTTTTCCTCTTGACTCGGTGCCTCAAGGCCTTTTAAATTAGCAGCTAAACATTAATTAAGAACATTGATAATACCAATATTTTCTCAAGGAAGCTCAAAAGAATTGTGCAGAGATTGGAAAATTGCCCTAGTTTCAAAACATAGAAGGGCATTTTTTTTCCAATGATGAAAGAACAAAGGAAATCCTGTAGAGCAGGGGTCCCCAACCACCGGGCCCTGGACTGGTACCAGTCCGTGGATCATTTTGTACCGGGCCGCAAAGAATGAATAATCATGATTAATATATATATATAAATATATTTTTAGTAAAGAAATGGTAAAGAAGCCCTTTAGTATTGGGGAAGAATTGATTTTGCTGGTCCTTGAAAAAGTGTTTCTGTGTGAAACTGGTCCCTGGTACAAAACAGGTTGGGGACCACTACTGTAGAGGATGTAGAGCAAAGATTTTAATACAACTGAGAATGCAATTGCCAAAGTCCATTACTGCCTGTTCTATTTAAGCTGTTTTTTCTTAGTCAATCAACAATGCTGTTTAGAAAGATGAGGGATGCTTGAAGTTCCTGGTAATTAGTCACTGATAAGATGATTCTCTGGACCAGTGTTTCTCATAGCTTTTCATAAAAAGTCCACACATCTTAAAATTGCTGAGATTGAGAATTGGTGTTTTGGACATTAATCAGCTATCAAGACAACAGCAAAATGGAAATTTGGGGCCCAATACCTTGCTGGTATATGCTGCAAAATGGGGACAGGATTGGTTATCCATCAGGGTGTTGGAAGAATTATCCTTCTGGGTTCAGTTCCAAGTGGGGAAAACGACACTGGAAACATGGAGGCTATTTGGAAGGGTGGTTTAAGAGTGGACATGACCACATGGCTTGGAGTTCCAAAGTGGAAAGGATGATCACATGCTTCAAGATGTTGGGTGAAGGAAAAGAAGGGCTGGGATGCTGAGAGTCCCTTAGTTATATACCCACTGTTGGGCCCCACTTTAGTGTTTCTATTCCTGTACAAGAAATGTATCCCATTGACTTTCAAACTCCCAGTGGCGGGAGTCTTAGTTAACTTTGTAGTCTTTGTCTGGACCAAATGGCTTCACCTGAGTGCTGGCTGATGCAATCTGCCCAAGTCAGGTAGTGAGATGGGTAGAGGCCTTTATTATGTGGAATACTCTGGCCCAGGCCTTAATGGCCCACCCATTCACAAAGGTGTGGGGGGCTGAGCTTCTGCCTCTCTGAGTTTCTACTTCCCTTTTAGGAAAATATTCTGCCTTTTTAATATTTCCTAGGATATTTCATTTTTCTAGCAGAGGGCTGGGTGCTAACTTCCTACAAGGGGATAATAGCAACCCCCCCCCCCCCCCCAGCATACACACAACACTCTCAAGGCCTGGGATTCAATACCAATTGAGCAAAAGTTGTTAAGAGGAAACTTACTTATTACATGAAGGCAGTGATACTAATAAGCATTTAACTGAAATGCAAAACATTTTGATGCTGACACCACTCATTTCAAAGGTCTTGAATGTGATGATGTGAATAGGCATAGAGGCATATCCAATACACTTTGTAACATCACTATTGTGTGAGCTGTACTTGCTACCAGTGAACTTTCAGGTGCAATTCAAGCTGCCGGTGGTCTGAAATATTTATGTTGGGGATTATACCTGAAATTTATAATAAAGAAAAGGCATATTTAATCATTCATGTATTAACCACAGCTAGAATTGTATTTGCTCAAAAATGAAAATGTGAAAAGATTCCAACAGATGAGAATGTAGTCAAGAAAATACTAGAATGTGCAGAAATGAATAGACTAACACTTGCAATTAAAGAAAAGGAACAAACTGAATATTATATGATATGGGAGCAATTTTATCAATGGCTGGAGAATTAAATTAGAAATTAGAAATTAAAGAAGACTAGCGAAAAATAGTGAACATGTGAATAAGAATTAAATAAGCTAAGAAGAGGATTGTTATAATAATTAGAAATATTATGCATAGTAGTATAAAGTAAGAACAGAGTACTGATATTATAGTAATGAATATGTATTAATTGTAATTGTTACTGCATAAGATATTTGTACCCAGATGACACACTGTTTAAACAGAAAATGGATTGTTTGCATGAAATAAAATTAAAAAAAATATTTTTTAAAAAATCACATATAAAGTTCACTTATAAAGTTCCTCCTGGCACAAGATCTGTATATTGGAGGGATCATGGATCTCTAATTTTCTCTACCTGCTCCATAAGATTAAACAGGTGTTTTCTTTGTCCCATTAAATGTTAATGAAGTGTCATTTAATGGAAACCAGAAGATGTGTCTTCTGTTTGCATGACTTGCCCTGTGGAATAGGGTCTCCCTTGAGATTCAGATAGCCTTGATTCTACTTGAAGAATACCTTGAAGACTTGCTCTACAGAATTTACACAATTTGGTTTACAGACTTTTAGAGGGATGCATAAGACACTAACCCATAACCTAATAAAACAGGCTAAAGTTGGCACAATGGACTCAGTTCCTAAAACTTAATGAACTTAGCTTTAACCAAATTTAGCATGTGGTATGCATACACCTGCTTGGCCTTCTCCTGATTTTGAGAAGTGTGGAATGCAACCACTGTGTTGTCTGTGGAGAATGGCTTTCTCACTTGTTAGAACCCTTTTTCTTCAATGTACTACACTGGCTTAGTTAAGAGCTGGGGTGGCACAGTGATTAGAATGCAGTACTGCAGGCTACTTCTGCTGATTGCCAGCTGCCTGTAATTTGGCAATTTGATCCTAACTAGCTCAAGGTTGACTCAGCCTTCTATCCTTCCAAGGACGATAAAATGAGGTCGCAGATTGTTAGGGGCAATATATTCTGACTTGTAAACCGCTTATAGAGGGTTGTAAAGCACTGTGAAGTGGGGTATAAGTCTAAGCGCAATTGCTAGTTATATGGTTTCCTCCCTTTGCTCCCAATGTAATTCACTCTGTGGGGGGAGGGGGAGATGGCATAACATTATACATGGAAGGATGTGATCTCTGTCTTACACACATCCATCTCAGTATGGCAGAATCAATTTTGCTCAATATCAGAACAGCTAAATGAATTTTGAAAGAGAGCAAATCTTCCCATTAAACTCTTCTTAATGGCAAAGTGATTGGTTTCTCTGAATTAATTAACCACAGCAAAATGTTTCTTTTTGTTTCCCTGGCCATATAATGTGAGGATTCCTTGGTGGAAAAGAACACACTGGTGCAGTCTTTAAAAAGAGTTTATCAGTTACCACAGAAGGATTTTTTTTAGAGAAGTAATCATATGAACTTGTTGCCAAAAAGGAGAAGAACCTTGTAGCACTTTAAAGACTGCCAGATCTATTAGGATATAATTTTTCATGTTCTACAAGCTATCCAGCACTGTGATTTTAATAACTCCGTCTTCTTTTGGATGGTAATGACTCCCAGCTTTCTGTTGGCTTGCTTTTTATTTAATACATTTCTGGAAAGTCTAGTAAAGTAAGTGGCTGTTTCTCTTATTGCAAAGATTGACATAGTTTGTGGGAAACTCAAAGCTGTCAGAAAACTTATACTACATTTTACAATAAAGGTGAGAGAGATGATGGGATGAGAGAGAGAGGCAAAAGAATATGCTTGGGAACAAAATCTGCCAGCAGAAGGACTAAGAAGGAGTTAACAATGAAAAGGCATAGAGCATAGTTTTGATTTCTTACTATTAAAAGCAGGAAGGTGATCCAAAAGGTTACAAAAACAGCAAAAACAGCCTTAAAGAGCAACTTTATTTCTTAATTAAGAACATTGATAAGAACTCAAAGGTAAAGATTGATAAAAGCCTTTAACCTAGCATAATTCAGACACTGAAAATCAAAACGAGCAAACTAAGATGATTGGGAATGTCCTTCCATGGCATTTGGAATATTTCCCTGGGAAAAGAATTCTATAAATACAGCTTTCTTAACTGTGAAGAGATTCTTCCTTGTGTGTGCACTCTGTTGCTATTTAACAAGAGCATCCAGACTTCACTGTAGATACGGATTTTTCCAGATGCAGTGGGTCACGATTCTATAATTCAGCAATTGGAATTCCACAGCAAAATAGTTTACAAATGATTAACTCCCGAGGCCCAATTTGGAGGCCTGTTAGAACATTGTAATTGGGCAATTGAAGATGCTTTCTCAACTTTGGGTCCAATTTGAGTTGTTTCTGGCCAGTAGCTTACTTTACTTTTCATTCTCATCCTGATCTTAGGTGATCCAAGTGCTGATCCAAGGGTTAAAACCCTGAATGCAGTTGCATTATTCCAAGTGTGTGATTTTCCCTCCCCTCCATTCCCATAGGTTCATGCCTGTTTTTGTAACTTTCCTTCTTTGTCTGAATTTGGGACTGGCTATAGTTGCCTGGAGGTGAGAAACATGCAAAGGGTTTTGGCTTTGCAGGAGATGACATAACCTCTAAAGTACTGTGAGCTTCCAACCAGTCACAAATCAATTAATAGTTCTGTCATTTTCAGATACCCTAAAAAATGCACAGAAGTGTAGCAGAAATAAACAGGAATAAGGCAAATGACTAATAAAAATAAAATGAGCCAATTTGGTCTACAGGTTAAGGCACCAGACTAGAAATCAGGAGGCAGTGAGCTCTAGTCTCTTTCATGTCTAGTCCCAGACATGAAAGCCAGATGGATGACTTTATAATAGGCACTCACTCTCAGCCCAACCCATGTCACAGGGTTGTTTTTGTGGGGAAAATAAGAGAAGAAAGGTGTGTTGAATAAATTTGCCACCTTGAACTATTTGTAAAAATAGTAACAGTGGGATATAAATAACTAATTAAACTAACGAATTAACTAACTAACCAACTAAAATAAAAGACCAATAAAAGACTATTACAAATGGTCCTGGATTCTATGCCCCAGTAAAATTAATTCTGATTCATTGCCACGAAGGGAACTAATCTTGATTTAAATGTCCATACTGGTAACAACCAAGAAGGCTAGGGAAATGTCCTGGCAAATCTGGTGCTGGAAAGATGAATGACAGTTGCCTGTGCCTAACATTGTTTGCAAGAGCAAATGAGCTAACACATGGAAACAGCTTATTTCAGTATCCATGAAAACATTAATTAACATGGTGTTTATGCTGCCGAAAGGGCACAGCAGTCCTCAACCATTTCTTAATTGCAGCTATTTCTGAACATCCCTCATGGATGTCAGATTAATGAGAAGCACCAACTGTGGTTCCTGACCATCATTTTGTAAGCGAAATCCCTGAACTCTCATTGCAATGAATTGCTTGTAGTGTAGCCTCACTGAAACACTACGGATAGATGAAGTTACAAGACTTTGCTTGCAAATAACAGAATCCAATTGATGCTCATCAACCAATATGCTGTCCCCAAATATCTGGAAAATATAAATGATTAAGTGCTACGGTTCTCAGAAGTAATTAACAAATGTGCCTTGGAAATTTGTCCTGTAGCATGATAGAGAATACAACCCTGGATTGTGTTTGCCATCTGTGGCAAATGAGCGAAGACAGAGCAGACTCAAATATGTAATACAGTTACATGTGTTAACATGTTAAGTCCGTATTCAGGTCAGAGCAAAATGGAATGTCTACAGCAGGGGTGTCAAACTTGATTTCACTGAGGGCCGCATCAGGGTTGTGTTTGACCGGTGGGGGGGAACAGGAGGCATGGCCAGGGAGCATGGCCAGCTCAATGTCATTCATGTTGGAGGTGTCTGTGGTGGCCAGAGCTATCTACCAGCGAAAACAGGTTTCCAAGCTCTCTTTTCAGCTGCAACAGCCTCCTACAACCCCCTGCAAGTGAAAATGGAACTCGGGAGCTCCATTTTCTCTGGCAGAGGCACCATGAGCCAGTCCTCCCCTGTTTCCAGGGTGGTCCCTTGGGCCAGATCTAAGTACCACATGGGCTGGATCCAGCCCCCGAGCCTTGAGTTTGACACATCTGGTCTACAGCATTGGAATAGCATTGCAGAAGAATTTGAAGAAGCTACAAGTTGTCAAAAATATCTCAGCCTTATTATGTTATCTCAAAGGTAAGTTTCAATACACAAACAAGAACATCAGAAAGGCAGACAGCACTTTTATGGAATAACTTTTTTTTTTTTGCTGCAAGTATTTCCATCCTTTTTTTTCCTGGGAGACAATAGAATCACCAGTTGGAACAGTTGAAGAATGTGAACCTGGGATCTCTGAAACAACAGCTGCTATCCATCAGTAAAAAGTGGAAACACTGCTGGGGCAGATGAAATCATTGCAGAAGCACTTAGGGTTATATTCTCAGCTCCATTCTTCCAAATAACCTGACAGTCTGAGGAAATACCAAATTCATGGAAACTGGCAAAAATAAGTACCAATGTTCAAGAAAGGATAATATCAGGAGTGAAGATTACCTTACAATTATTTGTTTGTTTGTTTGTTTGTTTGTCAAAGATGTACAAGATAACAAATATAAGTATGAACATAAACAAGAACAAAGGGAGTAAATACAGATAAATGGGGACAGTAAGAAAGGGATGGTAGGCACACTGGTGCGCTAATGCCTACCCCTTTTAAGGACCTCTTAAGAATGGGGTGAGGTCCACAGTAGACAGTTTGAGGTTGATGCTGTGAGGGGTTGAGGCTGTAACAATGGTGTCCGGTAGGGCATTCCAGGCATTGACAACTCTGTTGCTGAAGTCGTATTTTCTGCAATCAAGTTTGGAGCAGTTTACCTTGAGTTTGTATCAGTTGCTTGCCTGTGTATTAGTGTGATTGAGGTTGAAGAAGTTGTTGACAGACAAGATATTATAGCAGACAATTTTGTGAACTATGCTTAGATTGGACCACAGGTGGTGCAGTTCCAAATTGTCCAAGATTGTCCAAGCCCAAAATTTCAAGCCTGGAGGCATAGGGAATTTTATTGTGAGTGGAGGAGTGGAGTATTTTTCTCGAGAAATACCTTTGAACCCACTCAATTATGTTAATGTCTGATATACAGTGCGTGTTCCAGGCAGAAGAGCTGCATTCGAGAATTGGTCTGGCAAAGATTTTGTACGCTCTAGTTAACAATTCAATGTTGCCAGAGAAGAAGCTTAGCCTGTTGTCAACTGTGTGCAAGGTATTTATTTATTTAGAGATGAAATGAATTAAATTTTCCAGTTGAAACTCCGGAAAGAGCACTCTGGAAAGTGCAGAGAAGAGCAACAAAAATGATTAGGGGGCTGGAGGCTAAGAACAGTTAAAGAATTGGGTATGTCAAGTCTAATGTGTTCTGTATGAAAATAGTAGACTCCTAATTCGCTATTCTGATTGGCTAAGAAAGCCAGTATAGGGATTGGTTCACTAGGAACCAATCCAAGAAGCTGTTTAAAGGTGGCAAGATTAAACTACTGTCATTGGCTACAAGCCGGCAGGCAAGCCGCTATAAAAGGGTTGCCGCGGCTTGAGCCAATGTTCCATTTTTACTTGTTAACAAATAAAGACATTTGTTTGTTGGAACCCGGTCTACCTCGCGTTTTTCCGAATGGAACACTGGCGATGAAGGTGGGATCATCCTAAAACGCGAGACTGTGCACGCGGCGAACTAAAACCAGGCTGAAGACTATGGCTAGAAATAACGCACCGCCCGCACCCTTCAATCCCAATGAAGAGGATTGGGAATCCTATGTAGACCGTTTCCAAATGTATTTGGAAAGTAACGAGATGGAAGAGATCTCAGACCAGCGTAAGAGGGCTGTCTTCTTAATCATTGTGGGCCAACGATTTTCAAAATGGCCAAGGCATTAGCGAAGCCCAGAGACGTGAAGCAAATGATTTGGCCTGAACTCCAATGAATACTGAAGGCTCATTACGCACCAGTAGTGTCAAACCTTATCAAACGGCATGAATTTTACCTAAGAGACCAAAAAGAAGGCGAGATCATCGCTGATTTTGTGGCAGCCCTCCGACAACTGGGGGGAGCATGCGAGTTCCTGAACTTAGATGAAGCGATGCGAGATCAAGTAATATTGGGTTTAAGACACTCTAATTTACAAACCAAGCTGCTAAATAAATCCAACATTACCATAGCCAAAGCCATCACTGAAGCCACAGCCGCTGAAGCCGCGAAAAAATCGGCGGTCAAAATGAAACAGATGAACACAAACAACGACGAAGCGAGCCTAACTAGAGGGAAGAAACAATTTCCCGCCACCACACACCACGAAGATTTTGACGAGATGTCAGAATCCGGAGAGGAAGACGACGAGTTCCACCGCCTATATGCCAACAAAAAAGGGCGTGAAAAAAGAAACTGGCGGGAATGCGCCGGCTGTGGAGGAAACCACCCTCGAGCCGATTGCAGATTCCTTGATGCCATCTGCAGCGCTTGTAAGAAAAGGGGACACATTGAGAAGGTCTGCAGAAATAAAAAAAATTACAGCTCAAACAGACGCAGCAACTCTCCCCCACAAGCTGAGCCAAAACAAACCGAGAGAAAGTGGCAGTGAAACAAACGAGCCAATAACCGAGAAAAAACCCATCAGACTTTCACTATCGGAAGCGCTCAGATGGAAAGCGGGAAAAAAGTCAAAATAATAGTAAAAATTGAAGGCAGCCCCTGCGAAAAGGAGGTAGACTCAGGATCTTTCCTGTCAATGGTGTCATGGGACACAATCAAACAACTGATCCCTAATATCAGACTTAAAGAGCTCCAGAAGCAAAAATTAACCCTGAAGGGAATTGAATCCCTGTGGTAGGTCTAGGACATTTCCGAGTCACTTACAAACAACATGTCGAAGTCCTGCCATTGACAATAGTCGACTGAGACCGACCAAGCCTCCTGGGCATCGAATGGTTCGCACTATTGGGCATCAGAATGACTGGAGTAGACCGGGTGGCCGAAACCGACTGGGAAGAAAACCTGATCCACGAGTTCCAGGACGTTTTCGACGGCTGCCTAGGCAGGTATCGGGGGACCCCAATTTCCTTTAGTTTAGACCCCCAGGTAGCCCTTAGAAGACTAAAGGCCAGACAAGTTCCTTTTGCATTAAAAGCAAAAATAGAGGAACAACTAAACAAATTAATTGACCAAGGGGTTTTGGAACCTGTTGACCATGCTAAATGGGAGACGCCCATTGTAACACCAGTTAAATCTGACGGGTCGGTTCACATCTGCGGAGACTACAAGGCTACCCTGAACCATGCACTGCAACAAAGCGCATACCCGGTGCCAGTCGTACAACATTTGTTACATTCACTTGGGGGAGGAAAAGTTTTTGCTAAACTAGATTTAGCACAAGCTTACCAACAGCTTCCAGTAGACCCCTTAACGGCCGAGGCACAGACAATAGTGACCCACAAAGGGCCATTCAAGTGCAACAGACTCCAGTTTGGAGTGAGTGTGGCCCCAGACGTGTTCCAATGTCTCATGGAATGCCAATTGAATGGAATACAAGGGGTCGTACCATATTTTGACGACATCCTAATTTCAGCCAAAGATACAACCCAACTAGAAAAAAAGACTAAGAAATGTACTAACAAAATTCAGAGAATCTGGCCTGAAAGTAAAAAAAGAAAAATGCTGCTTAATGACTGATCGCGTCGAATTTCTGGGCTATTTAATAGATGGAGAGGGTATACACCCTACTGAAAAAAAAGTCAAAGCCATTAAAGACGCACCACAGCCAAAAAACAAAACTGAATTGCAGGCATTTTTGGGACTAATAAATTTTTATAATGTATTCCTCCCCCACAAAGCGACAATAGCGGAACCATTACACCGGTTACTGGATAAAAAAACTAATTGGACTTGGGGTCATAGAGAGCAAAAAGCCTTCCAGAAAATAAAAAATTTATTAACATCAAACACCATTCTTATCTAGTTTAGTAACACACTTCCATTGATGGTGACCTGCGACGCCTCACCGTTCGGAGTCGGTGCCATCCTGAGCCACCAATTGCCAGATGGGAGAGAGGCACCTGTCGCTTATTGTTCAAAGACTGTCTAAAACAGAACGTAACTATAGTCAACTAGACAGAAAAGCCCTGGCAATCGTCGCCAGAGTGAAACGCTTCCACGAATATCTCTATGGAAGAGCATTTTTGATAGTAACGGACCATAAACCATTACTAGGAATTTTGGCGGGAAACAAGCCTACACCGAACATTTTGTCCCCATGAATGACTAGATGGTCAGAATTCCTAGCAGCCTACTCTTATACATTAACGCATCGACCCAGGAAGCAAATCTCCCATGCAGATGCATTAAGCAGAACGCTGTTACCAACAACGGAGGAAGACCCGGCACCGACGATGACCACCTTGCAGATAGAGACATTCCCTGAACTACCAATATCTGCAAACGATGTTGCCAGAGCCACCGCAAAGGACCCAGTGACTGCCCGCATACTAAACTGGGTTGGTAAAGGCTGGCCGGAAAACCAAACAACTGAAAACTTTAAACCTTTCCGGACGAGACAAACCGAACACTCAATTCAAAAAGGTTGTTTTGTGGGGTGATCGGGTAGTTATCCCTCCTAAATTACAAACCAGGGTACTGGGTATGCTTCACGAAGGCCACCCTGGTATTGTTAAAATGAAAAGCCTTGCTAGAAGCTATGTCTGGTGGCTGGTTATAGATAGGGACATCGAATACTGGGTTAATTCTTGCAACAAATGTCAAAAACCAGGCCTTCCCACCACAAGCACCCATAAGGGACTGGGAAACCCCACGAGGCCCCTGGTCTCGGATCTACATTGACTTTGCGGGACCTACTAAGGGACATACCTTCCTAATTATTGTAGATGCATACTCGAATGGCTGGAAGTTGTAGTTATGCCATCTACGACAACTGAAACAGTCATTAAACAACTTGACAAACTCTTTGCAACCCATGGACTGCCGGACTTCCTAGTGTCCGACAATGGGCCACAATTAACAAGCATCCAATTCGAACAGCACCTAGCCTCCCTAGGTATACGCCATGCTCTAATCACGCCGGCCCACCCAGCTGCAAATGGTAGAGCGGAGAGAATGGTCAGGTTTACCAAAGAGGGTTTAGAGAGAATGGACATTGGGGATGTCCAAGATAAAATTAACCGCCTACTCATCCTCCAACATATCACACCCAGTACTATAACCAACAAAAGCCCGGCGGAACTATTAATGGGAAGAAAACTTAGGTCGCAATTAGACAGATTGCACCCAAATTATACACCAGAAAGACCCCCCGACTCCTCCACGCATTTCAGAACATTTGAAATCGGCGACCTGGTCCATGCAAAAAAATTCACTGGGGACCCCTTATGGCTTCCAGGCACAATCAAACAAATTACAGGCCCCCGGTCCTACCAACCAACCGTAGACGATGGCAGGGAATGGAAGCGGCACATAGACCAGCTTCGTTCCTGAAACATTGAAAGAAATATGAACGCACAACCACAAATAATAAAGAACGACAAAAAACAAACCAAAGAGGGGGGGGAAATACAAGAAAATAATAAAGAACCATTTAAAATAAACCCAGAATATTCTAACAAACTAAAAGAGCAAAAAAGAGACTTACAGTTAGAAGAAACTTGCAGGAAGAATCCAATCGAAGGGGCCAGCCAGGCCAGCTCGACCTGCCCGGAGAAACCAGGAGGGAGCGGCAAAACCACCGGCCTGAGAAACTCAGGCGGCAGCAAAATGGCTGACTCACCCTTCCAGGCGGTTCCATGGAGAAGAGCCAGAGAGACAGCAACCCCATCCGAACCGGTCGAAGTCTCCAGCGAAAATGAACCGCGCAAGTCCAATAGAGTCAGAAGAAGCCCCACCTAATTGCGCGACTACGTCACCATGTAGGACTGAACCAAGAGGGGAGGGGTGTTCTGTATGAAAATAGTAGACTCCTAATTCGCTATTTTGATTGGCTAAGAAAGCCAGTATAGGGATTGGTTCACTAGGAACCAATCCAAGAAGCCGCTTAAAGGTGGCAAGATTAAACTACTGTCATTGGCTACAAGCCGGCAAGCAAGCCGCTATGAAAGGGTTGCCCCGGCTTGAGCCAATGTTCCGTTTTTACTTGTTGTTAACAAATAAAGACATTTGTTTGTTGGAACCCAGTCTACCTCGCGTTTTTCCAAACGGAATATAATGAAAAGAAGAACAAGGGTGACATGATTGCACTGTTCCAATATTTGAGGGCGTCCTACAAAAACGAGAGAGTCAAACTATTTTCCAGAGCACCAAAAGGCAAGACAAGAAACAATGGTTGGAAATGTAATTTGAAGAAAATGTATCACTGCATCCTTCCGTCTCTCTATGGCTGGCTCAGGAATTCTGGGAGTTGAAGTTCACAGATCATAAAAGGGTCATAGTTCTCCACCCCTGTTCTATATCTTTGTTCAGCGTCTGAACTTTGTTTCCACCTGAAACCAGGCCTTGATGAAAGGCCAATTCTGTATTGGCTATGCTGATTGACTTTGCAAATTTGACCCCAGTGTGCTGATTACAAACAGCAACAAGATCTTGGAAGCAGATTAATTGTGTTCATGAATGAAGCTATCCATTCCCAATGACTGTAGAAGGCCTATTTGGTATTTGCAAAATCTGTTAGATTAACAGTTATACAAACGTAGACCCTCTTTCTGTGGCTCCATCTTTAGGGAATTTTCAACTAGGAGGCAGTAGGAATTCTTTACTTCCTTGGAGGCTTTAAAATAGACATTAAGTGTGTGACTGCTTTACTTTTTCTTGAAATGTGTATTCATTTTATTCTATAAATTTAGTTTTTAATGTGGCTGTTACTTCCTTTGTTGCTATTTTAGTCACCAGTGTTTAAATATATCTCTTGTAGACAGCTTCAAGGAGGCTTTTCCTTGAAAAAAATAATATAAAAATAGTTCAACTAAATAAACCACGAAATAAATACGAAGAAAATGACTCAGTAGTTGAGATATTTCGTGTAAACACCCTTGATGACAATATTTAACAATTATTCTGACCAGCTGAAAATTATGGACATTGGACTAAAATAGGCATCCAGAAAGATGTCAGTAATATTTTTGCTCCATTTTCATGTGCAGATGTCTCTGGCTTTAATTCTGTACTGGTTTATGATTTATTTCCACATTCTTTGGTAATCACTTCTCCCGAAAACTGGAAAAGTAGCAAAAGAGAGAAAGAAGCATTCATGGTTACTCCTTTCTCAGTGCTTCTCTGTGCAATTTCTTCCTTGCATGCCTAGTTTGAATCCTGAATGTGAATCGGAAGTCATTTGGGGCAAGATGACTTCCCTGCCCAACGACACACAAGATGTGCCCTACTTCATCATGGGGGATGATGCCTTCTCCCTCACAACCTACCTCATGAAGCCCTACCCCTCCAGACGCCTCATCTGTAGAGAGAGGATCTTCAACTTCAGGCTGTCCAGGGCAGAGAAAGCATCACAAAACATGAATTTGTGCAAAACCAGCATTTTTATACCCTGAAAAAGGAAAGAAGAGCAGGAACATCAAATGGCAGATTTGCTGAAACAGAAAGGTTATCCGTCTGCTTTATTCTGTTCTGTTCTAGCCTAGCCTAGCGAGTTGTCATAGGCCCAATCGGCTAGCCTAGGCTAGCTTAGCTTATTGGGACTATGACAACTCACCAGAGCCAATCCGTGGCCAACTCACCATGGCCAATTCACCACAGCTAACTTGCCATGGCCAACTTGCCACAAGACAACTCACCATGGACAACCCACCATGGGACAACTCCCTGTGGGACAAGAGTTACACTAATTTCAAAGACTCTGATGGGACAGAATCATGAAAGAAATGATTCTCTTCCCTCCCCTCCCCTCTCCTAATTTGTTTTCCTAGACACTATGAAAGGAAAGTGTATAGAAGATATAACCAAACTGGTGTCCCTCAGACATTTTGGATTACAACCGCATTCCCCATTTTCCTTGACCATTGGTCATGTTGGCTGCAACATGTGGAAACTGAAATTCTGTTAGGAGGTTTAGTTTTGTAACTCTCTGTTGCAAGAAAAATATGGGTTATATCACTCTATATCCCACTAGAGGAAATGACTATCCAGAAAATATCAAATTGCGCTGAAATTGATAAATTAACTTAAGCACTAAAAAATAAGGACGAATTAGAGTACTATAGCAGTTGGAACTGTTGGTATGAGTGGCTGGACTGAAGATAAATCATAGATAAAAATAATAACCAATTGAAAATGAGGGACAGTGAGGATAGTAGTAATTAGCTGTTTGCACTAAAGATTATTTGCAAATAGGACACAAAGAATGAGATAAATAAGATACCACAAACTGTTGATGACGTAAATATCTTTTAATACCTTTATTTTTTGCTTTTTCCTCCCTCCCAATCTATGTGTGTGATGCTTGTACATTTTAATTGTAAATCTAATAAAGTTTATTATTAAAAAATATGGGTTATATCCAAGAACATTCCTTCATCAGTGGAATGCAGATTTCTGACAGAATGTATTCTTCTTTCCCTTCTACGGAACCAATCATCTACAAAAATGTTGGGTAGCCAGTACATGAAATTTGGAGGGTGTGGCATGGAATTTTATGTATTTATTTATTTGTATCCTGTCTTTATTATTTTTTAAAATAATTCAAGGCAGCAAACATATCCAATACACCTTCTTCCCCCTATTTTCCCTACAACAGCCCTGTGAAGTGAGTTGGGCTGAGAGAGAGAGTGACTGCCCCAAAGTCATCTAGGCAGTTTTCATGCCTAAAGTGGGACTAGAACTCACAATCTCCTGGTTTCTAATCTGGTGCCTTAACCCAATACCCATATCACAAGGAAGGAAAGGTTAACAAATAGTGATCTCAAGCCATTCCTTTGTCTTAAATATATTATGTTGCAAATATGTCCTTCCATCAGTGAAACTTACTGTCCCTCCCTCCTATATCTGTAAAATGTAAAGTGCTATTTTCACACAATTACAATAAACCTATTACAATGTCCAAAAAGTCTGGGTGCTTAGAAACCGCCAACCTTATCTTACAGTTCATTGGTTCACATTATTCCAAGTCATTGGTTCACAATTGTTCCAAAAAAGAATGTTGTGATACTCCTAGATTTTGGGACTGTCTCCTTTTTATAAATGTCAGAAATAATTTGCAGTATCAAAGGAATATTTAAAGATTAATTTTACTCTAAAAGTGGAAAGGCCTCTTTGGAAAGGGCAAGAACCGATTATGGATTTCTACACCATCTGTTTCCTGCAAGGATCCTTCTAGCTCCAAATTGACCCTCTAATATCTATTCACAGTACTCATGAGTCATTCATTAGAGCATTTGAGTCACAGACAATATCAATTTCAAAGAAACATTAGAATCCCAACTGTACATGCTATATATAAAGAATGAAAATAGCAAAGAAAAATAGAATTACTTTTGCAAAAATACTGCCATTTTCCTGCTCCTCTTGGGTCAAATTGGATGCTATATCTCAAGACATGGATATTCATTATGGAGGCATGCCATGTTCCCTGCAAGCCATATTTTGATTTGATGTTACAGGGAAGAAAATCATATGTATTCATCTATATTCTGCTGTAACTGGAACAGATGTACTTTTATGCTTCAGAAAGGCTGTGCTGAATAGTTAAATGAGGAAGGGCTAAACTCTTTTACCTGTGTGTGATTATTTCAACAGGATTGTTCTGAAAAAAATAAAAGCATAAGGGCACTCTGTGTGATTTAACTGGGCCATCCTAATCTATTAATAGATCTATAAGCACAGTTATTTTAATAGGATAGCTAATTTCAAATGTGTTATATTTTACAGATAAAACTAATACAATTGACATAGGATATAAATATATAAAATTATTTTATTTATAATAATGTGTTTTTTCTAAAGAAAGATATTTCCCACATGCTCTCAAACATAGTTTTAACTATTTCTTGCAATTCAAGGAGGCCTATTCTATTTCCAAGAAGGAAATCACTATCCCATTAAAAACCGGCAAGTCAAGCTACTATATATAAGCAGGCAGCAAAATTCACACTCACTTGCACTGAGGGTACTGCCTTTTGGAGTAATGAAATGTCAGCAACAAACAACCACACAGAAAACACCAGGAACTCCACTGTAAACCTTTCCTGTGCTCATAGGCTCTGATAAAGCAGGACCTGGATTTCCAGAAAAGTTCCAATGCATTTCTAAACAAATGTGGGTACAATTCCCTTGGAGACCATGGTTTTCATGTAGCATGGTTTTCATTAGAGGACTACCAATGCCATGCATAAATCACAAGGGTGATGCTCAAGGCTATCTTGCCACATCTGTTTCACCCAATTTTAGCCTTTCCCAAATGCCCAAAGAGGGTTTAAGCAGAAGCCTACTGCAATCCCTGAGCCAATTTCTGTCTTAATAGTTGAAATAATTGAATTAATTTCAATAGCCTTCTTTAAGCATGACTAAGATTGAGAAACCCTCATTTCCCTTTAGTAAGAGATAACAGAATCATGTAATAAACAAATATTAAATTAACTTGCAATATTATCTTATGCATATTTATTTAGAAGAAAGACTCACTTTGTTCAATGGCACTTATTTTAAAATATTTATAGCATCGTGGCACTGGCTCTAATCATCCACAAGCTTATTCAAAAATGAACTACATTTAGTTCAGGGAAGTTCATTTCTGAACAAACATTTATATCACTAGAATGCCACACTCAGAAAGGGGTTTGGGGTAAAAGAACATGCACAATAGTCTGTTATTTATTTGTGGTCATTTACATGTTTACCCTGTGAATGTATTTCCCAAGCTGACTAAAATATCTTTTGAAGATCTTTGTAAGAATCACTAAATAAATATGGTGATTTTATGTGTATATATTTGTACAAATATACATACACATAAGTAGTAGAAACATATGCACTGGCATGCATATACAAATAAATATTGGCTTTATTTTGGAATCAGTTAAAATGTAGTGTTAGAGGTAGAGATAATAGGATGGTATTTGCACAGTTACATCTGGAACAAGAGGTGCTGCAAATAGTCAATCATGCCCTTGTCAGATGTGCTTGGACGATTGTAATTCATTCTTCATGGAGCTTCCCTTGAGGAATAAGGTACAATATTTATGCATGCCAGGAGGTTAATTGATCCAACACTATCATTATGAGAACTACTCTGACTTCCATGTATTTACCAGGTGCAATTCAATGTGCTAATGGATACATTTAAAGAACTGCATGACTTAGGGACTAGATATCTTTGAGACCACCTTTTTAAAAATATTGAATTTGCCTATCCAGCAAGATCAGAGAGAGAAGGTTTGCTGAAGGTCCTTTCACTGAGGAATGTCATTGCTGGGCCCTCCTCTGGTGGAACAGCAAACCCCCTGAACATTCAGGCCTTTTCTTCTTAATTTTCTTCTGAAGAGCTGTGAAAACATGGCCTTTTGGAAAAACATATAAGGACAAACGAATCAGAATGGGACAACTCACCACCACAAATTTGCTGTGATGACCTGGGGCATGGCACAAAAGCAACCCAGCCAGATAATAAGTAGAGGTCCCCTTATTAGCTCCAACTTTGCCCTCAATGTCTGGTTACCTTCCGGTCTGGAGAAAAACTCTCCCAGGAACCTGCTACTACCAGAGGTGGTATTCAGCAGGTTCTGACCAGTTGTGGAGAACTGGTAGCAGAAATTTTGAGTAGTTCGGAGAACCAGCAAATACCACCTCTGACTGGAGATTTTACAGGATCCTTCCTCTGCCACGCCCACCAAGCCAGGCCCATAGAACTGGTAGTAAAAAAATTTGAATCCCACCACTGGCAACCACCTTTGGCTGCAGATATTCCAATCCAAAATGGTGTAAACAGAAAACTTTAAACTATAAATACAACAAAGCAAGATAAGGTCATAAATCCGGCAGGGCAAAATAAGGAGTTCCAGAAGTGAAGTAACATGGCAGTAAATCCAACCAGTTGGGAGGATGCCAGAAATTAAGATAACAACAGCCAACACAAGATAAACTCAATGTTTGTTCCCAAGAAATGCCCCTCCCACTTGGTTCTCCTTTAAACTCCCTTCCCAGGTGTGCCTTGTGAAGAGAATCAGGGTTCCCTCATAAGCCACACAGCTCACGTTGCTCTCTTCTCCATTCTTCCCTGCATGCCCTAGGATTAAGAGGGGGTGGGCTTTGATCTTCCTCTGAACCACCTCTCCCTTGTTCTACCTCTTCCCTGCTCTGGCCAGTCTAACTATGCCCTTCCCCAGTTTCTTCCACAGCCAACAGAGCCACTCCCCTGCTTCCTGACAGCTGTTAGTCTTCCTCCTTGAATTCAGACTCTGGCAGGGGCATGACACTCACCACAGGACAACTCACAGCAGAATTCAATAAATGGAAAAGTTATTTTTGCTGGAACTATGGCCAATAATAATACAATAAGGAAAGTCAATTCAGATATATAAGGGTTACAATAATTTTGACAAAATCATGGTCATCGATAATAAAAGTAACTGAATGAAACGATTTTCTCCATGATGATGTAACCTGGTTCTTCAGGTCTTCCAATTGTACACTCAATACCATTGTAGCTGAGTCTACCGACTTTGTTGTTGATTGTTCTCTTATTTTTCCTTCTTGACATAAGTTAGTAAATAATTATTGAGCAACAATTACACCTAATCCTATAATCCTATGTTCTGCACAGAGCATTATGGGATCCGCTTTTAAGAGAGCTAAGATGATATAGTTTAAATAAAGAATAACCAGTCCGGCAACCTTAGAATTTACTTTAAAGCTACTAACAAAATTGGAGGAAAGAGTGCTATATAAATTACCCTGAGCTCCTGAAGGAAAAATGGGATATAAACAAAAGAACAAAAATAGCTTACTGAACAGTAAAGGCCAAAACAGGTCTACGTTAATTTTAAAAAATACGAATTATCGATTTTGGACAGAAGGCAGTAAGGTTAACCGTCTCAAGGCTCTGTGAAAGATAACCACAGATTTAATTCTCCCAACATCAATAGGATTATAATGACAATGCACTGGCAAAAAATCAGTGGAAGCAGAAGCAATTTCCAACTTCCTGTCAGCTTCTCCAGCCTGTTCCCTGGTTATGTTTCTTGCTGCTGGTTGTTTATGATTCTCACCTGCTTTGGATTTTATGTTTTTAAATGTTTTTATTATTTTATGTTGTAAGCTTCCCAAACTTATTTATTTGAAAATAAACTCAGTAAACTTCTCTCTCCTCCACCTAATATTGTTGCCTTGTGCAAGGTATGAAAAATTCTGTTTGGAAAACATAAATAAATAATACAATAAATAAAGTTCATATTTAGCACAAAACATGATTGGCAGGTACAAGGGATAGCAATTATTTGTCCACCTGCTTTAAAATGTAACATTAACTATATATTTTTCATAGAAAGTATGCACAACAAACAGTATGACCCCGAATAAATGATTTAGTAACATTACATACCCTTGATAGTGCTATGGCCAAGTCCCTGTTAATATTAAAAAAAACTTTTTAGGCATTTCCTGTTCCATCTGGTTAACAAAAACCTTATCATTCAGCAAAGAAAGAGTCAAGGACCATTTAAAAATATATTTCAGTCTATATCAAATAAAACAGTAAGTTTCACAGGAACATGGTCTGAAATTGTAATAGCATCTGTATCGTGCACTTTTGTTATAGATATTGGGAAACACACTGCCAAAACAAACTTCTGTTGTAGAGGAAAGAAGAAAATGATCTAAAATGGAAAATATCGGGAACTAGAAATTTATAGTGCAATGGCATTAGTTAAGCATATGCTCAAATCTTTCACTGATACTGTACCCTATTTTTTTTAATAAATGAAATTTATTAATGAAAATAAGAGAATAATTTATGTTAGTTGAAGTTTGGATTCCTTCACATCCATATCTTATAAAAAACAAGAGCCCTGGACCAGTGAATATTAATAATTAAATTCCATAAAATAATGATAAAAGAACAAAAATAAATGAGCACATATTGAGGTTTGAACATATCTTTCTCTAGACTGTGGTATTAAATATTTAATATAAGAAGATAAAATAATCTTATAAGATAATATTCCAAAAACAAATTATTGTAAGATAAGCAGTAACTATATCATATGAATTACTCTATGCGAAATTAACTGCTTTTTAGAATTTGAGTAATTATTCTAACATATTTTTCCCTGCTATATATGTGAATTTGAAAATTCACATACTTTTCTATGAATAATGTAATAAAATAACTTTTTTCTACACTTCCAATAGCAATATGCAAATGATTTGACTTCCTTCCTTCCTTCCTTCCTTCCTTCCTTCCTTCCTTCCTTCCTTCCTTCCTTCCTTCCTTCCTTCCTATATTTGCCTTTCTGTGAGTAACCAATCATCAACGTTAGCTATAATATGCTATGCAAGAGGTACAAATAGTTAACATCCTTTAGATCTTGTACATTTATCTATCAGAAATATAAATAGAATAATAGTAAACCATGTTTAACTTAGTAGTTTGAAACTAGATTATCATTTGCAAATAAATAGACCAGTTTCTATGTCAATGACATTTCAACCAATGTTTAAGAAGAGGAAAATATTTAATCAATTGCCTCAATTGTATTGATGATTGCCATTTTTGTTTCATCAAGGTCTGGATTTTGTATAGAAGAGAATGAGTTCAGTTTATTCATGCTGAATTAAATCAAATCCAAACAAATTGACTAGGTTGAAGGAGCCTACAGTGCTGGCTAGATGTTTCTAGGTACAGTTCAGTTAGGTAAATCTGATTAAAATCTGTCAAGCTGAGGTAAATAAGATATCCTCTCATAAAAGTTTTGATATGACCTTGTACCCTTGAACATTTGTTGTTCACCAGGTTTCCTGATCCACCTATCAGGGAATAAATATTTTATTCAAACTAGAAATTTAATAGTAAGTTGTTAGTTACAATTGACCTCCAGCATTTTTTTCTCCAAGCTTTAAATGGTACATAAACCTTTTAGAAAATAAAAATGAAAGAAGTTTACAGAGTTTAGTTTTGAGGTAGAAAAGAGTCAAATGTCAGTAGCCAATTTCTGGCTACACAAGTCTCCTCATGCAGGGCAGCCACCTTTTCTGCATTCCCAAAATACCTTCAACCATTTTGATGTGACCAACAGCCCAAAGCTGTTGAATTGCTAGCATCAAATCAAGGGATTCTAAATCAGAAGTCTATTTATTATGCATGATCATACTTCTTTAACACATGGGTTTGCTGCTTTGTAAGTTGAAATAGCTGAAGGCAGTTTATAATAAAAAGAGCCATAAAATAATAAAACCCTAACTAAAAGGCCATAACACAACTCTATAAAGTAGTCCATAAAATTAAGAAAAGTGGAAGGGAAGGGGAATAAAAAAGATTCATATTGAGAACAGCCCTACCCCAATTCCAGGGAGCGTGTGCTTCCAAAGAGGACCTCCTTTCCCAAGAGGAGTCACCAGAAGACATTCACCAGTTCATAGGACATGTAGCTGTAAGATATGATCAGGCAGAGCCCGAGGGAGGGGGTTCAAACACATTATAAGTCAAGAGTCCCTGCATGCTTGCAAGAGATCTAAGTCCAGTCGATCTTGACTGTCTCCTTAATTCCCACTCATTTCCCTTGACCATTAGTAGCTCAGATTTTTATAGAGACCTCAAGCTTGCAATAAACCTTTATACTCATTTGAACTGTCTGGATTTCCTTATTTCTCTGGCACTTGACAGTAGCAAGGCTTCCCTAATGATGCAATGCCTGACCAGTGCAGCACCAATAAAGATGATCTGACAACAAAGACATTCTTCTCTTAAATTGTTTTTGCTTGCTTGCTTGTTTGTTTATTTCACACAGTTGACTCCGGCAATTTACAACATTTTAAGAAAAATCACCATATAATAAAAACCCATTAAAAAACCATACCCCACTCCCCCATGCCAGCAACAACCAAATTAAATCGACACTTGATTAGTTTCATCTCCATTTGTGATCCTCAGGTCCGGGGGAGGGGGGAATATGTTTTAGGACCTTTCAGAAAAGCAACAAGGTGGGGGCCAACCGTACCTCATTGTCCTGACCCATGCCCTTTTCCAACAAATCAAACACAATCCAAAAAGAACAAAAACCTTGTAATGCTTTTACAAAATAATTAGGTGTGATAAACACAAGCCTTGCCAAACTGTGTGAGGCTTGCCAAAAGACAACAAACAAGAAATAATTTGCAAGACAAAAATGTTCAAATACAAACTCAGGATACTGGGATGTCCAAGACGCTGTAGTTTCAAAACGTCTTTGTCTTCTGCAAAGTATGTTCATTCACAGCTGGCTTTTATTTTCTTGATGGAGGAACCATTACCTTGCAGCTTTACTCCTGAGTCACCCATGTTGTTGTAACTGCTCTTTCCTCTGAGCAATCCTGCCCACACAAGCACTTGGTACAGGCTCCTCAGGAACTTCCTCATCACTGCTGCCAGTCCCCACAATCTCTGAAGGCAGCAGTCCACTCCCTAATGGTCCTGGCCCTTCATCTGAGTCCTTGCTCTCCTCAGCCGTCTGCACCTGCTGCCGGCTAACCACAACACTCGTGGGGAATGGCATTGCATAAAAAAGGGCCAGTTACATAGAAGATCCTTTTTTGTGATCCCATCAGATGACAATCCTTCATCAATGGGACCTGTATCCCCTTTTGGCCCCGAAATCTTCCATCTTAGTAGTCTGATAACTCTAAATACCCAGGAATAATTATGGCATAACTAAGAGGGGATAGAACTTTTGAAAGGGTTACTGGACTGAGTTATTGGACTGATTTACAATTATCTGAATCTCTATATTGGGATTTAGATGTGAATGTCATGACATTTTTTTCCTTTCCTAGTAGTATTGTCCTAAGAAGCAGATAAAACAAGCAAAACAATATAAAAATCTTCATTATCTTGTGTGTGAAGATAGATGGAAGACTGAAGAACAATTAAACAATTGTTCTATAATAGCATTACGTAAGACTATAAAACCATGTATAAAATACTTGGAGGAGGGAGAGAAACAGGACCTTAGAGCCTAACTTATTTTGTTTCAGTGATTGCCCTTTACTTGATCTTAAGGCCCTGTCACACTGCCTAACGGATGCAAAACATTTGTAAAAAGGACACAGCGGACGAGAAAAATGTTCCATCCATTGTTATCCGCTCTCAAAAGGGGTGAAAATTTGCATAACCAGAGCAGATAACACGGAAAGGAATGGACGGGGGGAGGACGCAGGGCGGATGGAAAATGGATGCAGAGTGGAAGCCCAGTGGATGGAAGCAGATGGGAGTGGATGCACAACGGATGAAGCAGATGCACAGCGGAAGCCTAGCGGATGCACAGCGGAAGCCTAGCGGATGCCTGCCGTTAATTGAGCATGCGGGGGGGGATTTATTGCGTCAGCCCCGCGGATATAAAGGGAAGCAGCTCGGAAGCAGGTCACCATTCAGAGGAAAGACCTGCTGCCAGACGCATTGAGTGCCTTGCCTGCCTGCCTTGCTGCCTGCCATCCTGCCAGCCTTGGTACCTGCCTGCCTGCCAGCCTTCCTGCCTGCCTTGGTGCATGCCTACCTCCAAGCTTTGGTGCCTACCTCCCTGCCAGCCTCCCTGCCAGCCAGCAACCCCACAAACATGGGGAAAAAGAGGAAGACTCAGCCATCTGCTGCCAGCCCTGGCAAGAGGGACAGGGCCACCCTCCCACCCCCTGGCCCTCACTCTGCTTCTGCTGGGGCTTCTGTAGCATGGGCTTGCTCTTCTGCAGCTGGGGCTTCTACTGCTTCTGCTTCTGGAGGAGTTGATGATGATGCTTCTGGCGGTGGTGCTTCTGCTCGTGCTTACTCTGCTGAGGCTGCTTCTGGCGGTGGTGCTTCTGCTGGTGCTTACTCTGCTGAGGCTGCTTCTGGCAGTGGTGCTTCTGCTGGTGCTTACTCTGCTGAGGCTGCTCCTGGAGGTGGTGCTCCTGCTGGTGCTTACTCTGCTGAGGCTGCTCCTCGTCCTGCTGGTCCTGCTCATCCTGCACATCCTCAGTGTCTATCAGGTTTTGCCCTTGCCTCCATTCCCCAGGTTCCATGTCCCCATTGCCTTGCTGGAGGTCCATGAGCCTGTTCTGCAAGACTGGGTAGTGGGTAGCGCATGAGATTGTGCAGGTTGCAGCAAGCTTCCATGATCCTCCTTACGGTCTCTGCGCGATGCTGCATGGTGGTGAGAAGTACCTGGAACCTGTTGGTCAGGATGCCAAAGGCGTTCTCCACTACCCGCCTTGCCCTGGACAGCCTGTAGTTGAAGATCCTCTCTTCACGGGTGAGGAGTCTGGAAGTGTAGGGCTTCATGAGGTAGGTTCTGAGGGAGAAGGCGTCATCCTCCATGATGAAGTAGGGCACATCTTGTGTGTCGTTGGGAAGGGGTTCTGGATCTGGGAAGCCCATGATGAGGTTGCATTCCAGCCCCTCCTTGAGGTCACTGGCGTTGTATAGCTGGGCATCTGAACATGAGCCATTGCCTGAAGCATCGATGTACATGAACTTGTAGTCAGCATTGACCATGGCGAAGAGGACGATGCTGAAGAAGCCCTTGTAGTTGAAATTAGTGGACCCCGACTTGGCTGGAGCTTTGCAGGCCACGTGCTTGCCATCTATGGCTCCAACGGTGTGGGGGAAGTTCCACTTCTGATACTACTGCTCTGCAACTTTCTTCCAGCCTTCTTCAGTGGAGGGGCACTGGAGGAGCTCCTGCAGGTATTCTTCGATGATGGCCTGCACCACTTCTCTGACCACAATGCTGATGGTGTTGTGTGGCACCCTCCAGCCGTACTGCATGCTCCTGTAGGTGGTCCCTGAGGCCAGGTGGCACAGAGTGAGTGCCACCTTGAGCCCAGAGTCCAGGATGGGCCGGAAGTTGGTGCTCTGCTTGGTCAACCTGAGTGTCAGCCGCTCCACAACTTCGTCAAACATGGCTGGAGGCATCCTCATGAAGTTCTGGAATGCACGAGTGTCTTTGTTCCTGAGCTCCACCATCAGCTTGTTGTACAGTCCGTACTCTGCTCTTCTCCCAATCCATTTTCGTACCCAGACGCTTCTTGGCCACCTCCTTTTCTTCCCGTAGTAGAGTTCACGGAGCCTGTAGATGGCTTTGCACTGTTGCAGAAGGATGGTGGCTACCAAAAGGAGTCTGTTATGATCTATGGTGGAGATGACTGGATGCTGTGGAAGAGGAAGAGGCAGATGAAGGCTGCAGAGGTGTGCACAGCAGGGCTGCTGGTCTGAAAGTGAGATCCAGGTGAGTTGCTCCCCCTTTTTATAGGCAGTATAGGTTTTCCCCTATGTGTCCTTTTGCATCCTCTAGGCATCCTGTAGACTTCCTTAATATCCGAGATAGGTCCCCTCTGCGAATGTTTTTTCCATTTTAAATGCTTTCTTTGCATGCTGCATCCGCTTTCATCCTTTCTCCATCCATGCTACTAACGCTGCGCGTCCGTTCCGTGTCCGTTCCACTTCCTCCCTGTGTCCGAGTGGATGTGAGTTGCGCGGATGCGCAGCGGATGCCTAGCGGATATAGTGGATGCGTAACGGATGCAGAACGGATGTCCCCCGTATGCCTAGTGGATGCAGAACGGATGCATTGGATACATTTTCCGCTCAAAAGTTTTGAGCAGCTCAAAACCCTCTGAGCGGATGAAACGTCAATAGACGGATGCTGGACGGATAGAGAGGAAGCAAAACGGAGGCAGTGAGTACAGAACGGAAGCATCGCGTTAACCAACGGATGGCAAGTGTTTTTCTCCATTTTACATCCTCTTTCCATCCATTGGTGCAGTGTGACAGGGGCTTTAGGTCCAAATCAGAGGTGGGTATTCAGCAGGTTATGACCAGATCTGGAGAACTGGCAGCAGAAATTTTGAGTAGTTCAGAGAACTGGCAAATACCACCTCTGACTGGGAATTTTACAGGATCCTTCCCCTGCCATGCCCACCAAGCCATGCCCACAGAACCAGTAGTAAAAAAAAATTGAATCCCACTACTGGTTCAAATCATCAGCAGAGGAGCTCATTTCCTTTAAAGGCACAAGAGCTTTACATGGTAGTGGTTCTGTTTGTATTTATTTTAATCCCAACTTTATTATTATTATTTGTATAAATACTGTATTTTGTATAAATACAGTATATTGTATTATTTGTATAAATACTGTATTTTTTTCACTATAAGACATCCAGACCATGAGATGCACCTAGCTTTTGGGGAGAAAAACAAGAAAATAAAATCTACGTCTGCCTCCCAGCAATTTGCCTTCTTGTAGCAAACAGCAAACAGCCTCGTCAGCTTCAGCAATCAGCCTAATTTAGCACAAGCAGCTGATTGGCAGTTGGGTCAGACTCCTGGAATACCGCCAATCAGCTGTTCCAGGCTGTGGGGATCACTGCTGCCGTTCATTGTTGCCGTCATTCTGTGGCAGTGATCTTTGTTGATAGGTGGCTGCAGTGATTCCCACTGCCTGGAATGGGCCAAAAACAGGATGCATGAAGGCCAAAAATGGGGCACATGGAGGCTGAAACAGGGCATGTGGAGGCCAAAAATGGGGTGCGCAGAGGCTAAATATGGCCAAAGGGTGCGGGCCAGTAGGTGTTTGGGGCTTTGGCAACATTCGCTCTATGAGATGCAGAGACTTTCCACTCACTTTTTGAGTGGAAAAAAGTGTGTCTTATAGTGCAAAAAATACAGTCATTCAAGGTGGTGAACACATTTAACTTTCCTTCCTCCTGCTATTTTCCTCACAACAACTGACCAGTGAGGTGAATTGGGCTGAAAGAGAGATGGTGGGTCAACCAGCTGACTTTCATGCTTAAAGTAGGACTAGAACTCATAATCTCCAGGTTTCTAGACTGCCTTAACCATTAGGCCAAATTGGCTCACCCACTGTTCTTATTATTCTTAATAATCTCTTATTGATCTTGGTTGTGCACTAAAGTGTACATAAAGATGCTCATAGCAGGGCATCCTTGGCTTCTGGGCTGACCCTGTCATTATTTCTTTCATTTATGAGGACCCAGATTGTTGGGTGCAATATGATGACTTTGTAAACTGCTTAAGAGAGGGTCGTAAAGCACTGTGAAGCGATATGTAAGTCTAAATGCTATTGCTATTATTTCTTGGTTCCGATTAGTACATTTTCTAGGTCCTGGATTGGATACTTTTAATGCCTTTACCTCCAGACTCTGCCCGCATTAGTTCATTTCCTGTTGGCTTTCCTTCTTCGGTGCCATGATATGTAGCCAGTTTCAGCTATGCCCAGCCTTCACACATCAGCATCTGCAGGAGATTAGGAGAAACAAGAAGTGTTATGTCAAGAAGTCTTGATGTCCTTGTACAAACAACATATAAGGCATATAATATCATGTCAGTGCCATCAAAGCTTCTATTGGATTAGATGTCTGTATTTCCATAATATCACCTTTCCATATACATTAAAAGTTAAAGATTAATATACTGTACATAAAATCTATATGTTTATGCATTGGTGTTATACTTCATCTTTTTATCCTCATCTCCCTGCAATTTCAACCTCTATTAGTCTGAATCTCTATTAAATTTCTTTCTTATATCAACTGGTTACTGCAATGTCCTTATCTGACATTCCCTTGGCTTGCAAAATGTGGGCCAAAGCAACCTCCATACCCTAGAGTAGTGTATTTCCACATAGTTTGGCACTATTCATCCCATATTCACCTGTCCATACTGTTCTTACCTCCTGAAAAAGAAAATAATGGTGATTAGATAAAAGGGCTTTTTAGGGGTGACTTAATGACTCCATGAAGGCATTTTCCCCTCAGAAACTGAACCAGGTAAACTCATTTTTCAACTCTGAAGGTTTTAAATTGTTAATTTTATTTGACATTCCTCGTTTATTTTGCTGTTTTCATTGATGCTGTGAATTATTCTAAGGTTAAAGTGGTATAAAAATGGAGAGAATGAATGCACAAATGAATAAAATATATAAATGCAATGCAGAGGGATTGTCTGCCATATAGATAGATAGATAGATAGATAGATAGATAGATAGATAGATAGATAGATAGATATGGATATAAAAACACTATAAAAGCGGGAGAACTACTGTATAATGAATGGGAGAGACAGCTATATATTTGTGATGGCTTCCAAAACATTTGGAGAATTCTGGATTGTAGGAACAAATTATAATGAAAAAAAAAATGAACCTAGCTTTCAATGTCAAAATTGCTTTGAGCTTGGCTTCCCAGACTGGCACACCATTTTCCATTTCTGCAAAATGTGGGTCTGGTTCATTCTGACTAGTTCTCAGAACCAAAAAAAAAAACCCCAACCCTTGAAGAGAAAGGGGGGAAAATCCCAGTCCCCACAAAATAGCTTCTCAGTGCAGTGACTGGAGACGTGATTTGTTCTGACATAATTTAATCTGACCTTCAGCAATAAATGCAGGATCTTCTGAGGAGTTACAAACAGAAGATTGTTGCTTTCTATATGGAAAGCCTGTCCTGCTGTTCACAGTTATTATCCTTGAACCAAAAGTTGTTAGTTGAAATTCAGCAGAGGTTCAGTGCAGGCTGATTTGATATTTATTTTTTCACATTGACCAAACCCTCTCAGTTTCAGCAAAAAGATATCAATTATCACCAGGTAATTTTGGGATTAATTACACAACTTTCTTCCATTTCTTTTTCTCTTTTCTTTTCCTTTCAGCCCTGGCATTTTCAATGAAAAGATAATTGATTTTTCTCTGAAATGGGGAGTGTGGGGGGGAATCCAAGAGGAAAGATCAGAATTTTATAATAAGAATACTGTTCAAAGGTTTATGCAGTGTTTGAGACAGCTGAACAATGCATATTCAAACTGTTCTACATGGATTCATAAAAAACACAGACACAAACACACACACACACAAACACACACACACACAGACTATTTATAGGTAATATATGTATATTATGAAACAATTGGAAAACAAATTCTTTCTCTTTAATAACAGTTGGAAGGGACATTGTAGGTCATCTAGTCCAACCCCCTTCCCAAGCAGGAGACCCTATACTATTTCTGACAGATGACAAGCCAGTCTCTTCTTGAGAGCTTCCAGTGATGAAGCTCCCACAACTTCTGAAGGCAAGCTGTTCCATTGGTCAATTGTCACGATCAAAAAGTTTCTCCTTATTTCCAGGTTAAATCTCTCCTTGTTCAGTTTTCATCCATTATTCCTTGTCTGGCCTTCAGGTGCCTTGGAAAACAGCTTGACCCCTTCCTCTCTGTGGCAGCCCCTCAAATATTGGAAGACTGCTATCATGTCTCCCCTGGTCCTTCTCTTCACTAGACTAGCCAAGCCCAGTTCCTGTAACTATTCTTTGTATGTTTCAGCCTCCAGTCCCCCAATCATCCTGGTTGCTCTGCTCATTACTCTCTGTCTGTCTATATGTCTGTGTCTCCCTATCCCCCCATCTTCTCTCTGTGTGTGGCTTGAGAATCTGGACTTTTTGCTGGAAAGGAAAAAGTTAGACAGGTAGCCCATGCTACCCACTATCTCATTATCTTTGATTTTCAGTATGTAAAGTTGGACAATATAAACACACTTCATTATCCACATAAAATGTTCCACATATCTTCTAGTTTTAAATTTGTTTGCAATGTGTATCCATAAGCAAAATGGCAGGTGGATTTTTACACATTCATGATATTTTTTTCACTGTCTCATTATTCATGGTCTCATTATCTGTTGCAGTTTGGCTAGAACAGGACTTTGCAAACAGCAGTATCTGTTTCTACTTTCCCATCCCCATTAAACACACACACATATTCCCACACACCAGCAACTCATGGTATCAGATTTCTTTCAACTACAACAACACTGATTAATTGATATCAGGTCATTACAGTACTCTGAAATATTGTAGTCTCGGTCCATATATTTTATAAAATCATAATGTTTAGGAAAGAGAAGGATAGCTTAAAGCAGCTTTTCATAACCTGGGAAACCTCCAGAAGTGTGGATTTTAACTCCCAGATTTTTCAGCAACGATTTTACTGGCTGAGAACGAGGGGAGTTGAAGTATTCACCCAGATTCCGGAAGGGTAGTGTATGCATGATGATGTATCCTGGGTTGTTCAACAAACCATGGTTAAAACTATGGCTTAGTATGAGGTCTGACAATCTGAAATCGTAGGGTCACATTTGTCAAGTCCATTAGATGGACCAGACCTGGAAATCCCAGGAGGGATGACTTGGCTTTTTTCGCTGAATAAGAGTTTGGATGGAATAAGTGCAGGTGATAGAATCCTCTCCTGATAAGCTTGTTTAATTTGTTGATATTTCATCTTGTATTTTATATTTTAAATTGTATGTTGTTTGGTATGCCTCACTGTAATTAGGATGCTTCTGACATGAATAAACAAACAGATTGTTTTGAAGAAGATGAATAATGTACTATTTCATTGTTTCATTCTTTGAAAAGCGTTTAGATCCACATTGCATGAGTTCTGGCATTAGGATACAAATGAAAGCAAAGTTGTTAAATAAGTGGATCATTAATATATTTTATCTGAGCAAACATAGACTTTGAACATGCTTTAATTTATGATCTAAATTGGGGGCAGACAGGAAGAATGGTTTTGCTTGATTCAAGCTACAGTTCTATGATTGCTGTAGGGCATTGTAAATGCCTTCTCAGCCAGTCCTTGAGTATTGAAGATTTGTCTTTAAATGAATCCAAACTCCAGCTCCTCTTTAGAACAATTCAAGATAGCATCAAGCAGCAAATACTCCAATCAGGCAAGAATGGCTAAAAGCCAGGCAAGGTTAGAGTTAGGTTTGAGTTTATTCCTTTTCCTTTTATCACCATTATCATGAGACACACCCCACCACACCCAGGGATACACGCAGTTCTACTTGTGGCCATGTCTAACCCATTATCCCTAAATGCTCTTCACCCTATAACATGTCTACATCCCTACCCTATTCCAACCTTCACTAACTGATCCCCATCTGGTGCTACCTTTACTACTGAGTCATTCCAAAGCCATCAGCCAGCACACAAACAAAAATATAGATCCGGCAGCAGCAGAGATAAGGTGACATAGCCAGTTGACTTGTTGCAAGGCATATTTGGAGCTGACGGGATATTTGGAGCTTGCCAACTGTGGCAAGAAAGATCCTAAAATTGAGTAAAATTCACTTAACAAATGGTTCATTTATTTTGGGCTCAGTTGTAATCGTAAGTGGAGGATTATGTGGTAAATAGAAATAAAAACATTGTGGGGGAAAAGTTCAACTACTGACACATTTTTCTTCTCCCTTTAGTGTGTTTTCCCAGCTCCTGACCATAACCTAGATCAGGGCTGTTAAACTCATGGCCTGTGGGCTGGATACGTCACACACTGGCCATGCCCAAGCCCGGTTTAGCAAAGGGGAAAAAATGTCACGATATGTCATGTAACGCTGCTGGGATGATGCAAGTTTGGCATCCCTGATCTAGATGATTATACTTTACATGGTACATTGAAGATTATTGCTGGTATCTGTTTAAGTCCATTAACCTGCTATTGATCTCATAATTTTTTTTAGAAATTATACTTCAATGTCTATGTTTATGCTGATGTGTAATGTGCAGTACACAGTATATGGAAGCTATTGACTAAATTTGAATAGACCTCAAATTCCAAATTCTATGATACTATAACGAGGGGGGGGGGGGGGGGGGGGGGAAGGAAAGAGAAGGGGGGATTTGATTTTTGCATGCAGTTTTCCAAATGTATGTGTTTTGGGGATGCATTTTCTCAGCTATATGCTCTACATCTATTCATGACTGTTTATTTTGCCTTAGAGTCCTTCTTTTTGGCAAAACATATGAATTCTACTGTAGTGAATTCCACACTGGGTTTCTTTGGCATCTCACTTAGAAATGGGCTATAAATCTCCTTCAGATTAAGGGTATATTACATTAACTGGTTTAATGAGGTCAAAGTTCCAACATATCTGTATGTAAATTAGCAGTTCTGTATATCCTGCTGCAGCAAGTGATAAATTGTAAATACAGGGACTTTATATATAAGGACAGGCATGCCTGCACAAGAGAGGCTTTATAGAAGATAGGACACTGTTTCAACTGATCTATCTAGACCATTGTGCCTTCAAGACCACAAATGAGCTTTCTTGAACGTAGAATCTTATGCTACATTCTTCTGCTGCTTATGTCATGGTTTCCTTATGACTATTTCTTGTGGTGGATCCAAGTCTAGAGTCCCAGGAGGGAGGAACTGTTTCCCAGAGAGCAAAGAAATAGTAGAGTTTGGAAGGTCTGATGAGCAGAAAGAGGCTAAAGGCAGATCTTTTCTAGCAATTCACAGAGTATATCTGACAGTTATTCAGATTGTTTTATTTCTTGTAAGATTTTGTTTATAGGTAAACAACAACAATAAAAATAAACTATCCAGAAATAAGCCTTTATGTTGCTCTTGGTTCTTTGGGCCTGACATTACTAGGAATATCCTGTCTTAACTGAATACACCTGTACAATAGTTTTAGTGATAAATTCCTTTCAACCTCAGAGCACTAGGTGCAAATTTGTTAGTGGTGATGAGGGGAAAAAAACCACAACCCAATAACATTTTGAGCCATGAAACCACCTGAGGAAACTTTAAAATAAATAGCATTGCAAATTGAGTATTCATACACATTGGAAAATAATTGAGGGTGTCATGCCAGCAAAACAGCATTTTAATTATGAGAGGAAAAATGGATCGTGTTACTGTGGCAATGTGGCATGAACTCATTTTATGCCTAAGATTTATTTCAGGGAGAAATTAATGAGGATCCAACTACCAGAGAGAATTTGTATCATTAAAAAAAAAAAAAAGCTTTCAGGAATACTTCTGAAGACTTTGGTCATCATGAACAATGATGTTAATATTCAAAGACAAATGAACCAAAACACAATTTATATGCAGATCAATCATATCAACAGAATGTGAAAAAATGAACTATAAGGTTAAAAAAAAATCAACAAAGAATGTGATGTTCAGGCGGTTATTATATTCTTCATATTTAATTATTTGAACATTTTATTTCTTCTGAATGGTTGTTCATTATGCTCTCTATTCTAAATATGTGAGAAATTTAAATTAAAAAGGAATGACAGGTGGACCCTGTTGATTTTCTCAAGAAAAGTTATTTTAAAAATTTGATAGGAATTAGTTTCTGGAGCTTCTCTTAAAATTGGGGTTGAGATACCCTTCAGAACTGAACATGAATAAGTGCTTTGAAGAGCACGAGAGCAAAATGATAGCAAAATGATGCCCTTTAAAGCAACTGTGTTATTTCCTGTGATGTGTGGCTGTCTGCTTCAGCAGTCATGTTGATTCTAGATTTTAAAAAAATGCTTTGAGGAGCTCCAACCTGCATGCTGTCAATCAAATCCAAAGCTGCCCTAATGCAATTATTCCCAGTAGGTTTTTAAATGCACATCCTATATAAACGGTCTCATAATGCAGCAGGGAATGTGGAAGTCTTTGCATGAAAACTGGAATGAATACAACTCTTAAGTTAGATGGAGCAATGAACTGATTTTGTATAACACAAGTTCTTATGCAAGGAAGGACAGTCTAGTGATAACTGGAAACCTCAGGCAAAAGGTTAAGGGTATGATTCTGTATTTGAGTATGGGTGTGGTTGACTTAAGAGATTGATTGCTTTTGACTGAGAAACAGGAAAATTGTTTTAAGGGAAGTTAGGATTCCACATCCTTGTGAAATTCTTAATGAACTTATATCTTCAGAAGAAAAATGTACATCATAATTTCATACTATGCCTAAAAAATTATTCTTCACCTCAAGAATAACTTTTGATTTCCAAAATGAATCTTCCTTTCACCTTTTCTCTGAATTGCATGGCTTTTAATATTTGATTTGGATTTCTTCTGTGGGAGGGCATTTCATAGATATGCAAAACTATAATGGAATTCATTCTGAATTCCCAACACATTCTCTTTCTTCTACGTAGACGCATACCCATAGTGAAGATGTCATTTGGTTACCCGTGATGTGTCATAATCTCAGAGTCATTTTGTCTATGCTAAATATAAATGATAAATGCTATACTTGTGTCATGTGCAAAAACATCATTAAATCTATCCTTTCCCTCTATGTCTATGAATATTGGTGAAAGTAAATAATAATAATGGTCTTTATCTAATGGAGCAGTCCACCAACTTATAGAGTCATTGGGAAATTAGATTTCAACAGTCAACTGTTTAATGTGAAAATAAGGAAATGTAGGTAGATGACGGGAGGAAATTCTCTATGCCCTTTTATGAACAATTTATGGGTAATTTTTGGAGTTTTATGGATGAAAAGGAGAGGGGAAGGGTAGACATATAAAGAGAAAACAATAAAAGGCATAACATTCTATTACTTCTGTTACTTCATTGGTACTTAATGTCTGAGATATTGTCATATGTATAAAGCAGTGGTGGGATTCAAAATTTTTTTACTACCAGTTCTGTGGGTGTAGATTGGTGGGCATAGCATGAATTGGTGGGCATGGCTTGGTGGGCGTGGCAGGGGAAGGATACTGTAAAATCTCCATTCCCACCCCACTCCTGGGGGAATATTACCACTGGTTCTCCAAACTACTCAAAATTTCTGCTACCAGTTCTCCAGAACTGGTCAGAACCTGTTGAATACCACCTCTGGTATAAAGGTGTTTCAAATGTGTGTTGTAAATGTGTAATTGTAAAGAAGGTATCTTCTATCATCTTTGGTGGACTTGTGATAAAAAATCCTGCCTTTTTTTGATCCTAAAATCCCTCAATTTGGGGTAGAATTGGTATGGCTGATTGGAGCTGAGCATTTACTGGCCAAATGCCCTTCCTGACACGAATGTGGAGTTCACAGCAGATATTTTCTCTTTGCACCCTAGGAGAGAAACATCTGTCACTACCTAGGATTGAATTCTCAACCTTCTGAGTGGGAGGCGAACATCTTCATCACTAGGCCACTACAGCACTCTTTTGTGGACTTGTGATAAAACAAAGAAAAATGAGCACTGGATTTTTTTTTAATTCACAAGATTTTTTTAAAACAAATATAAAATTGAAAACAAACTTTTTTCTTTTAGGACTATTGAATAAAGAACTTGAAAGAAAACTTGGAAGTTTGTTATTATATACAAAAATGGAAAGACGTGTTAATTCCCACAATGGAAGAATGGATAGAAAAAGTGATAGAGTTGGCAAAGCTAACCTCTTTCACAGATATAGAGATTTGCATAGCAACCATGGGAAGAAAGGTAGTAAAATTGGGTGTGTCTCAGTTAACAACTGCCTTGGAAATTTTGGTGCCAATTGTGGTTGTAAGATGAGGACTACCTGTGGTGAGATCTATTGCTTCCTGGCCATAAAATGACAGTGATTGAGTTCTTTTTTCAAAATCCATCAACATTCATATTGACTTATGCATTAACTTTTAATCTTTGAAAATCTTGAATAATATTTCATAAGGCTTTTTTTTCACAAAGTAAACACATTTGTACATTTCATTTATATTTCTAGTTGTTGAGCTCTTGTACATTATACATTTTATTGTATTGCTTTTCTGTTCATTGAAAGAATTTTATTTTGTGATTCATCTTTAATTAAGTTGGAGTAACATTATCTTGTTTTATATCTCTCTTTGATTCACTTGTAAGAATCATATAAAAGGAATGACAAACATATCTAACTTACCTAATAGACTGGCTGAATCCCAGGAATCTAAAATGGAGAACATACTTTTTGAAATCACAGATAAGATTATGAGAATCTTCTATAGAAACTTATGAATTTCTGTACGAGTCTGTATGCTTGTATGTTCCTGAAATGATGCTTTGTACCAGATAACCATAGCTATAAAACAGACAAAAAACTGCATTCTTCTATTGTCTCATTTTTGCTCCAGTGATTTTAATTGGAAAACAAATTTGGATGTTAGGCAATGCTGACTTCAACAAGACAAATGTGTTACATTTCTTGCAAAAAAGGAAGGAAGCATTTATCTTTATATAAAGCAATAAGCAGTACAATAAGAGTGAAGTAGTGTGCTGACAAAAATAATCAATTGATTCATGGTCTCTTTGAAGTTATTCTTTGTCTTGCTAACATTAATTCAGCATTACAGAATGAACTATATGATGTATTCATTTATTGTTCAGCCTCAAGGAGCCATAGTAATTAGTCAATTCCTATTGAGTTGCACAGCCTATATATTTTAATCTGTCTATTTTTAATAGATATTTACTAGAGAATTATACATACTCTACAAATACTACAGAATTGAGGGGTCTTGGTAAAATACCTTTTATGGTGACCCTAGTTGGCCTGATTTGGAAGAGGTTGAGAGAAGTGACAATAAGAGCATTGTAGGAGATGTCCAGGCTGAGCCTGAGGGAGGGGTCAAATGCATCATCAGTCTTGAATCCCATTGCACCCACAAGAGATCTAAGTCTAGCTCACCTTGAATTCCATTGACTCTTATCCAGCCACCAACTTGCTTTGACCGTTAGTAGTTCAGAATCTTATAGAGAGCTTTAGCATATAATAAGCCTATATATTCATTTGAACTGCCTGGACTCCTGATTGCCTGCACTTGACAAGCACTTGGTGTTTGGGCTGGAAGATACGGGAGCTGCTCGTTTTGCAATAGATCAAAGGTTATCATGGTATTGGAGTATAAAAATAGAACTTCTTGACTGAGATTATCTTATTCTGATCTATCTATCTATCTATCTATCTATCTATCTATCTATCTATCTATTTCTTCCATCCCTTCCTTCCTTCCATCCATCCATCCATCTATCATTGTCTGTCTGTCTGTCTGTCTGTCTGTCTGTCTGTCTGTCTGTCTATCAATCATCTCTCTGTGTGTGTTTGTGTGTGTGTGAGGGGAGCAGTGTGGCAGATTTGAATGAAGGTGGCTGAAAATGACTCTCAGGACTGGCACTTAGCACTGGAAGGTTAAACTTGTTCACTAGAAACAGAAAGGGCAGGTGTGATCCATTGTACACTAAAAAAAAAAAAAGATACATGCCCAGAAATTCAAGAATCATAACCTGGAAATCCTTTGGGTAAGAAGAAAAAGGGAGAGAAAAGTGGTATTTTCAGAGATTATCACAGACTGGGTAGGCAGAAAAAAGAACAAGGTTTTTCAGATGATGGCCATTCAAAGATGCAAGCAATAGTGACACTAGGAAAATGTAGTTATTTATTTATGCAAAGGTGTATGAAAGAATCCACAATCCTGGTCATAATTCTTGCCAACAAGGAAAAATTGCTTAGAGAAAGGCAGTTGATTGAGAAATGTTGGTCATGGAACTGAGAAGTGTCAGACCTGGAGATGCCAGGCTTCAGAAAATATAAATTTGCTATCCACACGTGGTTGGAAAAAATGACAAAAAAAACCCAACATATAGATTTGAAACCAGAGATATTTTTATTGGGAGTTTTACCTGAAACATACAGTAAAGACTAGAAATACTTGATTGTAAATGTATTCACAGTGGCTAGGATTGTATTTGCTAAAAACTGGAAAAAATGAGAAAATCATCGCAGGAGGAAATTATTAAGAAAATATTGGAATGTCTACTGAAATGAGTAGATTAACATTTGAAATTAGAGAACAAGAGGATAAACAATTTTATGAAATTTGGGATCGTTTTTATCAATGGTTAGATAATAAAATACAGTAATATAATATGTAGATTTTTAGAAAATAACAAACATATAAAGATGTACTTTTTTTTATACCAACAAAATGATTTTAGCATAGATTTGGGATGATAATATGAACTTTTATAAAATAAATTAAGTAAATTATGGTTACCTCATAAATACAAATGAATAAAATTATAGTTAAATGATTGATTGATAATGATACTAAAGCCCCAGTCACACTGCACCAACGGATGCAAAGAGGATGTAAAACGGACAAAAAACCTTGCAATCCATTGGTTAACGCGATGTACTCACTGCCTCTGTTTTGCTTCCTCTCTATCCGTCCAGCATCCGTTTATTGATGTTTCATCTGCTCAGAAAGTTTTGAGCTGCTCAAAACTTTTGCACGGAAAATGTATCCAATTCTTCCGTTCTGCATCCGCTACGCATCCGCTACGCATCCATTCTGCATCCGTTACGCATCCGCTATATCTGCTAGGCATCCGTTCTGCATCCGCGCAACTTGCATCCGCTCGGACGAGGGGAGGAAGCGGAACGGACGCAGAACGGATGCAGAACGGATGCAGCACAGAAACAAAGTGTTTAAAATGGAAAAAACGTTCGCAGAGGGGACCTATCTTGGATATTAAGGATGTCTAGAGGACGCCTAGAGGATGCAAAGGGACACCTACACTGCCTATAAAAGGGGGAGCAACTCACCTGCATCTCACTTTCAGACCAGCAGCCTAGCTGTGCAGACCTCTGCAGCCTTCATCTGACTTTTGCTCTTCCACAGCATCCAGTCATGTCCACCATGGATCGTAACACAGTCCTTTTGGCAGCCACCATCCTTCTGCAACAGTGCGAAGCCATCTACAGGCTCTGTGAACTCTACTACGGGAAGAAAAAGAGGCGGCCAAGAAGCGTCTGGGTCCAAAGATGGATTGGGAGAAGAGCAGAGTACGGACTGTACAACAAGCTGATGGTGGAGCACAGGAGCGAAGACACTTGGGCATTCCAGAACTTCATGAGGATGCCTCCAGCCATGTTTGACGAAGTTGTGCAATGGCTGACGCACAGGTTGACCAAGGCAAACACCAACTTCCGGCCCAGGCTGGAACCTGGGCTCAAGGTGGCACTCACTCTGTGCCACCTGGCCTCAGGGACCACCTACAGGAGCATGCAGTACGGCTGGAGGGTGCCACACAACACCATCAGCATTGTGGTCAGAGAAGTGGTGCAGGCCATCATCGAAGAATACCTGCAGGAGCTCCTCCAGTGCCCCTCCACTGAAGAAGGCTGGAAGAAAGTTGCAGAGCAGTGGTATCAGAGGTGGAACTTCCCACACACCGTTGGAGCCATAGATGGCAAGCACGTGGCCTGCAAAGCACCACCCAAGTCAGGGTCCACTTATTTCAACTACAAGGGCTTCTTCAGCATCGTCCTCTTCGCCATGGTCGATGCTGACTACAAGTTCATGTACATCGATGCTTCAGGCAACGGGTCATCTTCAGATGCCCAGGTATACAACGCCAGTGACCTCAAGGAGGGGCTGGAAGGCAACCTCATCATCGGCTTCCCAGATCCAGACCCCCTGCCCAACGACATGCAAGATGTGCCCTACTTCATCGTGGGGGATGACGCCTTCTCCCTCAGAACCTACCTCATGAAGCCCTACACCTCCAGACTCCTCACCCGTGAAGAGAGGATCTTCAACTACAGGCTGTCCAGGGCAAGGCGTGTGGTGGAGAACTCCTTTGGCATCCTGGCCAACAGGTTCCAGGTACTTCTCACCACCATGCAGCATCGCCCAGAGACCGTCAGGAGGATCGTGGAAGCTTGCTGCATCCTGCACAATCTCATGCGCACCTGCTACCCAGTCTTGCAGAACAGGCTCGTGGACCTCCAGCAAGGCAATGGGGACATGGAGCCTGGGGAATGGAGGCAAGGGCAAAAACAAATAGACACTGAGGATGTGCAAGGCCCCAACAGAGCCTCACGTGAAGGGAAGAAGCAACGCAACCTCCTGAAACACTGGTGCAACTCCCCAGCTGGAGCAGTGGAGTGGCAAGACAGTATGATAGATGATTAATGGGTGCTTCCTTCAGCCTGTCTCATCTCATGGATGAGATTGGGCCATGTATGTTGGGTGGGCCTACAATGAACAGGGCGTTTAATAAAGAGTTGTGTTTGTGTTGACATGTGTGGATGATTGATTACATTGTTATTGATAAAAAAGGGCCATAGGTGTGGCACCTGGGAGGATGGACCATACAGTCCCACTATGCTTGCACTGGAGGTTTATCTATCCCACAGCTATTAGCCATCCCAAAGGTATCCCTGCCCATCCCCCTGTCCATCCCACTTAACCCATCCCACAAGTATGCAAAGGCCTAAACCAATTCTAAAAGTTTCCACCAAGACTTTATTTAAAAAAAGAAATGAAGCAAGTGTGTGAAGCAAAGATAAACTTTATTGAACAACAAGCTGTAAAAGAAAAATGACCCAAGTCAAGTGTCCAAATAAAGTCCACACCCAGTCTCTTGCAGTCTTCACGGTCACTCGGAGGTGTGCCCAGTCTCAGGGGTGAAGGGTCCAGGTGCTGTGGAGGTGGTTGCTGCTGCAGTGCTGGTCTGAAGCCCCACTGGGGTGCCTGGCTCTGAGAGGACAACAAGTGACGGTGTGTTGAGAAAGCTCTCGGATAGCTGGCTCAGACTCGTGATGCTGAGAGGTCCTTCCTCCATGCCATGGGGTGTTAGCCCCAGTACTGATGAGAGATGTACTGAGGCCGGGCTTGGCTGTGGGATGGAGGAAGGAGTAGTGTAGTGGGGCTGTCTGGTCTGCAGCTGGATGAGGACTGTCCTTGGTGGCATCGCTGTCGTCGGTGGCATCATTGGCGTGGGTGGCATCAGTGGCATCAGTGGAACTGGTGGCAATGGTGTCGTCTGATGACTCTGTGCCTAGACTGGGAAGGGCTGCTGTCGGTGCTGTTGGCCCTCTGGGTAGCTGTAGCCCTGGTAGGTGAGGGGCTGTGGGAAGCCTTGGAATGGAAGGGACATCACCTGGGTTGGAGGAGCAGACCTTGGCTGGGTGGGAACAGGTTCCTCTGGATCTGGAGGGTTGTAAAGCAGCTCGGTGATCCGGTCCTTCACCACTTGGTCCTGGGCTTCCTCCATGTTCCTAAGGGTCTGGTTGACATAGGTAAGGAAGGGCTTGCAGTTGGAGGATGAGGAGTCGGTGTTGACCAGCTGAGAGAGGAGATCTATGCTGGTGCGGATGGTGTCCCTGATCTCCAGCAGGACAGTGTGGCTCTGCCCCTCCTGCTGTCTGGCTCTCTGCCTTTCTGTGGAGGTGGAGCTGGGGGGTGGTGGATGCGGGTACGACTGTGTTGGACTCAATGTCTCCTTTCTCCCACCAGACCAGGGAATCCTCCACCCGCTCCACCACGGTTACAACACCTGTCCGCGGGTTCACCGCCGTGGCACGCTCCACAGAAACCTGCCTGGAGACAGGGACTGACTCTCGGCCGGAAGAGGACTGGGTCTCAGCAGGCTGCCTGAAAGAGAGGGTTGTGAGAGGGGCTCCTGGAGCTCCTTGGTGGCGGATCTCACCCTCCATGAAGCTGCACCTGGCCATGACGTAGGTCTCTCTGTCCATCAGCTTAACCGTGGCCTGGCCAGATTTCTTCAGGTGCAGCTTCCCGTACCAGGTGTGCATATGTTTCCACCAGCCGAGGAGCACCTCCGAAGTGTAACCCATACTCTCCGCCCTCTCTCTCCAAGCAGCCTGCTTCCTTCTGGTGTCCCTGTACAGCCGGTGTCCCTTTCGCCACAGATAGTCATTCTCTCTCAGCCACTCCAGCACCTCATCCTCGTGTTCCTCCTCAATGAAGTATTGCCTCCTCTCCCGTCCCCGCATTCGCCTCTTCCTCCCTTTGGCAGGACCAGATGGGCCCTCATCAGAGGGGCTCCCAGGTGGTAGAGGCTGCTCCTCCTCACCAGCAGCAGCAGCAGCACCAGCAGGATCATCATCATCATCATCATCAGCAGCAGCAGCAGCAGCAGCAGCAGGATCATCAGCAGCAGCACCAGCACCAGCAGCACCAGCAGGACCAGAATCAGCAGCGGCAGAGTAAGCACCAGCAGCGCCAACAAGACCAGGAGCACGAGCAGGACCAGGAGCACAAGCAGGACGAGCAGGACGAGCAAGTCCAGGAGCACGAGCAGGACCAGCAGGACCAGCAGGACCAGCAGGACCAGCAGGACCAGGAGCAGCTTTAGCAGAGTACGCAGCAGCAGAAGCACCACCGCCAGGAGCAGCTTCAGCAGAAGCTCCAGCACCAGAAGAGCGAGCCCGAGCAGCAGAAGCCCCAGCAGAAGCAGAGTCAGGGACAGGGGGCGGGAGGGTGGCCCTGTCCCTCTTGGCAGGGATGGAGGCAGGTTGCTGAGGCTTTCGCTTCTTCCCCATGGTTGTGGGGTTGCTGGCTGGCAGGAAGGCTGGCAGGGAGGCTGGCAGGCACCAAGGCTGGCAGGAAGGCTGGCAGGAAGGCAGGCAGGCAGTCAGGCACCAAGGCTGGCAGGCAGACTGGCTGGCAGGGAGGCTTGAAGGCAGGCTAGCAGCAAGGCTGGCAGGCAGGCAGAGAGCAAGGCTGACAGGAAGGCTGGCCAGGAGGCTTGGAGGCAGGCTGGCAGCAAGGCAGGGCAGGCAAGGACTCAATGTAGTTGGCAGCAGGTCTTTCCTCCGAATGCTGGCCACGTGCGAGCTGCTTCCCTTTATATCTGCATGGCTTACGCAATGCATCCCCCCCGCATGCGCAATTAACGCTCGACATCCGTTAGACTTCTGCTGTGCATCTGCTAGGCTTCTGCTCTGCATCCGCTTCATCCGCTGTGCATCCGCTGTGCATCCGCTTCATCCGCTCGGCGTCCGCTCTGCATCCGCTGTATCCATTCCGCGTCCACTTTGCTGAGGTCCCCCAGAAGCCTAGCGGATTTGCCATCCGCTCTCATCAGCTTCCATCCGCTGGGCTTCCGTTCCGCATCCGCTTTCCATCCGCCCTGCGTCCTCCCCCTGTCCGTGTTATCCGCTCTGGTTATGCAAATTTTTGCCCCTTTTGAGAGCGGATAACAACGGATGGAACATTTTGCTTGTCCGTTGTGTCCTTTTTGCATCCGTTGGGCAGTGTGACAGGGCCTTAAGGTACTTAATTCTTGATTGATAATATGAGCTTCTATATAATGTAACTGTAATTGAAAACTACGAAATGGATGCACAAAATAATTTGTAAATCAACCAGTACACTGTTTGTATACCTATGGAAGATAGTTTGATGTTTTTATGTTTTGTTTGTTCATGTTTGTTTTTTAAAAACCAATAAAATTTATTTAAAAAAAAAGAAAATATAAATTTGCTGAATTTTGAGGGATGGTAGAATAGCTTGAAATGTCCAGAGAGGTAGGGACATTCTACAAAGTAAGACCCTGAAGACAATCAACCTTCCTGCAAAGAAAATAAAGGAATCTAGAGACTAATCTGGCTATGCAAAGAACTCTCTAAAAGGGTGAAGAGGAAAAAAAGACATAAATAAGAAATAGGAGAAGCCATAACTGAATGAATATGGTGACCTCTATAAACTGCAGGAACGGTGTCAGAAAAGCTAAAGCTCAAGAGGAGCTGGATCAGGAAGGTTTCTATCACATTTTTTCTAACATCCTCAAAGAGGAGATAGGTAGCAATATTAGCAAGCATTTCTATTATTGAGGTTGGTGGGATTCTTTCTACAAACCCATCAACAGTATAATCTAATATTGAGAAAAATTATAGACCATTAAAGATTTACATGCTTCATAGTGTAGGAAAGGAACCTACATCGACTGCTTTTTTTTTTTCCCAGACAATGTATTTCGTAAATTAGATTTCCTCATCTTAATGAGTTATTTGCTCAAAGGAAATATTTCAAGGAACTTCATTGAACCATGGACTGTGAAATCAGAATGATGTTCCAGAGCTGCAAATTGAGAACACATTTATAAATGGATATATTCCTGTTTCCTACCACCATGTAATCACATGAGACGTATCCTCAACTGAGTAAGGTCAGAGGTATACCTGTATTCAATTACAGTGTTTTGTGTGTGTCTAGCTTTACAATGTTCATTTGTACCTCCAGGTGCTGGCCCGAGGATGTCCAGAACTGAGTGTGATGCCTTGAAAGGCAACCAAGAATTGTACAACGGGTATAAAAACAATTAAATACTTTGAGCAAAGGCTCACTCACCATGCTGTTGTTCAGGAAGCTGGTCCGTCTTGAAAAAAACGATGTAAAAATAAACGTTTAAAGTGTTGTAGAGTTTGGGATTGAAACACTGTTGGAATATCTGATTCTCATCCATTTTTCTCTCTGTTGAAGGAAAATGGATACCTGGTCCCACATGTGCCTTTCTCAGGAGGCTAGAGATTTAAAGAATAGAGAATACAGGTAAACCTCGCCTTATAACCAAGGTTAACTCAGCCTTCCATCCTTCCGAGGTAAGTAAAATGAGGACCCAGATACTTGGGGGCAATATGCTGACTCTGTAAACTGCTTAGAGAGGGCTGTAAAGCACTATAAAGCAGCATATAAGTCTAAGTGTTATTTCTATTGTTATTCATTTCAGTGGCACTGAAAGAAAGTGACTTGCAATCAGTCCTTGACCATCACAGAATAGTCCTAACTCTCAATTCAAATCCCCAGGGTCACATGATCAAAAATCATGTATTAGGGCACTGAAATATATTTATGATTGTTGTAACATCCCAGGATCATGTGATTACCATTTGCAACCTTCCCAGTTGACTCCAACCACAAAGTCAAAGGGGTAAGCCAGATTTGCTTAACAACAGCATGATTCACTAAACAACCATGGCAAAAAAAAGGTCGTAGAATCTTGCAGACTCACTTAAAAAAATCTGCCTTGATTAGCAATGGAAATTCTGGTCCCACTTCTAAGGACTCCCTGTACAGCTTTGCTTTTGACTAAGGATTCAAGTCTGTTGGAGCCAGGGTTACCCAGGAATTCCCCTTCAACCAACTCTAGAGAATACCCCTTTCTTTCAAGTCACCTCAGCGATGAGTTTCAGGCTTGGATTCTGAAACAGAGACATCATTAACCAAAAGCTGAATATCTGGAGCTCTTTTAGTGGGAAGAGTTTGCTGATCATGTGCAAAATAGAAGAAAAGAACAGGCGAATATCATCTGAAATATTGATACAAGCCCCCCAGGGTTTGCAATGCTGTTGGAAAAAGTTCTGTGTCTGATAGTATGTGGGCTATGAGCTGGATCAAAGAGAGCATGAGACTGCAGAGAAGGAAGAAGACAAAACCCATCAAATGCAAAGAGCATGGACAAGTGACAATTCCTCCGTTTTGCAGACTGATGCATGACTTGGCCCAGACATTCAAACACTGTCCAGTATTACTTGAGGCAAATTTAGCCTGACATCACTCCAATGACACAAGTGAGGCTGCTTAGGCATTAATTTAGAAGAAGAGAGGAGTGGAGAAGCAAAGTGATGGTCTGGATTCTCTAGGAAATGTATGCTTCTCTCTATATAAATGAACTTTGCAGTCATTTCTTGGCTCCCCTGGGTTTTTCCCTGTCATACCAAGCAAAGTGATCACTCTAAGATCCACTGGAATTTATTCATGAGATGGGAGAGGACAGATTATTGAGACAATTTTTCCTTAATTATTAGGGGCTCAGGTCTGTTATCTATCACGACAGTCAGCAGGATCATGAGATTTGTGAAATCAACATTTCACTTTGGTTTTAAAAAGTTCATTGACAGAGACAGATAAAGAGATAAGTCAGTTGGAAAGACCGACAGATTGATCTTTGGAAAGTTAACTATAACCTGCATTATTAAAAATTATCTGGTTCTTTAATGTTGCCTCTTTGCTCAACTTAGCCAATTAAGGTTTTTCTTGATCTGCCTGTCTGCCTATCTATCTATCTATCTATCTATCTATCTATCTATCTATCTATCTA
>BLBF01000007.1:11822891-11853591 GCA_015471245.1 Laticauda colubrina | reverse complement strand
CTATCTATCTATCTATCTATCTATCTATCTATCTATCTATCTATCTATCTATCTATCTATCTATCTATCTATCTATCTCCTGGTGACTATACAGGCAGGTCTAACTTCAGAAATGGTTTATCACAGCCTTTTTCTTAGGGCTAAATGGGAAAAAAACATGGCTCATGTTTAATGCAAAGTTACAGCTCAACTTTTCCTGCTCCTAGCTCAACATTTAACCATTATACCAAAATGGCTCTGTCTTGGCTGATTAATCTACTAAATTAGACCAGTGCACAATGTAATCCTAAATATCTTCGCTCAAGAGAAGAAGTCCCATTGTGTGTTTAGTAAGACACATTCTTTGTGAATGTGTTTTGGAATTTATTTCTGAAATATGCCAACTGCTCTGTTGTTATGTAGAAACATGGGCATCCAAGGCATTGCCCAGGATTTTATGAGAACTAAATGGCACAGAAAAATAATAAGATTAAGAATCCAGGACATTAAAAAAATCAGATAAATAAATTAACCAATCAATAAATTAAGAATTTGTTTCTTAAAACACTGAAAAAGAAACAAGGTTTTAACACATATTATGTCTCCTTCAGAATGATAGTTTAAAATTGATGCAGCACCATAAAGAAGAACCCTTCCCTTTTTTGTGTTCACAAAAAAAATCCTCCCCATATGAGCTTTCCATTCTATAATGATAGGATAAGTAAGAATTCAAGTATTAGATACAAATCCATCTAGGACTTTAAGCATAGGAATTATTTCTTGGAGTTTGATTTGATATGAAAACAGAGTAGTCCTACATGAATCGATGAGATATAGCCCTTTTGCACAAAGATTAGATATTCTGGCTTTGCGTTCACATGCAGTTGTGCTTTCTATTCTTCTCCTTGATATTATTCTGACACCTGAGCTCTAAGATCCATTTGGGTTCAGAGAAAACAGCAGAGTATAGGTAGTCATTGATTTACGATCTCCATTGAGGCTAACATTTCTGTTGCTAAGCGAGACACTTGTTAAGTTAATCTTGCCCCATTTTACAACTTGTGTTAAAAACAGATAACAGATAATCAGAATTGGAAGGGACCTTATAGGTCATCTAATCCAACCCTTGCCCAAGTGGGAGACCCTACACCATTTCTGACAGATGGTAATCCAATCTCTCCTTAAAAGTCTCAAGTGATGGCGCTCCCACAACTTCCGAGGGCAACTTCTGTTCCATTGGTTGATTGTTCTCACTGTCAGAAAGTTTCTCCTTATTTCCAGGTTAAATCTCTCTTTGTTCAGTTTCCATCCATTATTCCTTGTCTGGCCTGCAGATGCTTTAGAAAATAGATTGACCCCTTCATTTCTGTGGCAGCCTCTCAAATACTGGAAGATTGCTGTCATGTCTCCCCTGTCCTTCTCTTCACTAGACTAGCCAAGCTCAGATCCTGTAATTGTTCTTCATATGTTTTAGTCTCCAGTCCCCTAATCATATCTGTTGCCGCAGTTGCTAAGTTTGTAACACATAAAGTGAATTTGGCTTCCCCATTGACTTTGTCTGTCAGAAGGTAGCAAAGGATGATCACATGACCCTGAGACACTGCTATGAATATGTTATAAATATGAATCAGTTGCCAAGTGGCTGAATTCTGATCACGTGACCATGAGGATTCTGCAATGGTCGTAACTTTGATAAAGAGTAATAAGTCACTTTTTTTGAGTGCCACTGTAACTTCCAGCAATGAATGGTATAAATCAACATTACCTTTAGAAGTCTTGAAGATGAACGCTCATAGGCAGCAAGGGTAAAAATATTATCTAGCCAAGAAACGACAATAACAATACAATAAAATGAAAAACTAAAGGAAAAATGGTATCACATATCAACTCGAGGGAAATCCCTCCAAAACAATTCCATCTCCAATGAGTTGTAAGAAGATGGCAAGAAAGGAGGTACTCTGAACTCCACTAGGAGGCTATTCCACATTGGTACTGCCACATTAAAAACAGCATCTTTTTGCTTTAACCCTCTGAACCTTTTGAAAATGTGCCATTGGCATCATTGTTTTCCTGGTATTTTTAGCAGGTTGGGCTGGTACTGGTTGGAGTAGGCAGATCTATGTTTGGGTATGTGTGCACGTACACACACACACACACACACACACACACACGTGCCTCCTTTGAGTGAGTTATTTATTTAGCATATGGAATATCATACATGAATTAGCAATATATATTATCATTTCATCTAGATGAGTAAAACACAATAAAATAAAAATGTTAAAAAGATCTATGTTCAAATACCAAGGTGTCATGGCCCTGTCAGAGTCTGAATCTGAGGAGGAAGATGAACAGCTGATAGGGAATGGGAGTGTGGCTGTGGAGGAAACTGGGGAAGGACAAAGTCCAGCTGGGCAGGGCAGGAGAGAGGTAGAACAAGGGAGAGGGAGTTCAAAGGAAGACCCAGGCCCACCCCCTCTTCATCCTAGGGCATGCAGGGAGGAATGGAGAAGAGAGCAACGTGGGTTGCATGGCTTATGGGGGAGGAAAGGGCCTTGATTCCCTTCATTAGCTTTATTTGGGAATGAGAGTTTAAAAGAAATGCATGCTGAGTGCAGCAGCTGGTGGGAGCAAACATGAGTTTATCTTGTGTTGATTTTGCTTATCTGTTTTCCTGGCATCTTCCCAACCATGTCGAGGTATTGCCGTACCTTCATATCTTCTTGCTCATGCCCTGTCAAACTAATTACCTCATTTTGCCTTGATTGGACTTATAGTTACAGTTTTTGTGGACCACATTTTGGATTTGATTCTCTGCAGCCAAAGGCTGGGAGAGCTTTTCTCCAGTCAGAAGGTAACCAGGACATTGGGGGCAAAGTTGGAGCTAATAAAGGGACTCTTACTGATTATCTGACTGTGTGGCCTTTGTGCCATGCCCTGGGTCATTACACAATGTCTAGGCCATTTGAATCAGTGCTGACTCCTGATGACTGCCTGGAGAAGTTCCTGCTGTTTTCTTGGCAACGTTTTTGGAAGTAGTTTGTTCTTGTCTCTTTCCTAGATGTGAGAGGAAGTGACTGGCTCAAGGTCATGCAGCTGGCTTCATGGCTAAGACAGGACTGGAATTCAAAGTTTTCAATTTTAGTCTGGCACTTTAACTGCTACACCCAATTGGTTGTCACATATATCTAGGGACCAACTTATAAAGAGCTTTACAAGTCTTAAGAAGCACTTAAAGCAGAAGTGATATTCAGCAGGTTCTGATCAGTTCTGGAGAACCGGTAGTGGAAATTTTGAGTAGTTCAGAGAGCCGGCAAATATCACCTTTGATTGGAGATTTTACAGTATCCTTCCCCTGCCATGCCCCCCAAGCGACGCCCACAGAATCGGTAGTAAAAGAATTTGAATCTCACTACTGATTTAAAGCCCTTACTTCTTTACTTCACCCTGTATGCTGATAATTCTGAGTGCCACATTTAGAATACTTGTTTTACTAGAGTTTGAAAATATCCCCTCTGTGAGCATTTCTACTTCTTGAAAAGCCTGTTTTTGTTATATTTGGGAGGCAAATTAAATTTTTAATAGCTTGGTTAAATGTAACACTACAATAATCCAGAAAATTATTTTATACTCCAATATGCAGAGCTTCAGAGTAGCCTACTCTCTTATGGGCTACTCAAAGTCCACCATTTCTTTTCCCACCTACAGTACTTTCTCTCACTGTTGAATTGTTCCCTTTGTGACTACTATAGTAACACAATCACGGGACGTGCCCAAAATTAATCCTATATGATTTTTTTTCAGAGGTTATGAATTGACATGCAGTTCACTCATGCAGTAGTAGATTCCTGGCTTATTGTGATATAATGATAAGGCTGAAATATATAACAGGTTCTAGATATCTGATATTTTATATAGAAACAATATATAGTGGGCTTTAACATTGGGCCATATAATTTTAAGAAATCCACTTATTAGGTACTCTGTTGTACAGTAGTAAATGTTTTTGTCATTATATTCCTATATTTTATCGCATAAAGAAAAGAAGAGTAGGTAATGTAGGACCTGTGATACAGGAAACCCAAGGGAGCTACTGTAAAATTATTCTGTAAAGAGTATATTTATTCTGCTAGCCCATGTCAAAAGCCATTAAATGTTACTGCTGTAAAATTCAAAATCATTTTCCAGAACCTGCAATAGGTTTTACATCTGTAGACATTTAATGTGATTCAAAGACATAATTCTGACCATAGTAGATTTTTTTCCATTCAAATTTATCATACTATTAATACAGAAAATTTGGAAATTGGATTTTCTCCAATGAAGCCAAACTAAAGAACTTTATCTTCCTGGCAGTCTACATGTATCTGTAGCTATTTTAATTTTATATATGTTATTGTGTTAGTAGATAAACTGGACCTTAAAAAGTGAGGGTCAAAAATGGAGGGGAAACTCTCTTAAACATTTTAAACTTTCTGTCTAAAGAAAAATGTGGAAGCTTATTCAAAAATTTGACAGGTTTGCAACCACATAGAAGCTCAAAACTTATGAGCGATTCATATAGCACAGATAAAAGTAGTTGAGCCATATTTTAGAGAAATTGTGAGCCAGGAACCCTATTTTCTCTCCTGAGGAAGTTGCCAAAGTTATTTGAGTGTCATCATTCCTATTCTTATTTTCAGGATAAAAACTAGCCTAGGGCAAAGGAAATTATTGTTTACTTCGGTGTCAGCATATCTCAGACTTGCCTTATTATTTATGATAACAAACAACACAAAAATATGACCTTGACAGGATATATGTCTTCTTTAATAAAAGGTGCTATTCAAATTGTTGTCAGAAGAACAACATGCCTTCATTCAAGGCAGGATTTTTTAATGATATATAACAAATTTGGACTGGCTTATGCAAAGGCTTTTTCCATCCTGAGTAGGTCTGTTTCCCACAGAATAACTTCAGGGAGATTATAAGCAGTAGATCCTTAAGTGCCTTGCGAATTTACAGCTATCTCTTGGTACACTTTTGCCTAGCAATTCCATGTATATTTGACTTATGAATAAGTATGTTACAGTAGTCTGACATCATCCTCTGAAGTTTTGCCTGAGGAGGAAGGCCAAGAATGACAAAACAACATCACAGATGGGAACTGAAACTACTTATATGTTGAGTGCATTCATTCCCAAACCTGTTAGGTTGCAAGCTGTTCCCAACAGAGAGTAAATCCAGCCTCCTTTGCTTTCATGTTGCTTTAAGGCTAGTTCCCACTGGCCGACGGATGCAAAATGTATGCATAAAGGACACAGCGGACGAGCAAAATTTTGGGGGTGGCTCCATCTGTTGTCATCCGCTCCAAAAAGTGGTGAAAATTTGCATAAACAGAACGGAAAAGAACGGAAAAGAACGGACGTGGGTAGTACGTAGCGGGGATGTTAAGCGAATGTTCATAGGAAGCCTAGCGGATAACAGCGGATGGAAGTGGATGACACATCCGAAGGGGTTCCGGGGGAGAATTGCAAAGTGGACGCAAAGCGGAAGGGGTGGATGCATAGCGGATGATGTGGATGCATCACAGACGCCTATAGGAAGCAAAGAGGATGCCGCATGGATGTATATCAGATGCAAAGCATTCACTGCGCATGCGGGGAGTATGAATTGCGTCAGCTCCACGGACATAAAAGGATGCAGCACGCATGCAGTCAGCATTCAGGGGAAAGATGTGCTGCCACATACATCTAGCAGGAACACCATGGTTCATCAGTCAGGGAAAAAAAGGAAGCCGGTGCCTACTTGTTCCAGCCCTGGCAAGAAGGACAGAACCAGCATCCTACCCCCTGGCACTGACTCTGAAGCTGCTGCTGCTGCTGTTGTGGTGGACCAGCCCCAAGGCCCTCAAGCCCCTCAAAGCCCTAATGCTGAAAACCCTGCTGCTCAAGCCCCTGAAGGCCCTGCTGCTCAAGCCCCTGAAGGCCCTGCTGAAGCCCCTGCCAGAGGGAGGAAGAGGCAAGGGAAGGAGAAAGGAGAGAGGAATCAGTAAACCATTTCCGAGGAGCATGAGGATGAGGTGCTGGAATGGCTGAGGGAGAACGAGTACCTCTGGAGAAAGGGCCACAGAATGTATCAGGACACCAAGAAGAAGCAGGCAGCTTGGAGAGACAAGGCAGAGAGCCTGGGGTACACTGCAGATGTACTCCTGGGATGGTGGAAGCACATGCACACCTGGTATGGCAAGCTACACCTCAAGAAATCCAGGCAGGCCGCTGTCAAGCTCACTGACTGGGAGATGTACATCATGGCCAAGTGCAGTTTCCTGGAGGGTGAGATCCGCCACCGAGGATCAGCTCCTTTGACACCTCTCTCCCTCAGACAGCCCACAGACAGCCAGTCCTCTTCCAGCCAGGAGTCAGCTACCCTGTCCAGGCAGGTGTCTTCAGAGGGCCCCACGGCAGAGACCCCCCTGACAACTGCACTCCCCATGCCAGCGGACTTGGAGGATCCCCTGTCACAAATGGAGGAAGAAGCAGCAGCCACCAGAGGCCGCCCCCCCCCCCCCCAGCTCCACAGCATGCAGGCAGAGAGGCAGACTGGAGGGCCAGAACCGGTGTCCTGTTGGAGATCAGGGACACAATGTAGACCAGCACAGAACTTCTCTCTCAGCTGGTCCACTTGGGCAGAAGATCCTCGGGCCACCACCCTTCATCACCGACATAAACCACACCCTGAGGGACCTGCCCGAGGCCCAGTACCAGGTAATGAAGCAGAAGATCACAGCACTTCTGCACAACCCTCAAGGCCCAGCTGAACCTGCTCCTACCCAGTCCAGGTCTGCTCCTCCTCCTCCAGGCGATGTCACAGCCCTTCCACGGCTTTCAACAGCCCCTCACCTACCAAGGCTATGACTTCCAGGACTTCCCAGAGCAGAAGCAGACCTTCCCAGTCCAGGCCCAGGTTCATTGCATGCCACAGATGCTACTCCTCACCCAGCTGCAAACCAGACAGCCCCACTACACTCCTCCTTCCTCCACCCAACAGCCAAGCCCGTCAATGGACAATCTGTCATCAGTCTTGGGCCTCACATCTCAGGTCCTTGATGAAGGGCCTCTCAACCTCACGGGACTGAGTCAGCTCTTGGATAGCTTCCTGAACACACCATCCCCTGTTGTACTTTCGGGGCCAAGCACCGCAATGGCGCCTCAGACCAGCACTCAAGCCACAGCCACCTCCACAGTCCCTGCCCGCTTAACAGCTGAGACCATGGACATGACTCAGAGTGACTGAGAAGAGTGTCAGAGACTGAGTTGTACTTGTTCAGTTTATCTTTGTTTAAGACACTTTACTTGGTTCATTTTGCTTATTAAATAAAGTCATAAAGTTTACCTAAGACAGTTAATCAAGGTTATCATTGCTTAACAACACATTTAATTCAGTTTACTTGGTTCATTTTGCTTATTTAACAAAGTCATAAAGTTTACCTAAGACAGTTAATAAAGGTTATCTTTGCTTAAGACACTTGGTTCAGTTTTTTACCTTAGGAAAGTGTTGGTGAAAACATTTAACAAATGGTTAAACCTTTGCATGCTTGTGGGATAGATAAGGATAGCTGTGGGATAGATAAACCTCCAGTGCAAGCATAGTGTGACTATATGGTCCCCCATCCCAGCTGCCACACATATGGACCTTTATTATCAATAACAATTTATTCATTGATCAACACATTTTAAAATAAACAAAGCTCTTTATTAATGCCCTATTCATTGTAGGACCAGTCAACATACATGGCACAATCTCATCAGTGTTATGCGACAGCCTCAAGGAAGCATCCATTAATCATCTATCATCCTGTCTTGCCACTCTACTGCTCCAGCTGGGGAGTTGCAACAGTGTCTCAGTAGGTTGCGCTGCTTCTTCCCTTCACGTGAAGCTCTGTTGGGGCCTTGTACATCCACAGTGTCTATCAGGTTACGTCCTTGCCTCCATTCACCAGGCTCCATGTCCCCATTGCCTTGTTGATGGTCCACAAGTCTGTTCTGCAACACTGGGTAGCGAGTGCGCATGAGATTGTGCAGGATGCAGCAAGCTTCAATGATGCTCCTCACAGTCTGTGATTCATGCTGCATGGTGGTGAGAAGTATCTGGAACCTGTTGGCCAGGATGCGAAAGGCATTCTCCACCACCCATCTTGCCCTGGACAGCCTGTAGTTGAAGATCCTCTCTATTCACGGGTGAGGTATCTTGAACTGTAGGGCTTCATGAGGTAGGTTCTGAGGGAGAAGGCATCATCACCAATGATGAAGTAGGGCACATCTTGTGTGTCATTGGGTAGGTGGTCTGGATCTGGAAAACCCATGATGAGGTTGCATTCCAGCCCATCCTTGAGGTCACCAGCGTTGTATACCTGGGCATCTGAAGCTGACTTGTTGCCTGAAGCATTGTAGTCAGCATCAACCATGGCAAAAAGGATGATACTGAAGAAGCCCTTGTAGTTGAAATAAGTGGACCCTGAGTTGGCTGGAGCTTTGCAGGCCACGTGGTTCCCATCTATGGCTCCAACGGTGTGGGAAAAGTTCTACCTCTGATACCACTCTTCTGCAAGTTTCCTCCTGCCTTATTCAGTGGTGGGGCACTTGAGGAGCTCCTCCACGTATTCTTCGATGATGGCCTGCATCACTTCTCTGACCACAATGCTGATGCTGTTGTGTGGCACCCTCCACACATACTGCAAGTTTCTATATGTGGTTCCAGTGGCCAGGTGCCGCAGAGTCTGTGCCACCTTCAGTCCAGGGTCCAGGTTGGGACGGAAATTGGTGCTCTGCTGGTCAACCTGGGTCTTAGATGCTCTACAAGTTCATCAAACATGGCTGGAGGCATCCTCATGAAGTGATGGAATGCACGAGGGTCTTCATTCCTCAGTTCCACCATCAACTGGTCATACAGTCCAAACTCCATTCTTCTCATGATCCATCCTCGGACGCACACAGCTCTTGGACGTCTCCTTGTTCTCCTTGTGTAGAAAAGGTGAAACAGTCTGAACAGGTTTTGGTTCTGGTGATGAATGATCACAGCTACCATACGGACTGTGTCATGATCCATGGTGGAGAACAATTGATGATGTGGAAGACCAAGACCAAGGGTGAAGAGGTCTGTACACCATGGCTGCTGGACTCATACTGAGATCCAGATGATTTTCTCCCCCTTTTTATAGAAAATATCGGTTGTCCACTAGGTGTACTTCTACATACTCCAGACATACTCCAGACATCCTAAATATATGAGATACATCCCATATACAAACGTTTTGTCCGTTGTAATCCTTTATATACGAGATGCATACGCTTACATCTTTTCTATTTCTGTGCTACTAACGCTGTGTAGATGTTCTTTTGTTTCCTCCCTCTTTCCGTTTTCAGCTGCAGCGGATGTGAGTTGAGGGGATGGCCAGAGGATGCAGAGAGGATACAGTAGACGTTTAATGGATGATAACGGACGTAGAACGTTTGTTGCCTGTATATGTCACGGATGTACATCGTACGCGGTGGAAAGTTCATCCGTTCACAAAGTTTTGTGCAGCTCAAAACTTCTTGCGCAGATGAAATCTCAGCGAAGGGATGCTTGAGGGATAGAGCAAATGAAGCACGTATGCAGTGAGTACACAATGGATGCATAGCATTTTCCAATGGATGGCAAGCTTTTTTTAACGTTTTACATCCTCTTTGCATCCGTTAAGTGCAGTGGGACAGGGCCTTTACACCTGATGTACTTGATAAAATGAAACTTTGTAAAATGGAAGCATGTCATCTGAGGATATGGCAGGGAGACAGAATCTCCAATGAAAAATGAAGGCAAGAGAAATGTGAAGACAGGTAGTCCTCGACTTACAACAGTTCATTTAGTGACTGTTCAAAGTTACAAAGGCACTGAAAAAAGTGACTTATGACCGCTTTTCAGTAACGACCTTGCCAGCATCCCCATGGTTCACATGATCAAAATTTGGATCTTTAGAAACTGGCTCATATTTATGACCGTTGCTGTGTTTCAAGATCATGTGATCCCCTCTTGCGATCTTCTGTCAAGCAAAGTCAGTGGGGAAGCCAGATTCACTTAACAACTTATGAACTGCAGTGATTCACTTAGCAATTGAGGTAAAAAAGGCCATAAATTGGGGGCAAAATTCACTTAACAAATGTTTCACTTAGAAACAGAAATTTTGAGCTCAAGGACCTGTATCTGTTTCTTCTGAAGCAGAAGCAAAAGCAGCAAAAAAAAAGTATGGTCATGTGACGGAGGGGCAGGGATGGGCATTAGAATTTGAAAACCGGGCCATAAGTATCTTTTTTAGAGTGGGCCTATTGTAATGTCAAGGAGTTTCTAGGCAACTGTTCATAAGGCGAGGCCTACCTATATTGAGGAATGAAATTTGTTTTTTTTTTCCAGCTTCTAAGGTAAATTTAATCCCTGGGCACATGGAATTAAACTGTATATTCAATTCGGTTTTCTTTTAAGATGACAAAGTGTCATATTTGACCAAAGTTTGGGGTTTGATTTAGGGAACGGCAGTGCAGAGAAACCCAAAGAAAGACAGTCTGAAGTGGTTCATGACCTCTTGAATGGCTTTGCTGAGACAAATCAGATTATTTGGCAAAAGAAATAATATTACTTCCATCATATGGATCGCTTCATCAAAGTCAGCATAAATTATTTTGCACAGGCCTAATAGTGAAAGTCAATAGTGATAAATATCTGTGTGCAACACTTTATTTGTTCAGATGAAAATGGAAAGAATGATGCAGGTAGTCCTGGGCTTACAACATTTTATTTAGTGACCGTTTGAAGTTACAAAAGCATTGAAAAAAGTAAGTTAATGAAAGTTTTTCACACACTTAGGACCATTGTTGCATCCCCATGGTCACATGATCAATTTGGATGCATAGCAATTGGTTCATATTTATGACAGTGTCCTGGAGTCACGTGATTGCCATTTGCAACCTGACAAGCAAAATCAATGGCGAAATCAGATTCACTTTACAACCATGTTACTACCTTAACAACTGCAGTGATTCATCAAACAACTGGGGCAGGAAAAGTCATAAACTGTGCTGTCCTGCTCCCTCTTACACACATACATAACTGTGGCTTAGTGGGTTTATTAATATTCCCCAGGAACTCCCTTCACCAAAAACCCAGAACTGTCCCAATTAAGGCCCTGTCACACTGGCCGACAGATGCAAAACGTTTGTAAAAAGGACACAGTGGATGAGCAAAATGTTCCATCCGTTGTTATCCGCTCTCAAAAGTGCCCCGAATTGCATAACCAGAGCAGACAACATGGAAAGGAACGGACTGGGGGAGGACGTAGGGCGGATGGAAAGCGGATGCTCCACGTAAGCCTAGCGGATGGAAGCAGATGGCATATCCGCAAGGCTTCCGGGGGAGCACAGCAAAGCGGATGCGGAACGGAAAGAGCGGATGCAGAGCGGATGAAGTGGATGCAGAGCGGAAGCCAAGCGGAAGTCTAGCGGATGCCTAGCGGATGCCTTGCGTTCATTGCGCATGCAGGGAGGATGCATTACGTCAGCCCCGTGGATATAAAGGGAAGCAGCTCGCAAGCAGGTCACCATTCAGAGGAAAGACCTGCTTCCAGATACAGCTTGCCAGCCAGCCAGCCAGCCAGCCAGCCAGCAACCCAACAACCATGTGGAAGAAAAGGAAGCCTCTGCCATCTGCTGCCAGCCCTGGCAAGAGGGACAGGGCCACGCTCCCACCCCCTGGCCCTCACTCTGCTTCTGCTGGGGCTTCTGCTGCCCGGGCTTGCTCTTCTGGGGCTGGGGCTTCTGCTGATGCTGCTTCTGGAGGTGGTGCTTCTGCTGATGCTGATTCTGGTGGTGGTGCTTCTGCTGGTGCTTACTCTGCTGAAGCTGCTTCTGGTGGTGGTGCTTCTGCTGGTGCTTACTCTGCTGGCACTGCTCCTGGTGCTGGTGCTTCTGCTGGTGCTTACTCTGCTGGCACTGCTTCTGGTGGTGGTGCTTCTGCTGGTGCTTACTCTGCTGGCACTGCTCCTGGTCCTGCTGGTCCTGCTGGTCCTGCTGGTCCTGCTGGTTCTGCTGGTGCTCCTGGTCCTGCTAGTCCTCCTGGTCCTGCTTTTGCTGCTACTGTTGTTGTTGCTGCTCCTGGTGGTGGTGGTGTGGAGGAGCAGCCCCTACAACTTTGAAGCCCCTCTGATGAGGGCCCATATGGCCGTGCCAGAGGGAGGAAGAGGCAGACGCGTGAATGAGAGAGGAGGCAATACTCAATCGAAGAGGAACATGAGGAGGAGGTGCTTGAATGGCTCAGGGAGAATGAATATCTTTGGCGGAAGGGACACAGGCTCTATTGAGACACCAAGAGGAAGCAGGCTGCTTGGAGAGAGAAGGCGGAGAGCCTGGGCTACATTTCGGAGGTGCTCCTCAGCTGGTGGAAGCACATACACACCTGGTACGGGAAGCTGCACCTCAAGAAATCTGGCCAGGCCGCAGTCAAGCTGACGGACAGAGAGACCTACGTGATGGCCAAGTGCAGCTTCTTGGATGGTGAGATCCGCCACCGAGGAGTAGCCCCTCTGACAAACCTCTCTCTCAGGCATCCCACAGAGAGCCAGTCCTCTTCTGGCCAAGAGTCAGCTCCCGTGTCCAGGCAGGTATCTGTGGAGCGTGCCACGACGGAGACCCCCCCGACAGCTGTACTACCCGTGGCGGAGCGTGTGGAGGACCCCCTGATGCAGTGGGAGCAAGGAGAGGGCACTACCACCACAGCCCAACCCGCATCCACCCCCACCTCCACCTTCACCGAAAGGCAGAGAGGCAGACCAGAGGGGCAGAGCCACACTGTCCTGCTGGAGATCAGGGACACCATCAGGAGCAGTGTAGATCTCCTCTCTCAGCTGGTACACACTGATGTCCCATCCTCCAACTGCAATCCCTTCCTCACCTATGTCAACCAGACCCTCATGAACATGTCGGAACCCCAGTACCAGGTGGTGAAGGACAGGATCACCAATCTTCTTCACAACCCTCCAGACCAAGCTGAACCTGCTCCCACCCAGTCAAGGCCTGCTCCTCCACCCCAGGTGATGTCACTGCCCTTCCAAGGCTTTCCACAGTCCCTCACCTACCAAGGCTACGGCTACCAGGAGTTCCAGCAGCACAGGCAGCCCTTCCCAGTCCAGGCACAGGTACATCGTACGCCACCAGTGCCACTGATGCCACCGATGCCACCCACGCCACCGATGACAGCCACGCCACCGAAGCCACCAATGCCACCGATGCCACCAACGCCAGTCCTCACCCAGCTACAGACCAGACAACCCCACTACACTGCTCCTTCCTCCACCCCAGAGCCAAGCCCGGCCTCAGAACATCTGTCATCGGTATTGGGGCTGACACCCCATGTCATGGAGGAAGGGGCTCTCAACATCACGGGGCTGAGCCAGCTCTCTGAGAGCTTCCTGAACACACCGTCCCCTGTTGTCCTCTCGGGGCCAGGCACCCCAATGGCACCTCAGACCAGCACTCCAGCAGCAGCCACCTCCACAGCACCTGGACCCTTCACCCCAGAGATGATGGGAATGCCTCAGACTGACTGAGAAGAGTGCCAGAGACTGGGTGGTTACCTGTTGACTTTATTTTTGTTTTGGACACTTGACTTGGGTCATTTTTCTTTTACGGCTTGTTATTAATAAAGATTATCTTTGCTTCACACACTTGCTTCATTTATTTTTGTCAATAAAGTCTTGGTGGAAACTTTTAGAAATGGTTTAACCCTTTGCATGCTTGTGGGATGGGTAAGGATAGCAGTGGGATGGGCAGGGATAACTTTGGGATGGGTAATAGCTGTGGGATGGGCAGGGATACCTGTGGGATGGGCAGGGATACCTTTGGGATGGGTAATAGCTATGGGATAGATAAACCTCCAGTGCAAGCATCGTGGGACTGTATGGTCTACTCTCCCAGGTGCCACACCTATGGCCCTTTATTATCAATAATAATGTAATCATTCATCCACACATGTCAACATAAACACAACTCTTTATTAAATGCCCTGTTCATTGTAGGCCCACCCAACATACATGGCCCAATCTCATCCGTGTGATGAGACAGGCTGAAGGAAGCATCCATTAATCATCTATCATCCTGTCTTGCCACTCCACTACTCCAGCTGGGGAGTTGCACCAGTGTCTCAGGAGGTTGCGCTGCTTCTTCCCTTCACGTGAAGCTCTGTTGGGGCCTTGCACATCCTTCGTGTCTATCAGGTTTCGACCTTGCCTCCATTCCCCAGGCTCCATGTCCCCATTGCCTTATTGGAGATCCATGAGCCTGTTCTGCAAGACTGGGTAGCGGGTGCGCATGAGATTGTGCAGGATGCAGCAAGCTTCCACGATCCTCCTGACGGTTTCTGGGCGATGCTGCATGGTGGTGAGAAGTATCTGGAACCTGTTGGCCAGGATGCCAAAGGCATTCTCCACCACCCGCCTTTCCCTGGACAGCCTGTAGTTGAAGATCCTCTCTTCACGGGTGAGGCATCTGGAATTGTAGAGCTTCATGAGGTAGGTTCTGAGGGAGAAGGCATCATCCCCCATGATGAAGTAAGGCACATCTTGTGTGTTGTTGGGCAGGGGGTCTGGATCTGGGAAGTCCATGATGAGGTTGCGTTCCAGCCCATCCTTGAGGTGATTGGCATTGTATACCTGGGCATCTGAAGATGAGCCGTTGCCTGAAGCATCGATGTACATGAACTTGTAGTCAGCATCGACCATGGTGAAGAGGACGATGCTGAAGAAGCCCTTGTAGTTGAAATAAGTGGACCCCGACTTGGCTGGAGCTTTGCAGGCCACGTGCTTCCCATCTATGGCTCCAATGGTGTGGGGGAAGTTCCACTTCTGATACCACTGCTCTGCCACTTTCTTCCAGCCTTCTTCAGTGGAGGGGAACTGGAGGAGCTCCTGCAGGTATTCTTCGATGATGGCCTGCACCACTTCTCTGACCACAATGCTGATGGTGTTGTGTGGCACCCTCCAGCCGTACTGCATACTCCTGTAGGTGGTCCCTGAGGCCATGTGGCGCAGGTTCAGTGCCACCTTGAGCCCAGGGTCCAGGCTGTGCCAGAAGTTCGTGTTTGCCTTGGTCAACCTGGGTCTCAGCCGCTGCACAACTTCATCAAACATGGCTGGTGACATCCTCATGAAGTTCTGGAATGCACGAGGGTTTTCGTTCCTCAGCTCCACCATCAGCTTGTTGTACAGTCCATACTCTGCTCTTCTCCCGATCCATCTTCGGACCCAGACACTTCTTGGCTGTCTCCTTTTCTTCCCGTAGAACAGTTGAAAGAGCCTGTAGATGGCTTCGCACTGTTGCAGAACGATGGTGGCTACCAAAAGGACTATGTTATGATCCATGGTGGACATCAATGGATGCTGTGGAAGAGCAAGAGCCAGATGAAGGCTGCAGAGGTCTGCAGAGCAGGGCTGCTGGACTGAAAGTGAGATCCAGGTGAGTTCCTCCCCCTTTTTATAGGCAGTATAGGTTTTCCCCTATGTGTCCTTTTGCATCCTCTCAGCATTCTCTAGAAATCCTTAATATCCGAGATAGGTCCCCTCTGCGAATGTTTTTTCTGTTTTAAATGCTTTCTTTGCGAGCTGCATCCGCTTTCATCCTTTCTCCGTCCATGCTACTAATGCTGCGCATCCGTTCCACGTCCGTTTTGCTTCCTCCCTATGTCCATTTTCCACTGGAGCGGATTTGAGTTGCGCGGATGCACAGCGGATGCCTAGCGGACATAGCGGACGCATAACGGATGACGATGGATGTAGAACGGATGTTCCCCATATGCCTTGCGGATGCAGAACGGATGCATTTTCCACTGAAGAAGTTTTGAGCAGCTCAAAACTTTTTGAGCGGATGGAACCTCAGTCGACGGATGCTGGACATTTAGAGAGGATGAAAAACGGAGGCAGTGAGTACAAAACGGATGAATCGCGTTAACCAACGGATGGCAAGTGTTTCTCTCCGTTTTACATCCTCTTTCCATCCGTTGGTGCAGTGTGATATGGGCTTAAATTCCAGCCACAAGCAGACCAATGCTAGTCCATAGAGCAATGGCCAATGAGTGCACAAGGCACTTGAAAGTTTCCCAATCAAAATAAATCCACCAGGCAAAACTTAAGCCACAAGAGAGTTCATGAGGCAAGAAAAGCCCAGAGTTTCCAAGGCACAATCCAAGTAAAGACACGGTGTCAATCCAAAGCGAGGCAGGAATCACAGTGACCAGAAAATACACACCACTTCCATCTGTCTGCTTCCAATGCTTTCTCCTTGTGAGGAATCTGGCCAACCTTCTCTGTGCCTGCCTTTTCTCTGCCCTATGTGTTCTTGGATCAGGTGTAGAAGGCGGTTCCTCATCCTCATTACTGACTGGCTGCAGCTGTGTGCTTTTCTCATCTAGAGCCTCGGGGCTGTTCTGCTGCATATGCATTTCAGCCAAATCCCTCATAGATGGCTGCCTGGAGACATCAGTCAACTCAGCTCTTGATGTTCCAGGAACTGGTTCATTCTCCCCTGGGGTTAACACCTCGAGAGGTATTTGGGGAAGTGTCCAGGGAGGTCATCACACAAACTGGGGCAAAACTCATTTAACCACGGTCTCAGTTAACAACAGAAATGTTGAGCTCAATGGTGGTCTTAAGTTGAACACTACTTTTTCAAAGAGTTCCATTCTCAGAAATATATTAAACATGCAATACATTCCTAATCATTGCTATAAAATAAACACAGAAGTGTAGTTAAGGAGTTACCTGCTTTTGCCTCTTGCAAGGTGAGAAAGTCAACTACTTTCAAACCCGTGTTTTTGGGCTGGTTCCCAACAATTACTGCAAGACCCCCTTTTCTGAGTGAACCTCCAACTTAACAGAAGGAAAAGGAAAAATGGATGTACCAGACCAACTAAGGACACAAGGTTATTTATGTGTGAGAAATAAAGTTCAATTAATTCTTTGTGATTCATCTATCAACCGCTATTTCAAAATAGTATATTTTGCACATTTAATTGGGTTTTTTTTAAGCCCTTTTCTTTCACAAGACTTGAAGCTCTTCTCTTTCTGATGCAGCAGTGATCAATTGTGTTATGAAGAATGGGGCAAGAAAGGATAGATTTTTCCAAAGGACTCAAGTAGGGCTTTAATACTGCTGTTAAACTATGAATTTCATTTATTCCCCAGGACTGAGGTACAGTATTCTGCCTTTGTATTCTAACACAGTATCTTAGGCTGAGCTCTTCTAGGCACAACAGGGAATAAATTAAATTGAATTTTATAATCACCACTGCCTAAACATTCATATATTTGCAAATGTATTTACTTGCACATATACAATGACCACTTGTGTTCCTGTGGAGTTGGCCATAGTATTCAAGCCAGGATGAATCTCATTTCTATCACAAGTAATCTCCCGAGTGGCCCAGCTGAATGGGCAACTTCTTTCTCAGTTGCCAATGCATTTTTCATATATTAACAGAAATAGCTGGAATGGAAGTTTCAAGTGGGCATGGATTCTTCCCATTGCAAAGAGCTTCTCTGCATTTAAGCCAGAGGTAGTATTCAGTCAGTTCTGACCAGGACTGGAGAACCGGTAGTGGAAATTTTGAGTAGTTCAGGGAACCAGCAAATACCACCTCTGACTGGCCCCCTCCCATCTATTCGCTGCCTCCCAAGTCCCAGCTGATTGGCTGGGTCTTCTTTTGTTGCCCTGCACAGAAGAACGGAGCTGGAAAGCAAGTTGGTTGGGTGGGGAGGGGAGGGGATTTTGCAGTAACCTTCCCCCAGGAGTGGGGAGGATGGAGTTTTTGCAGTAACCTTCCCCTAGGAGTGGGGAGGGGATGGAGATTTTGAAGTATACATCCCCTGCCATGCCCACCAAGCCACACCCACAGAACCGGTAGTAAAAAAATATTAATCCCACCACTGATTTAAGCTAATACAATCCTTGGTTGCATAAATAGAGGCACAGAATCAAAATCACTTGAAGTACGAGGGCTATCCACAAAATAGATTAAGTTTTGCGATAGAAAAAAAACAAAGTGTAGGAATTTTTTTTTGTTATATACACTTGAAAGTGACATTTAAATACTACTTTTCAACATATTCACTGAACAAATTAAGGCACTTATCATAGCGGTGAACAAGCTTTGTAATTCCATTGTCATAAAATTCAGCCGCCTGAGATTTGAGCCAATCAGTCACGCCCACCCGCAGTTCTACGTCATCATCAAAGCGCTGTGTTCCAAGCCAGGTCTTCATCCTCAGAAACAAGTGGGAGTCGCTTGGTGCAAGATCGGGGCTGTAGGGCAGATGAGAAAAAATCTCCCACTTGAAAGCATTCAGGACTTCTCGAGTGTGATTTGGTGTGTGTGGTCGGGCATTGTCATGCAAAAACAAAATTTTTGAGCTTAACTTTCCTCTTTGCTTGTTCTGAATTGCTTTTCTTAGTTTTTGCAATGTTTCGCAAAACCTCACAGAGTTTATTGTTGCACCATGTTCCAGAAAATCGATAAGAAGCACACCTTGCCTATCCCAAAAAACAGTCACCATAATCTTCCTTGCAGAGAACGTTTGCAAACATTTTCTTGGTTTTTTGGGGGAATTTGTGTGCCCCCACTCCATAGACTGCAATTTGGTCTCGCTGTTCACATGTTTGACCCAAGTCTCGTCTCCTGGTATGATTCGATCAAGAAATGAATCTCCATCTTTGTCGTAAGAGTACAGAAATGTCAATGATGCAGCCATACGCTGACTCTTGTGGTTTTCTGTCAGGATTTTTGGCACCCATCTTGCACAAAATTTGTGGTAGCCTAGCTTTTGTGTAACAATTTCATGAAACAAACTGTGTGAAATTTGTGGAAAACTAAGCGAAAGTTCCGTTACTATGAAACGGCGGTTTTCACAAATCTTGTCATCGACTTTTGCGACCAGTTCATCAGTCACAATGCTCGGACGTCCACTCCGCTGTTCATCATGAACGTTAATTTGTCCATTTTTCAACTTAATGCACCATTGGCGCACTCCACCTTCAGTGATGATGTTGTCCCCGTACACTTCACACAGTTGCCGAAAAATTTCAATCGGTTTATGGTTTTTTGCCAACAAAAACCTTATCACTGATCGCACCTCACAACTTGCAGGAATTTCAATTGCAGCACACATTTCAAACGTTTGGTGTGAAATAACGGGCAATGGTACGAACCTCCCACTAGCACAACTAGATGCAGACTAAGCAGCGGACACACAGACCAAAGATGCCCCTTCTTGCTACAGACAAAAACGTAATCTATTTTGTGGATAGCCCTCATATTAGTCCTGCTTTACCTTAGTAAGACCATATTTGGAATACAGCTTCCTGCTTTGGTCACCACATTACAAAAAAGGTGTTGACTTGAAAAACTGCAGAGAAGACCAACTAAGATGATTAAAGGCCTGGAGGCTAAAACATATAAAGAACGGTTGCAGGATTTGGGTTTGGCTAGTCTTGCGAAAAGAAGGATGACATGATAACAGTATTCCAGTATCTGAGAGGATGCCATAAAAAGGAGGGGGTCAATTTATTTTTCAAAGCACCAGAAGGCAAGACAAGAAACAATGGATGGAAACTACTCAAGGAGAGAAGCAACCTGGAATTAAGGAGAAACTGCTTAACAGTGAGGACAATTAAACAGTGGAACTGCTTGCCTTCAAACGTTGTGGGTGCTTCATCACTGGAGGTTTTTAAGAAGGGACTGGACAGCCACTTGTCTGAAATGGTATAGGGCAGTGATGATGAACCTTTTGGGCCCCGAGGGCCCAAAGCATGCATATATCCAAAATGCAAGGTGCCCTCCCAGATGCGTGTCAACCCCCACACCCCCTGCATGTGTCCTCCTATGCATGCAGGTACACAATTCTATGAATGTGCACACCCTCACATGCACATGCTCCTATGCATGTGCTCCGCTCCCGCACATGTGTGGCAGAGACCCGAAGGCCAACTGGCTGGTGGGAGGCACATGCATATGCGCATTGGAGCTGAGCTGGGGTGATAGTGTGCCTGCCCACAGAGAGGGCTGTGTGCACCACCCGTGGCATGAGTGCCATAGGTTCACCACCACTGATATAGGGCCTCCTGCTTGATAAGGGATTTGAACTAGAGATTTCCAAGATTCCTTCCAACTCTACCCTGACTTAGTAACTCTTATTTGATCCTTTGCAACATACAGTATGTTTCAGGGATTGCATGTTCTATTTTAGGAAGTGGACAACATTCTGAACATAATCAATGTATCCAAGCGAGAGCTCGCAGGCAGTGATTTCTTTAGAAGCCCTGGCTAAAAGCAGGAGGTAATTATTTCTATATTAGCACAGCAGACGGTTGCTCAGATGAAATGCCACCCCCTTGCTCCAAGAAGGCCTGCCGTGTCATTGTTTAAAGGGAAATGAAGAAACTCTGGAGTGTATTTTGTACCATCAAAAGGAAGTAATTCCACATAAATAAGCTAATTTGATAAACCAATCTATAATTTTTGACAGGTCGAAAGACAGGCCACAGCCAGGAGAAAAGCTGTGGTTCCTCAAAGCAGCTTTTTCCTTGGCACTAACGTTGATTACAAAAATAGGAGCCATTAAAGCAGGGATGGAAAACATCTGGCTCCATGGCAGATGGGCAATTCAGTCATCAACACATCCAACTGTTAAGTGGATGGGCTGATTTAATGCTGAAAGTATGGCTTTCCCACTCTCATTCATGCTGCTGATTGTTAAAATACTCGTTCCAATAAAACAGAGCTTTTCAACAGTTTGACATCCTTTGTGTTTGCTTGGTCGATCCTCTCTTCCTCCCACTCTTGAGAGCATGCCTACCCGTTGCATTGTTCCAGCATTGCAGCTAAAACAAGGAGATGAGTCACTGCTAAGGAAAGCAGAACAGTAGTACAGTCATGTGGGTTTTCCATTAAAGCACCATCAAGACAAAAATCCATGCCTTGAATAACTCACCTGGTTTCTATAGAGCTGCATGGGAAATTTTCTGGGAACCACGATGTGCGATACAAAAGGAAATAATAGCCCACAACAATGGCTTCGAATGTTAGAATCACAAAGAAAGGATAGAACTCGCTTAGAATGCTACTGTCAGGATTTGAACCCATAGAGATAAATGGAAATGGGTTAGCTGTAGGAAGGGGGAAAAAAAAGAACAGGTTAAAGTAGTAATTGTCAAACAAGCACCAAAAGTCTTTTTGAACTCTTATAGCCAGAACAGAGCTTTCTATAGTTTTCCTTCTAGATACACACACATCCACACAGAATATCTGGTTAAATTCTGCCTTTTGTTAAGCTTGAAATGAGAAGGGATGACCCTGACTTTTTGACAGTTTGATAAACCACAGGTAGTTATTATGTCTCTGCAGATTATTCTATCCTGGTGTTCTGTTATGTGAGCCATTTTAATGGTTTTTTGCTAGCCAGAATATAAATACATTCTCTCCCTGCCTTCCGTGTATGCAGTGAATGGTATTTGATTCCATTATACTAGGCTAAGGGGTAGTTGAATGCCCTTTGATCATTGGATCTTTAATTGTGAAAGATTTTTCTGTAATTTATAACAATGTATACAAATATAAAATTGAGTTTTAAAAGTTTTAAGGAGAGCCCTGTTGGATTAAATGAAAGGGAATTCTCTGATTTTAAGTGGTATTGAAAAAATACCAGAGAGCCATGGGATCAAAGTGACAAAAAGCATATTTAGTCATGAATTTATTTAGAAATGAATTTGTTTAAGAAGCAGTGCTATTATTATTTTTTATAAATAACCCAAGGCAGTGAACATACCTCCTACTACTATCTCCTCCTATTTTCCCCACTACAATGACCCTGTGAAGTAGGTTGGGTTAAAAGAAAGAGTGACTGGCCCAAAGTCATCCAACAGGATGACTATGACTGATTAGAACTCAAAATCTCCTCGTTTTTAATCTGTGACCTTAACCATTAAATCAAACTGGCAAGACCTGTCCATAGAATCCCTCTAGTTATCAATTCCAGATTCTAAAAATAATTAATATTGGGGAATATCACCTTCCTGGCCAAAAGTGATCTGGAAATGGGCTTTGAATTCATCTCCAAAAGAAATAGGAATAATAAAGAGGGCCTTTAATTGCTCTTGCATAAATGGAAACTGTGACTAAGATGTTATTCTGTTCAACCATAAATACATGGATGATTGCTTAAAATATCTAGGTCTGCCTTATGAAACATCATAGCATTAGTAGTGGAGAGTATCAATGCAAGCTGCAGGTCTTGAAATTATAAGAGCTTCATGGATAATTATGAAGCTAGGAAGCATTCAAATAATGTCTGAAGGTAATAGTCATTTTTTGTTATGTATCTTATGATATAATTCTGAACTACCAACTTCCCTCTGAATAGGGAAACTCATTTGGAGTTGGATTTTAATTGGACAGGACCTACTGAGTTGACCATGATGAAGTCTGGTTTGAGCCTACAGTCTTCAGGAGGTGCAATTGGCAGTGCCATCACCTGTGTATTAGATCTTTGTCCTGCTCCTTCAGGTGTGTCAAACTCATCTTGTCACAGTGGCATCACATGACATATCGGGACCTTTTTTCCCTTCACTAAACCAGGCATGGGCACGGGCATGGCCAGTGTGTGAGTTTGACAGCCCTATGCTACTTAGCCATGGCCACTAGAAAGTGATTTGCACTCAGATTCAGGTGGTGGTAATTTCATGCTTGTGTAAGAAAATGGCTGCATCTGTCCTGAAGGCCTCCTCAGTAAGTTATCCCTGGGCTTATCAATGCTGGATAATTTCTGGCTTCTTTCCAACTTTCTCCCCAAAGTGATGGAGAAGGCAGTAGGACCTGCAAGAAGCAACCAAAGAGGCTGCAGTTTCGCTTATAAAGCTCTTCAGAGCTTGGGGCTTTGACGAATATGGTACCACCTTTATGCAGTCGTTTTTGTTCATCTGGTAAGATTTCACAGGGTTTACATGCTTTAGGTCTCATCAGCAAATCATTGCTATCCTGTAGAACTCCAAAGACATGTCTACTGTATGACTGTCCCTTTCCTTCTTATGGTCCTGACCTTCGCATCCATTAGGAAAGCAGTAAAGTCATGGTTTTTCAATGAGTCCTGGGACAGACAGTGACCTGTGACCCTGCTGGAATATGTTGTTTGTATTGCTCTTTTCCAGTATTTGCTTATGATTCCCTAAGTTTATCTGCCTTAATCTGATCTTTTATTTTTACAGTTGTTTCAGCAATTGAAGCAAAGTAACCAAGGCTGGGAAAGACTGGAGAAGAAGCAGGGCATTCACCAAGGGGGATCAAAACAGCCAAAGCAATAGATGTGCTACAGATAGATTATCTCATCTGGATTTATTTAATATAGTAGTTTTATTCAGTAAGGATGGGAAAGTTCATAATTATTTGTGAGGGGAGGAGAATCCATCAGTTTTTAAAGTTTATTTTTCAGCATCTGGCAGGGATGAGTTCTTTATGATTAATGTTAGATATATTCAACATTGGCATCCCCCTCTATTTTTGCACGCAAATAATTTTTTCTCTTTTTTTCTTTCTTTCTTAATGTTAAATTTTTTGGGGTTTTTCTGATGCTTTTACTCTTGTTGATAAATGAAAATAAATACCAAAATAATAATAGATTTGCTACATGTAAAAAAGAGGAGGGGTTTCAATTGTGCAGGTGCAGCTACTATATTTATCTTTATATTTCCATCCCCTCCCACTATGGGTGTCCCTGATTAAAAGCATCAAGAGGGATGTAATCCCCTGAGCAGAAAGTGCTTTTGTTGAGTGAAACTGCTTGAAAATGAGGGGAAATTGCTTCTCTTCATGGGGGTGCTTCAAAAGAACACACATTATTTTTTGAAGCAAAACCCCTTTTTAAAACTCTGCAAAGCCATATTCAATTGTTCTGGTTCATTATTGATTGCTATATTCTATATTGCCTGTCTATTTAAAGCACATGTAATGTAGTATTTATAGAATAATTTAATTTATGAAGGGAGCCCCACTGAGTTTAGTAGTGTGTGAATAGGTCACACAGAGAAACATATTGTAAGAAGAAAAATATGGCTTATTTTAATGCCACTGTGGCACAAATCTGTCTATGTTACTAAAACTATTATTGTCATGACCTGTAACTGGATGAAACAGTGCATCATAGGGCAACTGTTTTGGGATGGATGGATGGATGGAGGGAGGGAGGGAGGGAGGGAGGGAGGGAGGAAGGCAGGCAGGCAGGCAGGCAGGAAGGAAGGAAGGAAGGAAGGAAGGAAGGAAGGAAATTTCTGATGCTCCCTGCCAGCTTTCCACAAGGAAACTCAGTGGGGTCGTTGGGTTCCTGCTCCCACTGCTTTTTTGCCCTTTTTTTGTCATTTAAAATTTTGCTTCTTTATTTAGGTAAAGAAATACCTCTGAAATATCTCTGAAATCCTACAGATCATGTGTTGTCTACTAATTTATAACTGTGTGTGATCAGAAACCCTTTTCTTTTTGTAAGCAGAAAGTTATCATTGATTTTTGGATTTATCTTGGATCTGAATGGGGAAACCTGGAATATCTGAGGCTAATTCAGCTTGGGAAAATTTTCCTATGAAAGGAAATTCAAAAGCAGAGATGTTTTATATTTTTGTCTTACATGATGAGTTTATCAAGACTCAGAGCAATGCTGAAGCAGCTCAGATAGACAGGCTTTGGCAAGATTACTAACCACATAGATCACAAAAAACAGTGAAGAGAGAAGAAATAGAAACTCCCAAGACATGCTGCACGCCTGGATTGTACTGCCTCAGTCTGAAAAGGAACATAAGTCCTCTGTCAAAACATAACACAATACAGAAACGTAACCATGTAATCATGTAGACCAAGATCTGAGTCAGTCTCAAATGTGACCTTCCAAATTGCTGCCTATGACAAAACTGGACACATAAGATAAATTGGGAGGACACTTATGTCTGTGGATCACTTGTTTTTTTTTTAGAAAAAAGATCATTTTTTAAAATTTATACAGTAAAATCCATGGGCTTTTTTGTTTGTTTTGAAGCACTAATATGAGGGCTGTGTCCTCAGGCTTGTGTCCTCAAGACAACTGTACTTATCACTTCAGCTCTCAGATGGTGGAATAGCTCTTTTGAGGACTTGTGTTTACTTAACAATTTTTCTGGTGTTGGAAAGCAATTCAAATTTCATTTTGTTTATTTAAAAGGTGACTTTCTTACAGGGTTTATTTTGTCTTTTTAGTTTTGCTTTTAAGTGTATGGTTTTCATTTGGTCTAGGGGACATGATGGCTCAGTGGTTAAAGAAGCTAAGCTCATCAGTGAAGTGGGTTCAAAAGCCAAGTGCAAAAGGGGTGAGCTCCTGTTACTTGCATCAGCTTCTGTCCATGTAGCAGTTTGAAAGCATGCAAATGCGAGTAAATAACTAGGTACCACTTCAGTGGGAAGGTAACATTGTTCCATGTGCCTCACCTTATAGTCATGCTGGCCACATGACCATGGAAATGGTCTTTGGACAACACTGGCTCCTTCAGCCAAGAAATGCTGGTAAGCACTGCTTCATAAGGTCAGATACAAATGGACAAGGGGAAAGTTTACTTTTACCTAATTTGGTGTACTTTTGTTTGGTTTTATTCTTAATTGCCTTTTCAATTGGAAAAGACATATATAAAACCAGCTAGCCTTTGGCAGAAGAACTGAAGAAAAGACATATATAAAACCAGCTAGCTTTCTGACAAAAGAACTAAAAATGTTGTTGCATGCATGTGGTGCTTGAAAATCAATTTCTAGAAGTGACACTCAAAACACCCACTTTGACAACAATATCAAGAAATGACTAATATTTTTCCTCTGATATATTTTAAGGTGCTTCCTGTCTGAGGAGTTTAAGAAGCTGAAATATACAGTTCTATCAGCATCGTTAACTGGCTAATACAAATTTACAGAATTTCAGATGGATAGCTTCAAATGTAGTGCAGCAAATTATGTCTGAAAACCTGCATAGGTATAATGACATCCCACTGTTATAAGACTCAAGAGTAGTTTTATATGATCTTTGTTTATGGCACTTAGCACCAACCTCATTAGAGGGTAAATACAGTTGGAGATGGTTAGTAGTCAGAAAAGGGGTCAGGAGGAAATCCCAGAGCTAAACTCAAGATTGAAAATGGGAAAAACATTTTGGAAGATGGCACTGGAAAGCCATTTCCACAACTTTACCAAACATCCTGCATGGATACACCTAGAGTTAATTTTAATTTGAAAGAGTTAACTATAAAATCAAGGACTTGAGATATAAATGTTACTTATTGTTGGGACTGACTCCTGTTTTATGCTGGATTGACTCAGAAAATAGCAGAATAGCCGAATGAATTAATTCATCTTCACTGCATTATACTATCATTTGACACCAAGATTCCAGATGCTTACTAATTCTGAGAGGAAAAGTACCTAGAAGAGATACTAGTAGCTCTTCGCCCCTTACAGCTATGAGAAAGTTATTGCCTGCTGACCCTACAGTGTAAGAATGGCTCTTATTTGTCACTATGTAGGAATGAATTTCTGAGAGGAATACCTTCTATAATTTTACCTATCTTCTACACTGATATGCATATCTATTCTCATAGCCCCCCTCCCCAAATTATAATATTAAGCCAGAAAGTTTTGTCAGGTTCCAATTTTAATTCCAGTCTGAGGTATTTTTTTATGTTTCATATTCATCTCTTCCCCTGTCTCTCCTTTGGAGGTCAACCAAGAATGACAATTGGTCTTTACTGAAGACAACAATTTGCTCTCAGATCAAAATTCTAGCTTGATTTTGCTTGGACATTTTTACCTGTCCACCCACCCCCTTCCAACATAGCTTTGTAAAACAGTACATTTTCCCTGGCTAGGCCCTAGAGCTAAGAGATGACTCGAGTGCCATGGAACAGTTAGATGCGTTTAATCAAAAAGCTCCTTGACTCACACTCTTCTTTGTGGCCCTGCAAAAATGATCAGGAGTTATAATGATTCATTTTACCAACGACTTGCAGAATGAGTGAAAGGCTACGACCTGTTTGACAAGTACATTGTGCTGGCTTGTAGGGAATGTAAATAAGCTTTGCTTATTGTTCTGCAATCATTATGCTAAGTGACTATGAAAATTAAATACATACACTACATTCACTGAAATATGAGCCTTGTGGGGAAAACCGTCCCTTTAGAAAAAAAGAAAAAAAAGAGCCATTGTTGTTGTTATTGCTGAGACCTCTTAATCTCAAAGAAGAAACGGTCTAGAACCACAGAGCGTCTGCTTTTGTGTAACAAGCGATTGAAAGAAACCAATAAAAGCTGCAAGTGATGACTCTGAGGGAGAGAAATGGTTAGCTTAAGCTTTAAAGTGGCTCTTGGTAATAGGAGTGTTGTTATCTGTTACTCATTGTACAGAGATTCCTCAACTTACGACCAAAACTTCTGTTGCTAAGCGAGACTTTTGTTCAGTCAGTTTTGCTCCCTTTTATGACTTTTCTTGCCACAGTTGTAAAATGAATGACTGCAGTCGTTAAGTTAGTAACCTGGCTGTTAAGTGAATCTGGCTTCCCCATTGCCTTTGCTTGTCAGAAGATCGCAAAGGGTGATTGTAGGACTCACAACACTGCAACGTCGTGAGTCAGTTGCCAAGCATCTGAATTTTGATCAGAAGTCCATAGAGATGCTGCAATGGTTGTGTCAGCTTTGGAAGCCATATACTATGCTGTCACATAGCCTGAGAAAGTGAGAGGGGGGTGATTTCAATTGAGTAATTCTAAGTAGACAAAATAAAATTCTTTTCTTAGTTCAAGGTTATTAAGTGTGGCGCAGCAGAGAAAAAGGATCTTATTCTGGGAAACTTTAGTTTCGAGATTCCACAGATGTGCCAGGTGCTATTCCAATAATGGTACTTTTGAGATTATGCTTGTCTCAGAGTTACTGATTGGAATAGAGGTAAGTGTGAAAAATGGTCATAAATCCCCTTTTTCAACGCTATTGCAACTTCAAACGGTCACTAAATGAACTGTTGTAAGTCGAGGACTACCTGTACTTTTCTAGGGCAGGGGTTCCTACAGTTTTTGCCATCACATCTCTCCTAAAATTCCCAAAAAGCAAAACAAACACAAACTAAGAATGGAAGCAATAGAATGAAATATTGGGAAAGATGGATTTATAGTAATAATGTGCAAAAGGTTTTTGACCAAGAAATCTCTTGGCCTCTGTCTGCACCTCCCCAAAGGAGGAATGCCTCACAGTTTGGGCAAGCCTGATTTAAAGAAACCTCTTGCTGAATGCCCTGTGGAAATTAAGAGCAAAATATTTCTCTTTGCTCTAAGCCAGGACGTAGCCAACTAGAAGTTTGTGCACTCTGAACACCATCATCCTCAACCTATAATGCCATTCATCAGGGTGAAATGAGCTGAAATCCAAGCTCATGGGGAGGCTATGAGAATCATCGCTAGTCAAGATGGCTGCCATTTCAAGGAGACTGTATTGTATTCAGTTTGATCTAAGGGGGAAAGGCATCTGTTCCAAAGACCTCAACATTCATCTAATGATGCAGGCCTTCAATTATTTTGCAGAATCCCTTCTCCCCATGGAAATGAGGAGTGTATATGTATATATTTGTGTACATGTGTATATTTACCCTACTTGGTTGAAACCAAAGAAGCCACACCCAAGTGCTTTCCCTCCTGCCTAGGAATGAAATGTTCCAGGGAGAGTAAATAAAATGGGATGACCAACACTTCTTCCTTATTTCATATAATGACAAGAAAAAATCTACAAGAATGGTAGGAGGGAATGTTTCCCAACCGCATTGTTTTAACAGTTACACTACTCAACTTGCCATGAAGGTCTATTGAATCACATTCTCTTGAGTTGTTTCTTCAATATTTTTTAAAAGGCCATTAAAAAATTCTGGATGCTGCTACACTATGAAGTATCTTAAAAGAGGTTCACATTTTAGAACTTATCATGTCACATTTTAGTGACATGATAGCAATATTCCAGTATTTGAGGGAATGCCACAAAGTAGAAAGGGTCAACATATTTTCCAAAGCACCAAAAAGCAGGACAAAGAACAAGGGGTGGAAACTAATCAAGGAGAGAAGGAACCTGGAATTAAGCAGAAGCATCCTAACAATGAAAACAATTAACCAGTTAACAGCTTTGCCTCCAGAAGTCATGGGTACTTTATCATTGGAGGTTTTTAAGAAGAGATTAAACAGCTACTTGTCTGAAATGGTATAGGGTCTCCTGCTTGAACAGGGGCTGGACTAGAAGACTTCCAAAGTCCCTTCCAGCTATATTCTGATTGATTGAACTCAGAATTTGACAATGTTTTCTTGATTCCCTCCATCCCCCTTAGATATTCCTGTTGCTTTTCTTAATGTCAGAATAGTTCAATTGAGGATGGCTTTTTTGCCCATTATTACCAGCAACCTAAGGCAAATAATGTTGAGATCTTTTTTTGTATGATATTTTGGGTGATAGGAAGGTCTTGGTCTGGTGCAGCCCTTGGGAGCAGGTACTTTTGTGAAACTAATGATAATTACAGCCATTTCCTTCCTTTTAGTTAAAATATATGCTTTTCCTGCTGATTGCTGCTTCAGGCTGTGAGACTGACTCACCACCCCAGTACATACAAAACACACAAAAAGATCTGAGAGATTTACCTCCTGAAAAAGATTAAAAACTGTATTTCATCCTATGAACCACTTTTTCTCTCTCTCTGCTTGGCACAAAGAACATTTTTTGGGCTAAAAAATTGCCCCCGGTCCAGGAAAATCAGGGAAATGCATACACTGCCCCCACCCCAAATTTCAGTTGAATTTCTGTAAATTTGCATTACAGTTCTTATCAGTGGAATTAAATATCAACAAATCTTTTTGAATATGTTGATTTGACACTCAAAGGTCACTGATCTAAAAACATGGCCATATTCAAATTCAACATATAGTATTAAGTTTTATGTAGAAGACACTCTGGACAAGGATTTGTGTGTGCCTGTATATGTGCGTGCATGTAAGTTTAGTGTTTTGCTTTGCACTAGGAAAACATACTATTATGAACTGATGCCTAGCAACAATTCACTGTTACCGAAAACAATAACTGTTAATAGTTATTAGATTGGTAAGAAATGACCTTCACTTGATTGAAATTACAGAAGCCATCTGATTGAAGATGGCGTCTCCACTTGGGAAAAGTGATTTGTTCCACCTCAATATTTTGAATCAAATCATAAAGTGGGCTGAATTAATCTGGCAGGCTGCTTTGCCAATTGAGCAGAAAAAGAGCAGTAAGGCCCCTTGGAGCAGGTCTATTAAAGGAGAGGTCTAAAAAGATACCGTGACATGTAACCAAACCGTGGCACCCTTTTAAAAACTTTGCACAGCCCAAGTATTTCATGCTAGAGTTAATGCTGCAGCCATAAAAAACACAGGTACCTAAATCTCAGTAAGGTCCAGCGCATTTTTTTCCTTACCTGGGTTAACTCTTAAATTTTCTTTCTTTCTCCCATCCAGATGTGGTCATCCTTCTTATAGAAATATGCACCAAAGACAAATTCCTTGTGTGTCCAATTATACTTGACCAATAAAGAATTCCCTTCCCTTCCCTTCCCTTCCCTTCC